>CM040190.1:96041662-96109162 GCA_022606455.1 Callitettix versicolor
AAGTGTGTTAGACTCGGGTACCGCGAGGGACGTCTAAATCCCTTCAATAGGTGCAGCTAATCTGCACGCCCCTGCGGGGATATATATATATATATATATATATATATATATATATATATATATATATATATGGTATTCTTTCTGAACGAACGGCCTCCTTCTATCCAAAAATAGTTATATTCATCTGAGGTCTATAAGAGCTCAAATGAAAGGTCTTGAACTCTACTTTCTAAATCTGATTCCGAAACTGATCAGCTTTCTGTACGTCCTGATCATTTCTTTTTTTTTTTTTTTTAACGTCCGACTATTGTGCACACTTGGGTTAATGCAGACGATGGGATGATTTATAGCGTATGAAAATGCCAAGCCCTTGCCGGGAATCGAACCCGGGTCCTCGGGGTGAAAGCCCAATACGCTATCCACTAGGCCACCAAGGCGGCATTCTGATCATTTCTATTCTCTACACTGGCTTGATATGTAAAACAGCACAGCCTACTTTCACTTCACTTTATACAGCTGACTTTCTGATTGTTTTTTCTATTTTTACCAAAAACCTCCGAACTCGAATTGATCACGAACATACATTTAGTTAGGTTAAAGGAGATTTTTAGCCGAACTCACTAAAACGCAGTCAAAATATAACAGTATTTTCTGTTCTTTTTTTAAAATTTTATAGCTATCACGTGAGAATATCCTTGCGAAACTTGCCGCATTAATTTAACAATGCCATGAACACAATCAGTTTAAAAATATGTTTTTGATTCTAAACTGCAATTTATGACGTCAGTTTTAGTGCTCAGCCAATGAGGAAAAACGATTTATCGAACTGCTAACTAGATATCAGTAATAAAATTTGATCAGACTGTAAGCATTTAGTATGAATTAGCGAAAATATAACCAACATAAAGTACACAGTTTGATATCGTCTTTAAAATTTATACGTTTACAATCAGAGATAAGAAATACGGTTTTTTAGATTTGAAATGGCCGCCATTTTTAAACGAAATTTGCTGGGTAACGAAATTTTATAAGCTATTACTAAAATCGTTTGTTCCAAATTTGATTTATTTCGGACAAATATTGTGAACGTGAGGGTCACACACGCACGCGCGCGCGCGCGCACACACACACACACACACACACACACACACTTTGGATTCGCCGATGACCCTGCGGTGGTTGTTAATGGGAAGTTTTTGGAAGAAGTTGAGGTTCGGACCAACGAGGCAGTGAAGTCAATCCGGAGATGGTTGACATCTATGAGTCTGCAGCTCGTCGATCAGAAGACGGAGGTCGTGCTTGTGACCAGCAGAAAAAAGAGGGAAACAGTAACTCTTAAAGTTGGAGATATGCAGATAAGTTCCGTCCCAGCCCTTCGATACCTTGGCGTGTGGGTTGACGCGAGACTCTGCTTCAGGGAACATCTCAAGGCAGTTAGTGAAAAGGCAGCGAATGTGGCTGGAGCCCTTTGCAGGCTCAGGCCGAAACTGGGAGGTCCAAGACAGGCACGCTGCCGACTCCAGGCTGGGGCAATAAGCTCGGTGATTCTTTACGGAGCGCCGATTTGGAGCCAGGCTATGATGGTCACGAACTATGACCGCCGTGCGTTGCTGCGTGTCGTGAGTGGTTACCGAACAGTTTCCTACGACGCTGCATGCATAGTGGCGGGCGAACCATCAATGGAGCTGATGGCTGATGAAAGAACGAGGCTGTACTGGCGTAAGCGAAATACTGAGCCGCGGTATAGTCATACAATGGCAATTACAGAGGAGCGAAATCGGACCCTGGGACATTGCAGCGACAGTGGGACGAATCAACAAATGGACGATGGACATACCAACTCAAGGGTAACATCCAGGATTGGTGCAACAGGAATCATAGGGAGGTGGATTTCTATCTCACACAGATTCTCACTGGGCATGGTTGCTTCCGAGCTTACTTGTTCCGTTTCGGGCTGGAAACAGACTCGGCTTGTCCCCTCTGTCTTCCAGCAGTGGAGGAAGATGCGGATAATATGTTTTTCTGGTGTCGGAGATTCGACGAAGAAAGGATGAAGCTGCAAACATATTTGCGAGGCAGCATTACACCGAAAAGTCTGGTTGCGACAATGATGGCTTCAGAGGCCAACTGGAGGGCCATTGAGGATTCGCTGCAGTGGTCATGAAAAAGTTGAGGGCTGAGGATCGCTGAGGATTCCCATGAAGTAATGCCTGGCGGCGGTTCCGTGGGGAGGTTTACAGAAGAGGAATGCTTTTGGTGTTTTTTTAGAGGGTAACAATATATCTTAACTTGAGTTTGAACTTAATTTGAGTCGCACACTCTGGGGTAGTGCGTACCCTACCCCAGGTAGGCTATACACGACTTTTTCCACCTTTTTTGGCATCGTAAAACACACACACACACACACACACACACACACTGCATTACAAACACGTGTGTGTTTACACACACGTATGCAATGTGATCTCCGCGCTATTTTCAAGGTCTCCGGGTTTGGGTCTTAACTTGATGGCCACATTAACGGCTCATTTTCCATGAAAATTCATTAATAAACACAAGTACTGTATTGTAATTAAAAATATTGGTCCCACTTTGAAGCTAACTAGCACTGCGGTCACAGTAGATGCGCGCGCGCGTCGTGTGGGGGGGCATACGCGTGCGTGCATGTTTTTTTGTGTGATCATCAGAGTGAAACAAAGCGTAGAAAATAAGCTTTGAATGGTCATAGACCTCACGAAGGAAGGCCGCGGTCGTCTAAACGTGTCCTGAAATCAAATGTTTCTCTTTACTGGACCAACTATCTCCTCACAAGTGGTTTCACAAAAATAATCCTTACCGGTTGTCCGACTCTGCACAGGTTTCGGGACTAAACGCATAAACCGATATGTATGAAATTTGGCATTCAAGTTAATTTGCCCATATCTCAGGAAGATCCGCTAGTTTTTTGTTTTATAGTCTCCCCCCCAATTCAATTTCATTAATGCTGTATTACGTCCCTAATTGTTTCCCTACTCATTGCTGTAGATTGTCGTTACAGAAAAATAAATACTATACAATACAGAATGATCAAACCCATCAATGTTGAATGAATTTAATGACTTTGTAAGGTTACTATTGCGATCTTAAGCCCCCTTTCCTGAGATGCTCAGTTACTAGTTTCTACTAGTCCCTTACTACATTCCTTCTCCAATACTAGTTTTTTCATAAAGTCTAGGTTTTGGAGAGAATTAAAGATGAATAACTCCTTCACTTCACTTGTTGACTTCCCAATTCACTATTCAGATATTTGCAGATGCTTGCTCTGCCAATGGCCTTACAATTTCTCCCCCTTACTCTCTACGAAGATTGTGGCCCATTTGGGCAGCTTTTTGTTGTGCTCATTCTAATTACATTCTTACTCATGGGAACGTGAGTAGCTACGGAAATGATGTCCACCCACACAGAGCCCGGCATACTAAGGCTAAGATAAACTGGAAGGTTGCCAGGTATCCCAGGGCTCCGTTTGATACACCATTAGGCCGATGCCATTCAGTTAACCATGTTATGTAGCGTAGTAAATGTGTGTATATAAGCAACTTAAGTAAATGAATGAGAGTAGTATGACCTAGAGGTACACAGGGACACATCTGCCTCCACCGGTATCTATCAATGTTAATGACGTAAGTAAAATCAGCGAAGCTTTGCACTTCCAGCGTTGGACAGCGCTACTGTAGCAACACATCAAGCAATACTGTATTGCTAAGTCTATCTTTCTACCTATGAGCGGAGTGGGGCAGGGTGGAAGTAGCATGCAACAATCAACAACAAATCGGCATATTAAGTACATTACGCGATCTTCTATTTTAAATCTGAACAATAAACTCAGTTAACAACTTTCCAATACCGGTGAGCCTTCTGTAAAACATACTCAGTTGTCAGCTCGATTGTGATTGGCTTTTATGTCATAAAGCAGTTCGGAGATGAACAAAAACTGACAAAAAAATGCAAAAGTTAGAATGCTAACACACTTACGAGGCAGTCTGCACTAATAACGCAGCAGATTGCACATTTCGCAGTCTCATTTTTTATCGATAGCTCATTTTACAAATAACGGAAATTATTTAACATACGCTCAAAACTTCACGGTTTTTATTTAACACAATTATGGTGCGACAGATGGAGATAATGACATTATTTCATATCCAAACAGCTGATCCTGAACAAATAGTTTTTCTATATCAACTGTGAGGTTATGTTTAATGCACCATTGGAAACTAATGAAACTAAAAGACGTATAATCTTTTTTTCTATCTTTGTTTTTATGTTTGTAAACAGTGATAGATATTAGATTTTCAAACACAGTAGCGTGGCTTTGCCAATCCCGCTCTTTTTGTTCCAATAATAGGAAGCATAAAATAAAAATGCATACTTGCACATTTTGCAGATACATTAAGTTGGCGTGTCATATACACTCAAGCTTAACTATTCCCCGCCCGCATTGCAGGGTTGTAAATTACACTACTGTATACTGTCAACGTCAACTATAGCAAGTCCTACACTCTAAAGAATTTTTTATAGTGCATGCTTTGCCAATCCCTCTCTTTGTTCCAATAATAGGGAAGCATAAAATAAAAATGCATACTGGCACATTTTGCAGATACATTAAGTTGGCGTGTTATAAGAATTTTTATTAAGCCTATCTGAGCCTATTACCTATACTATAAGAAATAAAAAAGTTATTTATTACCTACATTATACAAATTAGAAAAAGTTTATATTATAAATATTTTATAAATATTATATTTCAATATTTGCCATTTTTAAATAAATAATGATCGGGCACTAGTAATTTTTTTTCACATTATTTTGTTAGTTCATACACACGCGCGCACGCACATGCGCGCGCGCACGCACATGCGCGCGCGCACGCACACACACACACACACACACACACACACACACACACACACACACACGCACACACACACACACACACACACACACACACACACACACACACACACACACACACACACACACACACACACACACACACACACACACACACACACACACACACACACACACACACACACACACACACACACACACACACACACACACACACACACACACACACACACACACACACACACACACACACACACACACACACACACACACACACACACACACACACACACACACACACACACACACACACACACACACACACACACACACACACACACACACACACACACACACACACACACACACACACACACACACACACACACACACACGCGCACACACACACACACACACACACACACACACACACACACACACACACACACACACACACACACACACACACACACAGGCTATAATTATCTTATTGTGTTACTACAGGACCCGAAATATGTTATCAGCCAACTGAACAAAGTCTATGTTTGCTTTGTTTAACCTATTAGCTGGTCATTGACTTCACATTTAGAATCCTATTATGTAAATACTGTGTTTTAGTAGGGACTTACTGTATTCTTACATGTTATATAAGTTCACTGTACCACCCCCCTCTAAAAGTGCATCTAAATTCCAAGTTATGGATAAATTCGTTATACACTGGAAAAACAATGTCGTATACAGTATACCTCACATTTGTTTTACGGTTTTTCTAATTGAAGCTTACATTTCTTTAGCAGAAGGAAAAGTCACTCACTCACTCCTTAATAACATCAAGGCCTAGGAAGTTGAAATTTTGCATGGTGGCTCTCCTTTTGGTGAAGATATACAATAAGGCTGAATTTTAAAAAATGCATCTCTTATAAGTGGTGCATTTATTTCTTTAAAAGTGGTTTCTTTCTAACATGAAAATCTCAAATTTTCACATCATTTGTTTCGTGGGAGTCAAGCATTTCAATGGAACTTTTTCTGTAGTTATTCGTAGCTGTTACTATGTTTTAATCAGTGAAAAACTACATACATCTATTTTAAACAAAACTGTATGCACTCAAAATGTCTGATTACGTATCTGTTACATGAAAAGGCCTAAGTACTTTTTTCTTTGGAACATACATTTAGATGAAACTTTTCTTCTTTGTTACATATAGGCTAACTATGACAAAATTTCAAAATAATCGTAAACTATCGTACACCTATTTGAAACAAAATGGTAGTGCCTCAAAATGCCTGATTTATTTGCCTGTTACACAGAAAAACCTATTGGCTGCTTTTCACTCGGACATGGCTTGACAGTTTTAAAAATCTTTATATTTATTCCATACATCTTTCAAAACAAAATAATGGCCACTCAAAATGCTTGATTTATTTTAAAATTGGGCATCTTCAATAGAATTGGGTATTTATTCAAGAAGCCAAATGGGTTGTCTGTACACCTTATAGTTTTTTTTTTTTTTTTTTTTTTTTGAATTTCATGTACTGGATCAGCAAAATGTGATTAAAAAATGTCTAATTCAATGTCTGTTATATTAAAATGACAATTTTGCCACTATGAAACTACTTGACAGATTTCAATGGAAATGTTAAAATACAATGCTTAGTAGTGTTAGTCTACCTCAAACTTTCATTTGCCGATTTGAAAGAAAATGGTATGCACTCAAAATGCCAGATTTATTTTAGAAAGAGATATTTTTTTAAGATCTCTTGCAGTTAAGCAGGTCAACTAACTGACAATGTTACTATATGACTTGTTTGTGTAAAATTTTAACAGAGTTGGTGGTATATGGGATTTTCTGTAACATTCTGACTCAACCATCAGACTTAATGACCAAAATCATCCTACCAATGGGTATGATTGATCTTAAGACTACCATTAGGGTGGACTTCCTATTACTATACTATATCTATAACTTGCTTTTTAATAACAAAAGCATATCTCCAAAATATACAAACTTACTGCAGTGTACATTGAACAAATTTTTAAGTAAAATTTTAAATTAATCAACTATAATTTTTACTCCCTGAAAAATACCTAGAGTAGCAGGGATAGCCTACACTAGCAGGCTATGGTTAAAAAAAACTTATCATCTAAATACTAGTCTCTTTATAATTTTTTTTTTTTTAATTCTCTAAGATGGAAGAATCATAATAGGCCTAAAATTAATGGCCTGTATATTCAATTAGTCTACTGTACTCAATGTAAAATGATTTCATGTTGCATATTTAAGCAATTATCAGACCTAATGAGCTATTTTATAACTTTGGAAAAAACATACTTGATGTACTGTTGAATTGATAAGTTTTTAGAATTTGTAATTTATTTACTAAATTATACCCAAATTCAATTAGCTGGCTTCCTATTAAACTGTTATTTATTGTTAACAGGCCTATCACAAACAATAATCCAAAATATAAAACCATGGAAAGTACAAGAAGTAAGATAAAAATCGAATATAAAAGTGACTGCTTAACCTAAAAAATTCAATTAGCTGGCTTCCTATTAAACTGTTATTTATTGATAACAGGTCTATCACAAACAATAATCCAAAATATAAAACCATGGAAAGTACAGGACGTATGATAAAAATCGAAAATAAAAGTGACCGCTTAATCTCAAAATTGCTACTGCATGAGAGTAGGTAACATGTTTTTGATCACTAAAACGATAAAAAAGACTTTTTTTTAAGATACTGAAAGACCTAATTGACAGTTGTTTGGCGAAAAACCTAAGTGGCACAGTTGTTGGGTGAAAAATTTACTTAATTACATCAATTCAATTTTAACGTTTTCACTACAAGAACAAAGTAATATGTACTATAATAAGAAAATGCCTGCTTTAATGTGATAACGAACATGAGCAATAAGTTGGTGTAGTAAATGTTAATGCGTCTGTAGTACAGTAACTCATTTTAGTAAATTAAGTATGTTCCATGTAATGTTAGCAATGACATTACAATATAGTTCTATAAAAAACAGCTTACAACCATTAGTTTGACAAGATCCAACTTTAAAATGAACTTACCTCTGCAACTGATTTCTTTGTAAATTCATTCAGTGATTGAATCCAAACATTCAATAGTTCGTTCACTATCACTAAGTCGGAATAAAGCCAAACAAACAATTCATTTACCCACTTGACACTTTCACTTTCTGGTCCTGTTGCAATAGGAGGAGGATGGATAAGAGCTGAGGACTTGGACTTGCTAGGACCTACAACAGGTCTTCCTGACTTGGACCCTAACCTTTTTCTAGTAGGAGGGGTTGGAGGTACATAACCTTTCCCACCAGCTGCTGAAGTTGTTTTGGGGGCTACTTCTTTTGTGGGTTTTGTTGTAGCATCTACATTATTTTCATTTTTTAATACAGCAATAGGTTCGACCACAACACTTTTTTCCTTTAAATTCTTAACACTAATAAAGTTTCCGTAAACATATCTTCCTATGGCAAGAACGACTAACCCAAACACCATCCAACCAAACATATACATCACAATCATATCCATAGTTGTATCACCACCTCCTTCGAAACTACAAATCAAGTCGTCTATCTTATCCGCCAAGTCGGCCATACTCCTGCATCTTTCCAATACCCAGTTCCAAATTTGTTTGGGAATGAGATCGACCATTTCTATATTTAAAACACCAGCAGTTACAGAACAAAAATAGCACCTTAGCCCCAAACGATATCAAGTTTCGCCCGTTTCGCTACATATGTGCCAGCCGCCAGGAACCTGCCAACTTCTGACAGCTGAGATCAGTGTGGCAAGTACCTAAACACAAATTATCGTATGTGGTGTAAAAATTATCGTATTTTTAATAAAACTATCGTTCAATAAATCAGATTCAGACGAGATCTGATAAAAAAATGATAATGCTAATACAATAATAGCAATTAACATCAACGATTTTTAATTAATTCTTAAATTTATTACCTGCACTACTTCAAGTTTATAGTTTCTAGAATATTTTTGTTAGAAAAATGAATTTATCACACTTTCTACTATTTACGCATGTCCATAGAATATTGATTCAACCACTACTAAATCATCATTATATGATAAATGTTTATAATATTATTATGAGTACTGCGTTCAAAATGTAAAATCAGACATTGATCACCATTGCCCAATTAATTAATCTGACAATTGTCAGATTTATATAACTAAATGACATAACATTTTCAAAACTTTTCCTTTATTTATATTTAGATAACGCGCCTTACTTTTAAAAATAATTATTCGTAGTCTTGGTTTTCATTTATCAATCAATAATAATGTAATATAACACTGAATTTTAATTAATTATAATTATCGTACACCGTGTTCGAACATGAAGTTTTGTTATTATACACATAGGTACAATATCGTACATTTGGCAACACTAATTCCGGTGCGTTTTAATTTTCTGTAAACAGTAATGCTACCAACGTTTCTCTTTAAAATTAAATTTCCCATTATCTCAAAGTGGGATAATGGGACTTTTTTTTACTTTACAATGGGATAACCTTTTACTTTTGACTTCTTGTTAAAAAGGTTTTTACTGTATATTAAACTTACATGATATTTTATTTATTGAATACACAGTCGTAATTTGGTGAAACTCCATGATATCCAAGAATTTTGTAAAATTTAACAAGTTGTTTTGAACTTATAACAAAATAGGTAATTTACTTTTTTTAGTTTGCACTTTTTAATGTAGTACAATACAATTACAAATTTATATTGGATGTTTTATGCGTGTGTATATATATATCTAGTCTAGATATTCGACTTTATCTAGTCTAGATATTCGAACCATAAGCAATTAATTTATTCTTGGATATTATTTATTTTACATTACATAAATTGTGAAATTTTGAGAAGAGTAAAAAAATCCCTACATTTAAAATTATTTCCCTTCTTAATAATTTAAATCAATTAAAAATTGATTTTAAATTTTGTTTCAGAGGGAATTTTAAACCTTCTGAACAGGCACTGGATGTACAAATTGATATTCATTTTGTAGAGTAACAACCTTGTTTACATCTTTTCTTTTTCACATGATTATGTATTTCAGTGAATAATCAGTAGACCAGTTTTGTCTCTGATAAATACAATGCATTTCTGATTAATAATTTAAAAAAAGTTATATCAAAATGAAACTTACTTTCTGAAGATAAGTTTCATGATTGTTATCAACAATAAGGAGCAGAGTAAAGAGAGGGACTCTGAGGGGGAGGTCAGCAATGACTTGAAGAATAGAAGATATAAAGAATGTGTGGAAAACCCTCCAGAAAAAAAGTGGACCATCTCCCAAAAAATTTGACTCCAAATTTTTAACAGTTTTAATAAATACACTTTAAAATAAAATATTGTATTTGAAAAAAATATGTTTTTTCAAAGATGTGATTAATGAATTCACTGTTTTAAATGTAAAAGATTTTAAAATAAATTTTTTAGTGTCAAATTTTAAAGATTTTCTGAGGGAGGAAAATCCTTTTTGCTGAAAATATTTTATCCCACCTCCCTCCTAATTCCGCCCTTGGTCTCAAACAAGTAAACAAGACATGATTTTATAGATACTCGCTCAAGTTGAGTACATTATCACAAATACCAGTAACCATAAACATGTTATAACATTTTAGGTATTACAAGTTATAACATAATATTAATTTTTCTCAATATTGACATATAATAACATATTCATACAGGGTGTAGTCTACTGTCTACATATTCTTAAAATTGTGTTTCACAAAGTTATTCTTTTAATTCTTCATCAACTGCTCACTTATACTGTCATTTTTTTATTTCAAAATTACACTTCAAATATGATCGAACTTCTTAAATATTAACAGTCGAATTACTATGCGATGATTCACTGTTTTGGCTGTGAAATGAAATATTTGTATTTACGAGTTATGATAAATGTAGAAAGATCAACAACTTAAAATACATGCATCATCCTAGACATAAGTTCCTAGGACTGTTAGGACATTTAGGATGATGCATGTACCTTCCTAATTCAGAATATAGAATCCAAAATCCAGATTCTTAGTCAATTTTGAATAATCAAAGCAGGTTTAAAAAAAAACCAACAAATAAACATATTTTTGAAACAGTAGGAATGTTTTTAGAAATGTAGATAAGATCTGAACAGCATGGATGACATTATCAGACTATGACTGAAATGAGGCCGCACATGCCAATTTGTCTTCTGGTCGGTTCATCATTCAACTGTAACTCTTTATTATTGTAACAATTATGAATATGGAATTAAAACATAGGCAGAGTTTTTAACATTGATTATTTTTACAACTAATTTCTACAAACTATTAACATAAATATAATTATTTATGTTATTAACGGTAAATAATTATTTATGTTTAGCGACACATTATAAACGGCTGAAAATAATCTACACGAATGGCATTAAATATTTGATTTTATAAATTGTTGCAGTTACACGATTTACATAGTTGGATTAATAATATCCAATAATATTATTTTAATATGGTAAGTGTTCTTCCAACAATGGAATAACGTTATTGGTGATAGCAAAAAATTGCCAATATTATTTGTTGCCAGTAATAGTTTAGTCGTATTTTAACTATAACTGTATTATGAATCTATCAGATAAACTAAAACTTTGCCGCCCTGAATTTGAGCATAGAATAGCAGAAGCCTAAATTTGAGTCTAGTATTCATGATATTACTGTTACTATTACTTAAAGTCACATTCTGAAACATGTCCAGTTACAGGAAAATAAATATTTGATTATAACGTAGACATTTCCATTATTTCGCTTCACACAACTGTATGTTGGACTGAAAAAACAAAAATTTAAATAAAAATCCTTTGTTAAAAACATTACTAGGAAATAAAATAAATTTGTGACACGTACAAAATCACTTTATTTTTTACATTAGACCATATTTTATAATAAATATATACAACACATAGTTTAGGCAAATTTATGAACTCTCCAATGGCCTCCACACCGACATGCCCTGACCCACCGTTGGTCCCAAGCTCTTATAGCAGCAGTCCTGGTACAGCTTTGTAACTGAGTCTTTCCTCCGCATCTGTTAATAACAATAACCTCAAAGTTTACTTCAAATTTAATACTGTTTATATTACTCAAGTTCTACTATACAACCATGACCAAATTACTTAAAAAACTCGAACAAAACAAATGTTACTGATAAAAAACTGGAAAATCAACGCCGTGGAAAATTTAAAAGGCAGTACTTGAGTAGATTTTATTCAAGGTATTGAGTATAAAGATTAATTCAAGTAAATACTCAAGTACATTAATACTCAAGTAAATTTATTGAAATTCTTTTTATATACTTCTTCTTTTCTGCTAGGATTATTGTCACTATGTTCAGTATAATAATCTGCCTTCCCTAGCTTTGTCAATTCTTTCTTTGACGCGTTTCGGAGAACCTCCATCTTCACAACCCATTTCTGTACTCTATAGAAATAGGTTTTGAAGATGGAGCTCTGAAACGCATCAATAAAAGAAGAATTGACGAAGCTAGGGAAGGCAGATTATTATACTGAACATAGTTGTTGTTGTTGTTGTTTTCCAATGGCTTCCGCTGGCTCACGCCATCTTTGATCTTGCTTCCCAGTAGAGGCCATGGGAGGTGGTCCTTGTTCATGATGGTGTCTGGGCATTCACACAATGTGCAGTTGTCATAGTTTAATATCTTAATTTTCTTCAGGTGTTCATTCAGACAGTCGTGTCCAGTTGTCAGCCGAAAGACCGCGACAGATGTCCTCCTCTGGAGATCCTTGACCTTCCCATACAAGTCGAATACATTCTCATAAGGCTTGTTCTTTATGTCTTCCTTGACTTTGTTTGTAAATTCAAGATAAGATGTTAAATTCAGAAACCAAAAAGAATACTGAACATAGTAAATTTATTGAATTTTGAAAAATGAATTTTGAAATTTGGAAAAAATTTAGTTCAGGAATACATTGCCAAGAAAAAAAAAGTGATTTCTATTTTTTAGGTAGACATTATCCTAAAGACCACTTTTGGTGTTGAAGGTTCTTAATAAGGATATTTACTAAAACAGTAATTTCACCATTGTTAATCAGTAAATTCTTACTAATTTTTTCATAAACCGATGTAATTAATATACGATGTAATTGATGCTTGACTCTGAAGTGTGATGTGTAGATTGTTAGCCTAATTCAATAACATAGACATTGGCAGTCAAATAAAAACTGTAGGCCCTATGCACCTTTATCACTCAAGTGGAATATTATAAACAAATATGGTAAGGTTTTTGAAATCAAAGGCCTACACCTGCAGTTAGAAATAAATGGACGAGAATGATTGTGTTTATATAGAAATAAGTATCGAAGAGAAGTACTGATTATGTTCAAATGGAAATGTCAACACAAAATCCTCTAGCAAGTCGGTTAATTAATAAGCATAAGAGCAAAAACATTTCCAAGTATCTGGACTACAGAGTGCCCATACAAATAAGTTCCTTAATGCTTAGGAAGCCTGTCAACTCACTTCCATACAGTAGGAGTTTATTGTTAGAATTACCAGACAATGCTCTGTTGGGTTAAGACGGGATTACTATGTATAGTACTGCAATGTAATACATGTTGTATTCTCCTCTTTATTTTCATTAAAGTACAGATGTAGTACTATACAATATACAAGGTTTGTTCAGAAAGTAACGAGCATTTCAATTTTTTGAACAAAATATTTATTTATTCTTCTAGATTGATGTTGTTGCCTTCAAAATAGTCCCCATTGGAGATTATGCACTTGTGCCAGCGCTTCTTCCAATCCTCGAAACACTTCTCAAACTCGATCTTTAAGAGAGCCTTTTGTTCTTTAAGCAATGCGCTTTTAATGTCATCTACGGCTGTAAAACGACGGCCCTTTAAGGTTCCTATTTTTGAAAATAAGAAAAAATCACACAGAGCCATGTCTGGAGAATATGGAGGCCATCGTTACAGTACTGTTTTTGGCCAAAAATTCACGAACAAGCAATGAAGTGTGAGCTGGTGCATTATCGTGGTGCAAAAGCCATGAATTGTTTTTCCACAGATCCGGGCGTTTTTTTCAGATTGCTTCACGCAAATGGCGTTGAACTTGTAGGTAGTGCTCCTTATTGACTGTTTCACTTGGTGGCAGGAATTCATGATGCACTATGCCATTAATATTGAAAAACACAGTGAGCATAACCTTTCACGTTCGACTGCACTTGATGAGCCTTTTTTGGTCTTGGCGAGCCACAATGCCTCCACTGGGATGATTGAGCTTTAGTTTCGACGTCATATCCGTAAACCCATGTTTCGTCACCTGTTATAATATGTTTCAGTAATTCTGCATCATCGTTGACTTCATTTAGTGACTCCTGAGCAACTTCCATTCACCGCTGGTTTTGTTCAAAATTCAACAATTTTGGAACGAAATTTGCTGCCATGCGTTTCATACACAAAACATTGGAAACACTGTCATGACATGATTCAATCTACATGCCGACATCATCAGCGACCTCTCTAATTGTATTTTGGCGATTGTTCATTATCATTTCTTTCACTTTTTCCACATTTTCATCGGTTGTTGATGTGCTGGAGTGTCCAGGGCGTTCGTCATCTTCAACGTCTTCACGGCCTTCTTGGAAACGCTTATACCACTCGTAAACTCTTGCTTTACTCATAGCAGACTCACCATAGGCCTTTGTTAATATTTCACACACTTTGTTACACTTTCTGTTAAAATTCTCGTTACTTTCTGAACACACCTCGTAGACAAAAAAATCTAATTTGTCTTTATTACTAGTATAAAATAAAAATATTAAAAACAAAACAATTTTATGCATTGATAATTTTATTTATTTCATTATTTTCACATATTTGAAATAGTAATAATTAGAATAATTATTTATTTAACTGTAGGTGAGTTGAATAAGCATTAACAAAATTATGAAAACAGCAATGGGAACAAAAAAAAATTTTTATTTTAATTCCTCTTCAGTTCTTCCAGTGATATTTACCCCTTTGTGTATCACATCGGATATTGTAATACCTTCCCTGCTGTTCTCTCAATCATCATGCCTATACAGCTTTTCTTAGATTGGAGCTGATTTTATAAATAGCTAATGTTGTTTGTTTATCAAAGCTTAAAACTGATATTTTTATTTCTTTGGGCATAACAAGGATGAAATAAAATATAAAAATGGTCAAGCTTATATCTTATAAATTTATAAACTTATAAGAATTTATATGAGTATGATCATAAAAACGACGAAAACGACACACAAAACTGGCAAGAAGTAAACAGTCGTAAGAGACTGAGAAGTAGTCCTAATATGACGACACGATCCCAGAAACAAACCAAACTAAGTTATTGGCTGGCAGCACCGGTACCAACATCAAATATGTTTATGGATCTGGAAACTACTGAAGAAGAGCCAAAACTACCGACCAAGTAACGCCAAGTAAGTAAAACCTCCACCTTTCTTTGTTGATAAGGTCAGTAATATCCAGCCCCTATCAAAAATGCTGGAAGAAGTGGCACCATTTACTCTACGAAATCAAAATTTTACAAGGGGAAAAGTCAAAATTCAGGCTAAGACCTCCGAGTCGTATTCGACTATATATAAAGAACTCAAAATTAGAAACACTGAATTCTACACATACCAACCTAAAAGGGAGAAAAACTTTAGAGTAGTACTAAAACGCATGCATCCCTCAACCGACACTGAAGAAATAAAACAAGCCTTAGAGGAGTTACACCATAAACCAAACAATATTTGGAATGTTAAAAACAGCAGAACAAAAAAACCTCTTCCTATGTTTTTCATAGACTTGCAGCCAAGTCCGAACAATAAGGACATTTATAGCATCAGGTCACTCCTTAACTGCCAAATAGAAATTGAACCTCCAAGACCAAAACGTTCAATTCCTCAATGTTCCAACTGCCAACAATATGGTCATACGCAGAAATACTGCCACAGACAACCCAGTTGTGTGAAATGTGCTGGACCCCACCATACGGCAAACTGCCCGAGAAAAGAACGTTCAGACAGGGTAAAATGTATTCTCTGTGAAGGTAACCATCCTGCAAATTATAAGGGCTGCACTGTCTATAAAGAGCTGCAAAAAATAAAATATCCGAGATCGATAACCAATAACCGAAAGCCTAAAAACCTAGAAAATGTAACCAAAATAAGCCAAAGCAACGTTGAAAATAATTCAGGCAAGTCATATGTAGCAGCTGCAAAAAATGGTCAAAACCTAGAAACAATTAAAGGTAACACTGCTGAACAACACATGGTGGAAATTTTATGCACCTTCAACAGTTCGATACAAGCTCTCATGAACCAAATGCTAACAATGACTCAGATGTTAGCTGAACTCATGTCAAAGTTGTCCAATTCGCATCCATAAAACTATGCGTGTGGAATGCCAATGGCCTGTCAAACCACTCTAATGAGTTAAAGATTTTCTTACAAATAAACAAAGTAGACATTATGCTGATTTCTGAAACTCACTTTACGACTAAGAGCTTCTTCAAAATACCCAACTACACATTATACCATACGATGCATCCTGATGGTAGAGCACACGGTGGATCAGCCATTCTTATTAGATCTAACATAAAACATCATCAGGCACAACCATACCAAAAGGACTGCATCCAAGCCACGAGTGTTGTTGTGTATGACTGGATAAGCAAGATTACAATATCGCTACTTTACTGTCCACCAAGACACACTGTAAAGAAGGCACAGTTCGATGACTACTTCAAATATCTTGGCAATCGTTTCATTGCGGGAGGTGATTATAATGCCAAACATACATTTTGGGGCTCCAGGCTTACTCTTCCTAGAGGCCGTGAACTTTTTAAGAGCGTACAGGCAGGAGCGATGAACGTAATTTCAACAGGACAACCTACATACTGGCCGCCTGACCCAGCAAAGATACCAGACATTATTGACTTTTGCATCACCAAAGGTGTACCAGGGGACAGCATATCTTGCTGTGGTTGCTGGGAGCTATCATCGGATCACTCTCCTATTCTGGTGGAAATTGGGGTGAAAGTTAGAGAGACAACTAAAAAGTGTACACTGCACAGTAATAAAACCAAATGGGACATGTTTCGTATTCTGGTAGATTTGAGGCTTTTAGCGCAGAAATCGCACTTGAAACGGAAAATGACATTATGAATGCTGTTGAATTTTTCACCACAAGTATCCAGAGTGCGGCTTGGGATTCAACTCCAATAGTCCAACAACATAGACCGGCTGGGCAAAGTATTCCTCCAAGTATCCTGAATGAGATTGGTGCAAAAAGAGATCTTCGTAAACTGTGGCAGCAAAACAGGTGCCCTGATACAAAAAAATTATTGAACCATAAAATAAAAACTTAAGCAAATCCTTGATCAAGATCGAAACGCTAGTTTTCAGACATATCTCAAGGATCTTGATGCCACTTCAGCTACTGACTACTCCTTATGGAAAGCAACAAGAAACATCAAACGACCTACAACAATTTCCCGCCATTGAGAAAAGCGGACAATTGTTGGGCACGTAGTGACCAAGAGAAAGCTTACACGTTTGCTGAGCATCTATCAAATGTTTTCCAGCCTCATCCCTATGAAGGCCCAGCAGACCACGAGAGGAAAGTAACCGAATACCTGAAAGAAATAGAAACGGAGGACATTACGTCAATGAAATTCACAACGAAAGAGGTCAGAAGAGTAATACAAAAGGCAAAATCAAAGAAATCTCCAGGATATGACCTCATTACAAATAAAATTTTGCAAGAGCTACCTGACTCTGGAATAACAATGATTACAGCTATTTATAACGCTATAGTTAGACTCCAATTTATTCCACCACAGTGGAAAACTGCACAAATAATTATGTTATTAAAACCAGATAAAAAGCCTGAAGATCCAAAATCATATCGACCAATAAGCCTGTTACCTATACCATCAAAGATACTCAAACATTAATACTACAACGTATTATGCCATTAGTGGAACAGCATGGACTGATACCCGACCACCAGTTTGGATTTCACAAAAACACGCGACTGTTGACCAAGTGCACAGGTTAATAGGCGAAATAGATAAGTCTTTTGAATCTAAAAGGTATTGCGCGAGTGTCTTTCTTGATATATCGCAGGCCTTCGACAGAGTATGGCATGAAGGATTATTATTTAAAATAAAATCGTTCTTCCCCAGCAACACTTATAAGATCCTCAAATCCTTCTTAGAGAATAGATATTTCTTGGTGAATCACGGAGAGGCTTTCTCGGTCTTTGCAATATTAACGCTGGAGTTCCCAAGGTAGCGCCCTGGGACCGCTATTTATCTGATTTACACGCCTGACCTACCAACGCCAGACTGTGTAACAACTGGAACCTTTGCCGACGACACCGCAATTTTGTCCTCTCACGAGGATCCAACAGAGGCGCCAAAAATCCTACAAAAAGGAATAAACGAGATTTCAACATGGCTCAAGAAGTGGCGAATCAAGGCTAATGAAACGAAGTCAATAAATGTCACCTTCACCTTAAAAAAGGGTATATGCCCACCAGTAACGCTTAATAACGCCGAAATTCCACGAGCAGATCATGTCAGATACTTAGGTTTACACCTGGACAAGCGACTTACATGGCAGAAGCACATCTTTACCAAACGCAAACAGCTGGGACTGCAAATACGGAAGTACTATTGGTTAATTGGTCGCCGTCGCAACTGTCAATGGGCAACAAACTTCTTCTTTACAATGTTATGCTTAAACCAATCTGGACCTATGGTATCCAATTGTGGGGACCGCCTCATTCCAACATTGAAATCTTGCAGAGATTCCAGAATAAAATGCTACGAATGGTAACCGACGCCCATGGTACGTGACAAACGAACAGCTGCATCACGACCTTCAAGTATATACAGTCAAACAAGAAATTCTAAGTCATACTTAAAACCTACAAAGAAAGGATCATAAACCACCCAAATCGCCTAGCGAAAGTCTTGATGGAGGAAACTCGCGCAACTCGTCGACTTAAACGGAAAATGCCCCAAGACATACTTAAATAATAAAGTAAAGTAGGATGTGACCCTAGTCGCATTCCGAGCATGTCATGACAAGTCCCGACCTACCTACTACTTAATGTCCCCCAATATGTGACAGATTGTAGTGAATAAAAAGACAAAAAAAAAAAAAAAAAAAAAAAAAAAAAAAAAAAAAAAAATAAGAATTTATAAATTTATAAAACAATATTAAAAATTATGCATAATTTATCTGCATATAAAATAAAAATAAAAAAATAAGGTGCTTTTTACGTTAGTGCACAACATATATGAAATAACTTAAAAAAATATTTCTTATTCTTAAAGACTATATAGTCTTAAACATCGGTATATCAATCTAAATATATAAAGAACGAAATATAGGCATACAAATTTATATGAATTGTTAGTGTGTCATGCTATATTGATGGATATAGTCATTTAAATATATACCAAATACTTTTTTGAACCTGTATTCTAGATTAAAAGCTGTAATATAATACATTCTAATACTGTATGTAAAAAATTTGGTTTTTAGTGACTGAAGACTAAGAAAGACACATCAAGATTAAGTTACACTATTTTTTTAAATCCGCATGGTAGGCAGGAAAATTTGAGAGGTGCAGGGAACTTTCGTCCGGGTGTAGGGGCAGCATTCAAAATTTCCTATATGTCTACCTTCACTGCTTGGACAATCATGTGCCAGCAACCATGTAGACTCCTCTGTCCAATGAATTATGGATACCAACCAGCTCCTTACACTTGAAATTCTTTTTCAACTTCCTTTGAATATTGAAATAAGCCGTTCATCACTTCGCAGAATCAAAAGACTTCTGTGTCTAACAAAAGTGTGTGCAAGACAGGTTCCACACCTACTTTCAGAACAGCACAAAAAGTAAAGAGTAGACGCAATTTTGCAGTTTTTTTAAGGATGAGAAGGATTCTTTATTCAACCGAATAGTGACTGGATCCGAGACATGGATCCATCATTACGTCTGACTCCAAAAAAACAGAAAATGGTATGGAAAGGAAAGAATGAGCTAATGCCAAAAAAGGTGAGTTTTGAAATCCACTGGCAATAGTATTGTTGGGATACTAAGAGAATGTTGTTGATCGATTATCTGCCTTGTGGGACCATTATCACAGTTGCTTGCTATTGTGTAATGTTGAAAAGCCTCATAAGAGTGATTAAAAACAAAAGACGGGGAAAGTTGGGCAAAACAGTTCTGTTGTTCCATGATAACACACGCTGCTAGTGATATTCATCCCTGCTTGAGCAGTTTCAACAGGATGTTTTCGGTCATCCGCCTTACATTCTTAACCATGCATCGAGTGACTTTAAATTTGTTGCACATTTACTTTTTGCCATGAAAAAAATAAATGAATAACAGTACGAACTTCTCAATCGATGGAAGAAGAAAGCGGAGTCTCCACAGTTGCTGGCGTGTGACTGTCCTAGCAGTGAACATTTTGAGTGCTGCCACTATACCTTGGGTTCCTTGCGACTCCCAAACTTTTCCTGCTTACAGCACGGATTTAAAAAACAAAACAAAAACGTGTAACTTACTTTTAAGAAGCCCCTTGTATATACAGTGTGATTATTGTTTTCAAAATCAATGACTAAAAATAACTCAGTTCCTTCATAAGCCTGGTGTTTGAACACAGGCAAGGATGAAATATGCCAGTTGCACACTCCTATCTGTGTTTATGTTTACTGTAAATAAATAATATGGAATAAGTTGTAGATCAGAACTTGGTGTTACAACAGTACTGTGCATATCTCGCATACAAGAACCAGCATTTCCTTAGTCAGCAAGTTTGACTGATAACAGTGGAACATTTAATTAAATACTTAATCCAGAGATTGCAGCACTTTGCATGCTAAAACAGAGACTATAGTTATTATAACAGTATAGTACGACCCCCAGTTGTGTCTGAACATATCGTTAGTACGCAGCAAAACTGACCTACCAATGCCAGTGGCGTGACAAAACATATTCGAGCTGCCTAGGAAATGTCCTGAAGATACAAAATACCCTGATCGCATAGGGTTAAATCAGCCATGAGTAACACTACACATGAAAAACGTCTTGATAGCGACACCTATGCTACAGACTGAGAAACAAATACGCCATATGTTTTAAACCAGCGGGCCCGTGCAACATATCGCAATATGAAAGTTTTAAGTAAATACAGACTTTTAAATAAGTATTTAGATTTTCTTTACTGGATACAAAAATGTTAGTTGATTTAGTTACCCTTAAAAAAGGCTACATACAATTGTCTGTGAGTTAAGATGGCATTCGGTAAATACAACCTGCTCTTTCAAGTGTTTGTCCCTGCGACTTGTTTATAGTGATAGTAAACACAAGTTTAATAGCTAACTGTCTTCTAATCAATTGAAAAGGCATGCATGATATCCTCATGTATTTTGACATTTTAATTTACTTCGTATTTTATGATGTCCGTATTAACAATAGATAAATGCATGAAGGAAGGAGAAATCATAATATATTTGTGTAAAAACAGAGTCCAAAACGTGTGGTTGGTATTTGAAATGCTTGTCCCGGCTTGTACGACAGGCAGGGATAGGGAACTGTCAGTAGAGCCACATAACCTATGAATTTAATGACTTTTAAGTAAATATTGAAATTGTTCTAAACATGTTATACAAAAATGAAACATTTGTAATGGAACTATCTATTCATGATTAATAAATTAGCTTCGTAAAATATACAAAATATTGTCCGATTTGTGATGCCACGCATGTGCATCCATTATGCCGTTTTGCCTATAACAGTTAAAAGTGTCTTTTATGTTAAAATTTTCCAAAAACAATTAAGTTTTAGAGCAAAATTGTTTTGCAATATCGAAAGTCTATTAAAAAATCTTTCTAAAGATACCTCATTTATGCCTGTACGAAGAGTATGTGGTCAGAAAAAGGGATTTTTACTCTATAAATAATATATATGATTATCAAATTTTAAATAAAAATTAATATTCTAGTAATTCTGAAGAACTGAATGTTACCTGCAACACTGTTTTACCACTAGAGGCTGATAACCGAGGTAGATATGCCTTATTGTATCTACAGTCTGGTCTGTAGCCATTGCTCCTTCAACAGGATTCAGATCTGGTACGTATAATAAGTAGTCAGGCTCTATGTTATATTCCAACTAGAAACAGAAGTAACTCTCATGAGAATTGAAATAGTAACATTTGTTCTAGAATTTTGACATTCTTAGTTATAACATATTACAAATTTTGTAAGTTGTTTAAATGTACAAAATTTCTATGATGAAAATTATCATTTTCTGTAATTTTGAAACACATTGTTACATTTTAAATTTTGTGCTACATATGAAGGTACATACTTCTTACGTAAAATAAAGGTAAAAGGTGTTTACTTTTATTTGCCGCCAATGATATATTTGTCATTTAGTCTGATTGTGCAATTTATAAAGTGTACAACAAAGTAGTGGGGATGCTGCATTAGGGTCTGACGATAAAAAACAAAAATTTGGACAATATATTTCTATTGACATCATAGTAGAGCAAATTAAATATGAATAACTATCGCACACAGAGATAATGGAAGGATAATGAAACGTTTCTAAAAGAAACAATTTAAGAGTGTCTTCTTTATTTTACTGCTATATTTTGAAAAACTGATTTCACCATCATATCTGCACAAACTGGAATTTTAATGTAATATTACACTGAAAATATTTTAAATATGATTATGAAGACACAAAATTTTCGAAAAAGTGTTATGAATTTTTTTGTGAAATTAAAAGAATATTAACTTATACTATTTTTAAATCTGCATGGTAGGCAGGAAAAATCTGGGAGGTGCAGGGAATTTTCGTCCGGGTGTAGGGGCAGCATTCAAAATTTCCTATACGTCTACCTTCACTGCTTGGACAATCATGTGCCAGCAACCATGGAGACTCCACTGTCCAATGAATTATGGATACCAACCAGCTCCTTACACTTGATGAAATTCTTTTTCAACTTCCTTTGAATATTGAAATAAGCAGTTCATCACTTCGCAGGATCAAAAGACTTCTGTGTCTAAAAAAAGTGTGTGCAAGACAGGTTCCACGCCTACTTTCAGAACAGCACAAAAAGCAAAGAGTAGACGCAATTTTGCAGTTTTTTTAAGGATGAGTATTCTTTATTCAACCGAATAGTGACTGGATCCGAGACATGGATCCATCATTAACATCTGACTCCAAAAAAACAGAAAATGGTATGGAAAGGAAAGAATGAGCCAATGCCAAAAAAGGTGAGTTTTGAAATCCACTGGCAATAGTATTGTGGGATACTAAGAGAATGTTGTTGATCGATTATCTGCCTTGTGGGACCATTATCACAGTTGCTTGCTATTGTGTAATGTTGAAAAGCCTCATAAGAGTGATTAAAAACAAAAGACGGGGAAAGTTGGGCAAAACAGTTCTGTTGTTCCATGATAACACACGCTCACAAGCTGCTAGTGATATTCAAGCCCTGCTTGAGCAGTTTCAACAGGATGTTTTCGGTCATCCGCCTTACATTCTTAACCATGCATCAAGTGACTTTAAATTTGTTGCACATTTACTTTTTGCCATGAAAAAAGTAAATGAATAACAGTAAGAACTTCTCAATCGATGGAAGAAGAAAGCGGAGTCTCCACAGTTGCTGGCGTGTGACTGTCCTAGCAGTGAACATTTTGAGTGCTGCCACTATACCTTGGGTTCCTTGCGACTCCCAAACTTTTCCTGCTTACAGCACGGATTAAAAAAAAAAACAACAGTGTAACCTACTTTTAAGAAGCCCCTTGTATATATATACAGTTTGATTATTGTTTTCAAAATCAATGACTAAAAATAACTCAGTTCCTTCATAAGCCTGGTGTTTGAACACAGGCAAGGATCAAATATGCCAGCTGCACACTCCTATCTGTGTTTATGTTTACTGTAATAAATAATATGGAATAAGTTGTAGATCAGAACTTGGTGTTACAACAGTACTGTGCATATCTCGCATACAAGAACCAGCATTTCCTTAGTCAGCAAGTTTGACTGATAACAGCGGAACATTTAATTAAATACTTAATCCAGAGATTGCAACACTTTCCATGCTAAAACAGAGACTATAGTTATTATAACAGTATAGTACGACCCCCAGTTGTGTCTGAACATATCGTTAGTAGGCAGCAAAACTGACCTACCAATGTCAGTGGCGTGACAAAACATAGTCGAGCTGCCTAGGAAATGTCCTGAAGATATCAACAAAATACCCTGATCGCATAGGGTTAAATCAGCCACGAGTAACACTACACATGAAAAACGTTTTGATAGCGACATCAATGCTACAGACTGAGAAACAAATACGCCATATGTTTTAAACCAGCGGGCCCGTGCAACATATCGCAATATGAAAGTTTTAAGTAAATACAGACTTTTAAATAAGTATTTAGATTTTCTTTACTGGATACAAAAATGTTAGTTGATTTAGTTACCCTTAAAAAAGGCTACATACAATTGTCTGTGAGTTAAGATGGCATTTGGTAAATAAAATCCTGCTCTTTCAAGTGTTTATCCCTACAACTTGTTTATAGTGATAGTAAACACAAGTTTAATAGGTAACTGTCTTCTAATCAATTGAAAAGGCATGCATGATATCCTTTAAATGTATTTTGACATTTTAATTGTACTTCATATCTTATGGTGTACATATTAACAATAGATAAATGCACGAAGGAAGGAGAAATCATAAATATATTTGTGTAAAAACAGAGTCCAAAACGTGTGTTTGGTATTTGAAATGCTTGTCCCGGCTTGTACGACAGGCATAGGGGACTGTCAGTAGGGCCACATAACCTATTAATGTAATGACTTTTAAGTAAATATTGAAATTGTTCTAAACATGTTATACAAAAATGAAACATTTGTAATGGAACTATCTATTCGTGATTAATAAGTTAGCTTCGTAAAATATACAAAATATTGTCTGATTTGTGATGCCGCGCTTGTGCATCCATTATGCCGTTTTGCCTATAACAGTTAAAAGTGTTTTTTATGTTAAAATTTTCCAAAAACAATTAAGTTTTAGAGCAAAATCGTTTTGCAATATCGAAAGTCGATTAAAAAATCTTTCTAAAGATACCTCATTTATGCCTGTATGAAGAGTATGTGGTCAGAAAAAGGGATTTTGACTCGATAAATAATATATATGATTATCAAATTTAAAAAAAAAATTAATATTCTAGTAATTCTGAAGAACTGAATGTTACCTGCAACACTGTTTTACCACTAGAGGCTGATAACCGAGGTAGATATGCCTTATTGTATCTACAGTCTGGTCTGTAGCCATTGCTCCTTCAACAGGATTCAGATCTGGTACGTATAATAAGTAGTCAGGCTCTATGTTATATTCCAACTAGAAACAGAAGTAACTCTCATGAGAATTGAAATAGTAACATTTCTTCTAAAATTTTGACATTCTCAGTTATAACATATTACAAATTTTGTAAGTTGTTTAAATGTACAAAATTTCTATGATGAAAATTTTCATTTTCTGTAATTTTGAAACACATTGTTACATTTTAAATTTTGTGCTACATATGAAGGTACATACTTCTTACGTAAAATAAAGGTAAAAGGTGTTTACTTTTATTTGCCGCCAATGATATATTTGTCATTTAGTCTGATTGTGCAATTTATAAAGTGTACAACAAAGTAGTGGGGATGCTGCGATAGGGTCTGACGATAAAAATAAAAAATTTGGACAATATATTTCTATTGACATCATAGTAGAGCAAATTAAATATGAATAACTGTCGCACACAGAGATAACCGAAGCAAATTTCTAAAAGAAACAATTTAAGAGTGTCTTCTTTATTTTACTGCTATATTTTGAAAAACTGATTTCACCATCATATCTGCACAAACTGGAATTTTAATGTAATATTACACTGAAAATATTTTAAATATGATTATGAAGACACAAAATTTTCGAAAAAGTGTTATGAATTTTGTTGTAAAATTAAAAAAAAAATTATGAACTTGCTGGGTAATGAATTCAAGCTACTGCCAAAATTGATTTTTACATTGTTAAAAATAAAAAAAAATATCCTACTAGTCAAACCACTTTATGATACTGAGTCTGGGCCTTAGCCTGATGGCCATTAGCCCATTTCACAATGAAAATTTGCTACTGAAACAGAAATTCATCACTTAAAACTCTTATTTAAATAACAACTTCACTTCAACCAGATTTTGTATTTCAGACTTACATGTATAGGAAGTGACTGACGAAAGAACTCAGGCGACGTTATTGCGATAATCGGTGTCGCTGTGTTTAACGGTGGAATCATAACTTGGCTTCGTAGCAAATAACATTCGTCTATAAATCACAATGACACTTATCACTCTTTGTTATCAGTCACATTTTATACACTTTACATAACATTAGAAAAATTAAACCACTACTTATAAATATATTTAATAAAAATTTTAAGAACTACATAAAAAAAGGATTTAAACAGTTTGCTTTGAGCTTTAGCTAACTATAATCCAAACATCTTATTTAAAATTTTTGTGTTCATTAGTAAAAAACTGCTTCTGAGTTATTATGAAATCTGGTTAAAAGAAAATTTCTATTATTGACACGACTTTGTGTTATTTAACACAAAAATATAGAAAATACACTGTCACTACATAAAACATCAGCAAAGAAAAGTGCAAATTAAAAGAAAAATATAAAATTATAGAAACAAAATTTAAAAATAAATAACCAATAAATTATACAGTTCAAGTTTAATTATCAGAATTATTATCTTCAACTAAAATAAAACGTTTTGAAGCCAATTTATTTGTTTCGGCAGTATCATCAATGACAATGAAGGCTTCTGTTTTCACACTCGACAAACGAGGTCGGACGTCTGCGACAAAATACTCTCTGGTTGGACTTCCGGGATCTGAAAAGACGTCCGAGTCTGATGTTGGTAATGTACTGCTAACATCATCTGCTTTCCCTGCTTCTATTAAATCGCTAAAGAACGAATCCCGAGGAGACATAGGAGTATCAATCGCTACCAGTTTCAAATATTTATCAAAATTCTCAATGTGTGGCAACCCTTTATAAGAACCGCCACCACTATCTGCTGTGGATTGTGGACGGGATGTAGATTCAGATATTCGACTGCTGTTGGATGTTTTTGTAATATCAGTTTTTCCACCTGGAATGTTTTTACCATTATTGTCAATTTTGCTTTCAGATTCTGATGGTTCAGAATAGGTTCTAGATGTTTTAAAATCAGAAAGCTGATTATCGTTTAACCCAGAAATAACATCTTGATCTTTTTCAACATACAACTTCTCAGCATTATTTTTTGGACGTTTTTTAAATGACACTTTTTGGAAAATAACTTTCTCCGTTTCTGAACCTTGATCAGATTCGTCGAAACTTTGAACAGGTTTAGTTACAAATACATCACTATTTTTTCCAATATGAAAAGAATTATTTTTATCTAAATTAGTATTGTCTTTTTTAACCAAATATTCTCGAGAAAAAACCCTTTCCAAAGGATCAACGGATGAAGTGAGGGGTCCTTTCAGAACTAGAGGTTTAGTGGAAAAATTACGAGTTGTCGCATGAAATGTATTTCTTTTTTTCCACACTACTTCAGTTTCATTTTCAATTTTGACTTTTGCAGGAATATCACAACTTTTTCGTTTATCAACATCTTTAATTAATTTAGTATCATGAGGCTGACGGTACGTTCGAATCACACTAACTGGTTCTGTTTTTTTATTATTAGAATCGCTTTTATAATCAGTTTTTCTGCAACCTAATAGCTGTTCAGCCTTCCTACTACTGTTCTTTAAAATTAAGTCTACATTTGTACCGTCCACAGAATTATACGTTTTCACATCAGTACGCAAACACTTAGATTTGTCATTTTGATTTATATAACCAGAATCTTTAATATCAACCGGTTGTGAGTGATTCAAAGCATTCATTTCAAATCCGGATTGATAATCAGTTTCCTTTTCAACAATACTTCCTTTTATTTGTTCACTTTTTTCCTTTAGTTTTTGTCGATGCCTTTTTGCCAAGAAAGTGAGGAACAGTAATGCCAACACTAACCACAAAATAAACACTGTTAACCAAAAAATAATATGCCAATATTCTGGCCACTGGTTTTTAACCGAACTAAGAAAATAAAGATACCACAAGGAAGGCATGAGCACAATCCAATAGGCAAAAAAAGAAAACAAAATCAAACACGGACATAACGCACCACTGTAATCCATTGTGCACTGATCAGGTTTATTTTATATTCTAACTGTAGGTTACACATTGAAACAGGAAGTGGTTGATACGTTATCACACCACTTCCTCTGAAGCTTTGTTATTAACAAAATGTTTAGCACCATTACCACCTTATTAAGTCACAACATTTAAAACTAGAACACTAAACAACTTTCTAAGACAATGCAACTACTTGCTAAAATATTTAATGCTCGTGTTAATATTTAAACATGCTTAATACAGGTTAATATCTAACCATCTTAATTTAATAATTGAAATGCTTGTATATTTTATTTTATATTTATGTTATTTTTTTGTTAAAAGTCAATATTAAAATGGAAAAAAAATTTTTAATGGAAAACCTCAAATAATTGTTTTACAACTGACAACAATTATACCAAGACTACAAATTTTGTCAAGAAAAATAAAATTAAGTTCCATTCCTTTAGTTGCAATGATCAAAAGTGGGTTTCATCATTGGTTTCTTCAATCAAACATAGTTGGCAAAAAAAAAAAATATATGTGAGTTTAGTAAGTAGGCTGTTTTATAATACAAAATATTTGAAAATGCTATAATGAGCTATGAAAGTAACACTGAAATACGTGTGACTTACCTATTAATGTGTCATCTGGTTCTGGGATTTGTACAAGTCGCGATAGCAGTTTAAAAAGAAAAGCTAGTATGTCAACACTCTCAGTACTACGTACAAATACTGGCAGACAGCTGGATCTTAGTAGACCCCAGATACGAATAATAACAAGTAGTTCACGAACGCTGTTTACTGCTTTATAGTCTCGTACCAACTCGTACTAGAAAAAAAAATTTTTTTTTTTTAAAACATAGATATAACAAACAAGTTGAACTATGATGTTTAACACAAAAAAAAGTAACTACATAGAGAAATAGTTTAAGGTGTAAAAAGTGAAATAAAAAAGATCTTGTTAATACGAGGTGTTTTCAGAAAGTAACGAGAATTTTTAAATTTCGTGGGCTTGGAGAGTCCGATTGTCAAACATTTTTTTTATTATGTTGGTATACATGCCCTAGAAGTACGATAAAACTTGCAGCTGTTTTCATTGTTGACTTTGTCTGTGACAGCAATTAAGGTTAGACATGTTTTTATGAGATCAGCGATTTTCGTTTGTTAAAAGAAATGGATCAAAGAATTTGTATCAAATTTTGAGTAAAAAATCGAATAAAGTGTAACAAAGTGTGTGAAATGTTAACAAAGGCCTATGGTGAGTCTGCTATGAGTAAAGCAAGAGTTTACGAGTTGTATAAGCGTAAACAAAAAGGCTGTGAAGATGCTGAAGATGACGAACGCCCTGGACGCTCCAGCACATCAACAACTGATTAAAACGTGGAAAAAGTGAAAGAAATGGATATGAACAATCGCCGAATCAGAATTAGAGAGGTCGCTGATGACGTTGGCATATCGATTGGATCATATCATGACATTGTTTCCAGTGTTTTGTTTAAAAACGTGTGGTAGCAAAATTCGTTCCAAAATTGTTGAATTTTGAACAAAAACAGCGGCAAATGGAAGTTGCTTTGGAGCCACTGAAGTCAACGACGATGCAGAATTACTGAAACGTATTATAACAGGTGACGAAACATGGGTTTACGGATATGACGTCGAAACTAAAACTCAATCATCCCAGTGGAGGCATTCTGGCTCGCCAAGACCAAAAAAGGCTTGATAAGTGCGGTCGAATGTGAAGGTTATGCTCACTGTGTTCTTCGATATTAATGGAATAGTGCATCATGAATTCCTGCCATCAGGTAAAACAGTCAATAAGGAGTGTTACCTACAAGTTCAATGCCGTTTGCGTGAAGGCATTCCACGCCAGGATCTGTGGAAAAACAATTCATGACTTTTGCACCACGATAATGCACCAGCTGGTGAGAATTTTTGCTTCATTGCTTGTTCGAGAATTTTTGGCGAAAAACAGTACTTTAACGATGCTCCAGCCTCCATATTGGCCAGACATGGCTCCGTGTGACTTTTTCCTATTTCCAAAAATAAAGAGAACCTTAAAGGGCTGTTTTACAGCCGTAGATGACATTAAAAGTGCATCGTTGAAAGAACTAAAGGCTATCTCTACCATCGAGTTAGAGGCTATCTCTAACAGATCGAGTTTGAGAAGTGTTTCGAGGATTGGAAAAAGCGCTGGCACAAGTGCATAATCTCCAATGGGGACTATTTTAAGGCGACAACATCAATGTAGAAGAATAAATAAATATTTTGTTAAAAAAATTAAAATGTTCGTTACTTTCTGAACACACCTTGTACAGTGTAACTTCGATAAGAACAGGAGGTGCTTTGGCATACCAAATTGTTCGGTTTAACACAACATGTTCTATTTGGTTTGGAACATTATATTCTCAATGTGACAAAGAAGCTTAGCACAAATTTTCCGCTACTGCCTAAAACGATTATTTTATCTTTTTATCGCATAAACGAATATTTATGCCTATGCTGTATTTGGATTATCAAATGTTTGGATTACCAAGGTTCTACTGTACCTTTACCGATTTTGTTTTAATTGAAAAATAGACCTTACTTAAAAATAAGTCCAGTATTTATATTAATATTTAGTATGTATGTTTTGTAATGAACAATAAATTTTAATAGAAATTTCTCATTAGAAAAGTATATAATAGAATAATTATTGCAAATTTTAGAAAGGAAATGTACAGGTTGTACTGTGAAATGTGATACATAAAGTACTGCACTTATACGTTAACATTATTAATGACCTATTAAAACTTGTTCTAGAGGTAAAGTTGGGGCACAGTTCATTTAAATACCTGAGTCTTTGTATTACCTTGAAACCACTCTATACCTAATTTACTAATGAAAATTAATCTTAGCACTAATAAAAATTATACTAAACTCATTTCCACTGATAATTTAAAGTTCAGCTAGGTTAAATAATTATCAGCTGAAATTAAATAATTATCATGAAAGTTTTCTACGTAAATAGGAACATTCGAAATATAATTTTATAAATTTAAAAATGTAATGAGCTCTGAATAATGAGCCTGACAGTATTAAATAAAAGCTAAGTGATCATAATACTTACACCAAAAGTTGATTTCCTTTGTTCAGGAAGTCTTGAAAGGAGATTAAGAGCTAAGTCTGCCACCCACTGGATTAACTGATGTAAGGACTGCAAAGTGCTAGGTTCCACAGTGAACTCTTTGGCTTCCAGGTGTAGCAGCACTTTATCCACATCAGTTATGGATTCACTCATCACAGCTACAAAAACAAAACATTGAGTGTGTTATTATTTTTGATAATTTTAATCACAATTAAAAATTTATAGAATATTTGAATCTTGAATCAAATACACAAACTGGTATTTTGTAATTAAAAAAAAAATAATTTAGTGGGATATATTTTAAAATTTTACATACAAAATGTTTTGCTTTCTTCAGAGGTTCTTTTTTTAATAAGTCATGTACACATTATATACATTTTTTTTGGTGTTTAATGTCCGACTATTGTGCACACTTGGGCTAATGCAGACGATGGGATGATTTATAGCGTATGAAAATGCCAAGCCCTGGCCAGGAATCGAACCCGGGTCCTCGGGGTGAAAGCCTAGTATGCTATCAACTAGGCCATCCTAGAGCAATTATTGCTGCAAAAAAGTATTTAAAATTAAAAAAGCATCCCTTAATGGCAGATATATTTGCAATAAACCTTATTGACTGACCTAAACTTTATAAATGTAAAGTTTTTCAATGTTCATCTTAGTAAGGAGATTTAAAAATGTGGTTTAAAAAAGATCTTAAATAATTAAACGTCGAGGTACTTATTTATTGAATAGTGAGAGAAAAACGTTTCCTTTTTTTCTTTACTAAAACCATAATTCAAACAATCAATTTTTTTATCTATTATGTTTTGAGAAACAGTTAAAGATTCAAATAGGTATATTATTATTAAATAAGTTTAGAAACTGTGATATTATAAAACGTTCTATACTATGTGTTTAACAGTTTAAAAATGGGGACAATTTCATTTTTTTTCAATCATTAATTTAATTAATCCGAGGCGGCTCATTTTTCTTTTTTTATTTGCACATATAATGTCATTGTGTTGCAAGCAATGGTGTATTCTATGCAGACACACTAGGAAGATGAGTGATTCTGTGATTTAAATGATGTTGCGTTATAGCTGTTTATGCAGACTATCACTAACCTTACTTTGATAAGAAAGCAGGATAGCCAATTACAATTTTACAGGATATCACAACAGGATATTACAATTTTAAATTCCAATCCATCTCCAATTCTATTATTAATAGTTTTAATTAGTATAAAGTAATAAGTTAAACGCTTTTATAATTTATTTAGTTTACTAAATTAATATATTTTTTACCTTGTAAGCTCTCAGCTGGACCCTTATCATGGCTAGCCAAGTCCGAAGGCCTGAGCAAAGATTTAAATGCAGTAGCGACAGAATGTAGCATGAGTAATGCAGTGAGGTCTGCGGCTTTGGTCTGTCCAGACGTTACTAAACGGTACAGAGCGCTTTTTAAACTGAGGTATGTAACATAATGGAACTGTTGCACTGCTGGTGGCTGTCTGTTGAAATTATCTGTTAAGCGTTCACAAACTGCATCCAATATGGAATGACGAAGAGAAATGAGTATATCCCACCAGTCCAATCCAGTGATGAGACAGTATTCCAAAAGAGTGGTTGCTAATGGTATGTTTAACTGAGAACTAATGAAATAGTATGTTTAACTGAATAATTTGGGTTGAATATAATTGAAATAATCTACAAGAAAATATACAATTAAATTTAATAACTGAAATATATTCGGGTAGTGTGATATAATTTAACAGTGGTAGAACCAATACTCGGAATAATTTGGGTTGAATATAATTGAAATAATCAGTAGTTCAAAGAACAGTATATTCTTACGTAATATACAGAACTAGCATTATCCGTCGGTAAAGAAAGTTGCAGCGGTAATTACACAAAAACTTAAACTGTTTCAGTAATGTAATAATTTAGAAACATAAAAAATATATTAATAAAAGCGTGATCATCTAAACTCGTGTTTATTTATACAGTGAATATGAAAAAGCATATTATAACCTGAATATGTTGTTTTATTGTAATAATTTAAAACGAAAGCGTGTAAACAATTTTACAGTGAATTTAATTATAACCTGAAAATCTGATCAAGAATATTTTTGTCTGATCAATATAAACAATACTTATATACCTATTCTATATTTTTGTCCTTTTAGGGGATGAATTCGGGGGAAAATACTGAATTGTGTGTATCATAATTTGTGTTTTAAAATATTTTGTTTACTCTTAGAAAATTTGATAAAAAATATTTTTCTTCAATACAAACACTCTTTTTTCTCCCATGATAACTCTTTTTCCATTTTTATTCTTTTAGGGGATGAATTCAGAAAAATGTTGAAATATGTGTTTCATAGCATATTTCTAAAATATAAGATAAAAAAATATTTTTTCAATACAAAATTGTACCCCTTTTTTATATTTTATACCTTCTTTCAATCTCTTTAAGGGATGCGTTTTGGGGAAAAGGTGAAAAATATATTTCAAAATTTAAGAGTATATGTTTTTTAAATAATGAAAAACATGTTGTAAAAATCATGTTTTACCTCTTTAGGGGTTGCATACTGGAAAATCGTTTTTCAGTTCACCCCTTTTTCAGTGCATCTCGACAATGTTGTAAGAAGGTACCCTGAAAATTTCAAGTCTCTAGCTATAATAGTATTGGCTGTATGTTGATTATTAAATTTGGCCTGGATTAGTAGTTTAATGGCATCAAATCGGTGATGATAACCTTAACAGTTTTTCGCCGAAAAAAAATGGCGTCAAAATCATATTTTTGCAAAATCCTTTATTAGTGCACCTTGACATTGTTGTAAGAATGTACCTTGAAAATTTCAAGTCTCTAGCTATAATAGTATTGGATGTATGTTGTTTATTAAATTTGGACTGGGTAAGTAGTTTAATGGCGTTAAAATCACATTTTTTAAAAATCCTTTATTAGAGCATCTTGACATTGTTGTAAGAATGTACCTTTAAAATTTCAAGTCTCTAGCTATAATAGTATTGGCTGTACGTTGTTTATTAAATTTGGACTGGGTAAGTAGTTTAATGGAGTTAAAATCAATTTTTTTCAAAATCCTTTCTTAGTACATGCTTACATATTAAAACGAAGGTATCCTCAAAATTTCAAGTCTCTAGGTTTTATAGTTTGGGCTGTGAGGCATTGAGGCAAGTAATAATGAGGCCATGGTTGAATAATAACACAGTGATATTAGTTGACTCTAAATCGGCATTACAAGCAATTGCTGACAACACATCTGCAGGCTCTATGATAGAAACGATCCAGAAGAAATACAAAATAGTTAAACACATTACCAAGGAATTGATTCTGCAGTGGATCCCGTCACATGTAGGCATACAAGGGAATGAGCGGGCAGACAAGCTGGCCAAACAAGGAACCCTTATAGTGCAGAAACCAAAAAGAACGCTCACACTGGAGGCTAGGATTAGTGCACTGAAGCGAACATCTTATCTTGAATTTACAAACAAAGTCAAGGAAGACATAAAGAACAAGCCTTATGAGAATGTATTCAACTTGTATGGGAAGGTCAAGGATCTCCAGAGGAGGACATCTGTCGCGGTCTTTCGGCTGACAACTGGACACGACTGTCTGAATGAACACCTGAAGAAAATTAAGGTATTAAACTATGACAACTGCACATTGTGTGAATGCCCAGACACCATCATGATCAAGGACCACCTCCTGGTCTGCAGAAAATTAGATGAAGAGAAGCAGAGAAGAGGAGACCTCCCTGGCCTCTACTGGGAAGCAAGATCAAAGATGGTGTGAGCCAGATGAAGCCATTGAAAAACAACAACATAGTTTGGGCTTTACGTTGATCAGTCAGTCAGTCAGGACATTGCCTTTTATACATACAGAATGCTCCATGACAGTGCTGTAAAATTTTCCGCCAATTTAACCGGCAACTATAGTTTGGGCCGGTTATAATACTTACAAAAAATGTTACTAGCCCTACTTTATTGGAAATTTTATGCTCTTTCTCCACGAAGTGGTCAAAATTATGGTATATTTTTACGTTTAGCCAGTATTACAGGAATAACCAGCAACTCCAGTCTCTACATTGAATCAGAACCCGCCATCTTCAAACAGAAGTGAATGGGAAAAAAATCTTGCACATATGTCTTTCAGGCTTTATACAAGGTACTTTTATACCAAATTTCAAAACAATTGGTCAATGCATCTGATTAAAATTGTGTGCACTCATCGTTGATAAATCAGAGGCCGCCATCTTAAAATGGAAGGAAATAGAAAAAAGTATTACATCATTTGGGCTTTGTACAAGATATCTCCTTACCAAATTTCAAAAAAATCAGTCAAACCAATATTTGAAATACTTAGGGTTTTACATGTGTTTGGATAAACATATTTTTTTACTTTTTTCACTTTAAGGTTAATTATTAGAGTTAAAGGGATCATAAACCAGAAGCACTACGAACAAAAGACCTACTGTGCAACTAAACCTCTTGGTTATTAGTTTAGCAGACTGGAGCACTAGGTGAGTTCCAGAAGTACACCACCTAACTTATTCTGCTGGGGTCCTGGAAGCCAAGCACCCTTTGCCTCTTTGGCAAGAACTTCAGTTTTCCAAGCCCTCGCCAGGAATCGAACCCAGGTCCTCGGAGTGAAAGCCCAGTACACTATCCACTAGGCCACCGAGGCAGCTTAAGAAGAACTTCACAGATTATGTGGTCTGCAGTTTCCTCTTATTTTCTGCATAACCTTCACTCAGTTTCTCCATGGTATGTTCCCATCTTTTTCATGTGCACACTCAAACCACAGTGCACTATAGTGAGTTCCTGTCCTTAGCCCAGTTCATCTTGTGGGAACTAAAGATGTTTCAGGATCCAGACCATTCGCCATTTATAACACATCCCTAGCCAAAACCACCTCTATGCCAGCTCTATACGCTCCACCTGACTAACAGCCCTAGAGTACAGTTTCCTATCAGCTCTTTCAGCCTCTGGAATATTTCCATCAGATCTCAATCTCTTTGATTTGATAAACAGTTCAACTTATAGATTGATTCCTGATAGGTTTCCTGCTTCCAGAATTTACTATCTCCTGAACACTCTTCAAAGCAGTTTTACTGATACTGAGATGTTTGACTCCATCTTTCACTATTTCAAAAGCAGGTTGTGTGGGTCTGCCCAGCATCCCCAATCTGCTGTGATTTACCAGTGGCGAACTTCACAGGATTAAGTGCAACCACATTTTCTGCCTGTCTCATGTTTTCACTCCCCATGTCCACTTCTATAAGTCCCTAGAATTTGTTCCTTCTTCTATGGCAGGCTGAGTGGACTCCACCATGGTTGCGAACTCAGAATAATTTGGGCTGAATATGATTGCACTTACAAATTATGATGGATATGATTTGCATTGGTTAATGTTTCAAAACAAATCATACACTGGTGCAGTCTTCAGTATCAGAAAACACAAACCCATATTTGCAATACTAAGAATGTATAAACATCACATCTATGTATTTACATAAACATGTTTTTACTTTTCATTTTAAAAGACGTTCTCTTTATATCATGGCTGTTCTATTTTATGGCAAGATCCAGAGAACCTCTCCATATTTAAAAAAAAAACAAAACTCAATCAACATTAAACCATATAGGTATGTAAATATCACTTTCATTAGCAGAAGACTAAATCAGCTCAAGGGCAAAACAATATCAGAATTGAACTGAGTACATTTACAACTGGTAGGATAAGGATAATGTTCAGCGATGTCATTTTGTGATTTTCATTACAATAAATGTGTGTTATATAATACACACTTTGCTTATTATAATATCAACTACCTGTGTAATACACAGAACTTTTACACAGTTTTTTATTTATAATTTTTGAAGATTTTCTCTACCCTTTTAAGGCAGAAAAACAATATTTTATTCTAAAAAGAACAGGCTATAAATGCCAGTTTTGCCTTGATGTTGATTAAAAACATGTAACTTAACTAAAAATGCTAGTAGAAAAATACTGTTGACAGCATTTTTTTCCTTAAGAATATGTACTGTACTTATAAATAAAGAAAAGGAACAAACAATTTTTAACAATTTTTTTAGGTCATATTACTTAATTTAATATGATTTTTTTGATTTTGAACTATAATAAGTATATTTGAAAAAAAATAATTTGAAGTTGATTTAGTTATTTTCTAATATAATAATGTATTTTACACAGTCTGAAAATTTCAAGAAGACTGGCTGATAAATATACTGTCTAGACCACTTAAACAAAAGTTACATTTAGAGTAATTTGTGTCCCTAAAGTAGTACAAGTTTACAAATTATTCTACAACTCACAGCTATCAAACCGAGATAAAAACAAATACTAAAACTAATAAAAACTATATACACAAAAATTAACACATTATAAATACAATAACATTACCACACATGCTTATTCAAAAACATAAACAATATGCGACTGACTGTAAAATGATTCAACTCACAGCTGTCAAACCGAGCATTATTTGACTTCATCGAAGTTACAATAATTTTACTTGAATATAAAAATCTTTTTGTGTTTTAATTATTAAAAACATAATCTGTGATGATTTATCTTTCATTGCAAGTAAATTTTAATTAAATAAAATAAAGCTTGGTATTTACTGAAAAAATAAGAAGCCGATATATTGGCTCTTGCCCGTCTCAGAGTTAATATCTGACCAATTGTTCTACAACCCACCAAAGAAACACTGACATAATTTGAGAACTGCTAAAATAGAGATAAGTTAAGAGTTAACACAGACTACAAACCTTGTTCAGCAATAGGAAGTAGTTTGTAGACATACAGCTGCCCATGAGTATCAGCCACGATCAATGCTCCACCAAGCCATGTCAAATCCATGGCGGCAATATTAATACTAAGTTTTTGGTGTTTTATATCATCTCTGCACCCAGAACTCATCCAAGCAGATGCTACCTAAAAACAATGATATATTTCACACTTAAAACAACACTAAAATCATACTACAAACTTTAAGTTGTATAAGTTTATATGTCCACTAACAATGACTCCGCATATCATTTATCTAATCAATATTAAAATGCCCAGCCTATTTTACCAATCATATTTACCAGATCAAGCTTAATAGGCTCTGTTCTCTCTGTATTCCAATGCATACACAACCTACAAGAAGGGCACCTTCTGAAAAAGTCAGAACATATTACTCTCCCACTCGCTACTTGTTGCATCTTTGATAGAGAGCGCTAAATGGTTTTCCTCAATATATAAATAAGAGCGATGACATTCTCTCTCCTCCCTCCCAAATCCTTTATCTGTTTCTCTCTCTTTATGCTATTACAAGTTTAGAAAAAACTATCCAGTGCTAGGGAAGATATTTCAAGTAGAGTTGACGGACGAGTAAAATGTTTTGACTTTTTAGGGAAAAAGTTTAAGAAGGTTCTGTATTCTTTGGTATTTCTACTGTATAGTTCTATTTCAAAAAATTTCAGAGATTCTTTTTCAGCGACTCTTTTCACACAACCCTACCATTTTCTTTCAAGCTATTTATTAACTTGTTTAGTATATAGAAATTTAAACTTATATATATTGGATTCTTAACACTGATACACAAAATATAATAAAATTACCTAATTTGATTTTTGTGACTATTTGAAGTGAATGAAATGGTATTCCAGTAATAATGACCGCCAAACATACACTTATCCTTTCTAAACAAATGTTTAGTGTTTCACATATTTTTTTTCTTTTCTTAACATCCATACTTCATGCCAGTTAAGACTAATGAGGATGAGAGATCAACGTAAATGTTAAGGGAAAAGCAACGGGTAACTGCAGCTAGAACTAAGAACCTTAAAGTGCGCAGTTCAGAGACGCAGCAGACTGACCGGTGCTTTAACCATCGACCACCGAATCCACTGTTTAGTGTTTGAGAAATTCATAGAAAAAAATGAGGCACTGTCTTATGTCAAGAGGAACAGTTTTGTGGATGAGAAAGGTTATTGATTGTTAAAGAAACATACCTCTGGGTTTAATCTCACAAGGCTTATTTTATTAAGTGGTAATTTTGTGTGTGCACAATAGTTGGACGTTAAAAAAAAAAAAAAAAAAAAAAAAAAAAAAAAAAAAAAAAATTATTAAGTGGTTTAATGTTAAAGAAAATCACAGGTTTTTCTTCAGGCTTAAAAAATTACACCTTAATTTATGTTTTCCTTAAAGTATGTGTTAAAATAGTTAAATATCAATAACTTACTTGTTTTAAAGAATCTCTTGTCAGACAGTGAATCGTTCCATCAGTGAGAACCATAATAACATAAAGTGGAGGTGGTATTGTATTTGTAACTGATACTTTCTGCGTTGTGATACAAGTCACTGGCGCATTGGCTTGAAACTTAGATTGGAACTGCCACAACTGCAAACATTAAGTTAAAGTTTAAAATATAGTAACATTCAATATCAGCAAACTTACTACTTGTGAACTTTTTATACATGAGGTAAACATATATGCCTAACCAATACATATTGGTAATGGGTGCATATATATATTTGGTATACAAAGCACTATTACTCTAGTCCTTCTTATTTACTTACTAAGCCTTTCAGAGTGCATGTACCTGGAAACTCTCTGGTCAATATTTACATCTATCTTCATTAATTACTTCACAGCCAGAGTAAGCTGAACTTTCAGGCCTCTTTTCTAGAATACTTTTACATATTGCTATTTTCATACTACTCTAATTCTGTTAGGTCATATGAAATTTAAAACTCTTCATCTTGACCTAAACTATACTCATCTATATTTCCATTCTTCTTTGGCAAACTTTACAGTGTAAAGAAACTCATGCTGAAAGAATGAACGACACTGCTCTAATATTAAAGGAGCTTTGGTATATCTCTCATTCTCCCAGTATACCTTATACCTTACCTATGCATACAAGGTATAGGTATACTGCATGGGTGGCAAGCCTAGCAGTGTTGGTAATTGGCTGACAAGAGGCCTCAATGAGGCAGAAATACGATAGTACCTCACAGAAAATGAGGAAAGAAACCAAAGGTATGAAAACATGCTCGACAAGCACAACCGCAGGCCATATCAAAGACAGGGATTACCAACATAACTAATCCTAAAGAAAAGAAAGATTCATACTGTTCTGGATGCAGTAAGTAGGCCTAGCCTAACAAGCAGCCAGTACTACAGTAAGGGTGGAAATCCGTCAAAAGGATCTAACAAAGACCTTGAATCCAGAGGAACTCTCAGCTCTAGAGGACACAACTGTGAAGGAAATGGTGCTCGGAGTGGAGTGCAAATTAGGTTTGCTGGAATACGATTCCGCCCTGGCAGGATGGTGGTCAACTCTGTTGACAATCAGGTGGCAGACTGACTGAAGGAGAAAACCTCACACCTAAGTGCATAGAAAGGAGTGGAGTTGCAGGCACATATGAACAACGACATCCCAAATTTGCATGTTACAACCACCTACTTTCCAAGAAGTAAAGAACTTAAGGTGAAGAAAATGTTTGCACTTGTTAAATCCCAGGATGAGGATTCAAATATGGATAGTACTGGGGAAGTAAGAAAGAAGGCTCTGACCACTGTAATGAATGAGGTATTCGCAAAGTCAAAACGGGCGTACCATTTTGGGAAAATCCTCACTAATGGTCTTAGGAAGGAAGAAAGGAAAGAAGGAGGAAGTAACACTGGCAACTTCCACCTGTCAGGAAGTGGTCACTGACATTAAAATGCAGAAGTTAAAGATGGAAGGAAAAGAGGATAGGCATGCCATCTTTGCCAGCCTTAGCTTTGGAAGTTAGAAGGAGGTAGTGATGCTGCTAGGTGACAAGGAGCATACCCTCTGAATAAGCAGCTATAATGCAGGAGTCAGAGGAACCAGCACACATTAGGGTGGCCTATGTGAATATCCACTATGCCAAGGGTGTGGCTGCTGCATGGTGAGGATGTTTGCCAGGCGGAATTGGGAGTTGTTCTTTAACAGGAACTCTGGATATCACAGGGGACAAATTAGGTTTCTCAAGCAAAGTAACAGATGAGATAACCCTAGAGCTTGCATAATGATAACAATAACATTGATTATTTATGTATTTCAGAAATAATGAAGTGGGATTTGGTACCAATCAGGACACATCTTAACACTGGAGACACTATAATGACTTCATAACAGCAAATGGGTACTTTCTCGAAGATGAAGAATTATCTTCATCTGCAGTGCATAGGCTTGTCGAGTATTACAAAAATAAAAAAAATACCTCTGATACTTGGATGTGATGCAAATACCACAACTTGTCTTGTGTTGGGCAGCCCAGATTCCAATACAAGAAGTGAACAGTTGTTAGACTTTATTTTAGAATCTAAAAAATATTATTAATATAGAGAACACACCTACTTTTGGAAGTAGGGTTAGGTAGGAAGTACTGGACTTAACAATAGGAAACCAATTTCTCATTGACAAGGTCGGAAATTGAAAGGTTTCATGTGAACCTTCTCTCTCCGATCACTGCATAATAATGTTTGAAATAAATGAACACATTTTGAAAAGCACCTTTACTTGAAAATCAGGTCCTAATTAATTTGGATTATTGATGTCATACTTTTTTAAATCAACCTGTATGATAAAGCTAAAATTATTATTTCTATAACTTACAACAGTTTTAAAAGGTTCCGTGGCTTGCGTTTTGGACTGAAACAGTTTATGAACAGTTAAAGGTTTCTCTCGTAGTTCCCAAACTTCGAACAAAGCACCCGTGTCTCCATTGGCTGCCACCACTAATGTATCCGCATCTTCACGTACCATAAATTTCAACTGTGTTATCGTGTGATCTGAACACAACAATAAATGTGTTACATTGTTTCACATACACTGCTCACAATTACATTACAGACAGATTACTTACAATGCTGTTCCGCAGATGTGCTAGCCAACATAAAAAAACTAGGAAGAGCTTGGGAGGTTATGATACATTTGTCATCGCAACGTTTAACAGAAACTCTGTAGCACTGGATTGGTCTTTGCACGCTTCCACTACTAACTGCAACCAACAACTGCCCATCTAAAACAGGTGATATTTTGTAAACAAACTTTCATATTGAATGACATTCCAAACATATTTGTAACATTGTTTTACATTTTACTCTGTCATTAACTTTTGTAAATAAACAAATATTTTTTTAGAAAGGGTCCGAGTTGAGGCAAAAAAATTAATCAGGTTGTTAAATTTGTGGTGGTGGTGGTGGTGGTGGTGGTGGTGGTGTGTGTGTGTGTGTGTGTGTGTGTGTGTGTGTGTGTGTGTGTGTGTGTGTGTGTGTGTGTGTGTATACACACCACAGTGAAATATTCCAATGCCATGTTTTCAATTTATTTCCAATTCATTATGTAGCAAAAGCTGTTGAAAAGTTTCAAAATGGCAGCCATTTCAATTTTTTTAATCGTAGATCTGATAAGAGTTGTAAATTATGATTCATCTGATACTCTGTGAAGTGACAGATTCATAATTAATGACGCATTTAACAGATGTTACTTAACTCAGCCACTGTCTAATATATCTCGGTGAAACTTGCACTAATCGATTCTTTGATCATTTCATAACAATCTATGTTAAAATAATAGATATTATAATAAATTTGTACTGGCTAAAATAAATCCAAATGTCGCATATCACACCAACTAACTTGTCAAGGTTGTAAGGTTCTTTCTTAGTTCATTACTATGTTCACAATTGTTTTGTTTACTGTGTTATTTTGCTAACCTAAAATGGCTGATTCGTGCTGTTCTAGTGATATTCATGAGTTCTTAGAAGAAGAATTTTATAGTTCAGGAGATGAAGAAAATGACATACTTGCAGATGAAACCTACATGTTTGGTAAAACATCCTAGATGATTTCTCCAATAGTGACAACCTTAAACCACCTTTTTATTTAGGTGAAGAAGGTAGTGATGACAGTGAATCAAGTGTATTTAATTCTGAAATTCCCCTTGCAAATAGATTTTCCAGTCAAAAATGCATTCATGTACAACTACCTGAACCTGAAGTACATATAGAAAATGAATTTTCTGTAAGGAACCCAGGCATAAGAAACTGTCCTCCTAAAAATTCTAGGCCTGCGCAATATTTTAACCTTTTTTATTGATGGAATTTATTTTGACTCCCCCCCCCGAATTTCACTGATCCCCTTCAAAGTTCAATAGACCCCCAAGGAATCCACCTGGACCCCGTTAAGAATGTATAGTATACAGGTTTGTACAGTGGAAAGGATTTTTTTGCACAAGGAGTTAATCCTTTTACTCAAAAAGTGGTATTAGATCAGATGAAAAAACGTAACTTTCTAAATAAAGGCTGTCATGTATTCACAGATAATTTTTACATAAAATTACCTCTCGCCCATGAATTGCTAGCTAACGAAACATTTCTTCCTGGAACTGTAAAGAAAAATACTAGGGATTTATCTAAAAATGTTATTCAGGCAAAATTAAGTGTAGAATCAAGCATTTCTTCTTCTCTTCGTTTCACCCTCTTTGGGGTACGCTGAATCAATCATTTCTTGCGCGCTGTACTTTTCTTTGTTCCCAGTAGCTCTTCATTCTTTCCGATCTTCTTTTCCTCTCCTCTTCCGAAATGACAGGTTTAGGTCTTATTTTGGTTTTATCTTGGAATCTTATTCTTTCGTCCTTGGTACTTATCTTAGCAGTTTGGTCAAGCAGTGAATTTTCTGTAATTTTTAATTCTATTAGGTCTTTTTCAATTTCTTTAAACCAGTTCGGTTTTGTTTTACGATTATGGAAAAATCAAACACCTGTTTCAGTCAAGCTATTGGAGTTCATTCTAAGAAGATGGCCGTAAAATTTATTCTCCTTTTTCTCATAGTATCTGACAGTTTTTCAATTTTCTTATAGAGAGCTTCATTTCTTATATATACTACCTTATTATCCTGAAATTTTGTTCCTATAATTTTTCTTAAGATTTTCCTTTCCGTTATTTCAAGCTTTTCTATCTGGCCTATGCGATTCATGGTTAATGTTTCTGCTGCGTACAGTGCTTCCTGCTTGATCACTGTTTTATAATGTTTAATTTTGGACCCCCATGAAAGGGATTTCTTATTGTATGTTTCTTTCGTCAATTGGAAGGCCAATTCAAGTTTGTTTTTCCTGGATTCCATTGTCTTGCCCTCATCTATCTTGAATCAAGCATTTATTATAAACAAGATAAAATACTTTTAGTCGGTTAAAAACACAAAGCAACCTGTAAACCAGTATTTGTGGGACAAGTGCTAGGAAACCATTTGTTATAAATAAGTATAATTTGAAAATAAGTGGTGTAGATAATAGTGACAAAAGTATTTATCATCTTTTTTGTACTAGGGCTACAAAAAAGTACTGGAAGAATTTGTTTTCCAATATTCTCAACATTACTTTATTTGATGCTTATGTTTTGTATTCTAAAAATAGAGAAAAGCCAATGGACATAGATAACATTGTGTTAGAGTAGAAAATAATATACAAGTTGAACCACTGCTTAATCACGTCAATCAAAGAGAAAATCAACTCACACTTGTCTATTCACCTTGCTGTAAAGAAAGACTGTGTAATCTTTGCAGCATTTACAGTATCAAAAGAAGAAAGTACTGGTGCCCCAGTTGTAACTGTGGGATCCATCCAAAATGCTACCATAAACTGGAACATTTTTAAAGGCCTCCTAAAGTACGGAGGCAAAGGAAAGCCTCAGCAAGTAACTCTGAATCAGAAACATGTTTCTTTGAGTATTGTGTGACAGTATATTATTTTCTCGAATAAATTTTCCTGTGTCATAAATAGTTGCATATATGTCAGAACATTTGTTATTCAAAATTAAATTGTGAACATTTCTTATATTTAATTTTTCTTTTTAAATTAATTTATATTTAAGATATAGTGAAAACAAAAAAAAACTTTTTTTTCTGTGTTATCAAAGTTTCTCAATAATCCAAGAAATATAATTTCTAGGAATAGGTATGTACTTTATGATATTACAGTATTATATCCTGATTCATTCTGAAAAAAAATGAAATACAAAATATTATATGTAATCTAAATAAGGTATTTTTTTGATTTTTCAAATGACCGAGTGCTAGAAGCAATAAAACCGCTTATCGGCCTGAGAGTATAGCATATCAGTTCTAGGGTTAAATGCAACTCCCTATTATATTACGAGGGTTGATCAAATATAAACGAGACTGACTTTCTAAAAACTTTTCTGTTGGACATTGAACTCTAAAGGGTGGGGTTTCAGGTAGCCTGGGAGGTTTGGGATGGGCGTAGACGGGCAACATTTCCGTTCGGACCCTTCAGTATAAAACTATACAATGAGTGAGAGTGAAGTGCACGTTTCCGTGGAGCAGAGAATTATTATTAAGTTTTTGGCCAAGGAGGGGTCAATCCGACTGAAATCTTTCGTAGATTGACGGCTCAATACGGGGACAGGACCCTGTTAAGAGCTCGCGTTTTGCTTGGCACAAGGAATTCGCCAAGGACGGGAAGCAGTAGAAAACCTGAAGGCCTAATCACGATCGTCGGCCGGGAAGGTAATGGCCACTGTATTTTTCGACAATCAAGGCGCCTTTCACGTCGATTTCCTCCATCAACGACGCACAATAAATGCACAATATTATTGCGATGTTTTAGAGGTCATAAAACAGTCTTTTAAGTAGGAAAAGGAAATCTAAATCGGCGAGAAACGTCATTCTTCTTCACGATAATGCCCGACCACATTCGCGAACGGTGCGAGGCTTAAACTCGATCAAATTGGCTGGGAACCAATGGAACATCCCCATACAGTCCAGACTTATCACCCTGCGACTATCACATGTTTGGGCCACTCAAAGAGGCGCTTGGAGGCCAGCGTTTGAAAGACGATTCTGCGGTGGAGACCTTCGTGCTCAATGGCTCAATGAATGCCCGAGAACTTTTTACGAAGATGGAATTAAAAACTTCCAATCCGGTGGGAAAAATGTGTTACTCGTATGGAGACTATGTAGAAAAATAAGTTGTATCAAGAATAATTTGTAAGTAAGCAATAAATTTTTTAAAAAATCAGTCTCGTTTATATTTGATCAACCCTCGTATTTATTAACTGCAACTGTCTATTTATATTATTTAACATTCTCTTGAAAATTTCGTTTCATCACCATAATCAGCGTTAAAATGTGTATAAATTACAACCTTAAATTTTCAAATTCACTTGAAAAACCAAAATTAATCTGACAGAAGCCAGGGTTCATTTTCATATTTGAAATACTAGTTTGCATATACAGATTTTAACACTGACTAAGATGGTGAAATCATATTTTTTAAAAGTGTAAAATTAAAAAAAAAAATCATAGCTTCCATCATGTCAGCGAGAAAGCTGTATGGGGCAGATATTTTGGTACTTTTAATGGACAGATCACTTTAAAGATATATGATTATACTTACTTTTGCCATAGCAGATATCAACAGCAGTAATACGATGACGTGTAGAACCAAGGCTATCGGTAGATGTGATAAGGGGATGTGGTAAACCTTCTTTTGGTATCGCTAATGCACCTACCAAGCCGGTAGTGCTGATTACTACGCAGCCTTCAACAGCACGGCTTCCAAACTGCCGCACAGACGGAGAAAATCTTACATGAGTAAACTTCTCGCTATAAAGTGGGCTGTCTTTTTTCTCTGACACAAGCGTAATCTGCAATTATTAAAAAGGAAAAAGTTAACTATGGCTCTTGAATAAAATATCTTATTTGCCTTATCTAATAAAAAAAAAACTATCTTTTATCTGAAGTTCATACCTTTTTACCATTATGAAAAAAAGCACCACCAAGTATATGTTCACCAACAAAATTAGCACTTCCAAGGCAAACCCAATCGTTAAGTACATATTCCTTCAAGGTCCATATCGCAACATTTCCACTAGCATCTCCGATCAGTAGCTTTTGACCCGCTAAATCCCATTCTAATGTTGTGACAACAGCAGGACTAGATATTATCCTGAAATAAATTATAATTCAAAACAATTTAATGATAGGTTTTTATTTTAATTTAATTCCTAGAATTTTTTATTTTCATTATTGTAACATAGCCACCGTACCACATATTTAAGTAATTAAGATTATGACTTATTCTTCCCGTCAGTGGTCTGCCACCTCGTAAAGGCTACTGCGGTTTCAAAATGATATCGTTTCATCTTCAGGCCGTTACACAAAATGTTAAATTCCTCTGTCGGTTTTTTTTTTTTTTTTTTTTTCCGACTATTGTGCACACTTGGGCTAATGTATACGATAGGATGATTTATAGCGTATGAAAATGCCAAGCCCTGGCTGGGAATCGAACCCGGGTCCTCAGGGTGAAAGCCCAGTACGCTATCAACTAGGCCACCAAGGCGGCTTATTCTGTTGAGGTCATCACAAAGTCAAACAAAACATTAAAACATACATCACAAACACTGAGCACAATTACACGTTTAAAATATTCATCATGAAATTCGGCTTGGCCAAGCTACACACGCGACTCATACGTCGTTACATTCCGGACTATCCGAGGTGAGTGGATAGACCACTGACGGGAAGAATCCTAATTTTTTATCTATGAGACTACAGGTATATTTTTTTAAAATAAAAATTGTTATACATATATAAATTTGCTTTAATTAAACAAGACACCTTATTGATAAATGAGAAGTTTTAAATCGCATTTCATCATTCTGTACATTTAAAACACTATTTTTCTTAATGGTCACTCTACATAGCCTACACACAGTGATTACAAAAATACTTGTTTTTTCATATTAATTAATCACTAGCCTAACATCTCTTAAAGTAGTATATAAAAATAAGACTATTTGTAAGTGAATTGTATCATCAGGCACAAAATGCCTTGACAATAGTCTTCTTATAACACTCACACAAATACCATACTTTCTCTGAACTCACTGCTGTGATTTTTTAATCACAGGATCATTTGCCATGTTATGCTGCAATGTTTCTAGATTGTTGCAATAAATAGTCTTTGTTTTTATTAATTGTTGGTTTTATGACATATGTTTTGCAATAAACTTACTTGTGACTGTACCACGGCTTGTTCAATTCTGCTACATATACATGAGACCCCCATGTTTTAGCGGTGAAATCATCCAATTCAGTCCTTGTAGTAAAGGCTACTATATTCTGACTAGATACAGAACATAATGTGTCACCTTCGTGTAAACTGAAACAAACAAATACAGCTGTATTTAAAATGACTTGAAAGCAGCAATACAGTAGAACATTGATTAACAAATTAATTGAGAACAGAATTAATACATCTTCTTTTTTTTTCGGCGAAAAACCGTTAAGGTTATCATTGCCGAATACATATTCTAGCGGATCACTTCTGATATTTTCTTGTAAAACTCAACAGTTACATTACCATTTTGGTTTATGACTAAGTGAAATTAGCTATTGTACCATGGAGGGAACACAGGAACCAGGTTTCCGGGAAATATTTTAGAAAGAGCAGGCAAAAATTTTGTAGGAAAACATAATCAGTCAGAAAATTTTTTAAGAAGCAAGCAAAAATAATTTTGAAAATCAAAAAATGGAAAAATTTCTTAGAAAAAAACAGTTAAGTAATGTAAAATAGTGTATTATTGAACAAAACGATCTGACTACTGGGAAATTTTGAGCATTCAAGACCTTCCGTTTTCTCCAAAAAATTCCTTGTATGACTGTGACTATTACCTATTACAACTGTCAATTATGGCAATGGATAGACCAGTTTTGTAACTTCCACAAAAATCTTAAATATATTGATAGAAAGTGAGTTACAACTTTCTGCTAACGTTATCCATAAGTTACATATTATTTATATCGTGTTGACAACAATCTACATTCAGAAAAAAGCAAGATTACCGTCTTTTTGAGAAATAATAAAAAAATATAAACAAAAATTCTTATTATACAACCAAATATTTTACAGTTTTTTAATAATGCTAAAATATTGTAATTACAATTAAAATAGATCAAAGGCAATTAAACCACATACAGACAAAATAAACCCAATAACTCTATGGCCAGCAAGATCAAGGGGACAGAAAACAATAACAGATAATTTAAACCTAGTAACCTGTGGCCAGTAAGATCAAAGGAACTTAAACTTATTGGGTTTAAATTATCTGCCTTTGATTCCTGTCCCTTTGATCTTGCTGGTTATTGAATTATTGGTTTTATTTAGTCTGTCTGTGTTTTAGTTTCCTTGATTTTGTTGGTCATATGATTATCGGGTTTAATTTCTCTTTCTATGGTGTTTAACGATCCATTAATCTTGCTCGTCACAGGATTCTGAGTTATTTGGTTTAATTTGTCTCTTGTTTTTTGGGTTTGTTTGTGGTTATTATTTGGGAAGGAGGTAAAATCAAACCTCCTTTAGACGTCCCACTGATGTGGAGAAATTTTCGATCATCTGACCAGGATTTGGGGAAAATTGTGTGTAGTCTGGAAGTTTTTTCACCTCTGATGTACCAATTGACCAAATAAGCAAAATAAATTGTTTAGAATGTAGCCTAGAGCATATGTGTGTAAGCAATATTTAGTTAAGATTAGCCCACATATTTCAAATTTACTTAGTTATTGCTGGAATATGCATAGTTTCACTTCAAATGAAACATAGGCATGTATGTGATTAATTGCCTTTGTGCCACTTGTTTTCATGATTTTCAAGTACATTTCTGTTCTATTACCTATTTTATTATTAAATTAGTAATAATTAATTCACAGATTAATTCTTAATCTGTGAACATTAATTTCTTATAATAAGTTATGATTTAAAACACCATTTTCCTTGTTTCTCACTCCACATAGCCTTGGAGCAGTAATTACAAAAATACTTTGTTATTTACGTTATATTAATTATTAACTTTACTTCTGTAAACATTCACACACAATAGCAGGCTACTGGTTAGGTTATGTAGGTAGTTTCTCTTACTTTTTTGTAATGTTCTCATTTTTATACTTTGGATTATTGCTTAGAAGTATTAAACAGTACTTTTGGTAAAAATGCACTTTTGTTAATTTTGGTAATTTGCACCCATAAAACTTCCCTCCTGGCCCTCATGTCATTTTCAGTCAATTTTGCACTAAAACACTCTTATTATGTGCCCAGAAGTAATAATCCAAAATATATTAGTGCGGAAACAACGAATAGTTAGAAACAAATGGAAAAAAGTGACAAACATAACCTCGAAATGACTACTCATTTAGCGTGTGAAAGTAACATGTTTTTCATCACAAGAACAATTAAATGTGTGTAATAAATAATGAAAATAATATAGACTTTTTTAAAAAAAAACAAAACCTAACAGCTTGGTTGTTAGGTGTTTACTAACTCAACTTGTATATATGATACGATTGAGGTACAGACCTTGTTGGGTGACACAATATTTGCATAGTAGAGATAGTAATCTTGTGTAATAAATCTAGCATGTCCATGTAAATAAACAGCAATGATGTCATAATATAATTCCAGTTTCATTAAAAAATGGCTTAAAATCATAAGTTATCATAATAAATTGGATATTCTGCTGGGGAAAAAAAAGTTGAAGTCACTACTTTTGCATAAGGTCAAAAGTACCTTTGCACCAGAACACTTCATTATACGCCCAATGTTAATAATCCAATATATAAAAGTATGGACACAATGGGAAATTAGAAAAAATTAAAATAAAGGTGGTAAATGTAACCTCAAAATGATAAGCGGGAGAAAGTAGGTAACATATTTGTAATCATGAAAATGATTAATATATTTTTTTTAATAAGAAAGAGAATTCGGAACCTAACACGGCTGCTGGAAGAATAACTACCCAACTGGTTGTTGGGTGGAAACCTAATTGATGTGTGTTTATATATAGTGCATCTACTTTATTGATTTACTTTTTTTTAACAAAAAAAGACTTATAAAGTTAACTTACACAGCATGGTAAAAATCACCTGACATAGTTGTGCATTAAAAACCTAACAGTTTCTTTATAAAACTAGTATTGCTTAAAAGTTACTAAACTTGTAATGACAGTTAGGTTAGCATACTAAGCCTGGGTCAGTAGTAAGTTAATGGCTTAAAATTGTAACTTATTGTAATAAATTTAATCTTCTGTGGGTGAATATCTCTTAGTTCAAAAATAAAGTACATCATTAAAAAAAACCTGCAAAAATCATAACTGCAGTAAAAGTGCCTAAACATCACAAATACTGTTTTGGTGGGAAAAATAGCAATTACCATAATATAATTTTAGTAACTCATTAAGAGGTATAGTCTCACACACTTTTTTAATTCACAAATCCTTTATTATATACTATTCTAATATATTATCTGTGATATCTAATCTAATCGACACCTATAAAGGTGTTATAATATAAAACTTATTGTAAACTACATGGTTTCAGTTTGTATCACTAAAATTTAATTTAGGCCTACCTGTCACATTCTGAGAGTGTTTTTGTAGTAGTGCTATGTTTCCTGTACAAAGAATACAAAAGATCCATTTGAAAATATAATTATAGTTTGTTTTTTTTTTTCACTAATACCGTTTCCTATATTATATCAGGCATATTTTTTTAAGCAGTAATGAATACGACAAAATTTACAGTTCTATTTTTTCATTTTATGTAATATAACAAACTCGTGAATATAAAAATGCCTAAGTAGGCCTTCAATAAATTTAAAGTTTGCCCTTACAAACTTTTATTTCACTTCTACACTTGGCAACGGAAAAGCTAATGGAATTATGACATTTTACATTACAGTCTTAGTTTAATTATTATTCCTGCCGCTAGTGACGCTCTGTGTCCTGCCAGAGATATCTGTGCTCAGTGCACTGCTCTTCCTCGGGAGTGCACATAATTGCCGAAGTCCCACGTTCGTCGAGGAGGCTCACTGTACGAATGGCGAATTTCTGTCATGTTTGATTTTTATACAAAATTCACAGTTTGTCAACCTGGAAATGTTTAAGGGCTGGTAACACTCAGGGTTAATTCAGAAAATCCCACAAAATTTCGGAAAAAATATTTTAACAATTTTTGTTAACCTTCTCAAATTACAGAATCTCTGTTGGTATAATAAATACCAGAAATAATGTGATTAGTTTTATAACATTGTAAAAATAACTTGAACAATAATTTTTTCTTTGTTAATACTTTACTATAGTATTTAGTATTTACCTAATCGATTTTCTCTTTCTCTTGACCAATCAAAATTCAGAAATAAAATCAGTACTGTATTTAAAGAAATATTTTTTTTTTTATTATTTTTTAGTTTATAAATTATTATTATTATTATTATATATGAAAAGGATTATAGTTAAAATGTAGATACTATTTTAATTTTCGTTTTGGGAAAATGAATTATGACATATATATGTGTACTACATAGATAAAAAGAAAAATATTTAAAAAGAGAATATTTATTAGTGGTAATTAATGAAATGCTGCACGTAAGTTTCTTAGTACTAGCTCCGTACTGATAAATACTGTCAAAATGACATTTCTTATCCAAACACCACTTCCTTCTGGATAAGTTTTATTATCTCGGCCTAGGCTATAGTGTGAATTGTGTGAAGGTAAATTTCTCCCGTTGCTGTGTACTGTTAACGCTCCCTTTAGTAATGTTTAATTTTTATGTATATTTTCATTCATTATCATTTCATTCACTCATTATTTTATTTTAATGTTCAGTGACGCATGAAACTTCGTATTTGTATCTTTTGACATTTTATATTATTCATCATTGCCAGATTATCTCATTAATGATATACATTATTATGTGTTGCACTGATTGTGTATAATTTTGTTTTATAGGCATACAGAATACTTAGAGTAGATATATACAGATATACATAACTCCAGTTTTTCGTCAACAGCAAAAAGGGACAAGATCGGCACAAGATTTGAAATCATTTCCCCAATCAAGTAAGAACTGAAATGATTATTATTAGGGCAAGTATTTTTGTTGTGATGTGGTTGTTTGAAATTTTTTGTAATTCTCTTTTTATTATAATTCATAATAAAGCCATTTAAAGTCTATATAAATGTATTGTTGTACCGAATGAAACTTTACCCATAATTTTGATAATTTTAGAGTGCGTAATGGGTTCACAGTTTAGTCCAACCTATCTACACACTAACTGTGAACTCAAAGTTCACACTTTTGTTAGTGCGGAATTACTGAGACGAGATAAATATTGATATTGCTAACTGCGCGCGCACAGTTGTTTCCCGCCAGATTTAGCTTGTTGTTGGTATTATTTATTATTATTTATTCACACGGTAAACTGTTAGGTCATTTTCTCTTGACAATCTGCTTTCTTCGCCTAAATATTAATGTAGGCCTCCTCTAGTAATAACAGCTGTTATTATGTTTCATTTAGTACAGCGAATGTTTTTTGCACAAGTACAGTGTTGTGTAGAAGAATAATTGTATAGAAGAATTGTGTATTTGTGTAGATAAAATACCTGATTTTGTTTGTTTTTTTCTGATTTATATTAGTCTATATGGAGAAACAATAGTTACATAACATATCAGCCAAGACATTATTTCACAGTTCACAGTTTAATTTAACTGATATTGAAAAGTAGCAGTATCAGTTTTCACATATAACAATATTTCACAGACAGTACCATCTCTAATAGTTATTGTCAACTAGTTAAATGGTACGTAATAATTCCGAGTTCCAATTGAGCCAAGTCATCGAGACAGCATAGCTCGCGGAACACCTATCTGTAGAGCTTTCAGTTCCCGTTAGGGCCAAGTCATTGACACAAGTGAATGGAAATTGTTTGAAATCTTTACAGAAGTTTTGAAAGATGCCTGATCCAATGTTAGATTTATTCACACGGCAAACTGTTAGGTCCTTATCTCTTGACAACCTGCTTTCTTCGCCTACATTAGTAGGCATCTAGTAATAACAGCTGTTATATATGTTTCATAAATTAAGTCATACTATCCTAAACTCTAAAATGAGCAATATCTGTTTGCTTGCGTGCTAAATGGATTTCGCGGGAGGATTTTGCTTAAATTTGAAAATAATCCGATGCTCCTTTGAACAATCCGAAGGAACTTTGATTCCCCTAGGTCTTTAGGCCTCAAAAATCGATTTGAAACCTCAGAAAAACTCATTAGTCGGAATGCCAGATATTTTCTAGTTCGAACCCACATCAAAAATTTGGGAGATAATTTTAGACGATCACTGAAACGTAAAAGATCCAATCAATTTATCGATCGCAACGATGAACTTTCAGAAACTCAATTTAACAATATTAATCAAGAACTGTGCGTAACAATCTTAGTTCTGCAGTGATCTACAAAGATCTTAACGATTTCAACAATTAAATAACAATTCCGTAGAAAATTACTTAGTAATAAGAAATTTCTTGTGTTATAAATATGTTGTAAACATTTGTACGTGTTTATTGTACGTGTTATTGTACGTGTTATATACCGCCTCGGTGGCCTAGTTGATAGCGTACTGGGCTTTCACCCCGAGGACCCGGGTTCGATTCCTGGCCAGGGCTTGGAATTTCATACGCTATAAATCATCCCATCGTCTGCATTAGCCCAAGTGTGCACAATAGTCGGACGTTAAAAAAATTGTATTATAATATATATATATATATATATATATATATATATATATATATATATATATATATACACACACACATGTTTAATAAAATAGTAAAATTGTTGTAATAATTACTGTATTAATTTCATCCAAAGACAATGATTAACTTCAGCATAACTCGGTCCCCCGGTACTGTGAAATCAAAATAAGAAAGCTTAAAAAATATTGAAAATATTTGTTTTCGGTTTTGTTGTTCATATTTTATGCCAGTTAGACTAACGAGGACGAAAGAACAGCGTTAACGCCAAGAGAAAAGCGTACAGCAGTAACTTAGTTTCTAACCTACGACTTTGAGACGCGCAAGTTCGGAGACAGCAGACTGAACTGTGCTTTATCATTAAATATAAACGTAGTAGAATGATAACCCTTGTGAGATATACGTGAGCGCTCGCTGCTGGAGTGTTCAACGGTAGTTAAATACGATTCAATCTATTTTCTTAAACGTCTCCCCTCGTGTCCTCGTAGCTTGTGGTGTTCGTAGCGGCAGATAGTCCAATTACTTGGCCTTTAGCCGCTAATATCGAGCACGCTTTTTATAATGGTGCCTGTACTTGTAGTTCGTTTATTCAATTGCTTTATCTGTCACGGACACGCCGGTCCTCCGTGTCGTAAAGACACGAATAACACAATTATTGATTGTATAAAGCGAAGTTGGCGTTATATTATATTTTTTGAATTTTCGGAATTTTAACTAAAGAAACGTCTGCTAGTTAATTTCAAACTTTTTTGTTTAAACAGGTTTAATACCAGCTAAACATTTCATTTAAGAAAATCTAATAGAAATTTAAAAATCCGTTTTCGAGGTGTTTGTACAAAGCATTACTCAAATACACACAAAACAAACTTAAACACACGCGCGCGCGCGCGCGCACGCACGCGTTTCCTTTTATTAGTGACTTTCCATAGGAAAATGAATTAAGCTATTGCATTCGTAATTTTTGACCCATTTGACTCGAACGTGGCACAAAAATCGATTATGGTAGTAAATTGGACAAGTTTATTAAACAATGTTGTTAAAATGGCTGCCATTTCAAATTTTTGAAAATACGTAACTTTTTTTATCTTAAACCTTTTTTAAATACCCAATTTCACTAGCGTAATCAGCGATAAAAACTGCATAAATTAGCATTTTGAATTCTCAAAATGCGTTGAAATTAATAGATGTTTTGACGACCATAAGGGTTTAGTATTTCAGAGTAATTCGTAAGTTAAAAATGCTAATATATGCAGATTTTAATGCTGATTATGGTGGTGAAACCATAATTTCAAAAAAGGTTTTTTTGTGTTTAACGTCCGACTATTGTGCACACTTGAGCTAATGCAGACGACGGGATGATTTATAGCGTGTGAAAATGCCAAGCTATCGCAGGGAATCGAACCCGGGTCCTCGGGGTGAAAGCCTAGTACGCTATCCACTAGGCCACCGAGGCGGCAAAAAAAAGGTAAGATAAGGAAAAATACTTTTGGAAATTCGCTAGATACGTTTTAAGATTTCGAATATGTAGAAACAATGATTTTTAAATATTTCAAATTATATTGAAAATTTTAATTCTACGTCTAACAGTAAATTACCAAAAATTTGCAAGTCTAAGTACATTTTATTTTATTTTAATATTTTTTTCGCAAAACCAAAATGTTATCAAGTTACCGATGGCAATTTGGGTTGTTTGAAATTACAAATAATCGAACTTTGTCAATTGTTTAGTGTGTGTTGCAAAACTGCGAGTAGCATGAGACTGGACGTACGCTTTTGCGATCATTCCTTAATTTCCTTCATGGCAGGAAATTGGAAGCACCTTCAGGGCGTGCCCGATAATGTAGCCGAGTTTCTGCACGCTATCGCTAATAATATTTGATCTTCGAATCGAGTATACCCAACTCGGTACACTTTATCTTCCATACTAATTTGCTGGACGCGTTGCGGCCTACTATCAACGTAGATGCTTTTAATTCAGCGTTTTAGTTCAATGGCTGCTATAAGGTTTTTCTTAACCAGTGAGGAAAATCAAAGGTAGCGCGTGACAACGTACTTTCACATTACTGTTTCGCATTTTATTTATAAATGACAATTATTATTGGGAAATGAGCTTCTGGAGCGGCTATAACGATAACACCCAGATATCGAACCTTGAAATGAGCGCCGATCCTGACTTTTAGTGATCTAAAAGGACTTTTAGTGATCCATTATCAAGGACCACGGAGAAACCGTTTGTAGGCTATGCAGGAAATAATAGAAAATTGCAGACCACATAATCTATGATTGTGAGACTCTTGTGAGCAGGAGGCAAATAATATTTTACTTCCAGAGCCCTGAGAACCTGCAGCTGAATGTGCTCTAGAGTCCAAGAGATTTATTTTCACAAAAGTTTCATTGCCAGGGTAAACCAAAACTCATAACATAAAAATTAACTAGCCGCCTCGGTGGCCTTGTGGATAGCGTATTAGGCTTTCACCTCGAGGACCCGGGTTCGATTCCCTGCGAGGGCTTGGCATTTTCATACGCTATAAATCATCCCATCGTCTGCATTAGCCCAATAGTCGGACGTTAAAAAAAAAAAAAAAAAAAATCAAGGATCGTTAATACATGTTACCAAAAGGTTCTGAGAATTTTTCCATAAAAATAAAATTGCTTATCATAACTCCTAATTTTCATCGTCTCCTTAGGTAAAGACACAGCGATGCCAGACTTTTCCCCCGTGATTCCATAAATCCCTGAAGATCTGCAAGTGTCAGTATTCGAAGCACGTCTTGCAATTCTGTTTAGATGTACTCAGTTGTGTGAAAACGACGCCTTTCAATTGCAAATATATTTTTTGGAACAAAAAACATCACACGTAGCGATGTCAGGTGTAGAGTGGGTGGGGAATAATTCCAAACGGCTAGCTATCTGCGCAGGCGCGTTGTCGTGGACAACCCAGCTTTTGTTCTTCCACTGTTCTGAACGTTTGCGCCTAATGATATCACCTTTAAAACTTCACAATAAAACTTTTCATTGACGCTTTTATCAGGGAGGATCAGTTCCTTGTTGGTAATACTTTTGATGTCAAAAAAAACTATCAAAGTTCACTTCACGTTGATGCGAACTTGAAGTATTTTCTGGCCACGGTGAAGATGGCGACTTTCACTGCGTTTTTTTTTGTGTTTAACTATTGTGCACACTTGGGCTAATGCAGACGATGGGATGATTTATAGCGTATGAAAATGCCAAGCCCTGGCCGGGAATCGAACCCGGGTCCTCGGGGTGAAAGCCCAGTACGCTATCAACTAGGCCACCGAGGAGGCTACCACTGCGACGACCCCATGTCTAATGACCGGTTACGACACTGGAGATAAAGTCGGGGGTCATCTCTGGCTGAAATTTTCAATTCAGTGCAGACAGCTAAGCGATGATCGTTTTGGTCGCTGCTCAGCAGTCTCGGTACAAATTTTGCTGCAGTGCGTCTCGTGCCCCAAATTGTCCTGCAAGAATTTCGACATTCCTACGATCGAACTAACATCGTGGATTGTTCGTCTACGATCTGCAACAATAGCCTGTCACACTTTCACGATGTTTTCCGGTGTTGTGCTTGTCGGTGGTAGTCCTGAATGCCATAAGAAGGGATTTCCTAATATTCGAACTAAAGTATAACAGCTGTATAACCCTAAACAAGGTACTGTTTTTATTAAACAAAAATATTTTTTGGTCAGATTTTCTTAAAACTTAACAAAAATACTTTAAAACACAAAATAAGATGCACGTAATTCAGTATTTTCCATAATTCACGCTGTAGTGGTAAAAATAATAAAACTGTTTATGTTATCCTAATAATGCGTGATTTTCTGGCCACCGTGTATTATCCCAATTGAAATAAAGAACGATTAGAGTAGTGTACTGACAAGAAGGATCTTTGAGGGTCGCTAGAAGTACAACGTGAGGTTATATATCAAAATGAATAGGCCTAATGTATTCACTTTTAGTAGGGCACATACTACTACAGAACAGTAATGTATGCAGCAACTAACAAGTTGCATAAATTTCAGTTATGTAATCCGAACGCTACACGGAAGCTACGCTGCAACTCTCTTTGCTTAAATATAAACACAGCAGTGCTGCCAACATATTTTAAAATGTACATTTTAGTATATTATAAATACTTGCTGTCGTGATGGAAACGAATTCTTGACGATAATTCTTTGTGTCACATTTTTTTGAAAATCTGTTTCCACGATCGTAATCAGCGTTAAAATTTACATATATTAGCATTTTAAATTATATTAGTTTACGAAAATGAACCCTCAACATATGGATATTTTGTGTCTTCCTCAATAGCCTGAAGAAGAATTTATTTAACAATTTATTCAACACGAACTAATACATTTTATTTACTTGCCTATAATTTTTTTTTTTTTTTTAAGACGAAAAGCACATTGAGGCTATTATCGCCTCCCTAAATGTAAGTGTGAGTGTAAAGTGTTAATGTCGTCAGTGTAGTGTTGCAAGTGTAAGTGTGTGTTAGACTCGGGTACCGCGAGGGACGTCTAAATCCTCTCAATAGCTGCAGCTAGTCTGCTCCCGCCTGCGGGGCTTGCCTATAATAACATAGCAAAATAAATTCAGAACGAATTTAACAAAATACCAAAACAGATGATAATAAAACAAAAATTAATCATTTGCATTTCACTCTGTTCTTTGCGCGGTGAAATAATGTTCTTCAACACAGAGGCCTTGGTACTTGGCGAAAGTTATATTTAAACAAGTTTTCCATAAACTCTGCGAAACTTTCCGGTTCCATTTGAAAATGAACACGAAATGAGTTGAATTCTTAATAAAGGGCAAACTTAAACGGTTTCGATTTTAATATAGCGTGCCGTTTGTCACCCAATACACGTTTTTTTTAAATAACAAAAAGTCTTAGCAACTTTGCGACAAAATTAAGCACACGCAAAGTAAATAAGGCACCTAAATTAACAAAGTAAATAGGTTAAGTCATAAATACAGTTACGAAGCAGCGTGTGGGTTTCTGGCGATTTAATTGTTGAAAATTATCAACGAACTTACATCGGAAAATGAGCTAAAGGAACAGCCATCATGGTAAGACCCAGATACGGAATCTTGAAATGAGCATATACTAACCTCTAGATCAATTTTTGAGGAGTCGTTTAAAGTTATACTAGCAGTTCAAAGAAAAATACACCTCGTTATTATGTTACTGGATAAATTTACTGGAAATGTTTTGCTCTTTTTCCATGAAGCAAAATCAAGATTATTGTAGGTGTTGCCGTTCGGCCAGTATTACACGAAATAACCAGCCACTATACTCTCAACGTATAAACGGAAGTTAATGGAAAAAATATAATGTTTTTCGAGCTTTATGTAAGGTATCTTCGTAAAAAATTTCAAAACAAGCAGTCAATGCGTTTGGCCAAAACTACGTACAATCTCATTGCAAATCAGAGTCCACCATCTTGAAACGAAAATAAATTAGAAGAAATCTTGTATCTTTAGTACGGAATTTCTAAACAATCGGACAATGCATTTGGCCATACTCATCGGAGGCTGCCATTTTGAAAACTGGATCAAAGTTATTGGAAATTTGTTGTTTTTTTCCATAAAGCTGTCAAAATTATTATAGGTGTTGCCGTTCGGCCAGTATTACAGGAAAAAACCAGCCACTATACTCTCAACGTTTAAACGGAAGTTAATGGGAAAAAATATTATATTTTTCGAGCTTTATATAAAGTATCTTCGTAAACAAATTCAAAACAAGCAGTCAATGCGTTTGGCCAAAACTACGTACACTCTCATTGCAAATCAGAGTCCACCATCTTGAAACGAAAATAAATGAGAAGAAATCTTGGTTGTACGAAATTTCAAAACAATCGGACAATGCATTTGGCCATACTGATCAGAGGCTGCCATTTTGAAAACTGGACCAAAGTTATTGGAAATTTGTTGTTTTTTTTCATGAAGCGTTCAAAATTTTAATAGGTGTTGCCGTTCGGCCAGTATTACAGGAAATAACCAGCCACTCAACGTTTAAACGGAAGTTAATGGGAAAAATATTATGTTTTTCGAGCTTTATACAAGGTACCTTCGTAAACAAATTCAAAACAAGCAATCAGTGCGTTTGGCCAAAACTACGTACACTCTCATTGCAAATCAGAGTCCACCATCTTGAAACGAAAATAAATGAGAAGAAATCTTGGTAGTACGGAATTTCAAAATAATCGAACAATGCATTTGGCCAAACTGATCAGAGGCTGCCATTTTGAAATGGAGGTAAATGGACAAATATTTTACACATACGTCATTCAGGCTGTATACAAGCTACCTACGTTTCAAATTTGAAAACAAGTAATCAATGCGTTTAGCCAAAACTGCGTAACAAACACACAAACCAAATGCTGAACGGTGAAGTTGAAACAGAGACCTCGTTTCGCCCGGTCAGTTATAGGCTATTTACTAATTTTAATCATTTTGATTTTGATAACAGATTGGTCAAGTTTCTTTTTGTAAAAATCCTTTTAATCGTTTAAAAACTGCGGTAGTTTAAAATCTTAAAAAAAAAATATTACGTTTTTTTGTCCGGAAAAATGGTTTTCCGATTTCACCATTTTAATAACCGTTAAATCGGCATCAAATAGTACTTAAAATTTTCAAATTCCTTCGAAAATTATTTTATGTAAGGAGCACTAACTTTCTTTCAAAGTACAGCGAAAAAGTAACAACATAACATTCAGACCAAATTTTGTAAAATGGACTGATCCGCAAACACAATTAACCTCTGCGCCTATCATTCTTTGCCATCAGCTGCGTGTTTAGTATTATTTATCAATTTGCTTCTTCACTTTCCTTCTTTTAGGCCTTTGTACGATCCCCCCCCCACAATGAATAGCTTGTGCCTTACAATAGCGTGATTTTAGGCTGGCAAATTGGGGTTAGTTCTCTCTTTCTCTTTATCGCATTCTCTTCTTCTGACAGTTGCGTGCAACACCAGCGATGCGTTACAATGCTTCCGTTAAGTCTTTTGAAAAAAAAACAAGGTTTTCGTAAAGAAAAATAACGTGGAATGTTTAATTTTCGACAAAGTTTAAGGATTGTGTAACCACAAAATTGACTATAAACTGATTGAGTGTATAAGTTAAATAGTAAAGAAAATTATAAGTGTTTCAAATCAGCGAAGGGATTGCAACAAGAGATCATATATTTTGCATAGGATTAGGGTATTTGTTCCTACAAAAATGTAGCGTCTTAAGGTAAAACCCTACATGCATATCCTGCTCCTACAGTTTTTAAGATGCTTTCAACAATGCAGATAGAGCGGAGTTTCCAAATTTCTCCGCCAGAGCGTAGGACACTCGTAGGAACGTAGATCACAAAGATTAGGCCACTTAAAAACTGGATGGGATCAGTCACTAAGTAACGAATATAAAGTGAAGTTGTATTTTTCCCTCATAACTTACTATTTTTAATAGAAAGTTTGTTTTTTTAAAGTGAAAAGCACGTTGAGGCTATTATCGTCTCCCTAAATGTAAGTGTGAGTGTAAAGTGTTAAAGTCGTAAGTGTAAGTGTGTTAGACTCGGGTACCGCGAGGGACGTCTAAACCTCTCAATAGGTGCAGCTAGTTTGCACCTCTGCGGGATTTTATATAAAGGGGTGTGCGCTGCAAAAATTAAATGTAACACGTAAGTAACTTGTGTTTTGTGCCTTATAGTGAGGAACAGTTTGTGTTTCGGTACTCGTAATAATTTTAAAAAATACAGTCATTGGGACTGCCGGCAGAAGCGTTAGCTTCTTAAAAAAATATAATTAAAAAACACTGATTTATGTTACGAAATAACATATTGCAAATAATAAAATCAAACGCACGTGTTATTACTGAATATAAACCGAACTGTTACTGCTGGCAATATACACAATGTACACAACATCATTATATGAGCGCGCGACGAGAACATGAGAAGAAGAAAAGTGGAAAGAAAGAGAGAGAGAGAGAGAGAGAGAGAGAGAGAGAGAAAAGAAAGAGATAGAGAGAAGCATGTATGTTGTATGTACTCATACATACAGGCACAAAACTTACATACGCGCGACCAACTCAGTCGGAACCGGCAGACGAAAGAAAGGAGAAGAGCTGAGAACTGGAGAGGTTCTATGTAATACTTCCCCTACTCTCGTTACTTACGCTTCGTAAGCCTACTCGATGAAACCGAATCACTCCATGGCGACAAATACAAAGAGCACAACGCGGTATAAGAAGCTAACGCTACAATAAAAAGATGTCAACAAAACTGACATGATTTCTCAAAAGCCCTGAAGTATTACACCATCTAAACTAGAACTGTTGTGGTTCAAGTACCAAACTGTTTTACAAAATACAATGAGCTAGCTGCAGACATATTTCTATAAGCATACGGTCAACTGCACTCGCACTGTAATTTTAAGTAAAGATTTAAAATAGTTGAGTTTAAAATAATATGATGCAGTTTTGAACAATTTAAGAACTTTGAAACAAATGCTGTTTAGTGAACTACTAATATTTAAGAACCGGGTGGCCAACTGAAGTTTAATGATCATATAAACTATACTTTTAAAACAACTTCTAAACAATTTGTGAATTTATAGCTAATATTTTTTTGACAATATAATGAGCCAATATACAATTTTTTATACATATATAAATATATCTTATAAATTTATTAACCATATTTTTTCAAAACATTATGATTATATACAATGAATTATTTGAGTAAGAGCTTTTTTCATAGTCTTAGTATGTTTTTGTGCCTGTACTTTTTGTGTAGTATGTTTTTGGGCAGTTTCATATATAACTAGAAGTGTGGCGTAAGTATTTTTATTACGCCAATATATGATCTCTCAAATCTTACACTGATCCACAGACCAATTAAACTTCCATAAATTACGCTTGAGAATGTCATAAAAAATGGCTTCAACAATTTAATATATGTTATAAAAGCTTTACAAAAAACAACTCACACTGAATTATTTCTTAAACACGTCAGAATGACCCATGGATCTTCCAAAAAACTCAAGCGTGTAGCATTTCTAAATTAGCCGAAGGCCCTACTTGCCCAAAAATTGCGGAAATTTTTGCATGTACCTAACTAGCACAATATTTAAACTACGCCAATTTTACAATTTACACTTGCCGCCTCGGTGGCCTAGTTGATAGCGTACTAGGCTTTCAACCCGAGGACCCAGGTTCGATTCCCGGACAGGGCTTGGCATTTTCATACGCTATAAATCATCCCATCGTCTGCATTAGCCCAAGTGTGCACAATAGTCGGACGTTAAAAAAAAAAAAAAAACAGCATTAGCTTTGGTCTACGTTGTTAAGCTGTATTGTTGAATTAACCTAATTATTTTAATTTTAATTTTTGTGACGTTTATTCGTGATGTGAACTAATTTATTATAACTATAAAAACAAAATGTTACTTTACTTAAATTTACACTCATCATTCTAATTTCGGTCTATAAAGTGGTTTGCAAACTGAATTGATTCTTACACATTGTAATTCATAGTACATAACTTTATTTATCTAACACATATTTTGAACAAAACTAGTAGTTCAAAGAACAGCAGCCTCGCAGTATATTCTCAATCAATTGTTTGGCTACCGCTCTACTACAGCGCTCTGACGTGCTTGTATTTTTGTCCGTTAATTTAACCGGTAACCGTAATATTTAGGAAAATGTTACTGGACCTACTTTATTAGAAATTTTATGTTATTTCTACATGAAACGGTTAAAATTACGATAAGTCTTCCGTTTAACCAGTATTAGAGAAAACAATCAGCAACTGCACTCGTCGTCGTTTAACCAGAAGCCGCCTTATTGAAACGGAATGGAAAAATGTTACTGGACCAACTTTATTGGAAATTTTATGTTATTTCTCCATGAAACGGTTAAAATTACGATAAGTCTTCCGTTTAATCAGTATTAGAGAACACAATCAGCAACTGCACTCGTCGTCGTTTAACCAGAAGCCGCCTTATTGAAACGAAATGGGAAAATGTTACTGGACCTACTTTATTGGAAATTTTATGTTATTTCTCCATGAAACGGTTAAAATTACGATAAGTCTTCCGTTTAACCAGTATTAGAGAACACAATCAGCAACTGCACTCGTCGTCGTTTAACCAGAAGCCGCCTTATTGAAACGGAATGGGAAAATGTTACTGGACCTACTTTATTGGAAATTTTATGTTATTTCTCCATGAAACGGTTAAAATTACGATAAGTCTTGCCGTTTAACCAGTATTAGAGAAAACAATCAGCAACTGCACTCGTCGTCGTTAAACCAGAAGCCGCCATATTGAAACGGAATGGGAAAATGTTACTGGACCAACTTTATTGGAAATTTTATGTTATTTCTCCATGAAACGGTTAAAATTACGATAAGTCTTGCCGTTTAACCAGTATTAGAAAAATGTTAATCATTGCTCCATGAAACGGTTAAAATTACGATAAGTCTTCAACCAGTATTAGAGAAAACAATCAGCAACTGCACTCGTCGTCGTTAAACCAGAAGCCGCCATATTGAAACGGAATGGGAAAATGTTACTGGACCAACTTTATTGGAAATTTTATGTTATTTCTCCATGAAACGGTTAAAATTACGATAAGTCTTCCGTTTAACCAATATTAGAGAAAACAATCAGCAACTGCACTCGTCGTCGTTAAACCAGAAGCCGCCATATTGAAACGGAATGGGAAAATGTTACTGGACCAACTTTATTGGAAATTTTATGTTATTTCTCCATGAAACGGTTAAAATTACGATAAGTCTTCCGTTTAACCAGTATTAGAGAACACAATCAGCAACTGCACTCGTCGTCGTTAAATCAGAAGCCGCCATATTGAAACGGAATGGGAAAATGTTACTGGACCAACTTTATTGGACATTTTATGTTATTTCTCCATGAAACGGTTAAAATTACGATAAGTCTTGCCGTTTAACCAGTACTAGAGAAAACAATCAGCAACTGCACTCGTCGTCGTTAAATCAGAAGCCGCCATATTGAAACGGAATGGGAAAATATTACTGGACCAACTTTATTGGACATTTTATGTTATTTCTCCATGAAACGGTTAAAATTACGATAAGTCTTGCCGTTTAACCAGTACTAGAGAAAACAATCAGCAACTGCACTCGTCGTCGTTAAATCAGAAGCCGCCATATTGAAACGGAATGGGAAAATGTTACTGGACCAACTTTATTGGACATTTTATGTTATTTCTCCATGAAACGGTTAAAATTACGATAAGTCTTGCCGTTTAACCAGTACTAGAGAAAACAATCAGCAACTGCACTCGTCGTCGTTAAATCAGAAGCCGCCTTATTGAAACGGAATGGGAAAATGTTACTGGACCAACTTTATTGGAAATTTTATGTTATTTCTCCATGAAACGGTTAAAATTACGATAAGTCTTGCCGTTTAACCAGTATTAGAGAACACAATCAGCAACTGCACTCGTCGTCGTTTAACCAGAAGCCGCCTTATTGAAACGGAATGGGAAAATGTTACTGGACCTACTTTATTGGAAATTTTATGTTATTTCTCCATGAAACGGTTAAAATTACGATAAGTCTTGCCGTTTAACCAGTATTAGAGAACACAATCAGCAACTGCACTCGTCGTCGTTTAACCAGAAGCCGCCTTATTGAAACGGAATGGGAAAATGTTACTGGACCTACTTTATTGGAAATTTTATGTTATTTCTCCATGAAACGGTTAAAATTACGATAAGTCTTGCCGTTTAACCAGTATTAGAGAAAACAATCAGCAACTGTACTCGTCGTCGTTTAACCAGAAGCCGCCATATTGAAACGGAATGGGAAAATGTTACTGGACCAACTTTATTGGACATTTTATGTTATTTCTCCATGAAACGGTTAAAATTACGATAAGTCTTGCCGTTTAACCAGTACTAGAGAAAACAATCAGCAACTGCACTCGTCGTCGTTAAATCAGAAGCCGCCATATTGAAACGGAATGGGAAAATGTTACTGGACCAACTTTATTGGAAATTTTATGTTTTCTCCATGAAACGGTTAAAATTACGATAAGTCTTGCCGTTTAACCAGTACTAGAGAAAACAATCAGCAACTGCACTCGTCGTCGTTAAACCAGAAGCCGCCATATTGAAACGGAATGGGAAAATGTTACTGGACCTACTTTATTGGAAATTTTATGTTATTTCTCCATGAAACGGTTAAAATTACGATAAGTCTTCCGTTTAACCAGTATTAGAGAACACAATCAGCAACTGCACTCGTCGTCGTTAAACCAGAAGCCGCCATATTGAAACGGAATGGGAAAATGTACACATACGTTGTTCGGGGATTATACAAGGTACTTTTGTAACTAATTTTAAAGCAATCGATCAATGCGTTTGGCCAAAACTGCGTAACAAACTCACGAACCAAATGCCGAACGGTCG
>CM040190.1:96114162-96206662 GCA_022606455.1 Callitettix versicolor
CAACTAGGCCACCGAAGCGGCTAAAAAAAAATTAATTAATTTCGTACTAATTAATTAACACTACTACTACTACTACTACTACTAGTTAATTAATTAACTACGTACTAGTTAATTACGTTAATTAATTATTTTTTTAAAAATTATTATAAACGCCAACATATACAGCACTGCGAAATAATTTACTTTGAGAAGTTACAAACGTTCTGTAATCTATTGTGATGTTATTAATTTTTTATAACTGATCACAATGTTGCGGCTATAATCAATTCATAATTACTTGGTTCAATTAGCATCGCTCTTCGCGCTGCTTTTTTGATTTATTCTGCTTTCGCCTTTCTCTTTGAAGCTTGCAATGTATTTCTAAATAGGTTATTCGTAATATCTGTGTTGTATTTAGAAACAAGCGCAGTTTATGAGTGTTTTAACGTACAAACTGTAATTTTAATATTTTCACATTCATTCATTTTCAAATATATATATATTTGTGTGTTTAACGTCCGACTATTGTGCACACTTGTGCTAATGCAGACGATGGGATGATTTATAGCGTATGAAAATGCCAAGCCCTGGCCGGAAATAGAACCCGGGTCCTCGGGGTGAAAGCCCAGTACGCTATCCACTAGGCCACCGAGGCGGCTTTTTCCAAATAAAATACGGTTTCACTGGAATATGAGCTTTTTGAGCAGAAATCACGGTAAGTTACTTTTAAGCCTCTAGCTTTTAGCTTTTAAGTTACTTTTATAATTTTTCTGTTTACACTAAAATGAAAATGTTTGAAAACAGATTTTACAAGGTAGTAATACAATTAGGGCTTACTTTGTTCTACTCTCGCATTTAAACTATAAGTATAAAACTATTGAATTCTAAAATTGTACTTTATTGAAATATTTACAAATAAAACCTACTATAACCGGGCTTTACATTACATACCTAAAATAGTCTACAGTATTTACTGTTTACTGTAAGCGGAGTCTCTTATTTAATAACATTTACATATCAGAACTGTCCTAAATTCTTACCGATTCTACTTTCAAAACTGTTTCAATCAATAATTATTTAACACTTAGAAACAGTAATAATTTAAATATTGCTTTCAACAATGGTTTTTAGCAATCAGCTGTTTTGGTACACACACAATTATTTCGGTCACCTGTGCCTGTATTGTGCTGTATTCTCGTGGGGACACTTAATACTGTTCCTGGAATTTTGCCTGCTAACTGCCTGCATATCTACGGAATAAGCTGAGATCTCTCGCAGATTTGTTTATGCTCAAAGTTTATGTAATTCGAACCTATTTTATCTACGGTTAATGATAATTTTGCTTCCTACGTTTAAAATTAAATCAGGCTTGTCAGTGATGGGCAGAGTTATTTTCCACTCCATATCACCTTCAAGGGCTTCAAGCTACAGGTATACTGTTCCTGGAAACGGTCCGTTTCCGTCCTTCAAGCTTCGGGTAAGCCCAGGAAGACCTTCAGATTTGTCAAGTACAACAACAACGGATTATACAATTTTTAATTGTCGTTTTGAAACAGATTATTGGAAGAAGTCGGTTTTTTTTAACTTGGTCTTCATATCGATGAGTACGGTGCAAAAATAAGTTGTTTTAAAGATATAAATTATTTAGAAAGATAAAACATAACGAATAACTTCTAAACAAAGCACTTCTAGACATATTTTTGTCTTTTTTTGAGCTTAAATAACCATAACCCTGTATTTTCTTAACGCCTACAGAAAGACTGTGTAATATTTTTTATCATGTAAAATTAAATTTAAATGACTCCAATCTATTTTCGGAAAATGTGAATGATTTTGAACTTTTTTTTGATTAGAAACTTGTAGTATTATACTCTGTTAAACATTTCCATACAGATTTAACTTTATATATTTCTTTTTTCAAAAATGAAAATCAATAAAGAAAATTTCGAGTAGTAATAACAATAAATAGCATATTTAAAAAATAATTGAAAAATTTGTCCAAAGTTTGTCTAACGTTAAACAATTTTCAAAGTGCTCTAATTAGCAATATAATGACTGGAATATTTATTGAAATCTGACAAATTAATATGTTACAAAATTGTAAATGATTTACACTATAAGAGGAAAAATTAGTGCTTTAATTCTAATTAATTAAACCCACGTGCGCATTATACAATAAGAGAAAGTTTGTTTAAAGTTTTATTAACATATCTACATTTTCACTCTACTTCCTACTGTTTTCTTCTGTAGTTTTTATAGTTTCTATGGTAATATAATAACAGTTTCTGTTCATACATTTATGTATATCTGTATACCTAAAGAAATATAAATCTTGATACAAGGTACGCGTGTGTAAATGCAAATCAAGAAGGCACATTGTATACGCTCAACAAATATCGCATTGCCTAAATTCACTGGACTATCTAACAGGTTAGTTGCGCGCGCCCCTTCAAGGCCGACCAACACTTTCCGCAACACACTAACAGCTGTAGTTAACTGGCGGTGTGGCGTGTAGGGGCCCATTGTGCTATGGTATGAGTGCCTGCGCTGTGCCAGTGGCAGTGCAGACAGTAAGACAGACTGTTCGGATCCTCTTCAGCTGAATATAGTGAGTAATTTTGCACAATATTTGCACCTATTGATATTTTTTTTAAAACAGTGGTGATTTTTTTGATTTCAAAATTTAGAATTTATTTAAATTTACTTTTAAAAACGATAATATAAGCAATGAAAGTTTTAAAATATAATTATACTTAGTCTATTTCTAGAAATGTTAATTTGAAAGTTATTTACATATTTTTAACGAAAAAGAATTATTCACATTATTTAATTCAGATACCTGATAATAATGTTGCGTAAAAACATTATTTTTTTAAAATACATTTTCTAAAATCAAAATTGTCACGTGACTCACTTAAAAATATTACATTTATTTTGTTTTTGCTTGTAAGAACTGATAAAATAATGATACAATGGAGATAATTATTTATATAAAATATATTTTCAACACAATTTATTATCAGTATCAATTAAAGTTAAGCATCTAAGTTGTACGAAATATCTAAGTGTGTTATTGAACTTTAATCAATATTTGTAACAGAAAAATAGCACAAGCTTTTATTAAAAACGTGTAACAACTAAAACGTTAAGAATTCCGTAAATTTACCGAAAAACTCTTTTCATTTTGTTTAGTAAAAACAATATATAAATAAAAATTTAATAAATAATGTCATAGTTAAAATAAACTTCGGCAATATCAGCTGTTAATATTCGTAAAAACATTATTAAAGAAAACAATTAAACTTGTATAGTAAATTATTATTGGCAATAATTAATTTATTTGTATTAAAGCCAACTGATTCATAATGTAAGTTTTGAGGTTATGTTTATTATCGTTTTCGGGGTGAATTGAAGGGATAATTTATATCTACGGACTTCACAAGCAGTCAGTTGAGAGAAAGCGCAGCAAGCGGGGTTGGCCTACAAAGCGAGCAAGGATGTCCTATTATCTAAGCATACTTCTGACTGTCTCGTGTTGTGGTGGAGTCTCACTTGTATAAAGTTTAAGTAAGTTTTCCATGCAAACCGTTCTGCTTTATTTACCAACTTTAATTAAATCTTTCCTCGAAAGTTTTCGTAAATATGAAAATTAGAAACGGTATTCTCGGTGCAACAACTAATTATCAACAAGTTTATAATGTAAAATAAATTTTAAAAACAATAATTATTTCATCTGACAAAAACGTTTGAATCAAAACATAGAAACAAAATTTTTTCTTCTACCAAAATTTTCAGTTCGTTTGAATTGAATATCGTTACACAGGCTCATCGTATAAGAACATTACAAAAATACTAAGTAGGATTATGACCTATTCTTCCCGTCAGTGGTCTATCCACTCACCTCGTAAAGGCTACCGCGGTTTCGAAACTCTATCGTTTCATCTTCAGGCCGTGATACAAAATGTTAAATTCCTCTGTCGAGGTCGTTACAAAGTCAAACAAAACATTAAAAACATATATCAAAACACAATTACACGATTAAAATATGTACGATGAATTCGGCTTGGTTAGGCAGTCCGGAATGTAACGACGTACGAGTCGCGCGTGTCATTTCGCCAAGCCGAAATTCATCGTACATATTTTAATCGTGTAATTGTGCTCAGTGTTTGTGTTGTATGTTTTTAATGTTTTGTTTGACTTTGTGACGATCTCGTCAGAGGGATTTAACAAGTATCACGGCCTGAAGATGAAACGATAGAGTTTCGAAACCGCGGTAGCCTTTACGAGGTGAGTGGATAGACCACTGACGGGAAGAATAGGTCATAATTCTAATTACTTAAATACGTGGTCCGGTGGCTATGTTACAATAATGAAAAGAACTAAAACTATAACGGAAACGATTAGGAAAATTCACCTTTTTACACGCATCAGTGAATTTTGATTTGGGCACCATTGTTACGCTACAACACCAAAGCGGTAATATATTTTCGATTTATACGAAGGGTGTTAATATGACTAACAGAAGAGTCCAAAGCTGACTCCAAAGAACTTCTGTTTGTGGGTGGATGTAAAAAACATAATGTGCTTTGTGAAAATCAAATACTTGGTGCACTTACACCAGAGAATAAACAGTCAAAATAAACATCAGAAATGCTTTGCAAAGTTTGGAGATTACAATTTCTGTGTATAGCAACATAAATTATTGTTTTTATATTTGGTGAGCAACAAACAATGCCAATAATAAAATTCACTGATGCTTATCAAAAAGTTTGAGTTTTTAACAATAATTTTATGCTTTTGTCGAACAAATAACTTGTTAAAATGGTTAATTTCATTTTGTCTTCTACTATTTTAAATTCACTGCCTGCAAATTTTTTATTTTTACTTTAAAGGGACTGGAATGACCTTATAACCGCAGTGATAATTTGTCCTGGGCGGTGCTAGTTTTCGAGAAAAATGTTCCTGCACCTTAAGAAACAATGTTTTCGGAAAAACTCAATTAAACCTAAAATCAAATAAAGCAAATAACTAATATCTTGTAAACTTATAAAGTCATTTATTTTACTAATTTCATCTTCAAACATTGCATAATTACATACAAATATTTTTTTTTCAAAAGGTTGATTTGTCTGTCAGTATTAGAGCTAAGCCTAAATTCAGAAACTGACAGATGACTTATTTCTTTACGAATGTCTTGTTTTCTACAACCACTAAACATATGTTTACATTTTATTAAATATTTACAGAGTTCAAGGCATATTATTTATATGTTTATATAATAAAATATATTGACAAAAAAAATTTGCAAACAACGAACATAACCTCAACTTAATATGAAACACAAGCCAAAAATATTTGTAAAGCAACATATGAGTGTATAATCAGCTGTTGCTTCAGCTGCTCAGTGAATTTTAGAAAACAGGAAAACAAAATAACAAAACAAATACATACTTCAATAAAAGAATACAGTACACTATGTTCAAATCACTGTGAGCCAAGATACCAGCCAGGAGCGTCATGCACTAGGAAGTAGGCTAAAGCTTAAACAGACCTGTGCATGACAAGACAAAACGCTTGTTGTTTACGTTCCACTGATCAAAACATAAAGAATTTATTATAAAAATAATCAGAATGAAGTGCTGATTAAAAAATTATAAAAATATGAAAATATATTTTTTTAACAAAATATTTATCCAAGTACCCTTAAGTAAATGAAACATTTGACTTTTGTTTTGATCTCTTTAAAAAATGCTTGAATTTCCAAAGTTAGTAAAATTTAAGCTTGAATTGTTTCTTGAATATTGTAATATTAGCACTGAAACTATGTTATGACGAAATTATTGTTTGTATTATTCTGTATTTATTTAAATAGAACATTTCATATTGGGAACGTTTTATTTATTTGACAAGCTACAGATTTCTTACATCATCTCTGTAATTATTATTTGATTTCTCTAATACACTGACAACAAGATACAGTTTCCTTGCATCATCTCTGTAATTATTGTTTGATTGTCTAATACACTGACAAAAAGTTACAGTTTCCTTACATCATCTCTGTAATTATTGTTTGGTTTCTCTAATACATTGACAAGCTACAATTTCCTTACACCATCTCTGTAATTATTGTTTGCTTTTTCTAATACACTGACAATAAGCTACAGTTTCCTTACACCATCTCTGTAATTATTGTTTACTTTTTCTAATACACTGACAATAAGCTACAGTTTCCTTACATCATCTCTCTAATTATTGTTTGATTTTTCTAATACACTGACGACAACCTACAGTTTCCTTACATCATCTCTCTAATTATTATTTGATTTTTCTAATACACTGACGACAACCTACAGTTTCCTTACATCACCTCTCTAATTATTGTTTGATTTTTCTAATACACTGACGACAAACTACAATTCCCTTACATCATCTCTCTAATTATTATTTGATTTTTCTAATACACTGACAACAAACTACAATTCCCTTACATCATCTCTCTAATTATTATTTGATTTGTCTAATACACTGACAACAAACTACAATTCCCTTACATCATCTCTCTAATTATTATTTGATTTTTCTAATACACTGACGACAACCTACAGTTTCCTTACATCACCTCTCTAATTATTGTTTGATTTTTCTAATACACTGACAACAAACTACAGTTTCCTTACATCACCTCTCTAATTATTGTTTGATTTTTCTAATACACTGACGACAACCTACAGTTTCCTTACATCATCTCTCTAATTATTGTTTTGATTTCTCTAATACACTGACAAAAAGCTAAAGTTTTTTTACATCATCTCTATAATTATTGTTTGTTTTTTTAATACACTGACAACAAGCTACAGTTTCCTTACATCATCTCTCTAATTATTGTTTTGATTTCTCTAATACACTGACAAAAAGGTAAAGTTTCCTTACATCATCTCTATAATTATTGTTTGTTTTTTTAATACACTGACAACAAGCTACAGTTTCCTTACATCATCTCTCTAATTATTGTTTGATTTCTCTAATACACTGACAAAAAGGTAAAGTTTCCTTACATCATCTCTATAATTATTGTTTGTTTTTTTAATACACTGACAACAAGCTACAGTTTCCTTACATCATCTCTCTAATTATTGTTTGATTTCTCTAATACACTGACAACAAGCTAAAGTTTCCTTACATCATCTCTATAATTATTGTTTGATTTTTCTAATACACTGACTCTAGTGAATAATTCTGACACTTTAATTCGAGTAATAACAAGCACTTTAAATCGTTCTTATAATCGTTGATAATTAAGGAACATCCACAGATCCTGTTCCCTTAACTAGCCGACATATAATATAACAATACAAATTGTATCTACTATGCTTTCTCGTATAAGAAATAAGAAAGCAATTCAAAAATTAATGTTTTCCTCAATTAAAAGTTGATTCCATACAAATATGCATACACGCGTGCAGGGCAAAGAAAGTTACGTCCTAATTAGACATCCTTTGCTGCAAGCTTTAGAGGATGTACACAAACATTTAGTGAAAGCAAAGAAACAGAGCATGGCGACAACACAATCAACAAACAAAGAAACGTATAGTACACGTGTTTCTCCATTGTTAACATTCTATTGCAAACAATTGTCAGGAATACGACAAAATAAAAAAATGTCGTCAGGTTAACTTGGAAATATTAGTAATACATAAGTAGGTTTGGTTAGTCTATCACTATTAAGTTTGTTTACTCATCTTTCAATTTTACAATACTACCAGTAGTTGAAAGAACAGAAGTAGATTTTGCAGTATATTTTTAAGTGTTGTTAAGCAATCTACGACAGCGCTCGTAACTTTTTCCGCTAGTTTAACCGGTATTGACGAAAAATGTTAGTGGACCAACTTTATTGTAAATTCTACGATTTTTCTCCACAATGTGGTAACAATTACGACACGTCCTGTCGTTTATTTAGTATTACATGAAATAACCAACAACTACATTCAGAGTGCGCCATTTTGAAACGTAAGCGAATGGGAAAAATCGTACATATATCTGTCAGGCTTTACACAAGGTGTCTACAAAATTTCAAAACAATATGACAAATTCGCGTACACTCGTCATAGTTAAATCAAAGGCCGCCATATTGAAACGGAAGTGCATAGGAATACACATACGTCATTTGGGATTTATACACGGTACCTTCGTATCAAATTTCATAGCAATCGGTCAGTGCGTTTAGCTAAATAGCGTACACTCGATTGTAAATCAGAAATCGCCATCTTGAAATGGAAGTGAATGGGGTAATCTTACAGATACGTCGTTCGGACTTTATACAAGGTATTGTATTAACAAATTTCAAAACAATCGGTTAATGCGTTTGGCCTAAACTGCGTAACAAACACACACAAACAAAAGTCGAACGGTCGAGTTGAAACAGAGAATAACGTTTCGCACGGTCAACGAATGACCAATATTCTCAGGATTGTAGACTATTTATTGTATAGTTGTGTATACGAAGTGTGTTCAGAAAGTAACGAGAATTTTTAAATTTCGCGGGTTTGGAAAGTCCGATTGTCAAATATTTTTTTTATTATGTTGGTATACATCCCCTTGAAGTATGATAAAACTTTCAGCTGTTTTCATTGTTGACTTTTTGTCTGTGACAGCCACTAAGGTTAGACGTGTTTTTATGAGCTCGGCGATTTTCCTTTGTTAAAAGAAATGGATCAAAGGATTTGTCTCAAATTTTGCGTAAAAAATGGAATAACGTGTAACAAAGTGTGTGAAATGTTAACAAAGGCCTACGGTGAGTCTGTTATGAGTAAAGCAAGAGTTTACGAGTGGTACAAGCGTTTCCAAGAAGGTCGTGAAGACGTTGAAGATGACTAACGCCCCAGCACATCAACAACCGATGAAAACGTGGAAAAAGTGAAAGAAATGGTTATGAACAATCGCCGAATCACAATTAGAGAGGTCTCTGATGATGTTGGCATGTCGATTGGATCATGTCATGACATTGTTTCTAATGTTTTGTGTATGAAACGCGTGGCAGCAAAATTCGTTTCAAAATTGTTGAATTTTGAACAAAAACAGCGGCGAATGCAAGTTGCTAAGGAGTCACTAAATGAAGTCAACGGCGATGCAGAATTACTGAAACGTATTATAACAGGTGCCGAAACATGGGTTTACGAATATGACGTCGAAACTAAGGCTCAATCATCCCAGTGGAGGCATTCTGGCTCGCCAAGACCGAAAAAGGCTCGTCAAGTGCTGTCGAACGTGAAGGTTATGCTCACTGTGTTCTTCAATACTAATGGCATAGTGCATCATGAATTCCTGCCACCAGGTGAAACGGTCAATAAGGAGTACTACCTACAAGTTCGACGCCGTTTGCGTGACGCAATCCGAAAAAAACGCCCGGATCTGTGGAAAAACAATTCATGGCTTTTGCACCACCTCACACTTCATTGCTTGTTCGTGAATTTTTGGCCAAAAACAGTACTGTAACGATGCCCCAGCCTCCATTTTCACCAGACATGGTTCCGTGTGATTTTTCCTATTTCCAAAAATGAAAAGAACCTTAAAGAGCCGTCATTTTACAGCCTAGATGACAGTAAAAGCGCATCGTTGAAAGAACTAAAGGCTATCTCAAAATCGAGTTTGAGAAGTGTTTCGAGGATTGGAAGAAGCGCTGGCACAAGTGCATAATCTCCAATGGGAACTATTTTGAAGGCGACAACATCAATGTAGAAGAATAAATAAATATTTTGTTCAAAAATTTAAATTCTCGTTACTTTCTGAACACACTTCGTATAATCAAATTAAATTTATGATTTATTATTTTAATTTAATAATTTTTTAAATAATAGTAAATTAAACTATTTTGTTTTATTTACATCACTAAATCTTATTGTGTTTTTTTTTTAACTTTCAAGGTCTGACTGATTTGTTGGAAGAATATATTACAGCTATGACTTTGTGGCTAATGTTACATTTTATGTTCAAAAAACTAGATCAAGCTAAGATAGATTAAAACTAAACTGTAATTTTGTGTGTAAATTTAACCACACATACAAAAACGAGTTGTTTTATGAAATGCATTTAAATATATTTTAACAGTTTATTTGGAATGTTAATTTCTCTTTGCTGTTATTTAGTTTTAATGGGACATTCGTCATCATTTGTGTATATAGAGCAATTTATGTTTCCCGTATACACAAATGTTGACACTGTTGTTAACAAGGCTGGTGTGATGACTGGCTTTCAGCTTTAGTATGAAGCAAGCTCCTGTTACAGAATGATAACAATAACACGAGTATTCCATCATTAAATAATGATTTTAAATGGATCCATAGTTTTTTAATGTTATCTTTAACGCAAGTCATATTTCAATGTTGGCTGCATTGTCTTGATGAACGAAATACAACTAAGTCACGTTTTGATTCCAGGTACGCTCTTCACCAAACTGGATCTTGTACTGAACGAAACTGATACAATGTTGAAAAGTAAGGGATGCATCAACGGCTGTGATTGATATGGTGACTAAATATTAAACTACATTAAACGGCAAAATGTAGTTTTATAGTGAACTATTTTTTTTAACGATGGATGTGAAGTGAAGTGAGTTACAAAACAATGTTGACATTGTAAAGCTGAAGCAAAACCAGGCCATGGATCGTCGACAACGGATACCGATGAGAACTGCCATGATCCCGGACTCGTTCAAAGTATTACCCCCTTTGTCGCCCGAACTTCCAGCTCCACCGCCGGCTCCCCATCCGGCACGAGTTGCACCGCTCACCGTGTCACGTAGAGATCAGTCGGCTTTTGTCATTCTTCAGGAGTCCAACAGTCGACCCGCGTCGCGATCACCGACACCGATCAGCGGTAGAGTTAGCCCTTTCCGAGGACGAGGTTTCAAAACACCGACTTCTTCTAGACACCCTTCTCGTGATCCGACACCGGAGCGTTCCCGCAGTAAACTTCCTATCGCAAGACCTACGGGGCGGTCGAGCGTATCGAACAGCCCGTCCAGAAACACATCTACCTCGATTCCCAGACCGATTCTAAGACGGAAATCTTTGTCACCTAACAGAGCTACTCGAGTGTTGAACCAAATCAATAGAAATAAATCATTCGCATCGAAAAGCACTCAGAACCTGGCCGTGCCTCAAAACACAAAGAATAGTAGCGGCACGTTATCTCCAGCAAAACGCTTAAACAGACCACAAGAATCGCCGAAAAGAGTTGGTCCTCTTAACGTGAAAAATCAAAATTCTAATTTAATTATTTCGAAACCACCGATTCCAAAAACAATTCAGAAAAAGGTGGACAACGAAAATACGAAAAACAATTTACCGCCGATTAAAAAACAAACGCTACAAAACGGTTCAAATAAAACAGACGGTACTGCAAAATCTCCTTCCAGGATTCCTAAAGGTAAGAACGAAACTACAATAAGAAAACCACCAACTCAGAAACCTCCAACTACACAAAACCTTCACCCGCTCAAAAATCGCAACCTTCCCAAAAACCTCCACCTAGAGCCAAGCCGAAACCTATTCCAACGCCACACGCGCGAAAAGTGAACGAAAACGGGCTTTCCTCAAAAGAAAACGATAATGTTCGACCAGCTTCCAATAATAAAACACAAACAAAACTAATAACGCGGACAACGAATCTAAGAAAGAACAAAACATAATTCTAACGAAGTTAGTCACAATCAAAGTACGCACGGTAATCAGGAAAACGAAGATAAAAAAGCTAACCAAGAAAAGCAGAGTGTAGCGAATGAACCGATGATCACGAATGTCAAGGCGTCACATTCTACGGAATCAGAACCGGGTAAAAGCAACGAATCAACTCACGACCCTCAGGAAGTGACCAGCAGCGACGGACTGAGTATTAAATCCAAAGTTACAATCAACAGTTTCCTTACATCATCTCTGTAATTATTGTTTGATTGTCTAATACACTGACAAAAAGTTACAGTTTCCTTACATCATCTCTGTAATTATTGTTTGATTTCTCTAATACACTGACAACAAGCTACAGTTTCCTTACATCATCTCTGTAATTATTGTTTGATTTTCTAATACACTGACAACAAGCTACAGTTTCCTTACATCATCTCTGTAATTATTGTTTGGTTTCTCTAATACATTGACAAGCTACAATTTCCTTACATCATCTCTGTAATTATTGTTTGCTTTTCTAATACACTGACAATAAGCTACAGTTTCCTTACATCATCTCTGTAATTATTGTTTGATTTTTCTAATACACTGACAATAAGCTACAGTTTCCTTACATCATCTCTGTAATTATTGTTTGATTTTTCTAATACACTGACAACAACCTACAGTTTCCTTACATCATCTCTGTAATTATTATTTGATTTTTCTAATACACTGACGACAAGATACAGTTTCCTTACATCACCTCTGTAATTATTATTTGATTTTTCTAATACACTGACAACAAACTACAATTCCCTTACATCATCTCTGTAATTATTTTTTTGATTTCTTTAATACACTGACAACAAACTACAATTCCCTTACATCATCTCTCTAATTATTATTTGATTTTTCTAATACACTGACAACAAACTACAATTCCCTTACATCATCTCTCTAATTATTGTTTGATTTCTCTAATACACTGACAACAAGCTACAGTTTCCTTACATCACCCCTGTAATTATTATTTGATTTTTCTAATACACTGACAACAAACTACAATTCCCTTACATCACCTCTGTAATTATTATTTGATTTTTCTAATACACTGACAACAAACTACAATTCCCTTACATCATCTCTCTAATTATTGTTTTGATTTCTCTAATACACTGACAAAAAGCTAAAGTTTTTACATCATCTCTATAATTATTGTTTGTTTTTTAATACACTGACAACAAGCTACAGTTTCCTTACATCATCTCTCTAATTATTGTTTTGATTTCTCTAATACACTGACAAAAAGGTAAAGTTTCCTACATCATCTCTATAATTATTGTTTGTTTTTTTAATACACTGACAACAAGCTACAGTTTCCTTACATCATCTCTCTAATTATTGTTTGATTTCTCTAATACACTGACAAAAAGGTAAAGTTTCCTTACATCATCTCTATAATTATTGTTTGATTCTTTTTCTAATACGCTGACAACAAGCTACAGTTTCCTTACATCATGTCTATAATTATTGTTTGATTTCTTAATACACTGACAACAAGCTACAGTTTCCTTGCATCATCTCTGTAATTATTTTTTGATTTTTCTAATACACTGACTCTAGTAAATAATTCTGACACTTTAATTCGTGTAATAACAAGCACTTTAAAGCGTTCTTATAATCGTTGATAATTAAGGAACATCCACAGATCCTGTTCCCTTAACTAGCCGACATATAATATAACAATACAAATTGTACCTACTATGCTTTCTCGTATAAGAAATAAGAAAGCAATTCAAAAATTAATGTTTTCCTCAATTAAAAGTTGATTGCATACAAATATGCATACACGCGTGCAGGGCAAAGAAAGTTACGTCCTAATTAGACATCCTTTGCTGCAAGCTTTAGAGGATGTACACAAACATTTAGTGAAAGCAAAGAAACAGAGCATGGCGACAACACAATCAACAAACAAAGAAACGTATAGTACACGTGTTTCTCCATTGTTAACATTTTATTACAAACAATTGTCAGGAATACGACTAAATAAAAAAAATGTCTTCAGGTTAACTTGAAAATATTAGTGATACATAAGTAGGTTTGGTTAGTCTATCACTATTAAGTTTGTTTACTCATCATTCAATTTTACAATACTACCAGTAGTTCAAAGAACAGAAATAGATATCGCAGTATATTTTTAATTATTGTTAAGTGCTCCATGACAGCGCTCGTAACTTTTTCTGCTAGTTTAACCGGTATTTACGAAAAATGTTATGAACCAACTTTATTGTAAATTCTACGCTTTTCCTCCACAATATGGTAACAATTACGACAGGTCCTGTCGTTTATTTAGTATTACAGGAAATAACCAACAACTACATTCAGAGTTCGCCATTTTGAAACGTAAGCGAATGGAAAAAATCGTACATATATCTGTCAGGCTTTACACAAGGTGTCTACAAAATTTCAAAACAATATGACAAAATCGCGTACACTCGTCATTGTTAAATCAAAGGCCGCCATATTGAAACGGAAGTGCATAGGAATACACATACGTCATTTGGGATTTATACACGGTACCTTCGTATCAAATTTCATAGCAATCGGTCAGTGCGTTTAGCTAAATAGCGTACACTCGATTGTAAATCAGAAATCGCCATCTTGAAATGGAAGTGAATGGGGTAATCTTACAGATACGTCGTTCGGACTTTATACAAGGTATCGTATTAACAAATTTCAAAACAATCGGTTAATGCGTTTGGCCTAAACTGCGTAACAAACACACACAAACAAAAGCCGAACGGTCGAGTTGAAACAGAGAATAACGTTTCGCTCGGTCAACGAATGACCAATATTCTCAGGATTGTAGACTATTTATTGTATAGTTGTTGTATACGAAGTGTGTTCAGAAAGTAACGAGAATTTTTAAATTTCGCGGGTTTGGAAAAGTCCGATTGTCAAATATTTTTTTATTATGTTGGTATACATCCCTTGAAGTATGATAAAACTTTCAGCTGTTTTCATTGTTGTTGACTTTTTGTCTGTGACAGCCACTAAGGTTAGACGTGTTTTTATGAGCTCGGCGATTTTCCTTTGTTAAAAGAAATGGATCAAAGAATTTGTCTCAAATTTTGCGTAAAAAATGGAATAAAGTGTAACAAAGTGTGTGAAATGTTAACAAAGGCCTATGGTGAGTCTGTTATGAGTAAAGCAAGAGTTTACGAGTGGTACAAGCGTTTCCAAGAAGGCCGTGAAGACGTTGAAGATGACTAACGCCCCAGCACATCAACAACCGATGAAAACGTGGAAAAAGTGAAAGAAATGGTTATGAACAATCGCCGAATCACAATTAGAGAGGTCTCTGATGATGTTGGCATGTCGATTGGATCATGTCATGACATTGTTTCTAATGTTTTGTGTATGAAACGCGTGGCAGCAAAATTCGTTCCAAAATTGTTGAATTTTGAACAAAAACAGCGGCGAATGGAAGTTGCTCAGGAGTCACTAAATGAAGTCAACGACGATGCAGAATTACTAAAACTTATTATAACAGGTGACGAAATATGGGTTTACGAATATGACATCGAAACTAAGGCTCAATCATCCCACTGGAGGCATTCTGGCTCGCCAAGACCGAAAAAGGCTCGTCAAGTGCGGTCGAACGTGAAGGTTATGCTCACTGTGTTCTTCAATATTAATGGCATAGTGCATCATGAATTCCTGCCACCAGGTGAAACGGTCAATAAGAGTACTACCTACAAGTTCGACGCCGTTTGCGTGACGCAATCCGAAAAAAACGCCCGGATCTGTGGAAAAACAATTCATGGCTTTTGCACCACCTCACACTTCATTGCTTGTTCGTGAATTTTTGGCCAAAAACAGTACTGTAACGATGCCCCAGCCTCCATTTTCACCAGACATGGTTCCGTGTGATTTTTCCTATTTCCAAAAATGAAAAGAACCTTAAAGAGCCGTCATTTTACAGCCTAGATGACAGTAAAAGCGCATCGTTGAAAGAACTAAAGGCTATCTCAAAAATCGAGTTTGAGAAGTGTTTCGAGGATTGGAAGAAGCGCTGGCACAAGTGCATAATCTCCAATGGGAACTATTTTGAAGGCGACAACATCAATGTAGAAGAATAAATAAATATTTTGTTCAAAAATTAAAATTCTCGTTACTTTCTGAACACACTTCGTATAATCAAATTAAATTTATGATTTATTATTTTAATTTAATAATTTTTTAAATAATAGTAAATTAAACTATTTTGTTTTATTTACATCACTAAATCTTATTGTGTTTTTTTTTTAACTTTTAAGGTCTGACTGATTTGTTGGAAGAATATATTACAGCTATGACTTTGTGGCTAATGTTACATATAATGTTCAAGGAACTAGATCAAGTTAAGATAGATTAAATCTAAACTGTAATTTTGTAAATGTAACCACACATAAAAAAACGAGTTGTTTTATGAAGTGCATTTAAATATATTTTAACAGTTTATTTGGAATGTTAATTTCTCTTTACTGTTATTTAGTTTTAATGGGACATTCGTCATCATTTGTGTATATAGAGCAATTTATGTTTCCCATATAGGCCATACACAAATGTTGACACTGTTGTTAACAAGGCTGGTGTGATGACTGGCCTTCAGCTTTAGTATGAAGCAAGCTCCTGTTACAGAATGATAACAATAACACGAGTATTCCATCATTAAATAATGATTTTAAATGGATCCATAGTTTTTTAATGTTATCTTTAACGCAAGTCATATTTCAATGTTGGCTGCATTGTCTTGATGAACGAAATACAACTAAGTCACGTTTTGATTCCAGGTACGCTCTTCACCAAACTGGATCTTGTACTAAACGAAACTGATACAATGTTGAAAAATAAGGGATGCATCAACGGCTGTGATTGATATGGTGACTAAATATTAAACTACATTAAACGGCAAAATGTAGTTTTATAGTGAACTATTTTTTTTAAACGATGGATGTGAAGTGAAGTGAGTTACAAAACAATGTTGACATTGTAAAGCTGAAGCAGAACCTGGCCATGGATCGTCGACAACGGATACCGATGAGAACTGCCATGATCCCTGACTCGTTCAAAGTATTACCCCCTTTGTCGCCCGAACTTCCAGCTCCACCGCCGGCTCCCCATCCGGCACGAGTTGCACCGCTCACCGTGTCACGTAGAGACCAGTCGGCTTTTGTCATTCTTCAGGAGTCCAACAGTCGACCCGCGTCGCGATCACCGACGCCGATCAGCGGTAGAGTTAGCCCTTTCCGAGGACGAGGTTTCAAAACACCGACTTCTTCTAGACACCCTTCTCGTGATCCGACACCGGAGCGTTCCCGCAGTAAACTTCCTATCGCAAGACCTACGGGGCGGTCAAGCGTATCGAACAGCCCGTCCAGAAACACATCTACCTCGATTCCCAGACCGATTCTAAGACGGAAATCTTTGTCACCTAACAGAGCTACTCGAGTGTTGAACCAAATCAATAGAAATAAATCATTCGCATCGAAAAGCACTCAGAACCTGGCCGTGCCTCAAAACACAAAGAATAGTAGCGGCACGTTATCTCCAGCAAAACGCTTAAACAGACCACAAGAATCGCCGAAAAGAGTTGGTCCTCTTAACGTGAAAAATCAAAATTCTAATTTAATTATTTCGAAACCACCGATTCCAAAAACAATTCAGAAAAAGGTGGACAACGAAAATACGAAAAACAATTTACCGCCGATTAAAAAACAAACGCTACAAAACGGTTCAAATAAAACAGACGGTACTGCAAAATCTCCTTCCAGGATTCCTAAAGGTAAGAACGAAACTACAATAAGAAAACCACCAACTCAGAAACCTCCAACTACACAAAAACCTTCACCCGCTCAAAAATCGCAACCTTCCCAAAAACCTCCACCTAGAGCCAAGCCGAAACCTATTCCAACGCCACACGCGCGAAAAGTGAACGAAAACGGGCTTTCCTCAAAAGAAAACGATAATGTTCGACCAGCTTCCAATAATAAAAACACAAACAAAACTAATAACGCGGACAACGAATCTAAGAAAGAACAAAAACATAATTCTAACGAAGTTAGTCACAATCAAAGTACGCACGGTAATCAGGAAAACGAAGATAAAAAAGCTAACCAAGAAAAGCAGAGTGTAGCGAATGAACCGATGATCACGAATGTCAAGGCGTCACATTCTACGGAATCAGAACCGGGTAAAAGCAACGAATCAACTCACGACCCTCAGGAAGTGACCAGCAGCGACGGACTGAGTATTAAATCCAAAGTTACAATCACTAGTAACTTCGTAGACGAAGACATACCAGAAACGTCGATAACTTTAGTGCGCACCACAACCGCTCCGGCAATGGAACTAGCGCAGCCCGACGTTATTCCGAATATCTTAACGGGTATGGAAAAAACAGAAGCTGACAAAATTGAAACGGAGAAAGACACCGGCAAAACAGCAAAGAAAGACGAGCAAATTAAAGAAGAGGGACAGAAACATATCGAAATCAAAGAGAAGATTGTCGATAACAGTGGAATTTGTAATAATAAAATGCAGACAGCTTTAGAACAAGCGGAGAACACGACGTTGACAGGGTTATCAGTTGAATCTGTGCGGTCGACTTCGTCTGTCGAGACTGTGCGAGCTGTGGCGAAGGTAAAGGCGAACTTGAAGAAACACGAAGAAGACGTTAAAGGAAGCATCAAAGAAGAAGCGGACGCTGAAGTGTTGAGTGCTAACAATCTGATACGGACTGACTCCATTAACAACAACAGCAACAGAACCGTGGCTTGGGAGCACACGTGAGTTGCTTACTTCTTATTTGTTTAGCTTAAGTATGTCGCCCAAGTAGTTATTGGTTAGTTATCAGTAGTAGTAATGCTGATAGAATAAAATACGGGAAGGTGTAATAGCTTAAGAGATATATTAACTTAGAGATTCGTTTTTCCTTCGACAGTATCATGTTATAAGTTAGAGATTGACTTGTGTAATAAGATAGAGGTTCCGTACTGTGTATTAACTTAGAGACTACAGTTCCGTCAAGTGTGTTGCACCATGTGTATATGTTGCCGACGCCGCTGCTTGCAGGCGCTTCAGTATCTTTCATCTAACAAGTAGAATTCGTTTAGTTAAAGAAAGATATATTATTAAAATATAAAGTTCATTTGGATAGGTTTTGTTCTTAAATGATTATGTGCAAAGCTGTAAATGTATACTAATTTACATATGTATTAGTAATAGTAATATAAAAATATTGTTTGAAGGCTGCTTTATTCAAACCATATCCGAATTGAATTAAGAAAACAGCCCTAAATTGATGAATTCATATAAATTTACATTTTTTTTCGATAAAACACCGATATTTCTATTTTTCTATACAGATAATTGTCAAAAATAAACATTTAGATATGTTGTTGACCATAGTATTGACAATATATTCAACTGTAAATTGTAAAGATACTGAATCGTCTGCAAGCAGCGGCGTCGGCAACATATACACACGGTGCAACACACTTGACGGAACTGTAGTCTCTAAGTTAATACACAGTACAGAACCTCTATCTTATTACACAGTTGATCTCTAACTAATAACACGGTACCGTCGAAGGAAAAACGATTCTCTAAGTTAATAAATCTCTAAGCTATTACACATCCCCTAAAATACACAGCTGTCTTACTGACGTGATGGAAGCGAATTTACCTAAAAGTAACAATATCACAATAACACTTTTCTGAAAATCCAACATTAATATTATAATTAGCGTTAAAGCTTTCATAAATAAACTAAATTCGTATTGGTCATATTACCATATTCATTTTCGTAAATACACTGTGTGATGTAATCAGAAAAGTTATGCATTTTTTAAGATTACCAAATGGCCGCCATTTTGAAACTGTAAAAAATTGTTTGCTGCTTAACGAACCAAAATCGAATTTTCAACCAAGTATTAATCAAATCGGAAGAAAATTACTAACACTGGAGTGCTAAAACACACACACACACACACACACACACACACACATACACACACACACACACACACACACACACACACACGTACACACATACATACATACACACACACACACATACGTACACACACACACACACATACATACATACATACACACACACACACACACACACACACACACACACAAACATACATACATACATACACACACACACACATACATACATACATACATACATACATACATACACATACATACATACATACATACATACATACATACATACATACATACATACATACATACATACATACATACATACATACACACACACACACACACACACACACACACACACACACACACACACACACACACACACACACACACAATCCCTGTAAATTTTAACGAATCCTCAAAAAGTGGTGATTTATTTATAAGTAACTATATTATTAAACAGGCCGCGTATATTTACATATTTTTTTTGTATACTGTAACTTAAGTTTATTTGACATTTTGTACACTGGAATGATTTTACAGCGATAATTAATGCAAACTCTATTATAGATTTTTTAATTTCTTGCCAAATAGCTTCCCAAAATTTCTTAAAGGATAAATACTAATTTGAACACAAGTGCTACATTGATAAAATACTATTTTGCTTTTTTAATAGTTACTCTCAGTTTCGGGGCAACAAATAAAGCTTCAAATAAAACTATGTTCAGTATAATGATCTGCCTTCACTAGCTTCGTCAATTCTACTTTCGTTGACGCGTTTCGGAAAACCTCCATTTTCAAAAACTATATCTATACTCACTTGAGTTTCTCCGAAACGCGTCAACGAAAGTAGAATTGACGAAGCTAGGGAAGGCAGATCATTATACTAAACATAGTGACAATAATACTAGCAGAAAAGAAGAAGAATATAAAAAGAATTCAAATAAAAACTTTTCAATTTTGTGTTTAATGAACCGAAAATAAAATATATTTCAAAACACTTAAAAAAAATGACCCCTACTAGAAAAAAAGTGACACCTAGATGGACAAGAACACATGCGTGTAGTATTTTCGAATTAGAAGGCGCTAGTTGCACTACTAAAAAAAATATTAACAGCCGGTTTATAGAATAATAATTAACGTATTTAATATATTATCTGCTATAGAAGATTAAGTACTTATTGATTTATTGTGCCAATATCGATCAGTTAAATATTTCAACTGTAGATTAATAATTATTACTATCCTATTTAAAAAAAATATAAAACGTCATAATTTGATTTGTGATTACAATTTCAAAAAACTTTTTTATGTTAATACGTCATACGGTATTACTGAAATGTTAAAATTTTATTCATTATATTTTTGTGTTCACCAGTTGTTTGCGCTAAATTATTATTTACCGGCAATAACAACATAACCTATAAATTGATTTTACGCCTTACCGATTCACGAGTACCAAAATGTATGTTAGTAGTTCAGATGAAAATTGAATAGCGGTGATTGGGTTGTTTAAATATCAGAATTTTAATAATCTTAAGCCTAATTTAAATTATCCGCCTTGCCTAACTGCTAGGAGCGTTGTTTTCCCCAAAAAAAATAATAGCCTACAATACTCAAAACTTTATAGCATAATGTAACTATAGAAACGAAAAAATAAACTGTCAACATAACCTAAAAAGTACGATATACGTTGATCATATGTTTGAAGGCGGCCATTTTTTTTTCTTAAATTAATCTTTGTTTAAAGTTAATGAGAGGTTAAGTTGAGATTAGGTAATCTATGATTTAAAATTTCCTAGAAACGTAATTATGTTAATCTAGCATTTATTTATTGGAGCATTAAATAAATGTTCTACAAACCGGCTGTGAATATTCTAAACTGAACACTGACCGTTGTCAGTTTTAATTTTGTATTTTAAAAAAACCTAAACAATTTTAAGCGTCATTTATGCAGATTTTATTAGGGGATGTGTAATAGCTTAGAGATTTATTAACTTAGAGAATCGTTTTTCCTTCGAAGGTACCGTGTTATAAGTTAGAGATCGATCTGTGTAATAAGATAGAGATTCGTACTGTGTATTAACTTAGAGACTACAGTTCCGTCAAGTATGTTGCACTGTGTGTATATGTTGCCGACGTCGCTTCAGTATCTTTTATCTAACAAGTATACCAGCCAAATCATCACTATTTTGTTTTAGAGTTTACAGTTGAGTATATTGTCAGTACTATGGCCACAAAACACATCGAAATGTTTATTTTTGACAATTATCTGTATAGAAAAATAGAAATATTGGTGATTTATCGAAAAAAACAACGTAAGTTTATATGAATTCATTAATTCATAATTAATTCACACGGTGCAACACACTTGACGGAACTGTAGTCTCTAAGTTAATACACAGTACGGAACCTCTATCTTATTACACAGGACGATCTCTAACTTACAACACGGTACTGTCGAAGGAAAAACGAATCTCTAAGTTAATATATCTCTAAGCTATTACACATTCCCTTTTATTATTAGTTATGATTATGAAATCACATTTTCAAAATACGTTTATGATAGTAAAAACTAATATATGTGATGTTATTTATTGGAAATTCGCTTGTATCAGATCAGATAATTAATACCGATTATTGCGTGAATATGCGTCTGTATATGGAATATTAATTTCTCTTTTCTTTTATACTTTTTTTAAAATTAATTACAGAAATTGTGACACACCACTATAATTTGGGAAGGTGTAATAGCTTAGAGATTTATTAACTTAGAGATTCGTTTTACCTTCGACAGTGAAGTGTTATAAGTTAGAGATCAACCTGTGTAATAAGATAGAGGTTCCGTACTGTGTATTAACTTAGAGACTACAGTTCCGTTTCAAGTGTGTTGCACCGTGTATATATGTTGCCGACGCCGCTGCTTGCAGGCGCTCTTCACCAAATCTTTACAGTTTACAGTTGAATATATTGTCAATACTATGGTCAATTGATATCTAAATGTTTAAATATTAACAATACATTAAACTAAATGTAGTATATAGTGAACAATTATCTGTACGATGGATGTGTGTGATGTTGACATTAAAAGCTGAAGCAAAACTAGGCCATGGATCGTCGACAACGGATACCGATGAGAACTGCCATGATCCCGGACTCGTTCAAAAGTATTACCCCTTTGTCGCCCGAACTTCCAGCTCCACCGCCGGCTCCCCCATCCGGCACGAGTACCGCTCACCGTGTCACGTAGAGATCAGTCGGCTTTTGTCATTCTTCAGGAGTCCAACAGTCGACCCTCGTCGCGATCACCGACACCGATCATAGAGTTAGCCCTTTAGGACGAGGTTTCAAAACACCGACTTTTCTAGACAGTGATCCGACACCGGAGCGTTCCCTGCATATTCCTATCGCAAGACCTACGGGCGGTCAAGCGTAAACAGCCCGTAGAAACACATCTACCTCGATTCCCAGTTTAAGACGGAAATCTTTGTCACAACAGAGCTATCGTGTAACCAAATCAATAGAAATAAATGGTGTTTTATCGAAAAACAAACGTAAGTTTATCTCCAGCATGAATTCAAAAATTTAAAAAATCTGTTTTCTAATTTAATTATTTCTGAAACCACCGATATGGTTTGAAAAAAATTCAGCCTTTAGGGCTTAATATTAAAACAGCCTTCAAACAATATTATTACTAAGAACTAACTACTACATATGAAAAAGAAACCTCCAACTACACAAAAGAGTATTATTATATTACACAATCACTACAACTTCGTATACCAGTAAACTTTAGTATACAATTTACGTTAGCTTAACGGGTATGCACATAAGCTTTTAAGAACAATAAAGATACTGACAAGCAGCGGCGTCGGCAACATATACACATGGTGCAACACACTTGACGGAACTGTAGTCTCTAAGTTAATACACAGTACGGAACCTCTATCTTATTACACAGGTCGATCTCTAACTTATAACACGGTACTGTCGAAGGAAAAACGAATCTCTAAGTTAATATATCTCTAAGCTATTACACATTCCCTTTTATTATTAGAAAAACTAATATATGTGATGTTATTTATTGGAAATTCGCTTGTATCAGATCAGATAATACTGATTATTGCGTGCGTCTGTACATATTCCAAAAAATTTCTATCTCCATTTTCTTTTTATACTTTTTTAAAAATTAATTACAGAAATTGTGACACACCACTATAATTTAAACACGTTCTATCTATTCCAAAATGTCACGATTTGTCGGAAACCTTCCGCAATTTGTTCGGTCCATTAGTGACAAACATCTTTTACATCCTTCGCCTAACTGATGTGTAAGAAAGCCGTCATCCGTTATATTTTAACATAAATAGGTCAGTTCCACGGAGCATTGGAAGGTGTGATTAGTCCTCCGAAAAAAAGTGATTGTGTTTTAAAATCACGCCTGGTTGGATAACAAAGCGGCACTTCCGGACGGTTAGGCCATTGTTTCATTATTGAGGTTTAAATTAATGACTAATCACGGCATCCGTTAATTTATGCAAGGCAATTAACGATCGGGCAATCTTGCAACTCGCCCTTCCGTTGTGCTAGGCCTTTCTGTTCGGCTTGCAATCAGCTGAAGGAAACGGCGTTGTAACTGATTTTCGTAGTCACAGGGTAACTCTAGAGCGGTGTAACCAACGATGACGCGTATTTTCGTTACTTTTCCTTGAAATACTTGTTTCTATAAGTAACTAGGTAAATTTGTTTGGGAACTTTAGAAAAAACCTACATAGATGCGATTTTTCACGACGAAAAATGTTTTAATAACAGGGTTATTTTTTTAATTTTTTAAATTTTAAGGCGAAAAGCACATTGTGGCTATTATCGCCTCCCTAAATGTAAGTGTGAGTGTAAAGTATTAAAGTCGTAAGTGTAGTGTTGCAAGTGTAAGTGTGTGTTACACTCGGGTACGGCGAGGAACGTCTAAATCCTCTCAATAGGTGCAGCTAGTCTGCACCCCATGCGGGCAATAGGGTTTATATATATATATATATATATATATATATATATATATATATATTATCTGCGTATAGACCCTGTTGGATCACGCAAAGCACTCCGACTCATATCTTGCTCCTTCTAATCCTCCATACCTCCCTCATCCTATCCCCATGGATCCTCTTACGCTCCTCCGACCATTTTACCCCTGCTCTCTTTGGGATTTCATTCTCTGGGACCTTCCAACCGAGCATATTTCTCCTGTATGCGTGCCTGTCTTCAACGTCTGTTGAGTCTATTCCTGCGTCATGTAGGTTTATTCTGACTTGTGCGATCCACGACGTTGTTGATTTGGCACCTTGTATATACTTAAGGATTCTGTTGGCAAGTCTCGTTTTTGGGAGTCTACTGATGTGTCCATAGAACCGAAGCCTTCTTCTTCTGATATCTGCTGCCAGGTTCGATATCTTCTCTGTGGTCGTCCGGGAGTGCAACCTGTATCCATCTTCTGTTAATCTCGGGCCAAGGATCTTCCTCAAGATTTTGCGTTCTTCCTTCAAAATGTCTTCCATGGTAGCTTTTGTGTGAAGTGCTAGCGTGTCGCTTGCATATAATACCTCCGGTTTTATGACTGTGTTGTAGTGTCTGATTTTTGTCTGTGTCGACATACATCTCTTATTGTAGTTATCACGCGTTATACCAAGAGCCCTCTTCATTTATATATATAATCATTGAAATGTATAAATAGCCTCATACACAAATCTACACTTTTACACAAAATCGTTGTACGTTTGCCTGGTTGTACTTTTAATCGCGTTAACAACTTTTGTCAATTTCTTTTTCTCTTGTTTTCAATAAATAGTACAAAAACTTGATCGTGTAATTGTTTTTCCCCATAAACGTTTTAGTGAATTTCTATTGAAAAATGAGCTACTTAAGTCATATGTTCCATCATGTTGAGACCCAGAAATGAGCCCCATTCTATCTTGACCTCTCATATGTACATACGGGGTTAGCAGAAACCTGGTTATTTTATGAAGCAAATGGAAAAACAAAGTACGCTGGTTTGTTTAAAATAAAAAAGGAAAATTTTTTTCGCTTTTCGTTTTTTTTTTTTGGAAAATTAATATTTTTCGCATTATTTGGATTTAAAAAAATTTGAAATGGCCGACATTTTTGAAAGCTGTTATTAGATAAAATTGTTTTTTTACAATATTTATTTACCTTAGTAAGCACCATGCCAAATTTCAAAGTAACTTGGTCAAACCGATCTGGAGGTAAAAATACTTAGTGAAAAAACAAAATGGCGGCTTGCAGGAAAACAAAGCATTTCCGAAACCATATTAATAGGAACTCTTTGGTAGCTTATTTTAGAAACACCCTATATATAAAAAGTGTGTGTGTGTGTGTGTGTGTGTGTGTGTGTGTGTGTGTGTGTGTGTGTGTGTGTTCAGCACCTTTACGTTCAGTCCGATTTGATTCCAATTTGGCACAAAAATCGATTTTGATAGTAGCTCGGATAAGTTCGTTGACCAGCAAATCGGTTTTGCAGTTTCGAAATGGCGATCAAATCAAATTCTTAAAATGTCGTAAGTTTCCTGTCTTAAGTATTTTTGAAAATATAATTTCATCGTTGTAATTTGCTGAATAATTTTGCGTTTTTAATTTTCAAAAATTTTTTGCAATTAGGAAATTTAATGTGACGGCGGTCAGATTGATTTTCGTAGTTTTAATGCAATTTTGAAAGTTTAACACGTGCAGATTTTATTGATTTTTAAGAGGCAAAATCAGAGATTCAAAAGAGCGTAAAATATATTTTGGAAATTCGCTTCTATCACGCCAGCGAGACATTGTAAAAGTTTGTATTTTTCTACAGTAAATAGGCACTTTTTCCCTACTCATCGAACTTTCCGAATAAAAAATGTTTTTCCTCGGGGTCTGGAAGTGTGACTTAAAAACTGAAACGCTCAATTACTTTCGCAGTGCGAACAGTACAACTTGACAACCTGTTCTGACCCAACTTAAAAGTCACCGGAGTGTCACATTAAATTGTTTTTTTAAATATTGACCAGAAATTGGAGAACGCGTTGAAACATGTCAGCGGCCAGTTTGTTTATGAGGAATGGTAAAGGCCAACGATATCATCACGTCCGAGTATGTTTTGAATCTGTATCGAGCGGGGCCGAAGGGCAGTCTACTGCGATCAATCTGGCCGACCCAGTTCGTGACTTGAAGATAGATTTGCCAGGCGATAAGCACGCGACTCCTTGGTCAGTAGCTCGCTACGCAGGTCTTCAAGACAACTTACAGTAACACACCCTTACTTACTTACTAAGCTGAGCGGTACATACATGCAGCTGAGCGGTGATCGAACGTTAAGTAATAGTGACAAGCAGCTGTCAAAGTGACGTGATAGAAGCAAATTTTCAAAAGTATTTCCTTTACCTTTACGTTCTTGCAATTCAGATTTCACCATCATAATGAGCATAATCTCCATATAGTAGCGCTCAAACTGCACTAAAAATTCAAAAATGAACCCTGACCACCGTCAAAACAATCTCATTAATTTAAACGGGTTTTGAAAATTCAAAATGCTAATTATGCTGTTTTTAACGCTGGTTACGAATGTGAAATCATATTTACAAAAATTGTTTAAGACAAAAACGTTACTAGTTTTTAAATATTTGGAATAACCGCCATTTTGAAACTGTCGAACAGATTTAACTATTTAACGAATTTGTCCAAAATATTACCAGAATAGATTTTTGTGCCAAGCTGGATTCATCGAACTAAAATTTGGAACGTGAGAGTGCTTACACACTTATAAATTTTAAAAACTTCTCTAAAATGATGTAGAGGACAGGATCGGTGCTCGTTTTATGGTCCGCGAGTGTAGGTCTTGCATTAATAGCCCACCATAATGGCTCATTTTCCACTGAAAATCTATCTGTATTTATGGTACTGTAAATGTCGACATGTGTTGCCATCTAACGGAATATTAAAGAAACTGTACTCGCATGACGTGAAATACAGTAAAATTAATTGGGATTAGCTAAAAATTCATGAAATACACCTCCGACACAAAACATTACACACACTTTTTACCGACCAAGTTTCGTAATGTTCCGCATTATCGTTTAGGCGCTACTTGTTAACACAACAACAGACTGACAAATACTATAAGGTTCTTATAACACTAAAATGTCAGTAAAACTTGTAAAAGCTCTATCTTTTATGTCCTACATTTGGGCAATAATGATTATCTTGCTACGACTTTTATATTTTCCCGCTAGATAGCATGACCTGTTACTTTTCGAAAAAATAACATGTTTTAAATCTAAAAACATTACTTCCTTTTACAAATTTATTATTTTTGTGATTTTTTTTATTCGTCTTTAATGTTTTCTTTCTCTAATGTGGGTTATAAAATTCCCAATATATTTCAATGTTTTTGAGGTTAAATATCATGAAACCTGTACGAAATGAAAAACACCTCTAATAAATGTTTAACGATAAACAATTTTTTCTTGTGATTTGTAAATTGCTAAAGACAATTTATATTATATTCTTATAATATATATATATATATATATATATATATATATATATATATATATATATATATAGTGCATATTAATCACGTTTATAAATAAATAGTAAAAATTTGGTTAAGATAAAATAGTAAAGGTTAATTTACGTTGTTGGCAAAACGGGTTCAAAACGATTTGTAATTTTTTTATTGATTTTGTTACATTAAGGTTTTTTACTATTTTATACATTTGTGGTTTAAGTCATTTTAACTGTATATTTTTATGTGGTGTGTTTGATTAAGAAATATTAATTATTTTTAGTGTGTTTCGCTTTAAACTATACAATGTTTTGTTTAGAAAATTATTTTGAGTTAAATACCACTGATATGTTTTTGATTTTCTTGCTGAGTTTCCTTTGTTTAAATTTTCTTTTTTTTGTTTGTAAATTTTTTTTGATTTTGGAGCGAATACTCATTGCTAGTTATTTGTTTTATATATATTTTGTTGTTATTATTTTAAGGCGAAAAGCATATTGAGGCTATTATAGCCTCCCTAAATGTATGTGTGAATGTAAAGTGTTAAACTCGTAAGTATAGTGTTGGAAGTGTAAGTGTAGGTTAGACTCGGGTACTGTGAGGACGTCTAAATCCTCTCAATAGGTGCAGCTAGTCTACACCTCCTCGGTGGGGTTGGTGTGTGTGTGTGTGTGTGTGTGTGTGTGTGTGTGTGTGTGTGTGTGTGTGTGTGTGTGTGTGTGTGTGTGTGTGTGTGTGTGTGTGTGTGTGTGTGTGTGTGTGTGTGTGTGTGTGTGTGTGTGTGTGTGTGTGTGTGTGTGTAGCTATTTTTATCGACGTTGCACATTTTCGAAAAAGTTAAAGGTCTTCATGAAATGTAATGTTAAAAAATAAGTCGCCATTTTGAAACTGTAAAAGATTTTTTTTGTACAATTATAGGGCTAGATTCTTATGTCATGCTAAATTTCAAGCCAATACCTTCTAAATGAAATTTTTAACATTTAAAAACCAGACGCACCAAATAACGACTAGATAGAAGACTAAGTCTTAAGGTCTATGTTTGTGGAACATTTCCCTTGTTTTTACCTTCTGAATAACTTTTTAAAGTTATGCCAAATAATTTTGACTCACTCTGTACCTTAAGAAAATTTTCCGCTGTCTTTGATGTTATCACATTGAGTTGAATACATTAATTTGAGTTATAAAATGTAACGCGTAAAAATTAATCAAAATCTGATGAACCGATGATGAGAAATTATGTCAATTTAATTTTTTTTCTAAATAGTTCGAGAACCGGTCTATTAAGACTGTACCCCAACCCGTTCGTTTCGTTAATAGATACTTATTAATTAATGTTCAGTAACATTTGATTACACCCGTTAACGGCCATTTTGAATTTTTTAAATAGGTTTTTGACCCCGACGATAACGCTAGTAAAAAATTCGTTTTTCGTCATGCCCTTTTGGAAATATTTAGAGTACCGTTCAATGCTGATCGAGTTCAATACTGATCGAGTGCTGTAGGTCCAAAGTGTGCCGAGTCCCAGACCATTTTCCTGGTCCTCTTGTTTACCACTAAAGATGCACTAGCTGACGGCTCAGCCAGTGCGTTGTTGGTTGTAACACGACAGATCTTTGACCTCAAATCTCTCAAGGTTTTAAGTGATGACCCCTTCCCGGGTTTTTTATACACTTGGAACAGCTTATTGCCAACATGCTGTTTAGGTTAACTAGACCATAATGCGTTTAAAAGAGAATGAGACTACACTTATTCTTGTGTGTGTTTTTCAAATAGTTTACTTGTATTTTGTGCACCTTCGTGACGTGTTAAAAGACAATGAGACTACACTTATTCTTGTGTGTATTTTTCAAATAGTTTACTTGTATTTTTGTGCATCTTCGTGACGTGTTAAAAGTGAATGCGACTACACTTATTCTTGTGTGTGTTTTTCAAATAGTTTACTTGTATTTTTGTGCTCCTTCGTGACGTGTTAAAAGTGAATGCGACTACACTTATTCTTGTTTTTCAAATAATTTACTTGTATTTTTATGCATCGTCGTGACGTGTTAAAAGTGAATGCGACTACACTTATTTTTGTGTGTGTTTTTCAACTAGTTTACTTGTATTTTTGTGCAACTTCGTGAAGTGTTAAAAGAGAATGTGATTACACTTATTCGTGTGTGTTTTTCAATTACGTAACGTGTTAAAAGTGAATGCGACTACACTTATTTTTGTGTGTGTTTTTCAAATAGTTTACTTGTATTTTTGTGCACCTTCGTGACATGTTAAAAGAGAATGCGACTACACTTATTCTTGCGTGTGTTTTTCAAATAGTTTACTTGTATTTTTGTGCAACTTCGTGATGTGTTAAAAGTGAATGCGACTACACTTATTTTTGTGTGTGTTTTTCAAATAGTTTACTTGTATTTTTGTGCACCTTCGTGACGTGTTAAAAGAGAATGTGATTACACTTATTCTTGTGTGTTTTTTAAAATAGTTTACTTGTATTTTTGTGCACCTTCGTGACGTGTTAAAAGTGAATGCGACTACACTTATTCTTGTTTTTGTTTTTCAAATAGTTTACTTGTAATTTTATGCATCGTCGTGACGTGTTAAAAAAGAATGCGACTACACTTATTTTTGTGTGTGTTTTTCAACTAGTTTACTTGTATTTTTGTGCAACTTCGTGAAGTGTTAAAAGACAATGAGACTACACTTATTCGTGTGTGTTTTTCAATTACGTAACGTGTTAAAAGTGAATGCGACTACACTTATTCTTGTGTGTGTTTTTCAACTAGTTTACTTTTATTTTTGTGCATCTTCGTGACGTGTTAAAAAAGAATGCGACTACAGTTATTCTTGTTGTGTTTTTGTTGTGTTTTGTTGTGTTTTTGTGACTATTAACGCATTGTTGTGATTTGTTGGAAGTGTATGCGACTTGATGACACGTCTGGAAAGGACATTAACGTTTTCATATTTTTGATAGCACAAGCCTACTACTGTAAAACTGTATGAACGTTATTGAAAGTATTTGAATAAATTCATTAGCTAAACTAGTGCATCATTTGTGTTATTTTTGCATCTCGACTGAAGGTTGGCATTCAAACGCTCCGTATATACGCCTCGGAGACAAATACCCATTTTAAAAAAACGGTCTCCATATAAGTTTACGAATGAGTTTAATTTCCAGTTCAAACACATAAAGAAATAGACAAACAGACATCTAAGTAAAAATATTTTTTTTCTATTTAAAAAATCTTAAAATTCTCAGATCAATAAAAATCCCGTTACATAATTACCTTAAGTAGATTTTTCTGCGTACTTACTTTTTCTACCTAAATTATATTCGTAGTCACTCCAAACTACAAAATCACAGACAAAACTTTATAACAAAATTTAAATAATTGCCTTTACATTTTTTTTACAAAGCTTAGTTGTATTTTTTTGAATAATTAATACTTAGTAAACTAATGCTATTCAAATAGGCCTCATTATCATAACGAATCTATCGCTTCTATCAGCGACAATTATTACAATTACCAAGTAAAAACAAAGCCTCATGTAAATTAGAATTTTAAAACGAGACTAAAATTTGTATATTATTTATAGTTGCATTAATATTTATTTTAAATGTCGTGACTTGATAAATTTGCATAGCAATTAGTAATTACTTTTACTCTGGCCTGATGCAATACGCCGTCTTGGGCAGTGTAGTAAGACCGCCATTTTAGTTTTTCGTAAACATTTCCTTGATTAAAACAAAACACGTTCGATTCCGAGAAGTATAAGAAGTGATAATTATAGGTTATGTTATACTCGAGCGTGTCTTGTACTAAGGATAACGACCTTATGGCTGAAACAAGCATGATAAGAAAGAGTTTTATGTGTTTTAACATGTATCATGTTTTAGGGCTGATTGTGATGTTGGATTTTGCGTGATGCGACTGCACACATTTATCACTACAAATTAGCATGGCTAGTTTTTAACAACATAACCTGAAACTTATTACAGCCTGTCAGCTGTTTAATGAAATCACCTGATCGTTACAAATTAAAATAACACAACTGATCTTTTACTATGACTACCAATATAAACTTCTTCGTAATTTTCCGTAGTGTAGTGGTTATCACGTGCGCCTCACTCTCGAGATCCCCGGTTTAATCCCGGACGGAAACACAGGAAAAGTAGTGATATATATATATATATATATATATATATATATATATATATATACACACACACACACACACACACACACACACACACACACACACACACACACACATATATATATATATATATATATATATATATATATATATATTGCGCGTCAAAAGTGTCATATTAAATTAATTATAATTTAAATTTTCCTCCGAGGTGTTTCCGTCCGAGATCGAACAGGAGACCTTGCGTGTGTGAGGCGCACGTGATAACCACTACACTACTGAAATTACGAAGAAGTTCATATTGGTAGTTATAGTAAAAAATCAGTTGTGTTATTTTAATTTGTAACGATCAGATGATTTCATTAAACAGCTGACAGGCTGTAATAAGTTTCAGGTTATGTTGTTAAAAACTAGCCATGTTAATTTGTCGTGATTTTTTGTTTGTTTTTGAGTTATTATTAGCGAATTTCCATTGGAAAATAAGCAGACATCATAGTAATACCCAGACCTAAAACCTTGAGCGAATGCAGTCCTGATATCTTTAAACTTGCAGTTTGATTTAAACTTGACACAAAATCAATTCTGGCAAAAGCTTGAACGTGTTAGTTAAGAAAAATTTGTTCACAAATATAGACCATTTCAAATCCATTAAAAACACATTTTTATTTTAATCTTTTTTGGAAATCCCATTTCAACATCATAATCAGGATAAATTAGCTTTTTAAGATCCACTGAATTAGGCAAATGAATTTGACTGCAGTTTGAATTTCATTTTTGTATTTTCAATGTGCGATTTGAAAGCTAAATGTGCTAAACAATGTCGATTTGATTGCGCAAAAAATCGATTTTAGTTTGAACAAGTTTCTTTTTCAAAAAAATTGCTTAACCGTTTCGAAATAATGTCATTTTACATTCTTATAAAGTCAAAGTTTTTAATTTAAACGTTTTTGAAAATATTGATTCAACAATCGAAATCTGCAGATGGTATTTCAAAGTTTTCTTATACACTGAATTTTAAAATGTTAATATATGCATAATGTATTGCCGATTATGATGGTAAAATTAGATATTCAAAAAAATGGTGTCTAACGTCAGCGAGACGACTGACCGATTTAATTATCCTTAGTTACAATATCCTTTTCTTTCAATTGTCCCTTTCCTTTATCCTGATTGGTTAGTTTCTAACTCTTGCTAAAACTATTTCTTGTTCGTTAAATCTGTATTTTAATGTAATAGCTTCGCGATGCCCTTGAATATAAACGTACTACAATTATAACCCCTATGAGAGCTTTGCGAGCACTCGATACTAAGGGCGGACTCGGTGTGGAAAAGTACCGGTCAGTCTGCTGTGTCTCTAAACTGCGCACCTAAAGTTCTTAGTTCGAGCCGCAGTTACTCTCCCGTTCCTTTTCCTTTACTGTTAACACTGATTCTTCGTCATAACGTTTACAAAAATAATAAAAAGATAATTAATAGTACTGTATATTTCGTCAAACGTCTTCTCACTGTCTTTGTACCTTGCAGCGTTCATAGCGGGAGATATTTCAATTACTAGGACTTTAGCCGCTATTACCGAGCACGGTGGCTGTACTAGTACGTTTAAGTTCAATAGCTCCAAATCATATGTAACTAAAAAAATATGTTGTACTTTTTCCAATGATCTAATAACATTAAACGAACAATTATTTTATGTATCTATGTATATCCTTTTTTCTGTAAGGAACAGCTCTAACGATTCTATATAATGTTGGAATGTACTTTATTTGGCTCAAAAAATCGACCTGTTGGGTCACACTTTAGGGGATATTAGTTTTAATTTAAAAAAATGTGTTTAAGACAGGTGATATGAGTATGTATTCAATAATGTAATTATAATGATAAAATTAATGCAAAAGATTATTGTTTAATAATCTGTTTATTTAAACAATTTGTTTAATCAGATGGTGTAATAATACTAAGTGAAAAAAATACAATTTGTATATTAAAAGAATATACAATTGCAGACAATTTAGCACTCCTCTCAAATTGTTGGGAAGAAACGGAACAGCAAATCAAATCGCTGAAAAACATAGCAGGAAAGGTCGGCTTACAGATATCCTTCGAAAAGACGGAAATAATGCCGACTAAAAAGTCGGAACAAAAGTCTATAAAAATAGAAGGCGAACGAATAAAGATAGCGGATAATTTTAAGTATTTGGGAGAAAATATCACTAGAAACATAGCCGAAAAACTGACAACAAAAAATAGGACGAACAAATTAAAGAAGGCCCTAAAGTTAACTTGGGGAACGTATAAGAAAAAGTCGCTTTCCATAAAGTCGAAAATCAGACATAATACGGTCACAAGACCGGAAGTGACTTATGCCGCGGAAACTTTATTTAATCTAAGAAGCCGAAACAGAACAGAGGAGCTTCAAAAAGTGGAAAGAAAAATATTGTGAACCATTATCAACAAAACACACATGTTAGACGGAACATACAGACTGCTGCCAAGTTCAGCCATCTATCAGGATAATGAACAATAATTTATTATCTAATAAATTATTAACATAAATTAACAATAATAATAATTTATTATCTAATAAATTTGTTAGATAATATTAGAAAGAGGAGACTGGCTTTTTATGGACACCTAATAAGGCTACCAGAAGAAAGACTGACGAAGAAACTCCTAAATTACCAACGCAAAATGAAAGTAAAGAATGAGTGGCTTAAGGAAGTGGAATGGGACCTAAAAGAATTACGGATAACGGAGGAACGTCTGAAAGAAGGAAGAAAAAACCAATCCTTAGGAATAAAAACATTATATTAAATTTTAAGAAGGAACAAAAAGCGTTGCCTTTTACTCGCAGGAAGTTAGACTACAGAGATCTATAAGACTGAAAAAGTATTGGGAGGATCTCAAAAACCTAAAATAACCAAAGTTGAAAGCCCAAAAGAACCAAAATTGACTAAATGTGCTCCATTGAGGGCTTAAAAAAGAAGCATATTCACGAAAAAAAACGATCTTGGTGGAGTCTCATCTTTGAAAAACTTGGCTTTAATTAGAAAAACGGAAAAACATATTAATATATGTTACGTAGAGTGTATAAGTAAAAATATAATATAAAATTTCAACAAAACCAAGGCGAAGTTCGATCACCAGATACTGTTGGATTCATATTGTTGTTTATCAGCAAAATATAAAGTGTGTGTGTTGTGTGTGTGTGTGTGTGTGTGTGTGTGTGTGTGTGTGTGTGTGTTTTTTTAGCAAATTTGATTTTTTTTTATGTTTAACGTCTGACTATTGTGCACACTTGGGCTAATGCAGACGATAATATAGCGTATGATGATTTATAGCGTGTCCTGAAAATGCCAAGCCTTACCAACTAGGCCATCGAACCTAAAAATCCGTATTGTGGCAATAGTTTGAATATTTTCGTTAATCAGCGAATTGGTGTTCAACAGTTTCAAAATGGCGGCCAATTCATTTTTTTAAAAATTCATAGCTTTTTTGTCTAAGTTGTTTTGAAAATCCGGTTTCACTATTATAATCAGCGTAAATAAATATTCTGAATTTTCAAAATCAATTGAAATTAAAAAATATTTTGACTGCGGTCAGAATTCATTTTCATTTAGTTTATAGAGCTAATATGGAGATTTTAATGCTGACTATGATGGCGAAATAAGGATTTTAGAAACAGTAAGGTGTAAGAATGTTTTCTTGAATTTCGCTCCTATCACGTCAGCGAGACGGGTGTTTAATCAAAACTCTTTTAACAACTAAAATCTTCACAAACATTTTATTATAAATTTAGTTAAAATTTTCTTATTAACTGGTCTATTTGCCCAAATTTCCAATCCTAATCACCAATAGCATCTATAACGGGTAACCCAATGGGTTCGAGGCCCGCGCAATGGTCATATCGACTTAAGTGGGCAATGTCGTGTCATGGTTCATTGTGACCTCTAAGTCTTAGCATGCACGACCTTGCGTCTCGAGAAAATCATTACTGCGTTACAAAAAGGGTAAAATTAATAAAACAACAGCGCCTGCAACCTAACATATTATGGCAGTAGCACACGGGCCGCCCTCAACTGCACGTTACGGCACCGCCATGATATACACGCTGTACAGGTAGGCTGACTGAATCACTTCAAACTTCGCGGTACATTTCTGTAACAAAGTCAAATACGTTTGTATAAGACCGGTGTTTTCATTGTTGAACGGTAAATATCAGCCATAAAAGTTAGCAAGAGCGTTCAGTTTATTGTTCTTCTTCGGTAAATCGACTTTGTGATCGAAACAAAAATTGGAGAAATTTAGTGAAAAATACGTGAAGAGTGTTCCCAGTTATTTTTCTGTGTAGTATTTTTAAGGGCACGCAGATTTGTGTAACGTGTAGTTAAACATGAGTGATAAAAAATGTTTTATAATCGATAAAAAATAATGCGATCTTGTTATCCGACGATGGTCGTTATAACAAAATGTTTTTCAACGCTTAACGTCTCGTAAAAAGTTTAGCTAAATTGTTTTAGACGTAGGATATAGAACTATTATTACTTTTTTAAAAAATGTAACGTTACAAAGAAAAAAATGTTTGTTTACAGTTAAACGTAGGCATTAGTGTTTATATTAACTGATTTCCGTGTTAATTTTCAACTTCATAGAAAACACGCGTTACATTTTTCGTGACGAAATTAAATTTTTTTGAATTGTTTGTACAGATTTATTTCAATCTGAAAAATAGTCTTTTCTCGGAATTTTTTTTTTTTTGTAACGTCCGACTATTGTGCACACTTGGTCTAATTCAGACGATGGGATGATTTATAGCGTATGAAAATGCCAAGCACTGGCCGGGAATCGAACCCGGGTCCTCGGGGTGAAAGCCTAGTACGCTATCAACTAGGCCACCGAGGCGGCTTTTTCTCGGAAATTACGGCATAAACGTTTTCGGACTAAAAGAAACTATCTAGGTTGTGTCTCATTTTTGGAAAACTCGTAATTAGAAAAAAACGTATGAAAACCTAGGTAAACATTTAATAAAAAAATTTAAAAAAATCGATTGAATACAATCACGTACACAATGTTGTTAATTTACTTTACCATTAAAACCATTTTAAAAATTAAAAATTGTTAAAAATTTTATTACTAATTTGTTTAGCAATAATAAATTTTCTTATAAACTCGATAAAGTACGGACTATTGTAGCGCTGTAACACAACTTGGATAAAATTTCTTTCCGAAATGATTTTTTTTTATTTGACACCATTCGCAGTGATTTCAATAATATTTTACTTAAATATCGTTTAATGGTTACAAAAGAATTTTACAGCAAAACTGCTTAATAATAAAAACTGTAATAAATAGAGTTTCAAATTTATTACGTGAAAGGGAGTCTCAAAGGGGTTTATGCTCTTTGAAGAAGTTAATAAATCATATAAGTTTTTATTGGAATTTCTTTCGTCGTTCGCGTAACTTTGTCCAAATATATTGTTTTTGCATTAGGAGAAAAAAATATTTATTACAATAAAAACCGAATAGTACAGTTTAAAATCAAAGACGAAATATTTAAAATTTCACTTTGTTACTCTATTATTTTTATAGATACGAAACTTTAAAAAGCTAATGGATATCTAAAAAAATTAGATTGAATTGTCTGTGAAAATATTTTGACAAAATGTAGGCCCTACAGTCTAACCAAAAGCGTTATCTTTTTAATTTTGTTTTCATTTGTACCAGAGTAAAAATCGTGTTCAATTTAAAAAATTACTGATCAAGAATTATTTCAGTTTGTTACTTAATGGTTTTTGTTATTTCTTAAAACTAAAAATCTACAACAGTATGTATTCCTTGTAGCCATTGTGTTATTGCTTTATGCGTTAACATTTTAGAACTCCATAACTAATTTTTTGAAGGGGTGGTTTTTCTTATCATTTCACGGAGATGTGAAAAAAGTGAGTGAATTTTTGTACTTTTTTCGTATAACGCTATCGATGTTTATAATATTATATACATTTAAGTATGCGACTAGGGTAATTTTCGCTTTGCAGCGTATCACGCAATGCCGTACAACTTGAAGGTCACACGCATCCAACAGTGTTCCAGTTCCGATACGACTTCTATGCGGACTAAAGTGTCACCTACGTCTTAAGTACAAAAGTACTAAAATATCATATGTATTATTTCTCGAGTCAACATCCTTTTTTCTCAGCGCATACTATTCGTACATAAATGTGGTATTTTTAGAAATTTTCTTAACCGGCTTCTGACATTGCAAAACGAATTTGCTCTAAAACTTACTGTTTGTGGAAAATTTTAACATGACACTTTTAACTGCCACAGGCAAAACGGCATCGTGGAGCATGCGCGGCATCACAAATCAGAAAATTTGTATATTTTACGAAGCTAACTTATTAATTACGAATAAACAATCCCAATACGAATACTTCTTTTTTGCATAACGTGCTTAGAACAATTTCAATATTTACTTAAAAGTTATTAAATTTATAGGTTATGTGACCCTACTGACAGTACCCTATCCCTGCACGTCGTACAAGCCGGGATGAGCATTTCTCATACCAAACACGTATTTTGGACACTGTTTTCACACAATTAAATTTGTGATTTCCCTTCCATCGTGCATTTATCTTTTTTAATACTCGTACATTCATCATAAAATAATACGAAGTACAATTAAATTGTTACAGGTTATCAAGCATGCCTTTTCAATTGACTAGAATACCTATAAAATTGCGTTTGCTATCACTTTAAACAAGTGAAGGGACAAACACTTCAAAGAGCAGGATTGTATTTACCAAATGCCGTCTTTACTCACGGACAATGTAGCTATTCAAGGGTAACTAAATCAACTAACATGTTTGTATCCATTAAAGAAAACGTAATACAAACAGTACAAGAAGATTACATTCTTACATCAAATATCGTTTACAGCGAGATATTGAATACCCTATAAAACTGCTATTAAAAAAACAATTATCTTTATTAGATTGTATATACTACAACGACTCATAAATTTCTGATTATTATTTCAAACCGATCGCTTTTCGGTTAATTTTTTAAACATGTTTTCCCTTCCTTCCAACTATGACCCCTACTCCAACGACCACTCTTGTTCAAAAGGCTGCGTTTACTTAAAACTTTCATAGCGTGAAATTTCACGCTTGACAGAACAATATTGAAAAATATTGTTGAAAATTAGCTTCCATCACGTCAGAGATTATATTTTATTCGCAACTAGGGCTCGGTGATGAAGGTGGCAAAGACGGCAGTCTCATCTCATGCGCACCTCAAGGTCATATGTACAGGAACTGCAGTAAACTTTACCTTTTCCGTTAACGTTGATTCCTCATCCTCTTTGGTCTGATCGGTATACGGAAAAAAATTACCGCAGCTCATCAATATAGAAATTTACTATGTTGAGTATAATGATCTGCCTTCCCTAGCTTCGTCAATTCTACTTTTTTTGACGCGTTTCGGAGAACCTCCACCTTCAAAAACTGTATCTATACTTTATCTATACTCTATACTCTAGAGTACAGATATAGTTTTTGAAGATGGAGGTTCTCCTATAAATCATCCCAACGTCTGCAACGCGTCAACAAAAGTAGAATAGTGAATGGAGGTTCTCCGAAACGCGTCAACAAAAGTAGAAGGCAGATCATTATACTCAACATAGTGACAATAATCCTAGCAGAAAAGAAGAAGAATATAAAAAGAATAGAAATTTACATTGCATTTTAGTTACGTAGCAAATTTAGCAGGATATCTTCCAGTCTTTACTTACTACAGTGGTTTAATATTATAACCGTTTATTGGCTGGCAAATTATTTAAAAATCTATAAATTTTAAACTATAACCTTCAGAAAGAAATGCTTTATTCATATTCGGTTATAGATTTTGTAAATAAATACAATTTCGTTTTACAGGTCTCAAGGAGAGAACTCGGTCTACCCAGTCGAGCCAATCATCGCGCAGCCGACAAAACCAAAAGGTTGTTGCGGCAAATTCCTCGACAGAATAGCGTGCAGGTGTTGCAAGTCCTCTGAGTCCAGCGAAGGCAAGTGTTTCGGCGGCCTCGGCAGGTACTGCAGGAAGCTCAACTGCTGCAAAAACTCATCCTGCTGTAAGAAGCAAAAAGAAGGAAAAGAAAAACCAATCCCGAGACAGAAGAAAAGTAAATTAAAAGAATGCCTCGCCAAGCTTAACTGCTGCCGTTCTATAAAGTGTTGCAAGAAGACTCAGAGGCCTTTAGAAGAGGATAATGAAGACGCCGAACCTCCGCCGGGGTGCTGTGACGGGTGCAAGAGAAGAACGGAAAAATGCTGCAAGTTTTTGTTCTGTATGAATTTGTCTTGTTGCCAAAAACTAAAAAGTTGCAGTGGGTGCACTCGTTTCGCGTGTTGCAGAACCGGAGGATGTTGTGGGCCTACTCCTCCAGACGCGGACCGAAGAAAGAGTCGACCAAGCTTGAAGCGATCTCAGACAATCACGATGGTTGTAAGTATTGCATCTTAACGCTTAGCTAACGTTAGAAAAGTCATTGGTAGAAAAAACTAAACAAAAATGATTTTCTAATCCTTCAGTTGTATTTAATTTTGTTAAAAAGATATTTTAAAAATTAAAAAACTGTTTAAGCTTTTAAAAAAATCATTTAGATAATTAAATATACAGATAAATAAGCATGGATGAATTATTAATCTATGTATAAATGAGGTATCTTTAGAAAGATTTTTAAGCGGCTTCTGACATTGCAAAACCATTTTGCGCTAAAACTTATTGTTTGTGGAAAATTTTAACATAAATTACAGTTATAATTGTCATAGACAAAACAGCGTCTTGGATGCGCAGCTCAAATACGCATGCGCGGCATCACAAATCAGAAGCTTATTGTTTGTGGAAAATTTTAACATAAATGACACTTTTAACTGTCATAGACAAAACGGCATCTTGGATGCGCAGCTCACATACGCATGCGCGGCATCACAAATCAGAAGCTTATTGTTTGCGGAAAATTTTAACATAAATGACACTTTTAAATGTCATAGACAAAACGGCGTCTTGGATGCGCAGCTCAAATGCGCATGCGCGGCATCACAAATCAGAAGCTTATTGTTTGTGGAAAATTTTAACATAAATGACACTTTTAACTGTCATAGACAAAACGGCGTCTTGGATGCGCAGCTCACATGCGCATGCGCGGCATCACAAATCAGAAGCTTATTGTTTGTGGAAAATTTTAACATAAATGACACTTTTAACTGTAATAGACAAAACGGCGTCTTGGATGCGCAGCTCACATGCGCATGCGCGGCATCACAAATCAGAAGCTTATTGTTTGTGGAAAATTTTAACATAAATGACACTTTTAACTGTCATAGACAAAACGGCGTCTTGGATGCGCAGCTCACATGCGCATGCGCGGCATCACAAATCAGAAGCTTATTGTTTGTGGAAAATTTTAACATAAATGACACTTTTAACTGTCATTGACAAAACGGCGTCTTGGATGCGCAGCTCACATGCGCATGCGCGGCATCACAAATCAGAAGCTTATTGTTTGTGGAAAATTTTAACATAAATGACACTTTTAACTGTCATGGACAAAACGGCGTCTTGGATGCGCAGCTCACATGCGCATGCGCGGCATCACAAATCAGAATCTTATTGTTTGTGGAAAATTTTAACATAAATGACACTTTTAACTGTCATAGACAAAACGGCGTCTTGGATGCGCAGCTCGCATGCGCATGCGCGGCATCACAAATCAGAAGCTTATTGTTTGCGGAAAATTTTAACATAAATGACACTTTTAACTGTCATAGACAAAACGGCGTCTTGGATGCGCAGCTCACATGCGCATGCGCGGCATTACAAATCAGACAATATTTTGTATATTTTACGAAGTTAACTTATAATTCTCGAATAGACAATCCCATTACAAACACTTCTTTTTTGCATAATGTGCTTAGAACAATTTCAATATTTACTTAAAAGTCATTAAACTTATAGGTTATGTGGCCCTACTGTTGTATCATTACGTCGTATAAATTGTAGAGAATAAAATTACACAGCTGCTATTGATTCAGACTTTCTCTGTTGATGTAACAAGAATTTTTCCACTTCAAAATTTTGGCCAATCAAGATGAAATTGTGAAGTGAATGTATTCACTATGCCCGGAAAGTTTTCAAATTAATACAGAATTTTCCTGATTAACGAGCTAGTCAAAGCTATTATTAAAATCGACTTTATGTTAACACGATAAAAGTCAATCGATTCTGATTATAAACGGTTTTGGAATCAAATCAGACCAAAATTGTAAACACGGAATTTTTAAGTCGCAAATACATACTCGTTTTTTTATATAAAATTATTAACGACTCCTTAAAATCAACTTAGAGATCAAAGTCGGTCTTCATTTCTGAGTTTCATTATTAAGCTCCCCCGCAGGGGGTGCAGACTAGCTGCACCTATTAAGAGGATTTAGACGTCCCTCGCGGTACCCGAGTGTAACACACACTTACACTTACAACACTACACTTATGACTTTAACACTTTGCACTCACACTTACATTTAGGGAGACGACAATAGCCTAATGTGTTTTTCGCCTTAAAATACCAAAAAAAAGATGGCTCCAACTTCCAATGAAATTTCGCCAATAAAATAAGATACACCAAGAATGTTTTATCAGATATAACTGCAGGGGTGTGTCCATTTTGCATAACCTGCGCCGTGGTTTAGTAACGTGAACTGTAAAAAATACGAGTGGTTCTTTTAAAAAAACAGAAACTAGTTCTTTGTTCCCATTGTTGCAACCATGAGAGTGCTATAAAGGAAAAAAACGTGCGCACGTCCGTATATAGTTTTAACGTTCTCTCAAGAAGTGATCTAGATACCGGTATATTCAATGTCTCCGATCCAATGATGGTCGCTCCAATAGATCATTTTATATTCAAAGTTCTTTAAGGAAAGCGAATTTACATTAATATTTACAATAATATCAATATATACTGGTAGATACACAAGTAAAGATTATTAACGTTTTATAAAAAGTATACAACGTTTTTTAGAAATTCGCTGATTCTTTAGTGAATTTTTTTTCTACAGCTTACTTGTAATTAAATAAAATTTTGTACTTAGTGTTTAGACGCGTTGGAAGCAAATACTCGCAACTGCCTTCAACACTTGAACTTTCATTCAACGTGAAATTGTCTTTTATAACCTAAAAAATTACACAAACAAGTACTACATAACATCTGTAATATAACACTTGGATGTAATTATCGTTGTATTATACTTACTAATGTTTATAAATAAACATTTCACTTTATACATTTTTACATTTTAAACTTCTAATTATAATTAAAGTATTCTCCTCTAACCCTAATTAAACATTTTAACTTCTAATACTGACTGACACCTATTGATAATCAGCTGTTTCAACTATCAGCTGTTACATGAATTCTACAGTTTCCTTCCGTTACTCTCAATACGATATCACTGCACTGCAAAATTTGCCGTAACGGGAGTAAAGAAATACTAACTTCAAGAAATGATTAACACTTTTCAGCCAAATATTTTTATTTTTATTTGCTACAGTTTAAAACAGTTTTGTGCAATGTTACAGGGCTTGCCAAAGTTGGACCCTAGCCTCGTGGAACACACTGCGTTTATCCGAAGTGCTATTCCTGTACTACCCGTACCACTCGCCTGGTTCTGCCTCATTTTCAATGTCTTCCTACCAGGCACTGGTAAATTATATAAACACTTAACATTTACCATTAAAAAAATAAATTTAATATATTTTATTACTTTTAGTTTCTTCTTCTTGTTTACTTTGGCGAGAGGAGTGAATAGAAAAAAATTTGCCGAACGGAAGAATGTAACGGAAATATGGAACGAACCAACAAACGAATTTCGTTTATGTATTTCTGTCTTTTTTTTTCTTCCTCCTTTTCGATAACAGTACACGCGTGTTATATGAAAACGTTGTGTTGTTTTGGTTTCGGTATTTTTCTTTAGTTGAAGAACACGTGCATGTTGTAAACGTTTAATACATTCGAAATTAATATAAACGTTTGTTGTTAATATTGCTATTTTTTAACAACATAACCTTTAACTTATTATAGCCTATCAGCTGTTCTATGAAATCAGATGATCGTTACGAATTAATATAAAACAACTGTTCTTTTACTATAACTACAGTAAATAATATCTAAGCTATGTTCACGTATTTATTTATTTAAGCAAAACAAGATATTTGTATGCATATATTCAACAAATATATCATTAACAAACGCTTCGCTTCTGTCGATAACTGCCCGAATTCTACACGTGTACGTTTTTTATTTAGTGATTCAACGCCTTTATCTTAAAGCACTAATGTAGACAAGGGATCGATTAGATTAGATTGAAACTAGACTAAGGGATTATACAACCCCAGCCACGGGGATGATGGATTTATTGAGCAAATAAACCTCTCGAATACTAGATCAACAGATTGTTGCCCTTAATCTACTGATTGGGGTCCTGGAAATCAAAACCTTTAGCGTCCTACTATCAAGAACCTCTCAATCATGAATTACGTGTCCTGCAGTTTCCTCCTCTTTCCTGCACAACCTACACACGATTTTTCTATGGTACGTACCTAACCTGTTCATGTGCAACCTCAAACCACAGTGCCCTTTAATGAGCCAAATGATTTTTCCGAGTTGTGCTCTGCTCAAGACGTCTGTCGACTAAGAAAATAGCTTAAAAGCTTTAAGGGATTGATGTAACGTACGGAAATACAACGGTGATTACTAGATTCGAACCTGCGTGCAGGATCTACCAAACTGCCCGTTACAGTATCGCTGAATTACGGGCGTTTCCGGTTAAGTTTTATTATGATGCATACGGAAAATATATTGTGCATATAAAATTAATTACAATCAATTTAATTTATTAGAAAACTTGGTAGAACTACTAACTGGAAGAGACGGATGCAGATTTTATTCCAAGACTTTAGAATTCACGTACTTAAAAACAAACACAGCCATTACAATTTTTCTGCTCGCAAGTCTAATTTCCCTAACCATTACGTAATATTTTCTTTGCCAACATTAGTGGAAAAAAGCACCGTACGGAATTTCTAGAGCAAAACTAACGCATGCGCACACGTGACATTGTCATTTGTCGGCAGAACAATTCTAATAAGGTAACGTAATTTGTTTAATTTACGCAGTAAAAAGACCTTATTAACAGAGAGAAGCGAAGACTCTCTCGAACTCACCGTTCGACATTTGGTTTGTGTTTGTACGTTAATCAGTTTTGGCCTAAAGTTTAACCGACTGTTTTGAAATTTGTTAAAAAGTTACTTTGTATAAGGCCCAAACTTTGTATTACAATACAATTTTATCATACGTATTGAATATGTAATTACTTAGAATATATGCTTACAAATATGAGTTTTGCTTAAATAAATAAATACGTTAACATAGCTTAGATATTATTTACTGTGGTTATAGTAAAAGAACAATTAGTTAATTCGTAACGATCAGCTGATTTCATTGAACAGCTGATAGGCTATAACGTTTCAGGTTATGTTTATTATTGTGTTTAATTATTATAAATGTTTATAATAATTACATGATTTTCTGTCATTCATTTTCGTTTCACGATTGTGGCCACTGTTTCAACGATGACGAATGCACGTAGTTTTATCCAAATGCATCGACTGATTGTTTTGAAATCCGAAAGGTTTTTTGTACAAAGCCAGAATGAAGTTTTTTCCATTCATTTCCGATTCAAGATGTCGCCTCTGATTCAACGACGTAGAACGTAAATGCTGGTTATTTTCTGTAATACTGGCAGAACAGCAAAACCTGTTATAATTTCGAACATTTCATGGAAAAGTAGCATATTAAAAAAAAAATGTTCAGTAACATTTTCCCTGAATTTTACGGTTAAATTGATAGACAAGATTACGAAAGCGTTAAAACGCTATTGTGGAGCGGTGGAAAAGATACAAAAATTAAAATATGCTGCGAGTTCGACTGTTCTTTGAAGTACTAGTTAATGATGAATGCAAGAATGAATTTAGGGGTGAGAAATAACTGCGATTTTCGTGGATATATTGTGCCCCCATTCCTAAAATCCGAACACTTAGGTAATGATAAATTATGTATGGTTCTATTGATAAACAAATGTTTATGTACGAGTATAATTTCAAGGTGCATTCACTATGCACTTTAAAACTTTTGTTTTAAGCACTTTGATTGTTTTAACATGAGAGTGATTGGCACAACGTTAGAGCTGGATGATTTCATTATTTGCTTATAAAACACTAGTTTATTGCGTTTGGAAAGTTGTGTGTCTTCCCAGAATGCATTATCTGTACCTCTGATCTAATTACTCTCTCTGGTCTGTGCACAACAACGATAGTCATCAGGATGTTGGTGTTGAAGTATGATTAAATGTTTTGCTATGAGGCAATCCTCCACCAGCATCAGCATGCCGAGTTGTTGCCATTCATTTCGCTCGACGATTTAAGGAGAACACCGAAGAAGACCTACATTTTTTAACTTGTTCTGTCGAAATTCCAAACAGTTGAATCTTTAATTTGTATTACTTTTAGTTTCATATAGATCAATATTAAGGCGGGGTGGTGAATGTAAGTTAAAAACCAAACTTGTTGTTTTTAATATAAGTGCGATCACTGAAAGCGTAACGGAACTGAACGAGTCAAAAACATTGCAAATTTCCCAGTAATTTTTTTAAGGCGAAAAGCACATTAAGGCAATTTCTTCTATTCTTATACTGAGAGCTGAGCGAGAGAATGGAGAACCTGAAGAGTAACTATTTTTACCCCTCCTTTCGTTATCCCTTGAAATACTTGACTCAAGGTCAAGTACTTGGTGGTGTTTGGAATAATAAGCAGGAGCACAACATCTTCTGTTCGATTTTATACTTTTGCTTTTAATAAACTCTCTCTTTCTCTCTCTCTCTCTCTCTCTCTCTCTCTCTCTCTCTCTCTCTCTCTATCTATCTATCTATCTATATATATATATATATATATATATATATATATATATATATATATATATATATATATATATTATTATCTGCGTATAGACCCTGTTGGATCACGCAAAGCACTCCGACTCATGTCTTGCTCTTTCTATTCCTCCACACTTCCCTCATCCTGTCCCCATGGATCCTCTTCCGCTCCTCCGTCAATTTTACCCCTGCTCTCTTTGGGTTTTCATTCTCTGGAACCTTCCAACCGAGAATCTTTCTCCTGTATGCGTTCCTGTCTTCAACGCCTGTTGAGTCTATTTCTGCGTCATGTAGGTCTATTCTGACTTGTACGATCCACGACGTTGTTGATTTGACACCTTCTATATACTTAAGGATTCTGTTGGCAAGTCTCGTTGTTGGGAGTCTACTGATGTGTCCATAGAACCGAAGCCTCCTTCTGATATCTGCTGCCAGGTTCGATATCTTCTCTGTGGTCTTGCGGGAGTGCAACCTGTATCCATCTTCTGTTAATCTCGGGCCAAGGATCTTCCTCAAGATTTTGCGTTCTTCCTTCAAAATACCCTCCATGGTAGCTTTTGTGTGGAGTGCTAGCGTCTCGTTTGCATATAATACCTCCGGTTTTATGTCTGTGTTGTAGTGTCTCATTTTTGTGTACGTCGACATACATCTCTTATTGTAGCTATCACGCGTTATACCAAGAGCCCTCTTCATTCTCAGTAGCCCAACCCTTTGCTCAGCCTTCTCGCCACCTGTGGGTTCAAGAATTTCTCCCAGATATTTGAAGTGCTTGACTCTGTTTATCTTACCATACTTTGTATTTAGTTCTTGAATATTTAATTTTGTACAGAAGAATTCGGTTTTTAAACGAGATCTGTAGACCGACCCTCTCTGCACATTCCTTTAGGACTTCTATCTGTTTAATCGCTGTTGTTTCATTATCTGTGAGTATTAGGTCATCTGTTTAATATATATATATATATATATATATATATATATATATATATATATATTTGTTTTTCTTATTTTAAGGTGAAAAGCACATTATCGCCACCCTAAATGTAAGTGTGAGTGTAAAGTGTCGTAAGTGTAGTGTTGTAAGTGTAAGTGTGTGTTAGACTTGGGTACCGCGAGGAACGTGCAGCTAGTCTGCACCCCCTGAGAGGTATAATCCTTTTTGAATGTTTATCTCAAACCGAATGTTTTAGCCTGCGTTAACTTAAGATTAAAAGCTAATCAGATGTTTGTATTGGTTGTAATAATTGCTTATAATTTGTAATTATGAAAATTCTTTACAGATTTTCTACACATTTCAAGACGATTATGTATCATTAACTATTCAAATTTGAAGATACCTAATTTAATAAATATTTTGCAATAAATAAAGCATTTCGTTGTGTTTGTTGCAGGCACTCTGTTTAGTGGAATGTTCTGTTTGTGCGTGGGCAAGCCTAGGTTCTCAATAAACGACTCCCATGCCGATCGACTGATGGCTTTTTGTGTGAACGTTATCGTTGCTCTAACCCAAGTGTTTTCCATTATATTCTGCCTCGTAGGCTGGGGTTGGAGTATCTGGTGGGGTGTCATCATGCTGAGGCTTGCAAGTAAGTGCAAAGATTCTTTCCGATGCCTTATGCCCCGGACACTTCAAAAGCATTTAGTTACCTTATTTCCAAGTGACTACACGCATATCGTTTCACCTCGGACAAACACAGGCTGCCTTAATTTGTTTTTGTTTTAATTCTTCTTCTTAATGTAAATTTTTTTCGCTAGAAATGTTGTTTGGTTGAGAACATGCATGTGCCTTTCCTAGCTTCAAATATTTTATATTTGTTGACGCGTTTCGGAATACTTCCATTATCAAACGCTTTATTATAAATGATATAATACAGTAATTTTGGTTTGGTAATAATAATAATTTTGGTTTGAAAAGACCAAAATCATGACAAACAAAAAATACCCAAATAAATACCTTAAAATCCAAGAACAGAAAATAGAAATTGTAAAAGAGTTCAAATATCTTGGTGAATGGATTAGTTGGAATGCAGATGAAGGCAAGGCAATGGAATCCAGGAAAAACAAACTTGAATTGGCCTTCCAATTGACGAAAGAAACATACAATAAGAAATCCCTTTCATGGGGGTCCAAAATTAAACATTATAAAACAGTGATCAAGCCGGAAGCACTGTACGCAGCAGAAACATTAACCATGAATCGCATAGGCCAGATAGAAAAGCTTGAAATAACGGAAAGGAAAATCTTAAGAAAAATTATAGGAACAAAATTTCAGGATAATAAGGTAGTATATATAAGAAATGAAGCTCTCTATAAGAAAATTGAAAAACTGTCAGATACTATGAGAAAAGGAGTTTACGGCCATCTTCTTAGAATGGACTCCAATAGATTGACGAAACAGGTGTTTGATTTTTTCCATAATCGTAAAACAAAACCGAACTGGTTTAAAGAAATTGAAAAAGACCTAATAGAATTAAAAATTACAGAAAATTCACTGCTTGACCAAACTGCTAAGATAAGTACCAAGGACGAAAGAATAAGATTCCAAGATAAAACCAAAATAAGACCTAAACCTGTCATTTCGGAAGAGGAGAGGAAAAGAAGATCGGAAAGAATGAAGAGCTACTGGGAACAAAGAAAAGTACAGCGCGCAAGAAATGATTGATTCAGCGTACCCCAAAGAGGGTGAAACGAAAGAAGAAGAAATGATATAAATTGCTTGCTTCCATAAACTCATGTCAGAAAGTTTGTTATATATTTTCTTGTGCTCAAAATATAATTTTTAAATGCATTTAGTCCAAAAAAAAAAATTCAGAAAAAGTTTTGATAATGGATGTATTCTGAAACGAGTATACAATGATGCGCATATACAAGATAAAATACTTAAAGCTAGGAAAATTTTGATGTTATTTTAAGGCGCGATTTTTACATTGAGGTTATTATCGCCTCCCTAAATGTAAGTTTGAGTGTGAAGTATTAGAGTCGTAAGTGTAGTGTTGTAAGTGTAAGTGTGTGTTAGTCTCGGGTACCGCGAATGACGTCTAAATCCTCTCAATAGATGCTGCTATTCTGCACCCCCTGCGGGGAAAATCTAGGAAACGCAAACGTATGTTCTCAACTAAAAAATTAAGTTCTCTTATCCAGAATCCTTTTCTGTACTCAAGACCTTTTATCCTCGCCTCATGATGTTTCTAGCTTAAAATTTTCGCACATCCTCATTTTTTCAGTAGTGATTCAATCGACATGTTCCAACAAGTCGCATTTTAAAATCTTACACCAGATGATTTACGTTGAATACGTTGATTAAATGAAATGAAGAAATTATTGGTACATTCTCTTATTATTGTTATTGAATTATTCTCTAATCCTGTAATTATTGTTATATTGAAGAAATTAATATATTGTTAAATTTTTGGAAATTCCCTTCTATTACGTCAGTGTAAGAGTTTCATGCAGCTAATATTTTCATGTACAACGTGACATAATTTTACGTTGGAAATTTCACTTTAAAGAATTTTTTTTGAATTTTGTCTTGCATGTGTGACCTTAAAAGTTAAGAAAATCTTTCTACAGGATATCATTGCAAAATTTAGTTAATTTAGTATGGAATTTTAATGTACTTATGTTTTCTTCAGTTCCAATGGTATAATCAGTAAAAATGTTGACATTTTAAAAGTTTTGAGGTGATATAAGTTGGTTGCTCTCAGATAATCAAATCAGAAAGAGGTAGCAAAAGTTTAGAAAACGTTTCTAATAAGCTACCATTTAAAATTTGTAGTTAAACTAATATGGAATTTTAATTTTTGTTTCTTTATGTTCCAACGGTATAGTCAGTAAAAATATTGAGATTTATAAACTTTCAAAGTGATAGTTCGATAGTTTATTGCTGTCAGAAAATCAAATCTGAAAGAGGCGATAAAAGTTTAGTAAACCTTTCTAGTAAGCTACCATTTAAAATTTGGTTAAAGTACGAGTAATATGGAATTTTAAACTTCTCTTTAAAGTTTTCTGCAGTTCCAACTGTGTAGTCAGTAAAAATATTGAAATTTATAAACTTTCAAAGTGATAGTTTGATAGTTTATTGCTTCCAGAAAATCAAATCTGAAAGAGGCGATAAACGTTTAGTAAACCTTTCTAGTAAGCTACCATTTAAAATTTGGTTAAAGTAATATGGAATTTTAAACTTTTCTTTAAAGTTTTCTTCAGTTCCAATGGTGTAGTCAGTAAAAATATTGAAATTTATAAACTTTCAAAGTGATAGTTTGATAGTTTATTGCTTCCAGAAAATCAAATCAGGAAGAGGCGATAAAAGTTTAGTAAACCTTTCTAGTAAGCTACCATTTAAAATTTGGTTAAAGTAATATGGAATTTTAAACTTTTCTTTAAAGTTTTCTTCAGTTCCAACGGTGTAGTCAGTAAAAATATTGAAATTTATAAACTTTCAAAGTGATAGTTTGATAGTTTATTGCTTCCAGAAAATAAAATCAGGAAGAGGCGATAAAAGTTTAGTAAACCTTTCTAGTAAGCTACCATTTAAAATTTGGTTAAAGTAATATGGAATTTTAAACTTTTCTTTAAAGTTTTCTTCAGTTCCAACGGTGTAGTCAGTAAAAATATTGAAATTTATAAACTTTCAAAATGATAGTTTGTTGCTTCTAGAAAATCAAATCAGGAAGAGACCGTAAAAGTTTAGTAAACCTTTTTATGAACTACCATTTAAAATTTGCTTTAATTAATATGAAATTTTAATTTATTTATGGTTTCCTTCAGTACCAACGTCGTAATCAGCAAAAATATTAAAATGTATAAAGTTTAGAAGTGATATAAGTTGGTTGCCCCGGAAAATCAAATCAGGAAGTGTGTTGTATACATTTTTGTGTGCTCAGAATATAATTTTGAAACTTCTTTTAAAAACGTTTTCACTGCTCCTATTTTACAATTTTGTAAAATATTTTACACTATCATTTCCAGGGAAGAACCGGCGCATCCAGTTGGCAGAGAAGAACGCAGAACAGCCAGTACCTGTCGCTCTGAATCAAAACCACGACGTCGAGAGAGCACGATAACGATAGCACGATTCCATCCGCTGCAGACGTTCTGGTTAAGACTGAACCACCGTTATTGATTTCACCGTGTTGTCTCACGATTCCTACGTGCGTGGTTTTTAAATTTACTAAATATGTTTGTGATTTAAATGATGTTTGATCATGAATGAATAATACTTAGAGAAAACATGAACATTCTAGTAATAATAAAAACTGTAAAATTTAAAAGTAATTTTATAAATTGTTGGACGTGATGATGGAAAAAATTAAAATATATTGCAGCCGATAAATTTTCTTTTTAAAATAATTTGAAACGTAACAATAATTTCTAAATACGTACAGTTAACAAATTAAAATTGTTTTTAAAGTTAGTATTTACTATATTTAAAGTAAAATATCGTTAAAAAATCACTAAAAAATACAAATTTAAAAGCATTTTAAACCGGTATGAGTTAAATTTAAAAATGGAAAAAAATGGTGCCGAAACCATGTTCGATGGAAGTGAATACTTCTTCAAACCTTCAACATTTTAACAACGTAATTTGGTATATGCTATGTTATTTCTGCTATTTTGTTGTTACAATATCTGAACGATTTTACTTGTTTATTGTCTTGGAGCTTATTAAATTGGCAAGCTACTCTTACGAATCAAATCAATAAATATAACCTATAAAAATAGTTTTTATTTTGTTTATACGAGGGTTGATCAAATATAAACGAGACTGATTTTTTAAAAAATGTATTGCTTACTTACAAATTATTCTTGATACAACTTATTTTTCTACATAGTTTCCCGCACGAGTAACACATTTTTCCCACCGGATTGGAAGTTTTTTAATTCCATCTTCGTAAAAAGTTCTCGGGCGTTCATTGAGCCATTGGAGCACGAAGGTCTCCACCGCAGAATCGTCTTCGAAACGCTGGCCTCCAAGCGCCTCTTTGAGTGGCCCAAACAGGTGATAGTCGCAGGGTGATAAGTCTGGACTGTATGGGGGATGTTCCATTGGTTCCCAGCCAATTTGATCGAGTTTAAGCCTCGTAGCGTTCGCCGAATGTGGTCGTGCATTATCGTGAAGAAGAAAGAAGATTTCCTTTTCCTACGAAAAGACTGTTTTGCGGCCTCTAAAATATCGCAATAATATTGTGCATTTATTGTGCGTCGTTGATGGAGGAAATCGACGTGAAAGGCGCCTTGATTGTCGAAAAATACAGTGGCCATTACCTTCCCGGCCGACGATCGTGATTTGGCCATCAGGTTTTCTACTGCTTCCCGTCCTTCGGCGAATTCCTTGTGCCAAGCAAAAACGCGAGCTCTTGACAGGGTCCTGTCCCCGTATTGAGCCGTCAATCTACGAAAGATTTCAGTCGGATTGACCCCTCCTTGGCCAAAAAAACTTAATAATAATTCTCTGCTCAACGGAAACGTGCACTTCACTCTCACTCATTGTATAGTTTTATACTGAAGGGTCCGAACGGAAATGTTGCCCGTCTACGCCTGTCCCAAACCTCCCAGGCTACCTGAAACCCCACCCTTTAGAGTTCAATGTCCAACGGTACATTTAAGCTACTTCTATAGATGTACTCCTGTTTAATTGTAACATAGTAGTACAGGAATAAATAACAAACATATGCTATAATTTAGTACGTAATTTGCAAATGTATAAGTTAAATAATTTCAGGGTAAAGTTAGTAAATAGGTTATGTTTCGTTTATCTTTTACACAATTGAAATTTAAACATGTCATGTAATAAGGAATTATAAGGATAAATTAACAAGCAATAATATAAGTAAGCCTGCATGGAAAACATGTTTTAGTAGGCCTAAAACATTTTACTGAACTTTTAAATGAACAATGTATTTTGTAAGCAAATGACAACATGTTAATTGTAAATATAGCCGCTAGGTAGCAGCAGTACTAGGCGACTAATCGTAAATCGTCGTCTTATTTCGTTGTATCTTCGTTTAACATTCAACGATTCTACCTAAGTCTACAAAAAATTTTTATATTGCTGTAAGAAGTATTCACTTCTAAAAAAAGGTATTTTTAAATTGGGCAAATTACGGACCACATTATCGTATGGAAAAATGGAAAATTTCACATTTTTTGAAGGGGCAGAAATTTTCGTAAATAAAAATTGTTTACCCAATTTTTTTAATACCTTTAAAAGCAACCACAATTTTCTACTAACCCTACTAATGTATACCAGATATCTTGTACCTAAATCTTACTAAATGCTGTCATTAAAAAAACCGGAAATATTTTCACCCAGAATGAACTACCACATAAAATAATAAAATTGGTAAATTCCTGTCCCAAAATGCTTCCAAACATATGCTTTTCCTGTAACCCGTTATTAAATCACAAGTTAATGATTCCAACGGTTCCTTGATCCAGTACACCGTACAGCCTTAACTTTCTAAGATCACCAACAGTCCCAACACGATACTCTACTCTGTTTCTCACTAGATTAGTAGCTTACATTGCTGGACAATGTAACATATAGTTAGTCACTGGTTAAGTCACACTTTACCAGTTAAGTTTTAGTTATAGCGGAGATGTTTTAACCAGATCAGTAACCAGATACTATTTTTATATTCAGAAATAATTTAATGGTGCCTACAAATTAACAATACGCCTGTTGAGTAATATATAAATACTTGTACTAGAATTATATAATATATATTTCTGTTTGTTTTTAATGCGCACAATTTGGTTATAATTGTTTTAAATTTTATTATATTTCACAGTTTTATTATCTGTAATAGGTTTAGTAGCTGGACGTTTCATTCAAAACCCATCTTCATGTTCTGAAGTCGTTTCCATCACTCGCTGTTAGTTACGCCCTTTGCACATTGCTTTGCTTATTATTAGTTCTAACCTACAGACTGTTATTTCCACTTCAAGCGCAAACAGTATTAAGTCTGGCAGACATTATAAACACATAAGCTACAATTTATGTAACAGTTTCTGTTTTTAGCCGTTATTTATGACGTAACGTCCAACTAAGTATCATAATGTATGTACTTTTAACGTATAATGATATTTTAGGTTAACAAATTAATGATATTTACTCGAAAACGTTATAATATCGAAGTAGCGAAATATGTTTGGCGATTATAGTATCCAAACTTGAGATATCAGTTTGTGTTTTTTTCCAAACACAGCAGAAACAAAAGTATCGTATAAATTTATTGTATTTTTTTATCTACAATTAATAATAATGTGTACGTCCTAAAATATATTGAAGTTTATTTGTAGAAATTGCCAATATTTATCAGTGAAGTTCACAAAATAATTATATTTTCAAAATCTCATTTATCTTTAAAAAAACTTGTCTTTTAATACAGTTTACAACTTTTTCAAATAAACAACTAGTACATTCATTGTTTGGTAATTGATTACAAATAACGTTTTCAAATAAACAACTAGTACATTCATTGTTTGGTAATTGATTACAAATAACGTTTTCAAATAAACAACTAGTACATTCATTGTTTGGTAATTGATTACAAATAACGTTTTCAAATAAACAACTAGTACATTCATTGTTTGGTAATTGATTACAAATAACATTTTCAAATAAACAACTAGTACATTCATTGTTTGGTAATTGATTATAAATAACGTTTTCAAATAAATAACTAGTACATTCATTGTTTGGTAATTGATTACAAATAAATTAACTCTGTAATAAAAAATTATAATAGGAAGTTTATTTCTACTTGAATTGTATTGAATTATTTTTAGACTGTAATAGTTTACTGTTTTATTATTTTATAACATCAGTTAGTTAAAATATCTTTTTAAAAAAGTTCATAAAGGAATTCATTTATTTCCTTAAAGCGTTTTCAAGTCGGTGATTATGTTTTACCTGACAATTAATCGTTATTTGACTCTAGATTTGGGTTTTGAATGAACCGTTTTTAAGCGATATCTATTCTAACTAGTTTAGTTTTGAAAACAATCAAACGAATCGTTGCAGAATTCTACAAACGTCTTCCACATTATATATTACGATAATAATTAAGATTTTTAATGAATCGTTAATTAATGCCAGATTGTTTTCCAGTAAACAAGAGTAGTTATTACTTATATTTTGACAAACAAACACTTGTTTTGTAGATTCTAATGCATTGTTGTTTGTATGAAAAGACATATTTTTAATTTAAAAAAAATATTGATTTATTAAACGGTTTATTGAAAATGTACGTTTTGATATTTATTATGCGTATAAAGCCTTGTCCAAAAATTAGTTTTAAAGATTTTTTTGTTTTTAATTCAGACGTTTTCTACTGAAAAATGTGGTGCTGGACGTCCATTAAAGTTATCGTTTTTGTAGTGAATTTTATTTCAATAACGAGCTATTAGAGCAATTTGTGAGTTAAAATACACACACACACACACCCACGCACGCACACACGCACGCACGCGCGCGCGCGTACACACACACACACACACACACACACACGGCCATTGCGGGATTCGCTGCAGTGGTCATGAAGAAGTTGAGGGCTGAGGATCGAGAAAGGAGAGCCAACGCTGTAGAAGAGTAGGCGTTCAGCCAGTCCACCTTCCCATGAAGTAATGCCTGGCGGCGGTTCCGTGGAGGGGTTTACAGAAGATTAATGCTTTTGGTGGTTTTTTTAGTGGGTAACAATATATCTTCACTTGAGTTTAAAATCAATTTGAGTCCCACACTCTGGGGTAGTGCGTACCCTACCCCAGGTAGTCTATAAAAGATTTTTTCCACCTTTTTTTGGCATCGCAACACCACACACACACACACACACACACACACACACACACACACACACACACACACACACACATACGTACACACATACACACACACTCACACGCATACACACACATATATATACACACACACACACACACACACACACACACACACACACACACACACACACACACACACACACACACACACACACACACACACACACACACACACACACACACACACACACACACACACACACACACACACACACACACATATATATATATATATATATATATATATATATATATATATATATACATACATACATACATACACACACACACACACACACACACACACACACACACACACACACATACATACACACACACACACACACACACACACACACATACATACATACATACATACACACACATACATACATACATACATACATACATACATACATACATACATACATACATACATACACACATACACACACACACACACACACACACACACACACACACACACACACACACACACACACACACACATACACACACACACACACACACACACACACACACACACACACACACACACACACACACACACACACACACACATTTTTCACTCCGTTTTGGTATTGTTAAGGCTACAAAACTGAAAATCGGCGTGATAATACTACTCACATACTTACAGAAATACCTAAATTACATTTACAAACAGTTAGTTTTTACACAGGTTTCGGGTTCGGATTCGTAGCTAAAATACATTTTTTTATTTATACGTCGGATTTTATGAAACTCAAAGTAGCTGTTGGTTAAGTACAATCAAAAAATGTTTAAAAAACTGTTCAATAACGACCGAAACCAAGACGGCGGCCATTTTGAGCTGTTAAACAATGGTCGTTTTAACAATCCCTGTTTATTTACCTTTACTTTTGAAAGGCTAAGGTAGACAGTGAAAACACTCGAGGGAAACGTAAATGTAGATGCATATTTTTAAATTTTTTCATGCCATTATAAGGCAATCTAGTGATGTTCTAAATCTACAAACAAACAATAATATTCATGAATGACAACCATCCTGCTCTAATTGCTCAACAATATGTTTATTAACAACTGAATTGGTGTGAGAACCCTTCACGTTCATTTGACACGAACCCTTTAGATTTTTTTCTGGGTTTACCTGAAGAAAAATATTTTTGAATCTTTTTCACCCAACATTACTTATAGCAAAGAACTTTGAGCAAAAATCATACAATTTACAGCGGCTACATTAAAAAGTGTTGTTTCAAGATTTTAGGATATTGTAGGATATTGTTTACCAGCATACGGTCAACAGTTTGTGGACGTATTGTAACCTAATACTTTAATTCTGCCAGACTGGATGTTTTGTTTTGTATAACTTTCTTTTGTTTTATCTTCCATAGGCCGCTTCGGTGGCCTAGTTGATAGCGTACTGGGCTTTCACCCCGAGGACCCGGGTTCGATTCCCGGCGAGGGCTTGGCATTTTCATACGCTATAAATCATCCCATCGTCTGCATTAGCCCAAGTGTGCACAATAGTTGGACGTTAAACAAAAAAAAAAAAAAAATCTTCAATAGCAAAAAAAAAAAAAAATTACTTCTCAGTATGTTTATATTTCATTGTTATAAATGCAATAAATAACAAAACTGTCTGTTGCATAAACTGACCTAACCTAACCTAACCTAAACAATCAAAAAATTAAGTGCATTTCGACCCGGAACTTATAAAAAAACGTTTTGTGAATTAAATTTAGGATTTTTTTAGATATGTGATTAGTATCAACACCTTATTATCTAAGAAGTAACGAAAAAAATGGTTGATGGAATAGAAATTGTTTAGCAGCTCAAAACAACCATAATCTTGAATTTGGTCATTGTTGAAAAGTTTTTTCACAATTTTCTCTCCGATGTAGCACCACGTTCTCGTAAGTTCAGCCAAATCTTTAACGTAAAAACCCGGTTTTAACAACACTGCTCGGCTAAAGTGTCAAAAACGTCATATATAGATTTTACTAAAAGTTTTTCTTTTTATTTCAGTAAGTCACTTTTATTCGAGTTAATGTGGACCAAGGCTATCGCTTTAATTATCTAAAAGTGGTAGCAGTTCCCCCTCTTCAATTTTCTTTATCACTCTTCAGTTCCCTCTTCAATAACTATACTCTCTCTCTCTCTCTCTCTCTCTCTCTCTCTCTATATATATATATATATATATATATATATATATATATATATATATATATATAGGCTATATAAAGCAAGTAATAACTGAAGAGGCAATAAGGTACTTAAAAGTAATTCTACAAATCAGGTATACGTAGCATAAGAGGAAAGTTTCAAGCGAAACTGACGTTTCCAGCAGGCAGATAAGTGTTTTTAGTATTACTATTGCTGACAAATGCTTAACTTATCTGTCAACATTTGTTATTCTCATGAATTACATTGTGCAATGTTATCATTACTTCTTGTTGATACAATATTTTCCTTTTTGTTTTTACGCACAAATAGTCCATCACTAAATATTTAAGCACATAAATATAATAAAAAATAATGCATCAATGCAACGATAATCGTTTGTACTTCTAATTTTAAAAATGATTTTTCTAATCATTATGTTATGGTGTATAAAATTTTATTTCTTGATCGCGTCAGTGTATGTGAAATATTTTTTAAATGCATTTTTACAAATAATATACATTTTTTTGTTATTTTAAGGCGAAAAGCACATTTCTATTATCGCCTCCCTAAATGTAAGTGTGAGTGTAAAGTGTTAAAGTCGTAAGTGTAGTGTTGTACGTGTAAGTGTGTGTTAGACTCGGGTACCGCGAGGGAAGTCTAAATCCTCTCAATAGGCTCAGTTGGTCTGCACTCTCTGCGGGTAATATAAAAATTTAACACTGCTTAAAATTAATTATGCGTTTTCCCCGGGTGAGAAAATTGTTATTTTTTACTTTTAATAATTGCATTTAGTTATACGAGTAAATAAATACATCTAAGAAGGTAAACAAAACTCTTAAGGATATAAAACTTGGTACATTGTTAACTAAACGATTTAGGCAATAAATTATACTAAATGAGAAACACTTAAGGATATAAAACTTGGTACATTGTTAACTAAACGATTTAGGCAATAAATTATACTAAATGAGAAACACTTTGTTTACACGCATTACGTAAAATATTGGTGACAACGTTTTTCCCATTAAAGTCTGTAATAAACGTTCTGCATGTATATGCAAATTGACGTCTAGCGCTATCTTTAGAAATTACGCAGAACTATCTCAAGAAGCACTCTCTAAAAATAGAACGTTGCCTTACCGATAATAGAAAATGAGCTATTGTTGCTGCCATTATTGTAAAACCCTGACTTGGGACTTTGATATTCTAGTCGTTTAAATATCATATATAAAAATAATTTACACATATATTATACATAACACTGTAATATATATATATATATATTCACTGTGATACATTCCCAAACACTGTATAAAAACAGAATCGAGAAGCAGTTTCAAGTAGTTATCAATAAAATAAGTTTTATCAATATAATAAGTAGTTATCAATATAAAATAACTTTTATATTATAATTATCAAAAATTACTAGTATTTACTGGATATCAAGATGAAAAGTATTTATAAATACATAAAAAACAATAAATTTAGTGCCAAACTTCTAAAACTGATTATTTTTCTATTATAGAAATAAGTATTCAAATCCACAACTATATATGTTTGAACAACGTTAATTTAAACAAATCAGCTTAAATTCTATGGTATTAATAGTGTGGTATTAATAGTGTGGTATTATTAGTGTGGATGCTAACATTTTCTCCTTTTGTAAACAACAGTTTTTTTAATTGATTTTTTATATTTAAAGGATAAACATTTTAATTTTTCTAAATAATCACGCTATATAAATAAATTATATAGCGAAATTAGAAAAGAAATTAAAAATTAGCAAAAATCCAGGAAAATGAAATATATTTAACAATATTTATATAATCAATACACGTGGTAGTTTTTTCTATACGTGGTAGTTATACGTGGTAGTTTTTCTATACACAATATTTCCCGGTTTTATATAACACTTATTCGTGGTTTACCTGATAAAAATTCCTGACCTTACACAATAATTTCAAAGAGTTAAAAGGACGTTGAAGTTCGCTCACACAAATAGCATCCCTTAACTTCTTTGTAAACCTCAACAATCGGAGAGGGATGGTTTCGGAAGGGTTGTGAATTCGATGAAGTTAAATAAAGTTTCATCCAACTGGTGACCTATCTTACAAGCTACGTATGATAACAATGCTTTAGTTGAATGTGTATAGAGTACGTATATACTTTAACTTACAGATTAAAAAAAATATTACGGTATTTCAATTTAAAAAATTAGCTATTGAAGCGGCCATCATGGTAAAACCCAGGACCGGGACCATGAAATAAGCACCAACCATAAACTCCAAATCACTTATACGTATAGAAGTGATGTGTGTGTGTATGTGTGTGTGTGTGTGTGTGTGTGTGTGTGTGTGTGTGTGTGTGTGTGTGTGTGTGTGTGTGTGTGTGTGTGTGTGTGTGTGTCTCTCTCTCTCTCTCTCTCTCTCTCTCTCTCTCTGTGTCTGTGTGTGTGTGTGTGTGTGTGTGTGTGTGTGTGTGTGTGTGTGTGTGTGTGTGTGTGTGTCTGTCTGTCTGTCTGTCTGTGTGTGTGTGTGTGTGTGTCTGTGTGTGTGTGTGTGTGTGTGTGTGTGTGTATGTGTGTGTGTGTGTGTGTGTGTGTGTGTGTGTGTGTGTGTGTGTGTGTGTGTGTGTGTGTGTGTGTGTGTGTGTGTGTGTGTGTGTGTGTGTGTGTGTGTGTGTGTGTGTGTGTGTGTGTGTGTGTGTGTGTGTGTGTGTGTGTGTGTGTGTGTGTGTGTGTGTGTTTGTGTGTGTGTGTGTGTGTGTGTGTGTGCGTGCGCGCCAGTGTGTGTGTGTGTGTGTGTGTGTGTGTGTGTGTGTGTGTGTGTGCGTGTGTGTGTGTGTGTGCGCGCGCGAATTTGTCTTATTACTATAAAGTTTGCAATTACGGTTCGATTGTCATAAAAATCGATCATGTTAACAGTTTAAAAATAGCCGACATGTCAAATCTTTAAAAACACAACTTTTTTGTCTTAAATATTTTAAAATATTCCATCGTAGTCAGCGTTAAAAACTGTACGAATTAGAATTTTGAGTGTTCAAAATCCTTTGAAATTAAAATTATTTCTGCATTCAGGATTAACTTTCGTATTTTCAAGGTCATTTAAGCGTTCATAGTGCCAGTACATACAAACACTATGTTGGTGAAATTAGAATTTCAAAAAGGTAGTATAAAAATCCTATATTGGCCTCTATCGAGTCAGATGCGTGCCGCGATGTATTTTGAATCTGTTCTAGCTATTTATAAAATTTAGCTACATTTAATGACATTTTAGTCAAATTAAAGTAATACGAGATAAAATTATCATTTTCTTATCGGTTACATTTTCTAAAGGAAACTGATTGTTTTATCTCGAACAAAGAGCCGATGAAACGTACGAGTACTTTAAAAAAAATGCTAGAAATTAAATATTCAAAATAATGTTTGTTATTACTACAATATACTTTAGACACAAGAACCAGAAATAATGAGTAACTTAAAATCGTCTATAACTAAACCAAGTATTTAATACCTACTTTTACTTAGTAGATATACAAAAAAATATATAAAGTAATAAATAAGTTATTATAGCCTTTATTATTTATACGATAATTATTGTGTATAATCATATTTATACGAATTATTGTCAATTGATTTTCTTATTCCTTGAAAACAACAATTTTGTGTACAACGTAATTTAGTAATTGCTGTGATAGTTAATTCGATGGTATACCGAAGATTAGAATACGAATATCGATTCTGCACTGAATTAGTGCCTTTTTTATATAACTGTAGGATAACATTACTTACAATAGAAAATATATTACAATTGATTCAAGTTTAATATTTTTTGTATAGTGTTTATTTGAGGCAAATAAAATTAAAGTTCGGTTTTGTACTTTAACAGACGATACGGAATTTTATTGTTACAAGCAGATAACATTTACATTCTTTCAGTGTAGATAGGAAACAACGTTCTGTTTCTAGCCCTTGTTACATTACTGAGTTCAGCATATGTCCTACAGATAGAGCTTAAGGTAATCTATTTAGATCCTAAACAACGGTTTTCATACACGTTATCGATAAGGTGATTCAAAACTATACATTATTTTTCATGCATTGATTCTGTGTTTTAAAAACGTCCGTGTAAACATATGTCCGAATACGTTTTAATACATATGTTATTGCATATATATGTCGTGTAATGACGGCCTAATTTGCGCAACTTTGCTCTTGTCCTTTCTCCATAGTTTTGAAGGTTACGCCGTTCGATAAGAAAATAAACGGGCTGTAAAAAATGTATCGACATTTCTCAAGAAAATGTCTCGTGTTAGTATATTTTGGTTTATTTTTTTAAATCAGCCATTTTAAAACGGAACAATTACGAAGTCGGTTGTTGTTTCCAATTAGGCTTCTAACAAGTGAAGAAGCTCGTTTTTTTAAATTTTATTGACAGAACAGAGATATAAAATATTTTGTTAAAAAAATAAAATTGCGGCCGGTAGGAAAATAAAACATTTTAAAACATATGTTTATATGAACTTGTGTGTGTGTGTGTGTGTGTGTGTGTGTGTGTGTGTGTGTGTGTGTGTGTGTGTGTGTGTGTGTGTGTGTGTGTGTGTGTGTGTGTGTGTGTGTGTGTGTGTGTGTGTGTGTGTGTGTGTGTGTGTGTGTTGTGTGTGTGTGTGTGTGTGTGTGTGTGTGTGTGTGTGTGTGTGTGTGTGTGTGTGTGTGTGTGTGTGTGTGTGTGTGTGTGTGTGTGTGTGTGTGTGTGTGTGTGTGTGTGTGTGTGTGTGTGTGTGTGTGTGTGTGTGTGTGTGTGTGTGTGTGTGTGTGTGTGTGTGTGTGTGTGTGTGTGTGTGTGTGTGTGTGTGTGTGTGTGTGTGTGTGTGTGTGTGTGTGTGTGTGTGTGTGTGTGTGTAGCCATAAAAATTTAATTTGTTAATAGTTTGGACAAGTTTGACATCAAGTAAAATCTCTTTAACTGATCCAAAGTGCGTTCATTTATAAAATAACAATTTTTTTTCAAAATCCGGTTTCACTGCTGTATCACTATTAAAATTCTTATAAATTAGCAAATTTAATTTAAATGCTATTACGTTCCCGTAATTAATCTTTAATTATTGGCTAGCTACAGAGGAGAAGGGGTGTGGGCCATAACTAATTTTGTATCTTATTTCAATGAACCATTTGTTGAACGCCACGTCGTCTTTAATTTTAAGCTGATTTATACCCCATTGTTTAGGCCAAGACAACGAGAATGCCCGTGCGAGGTTACAATACTCAGGGTGACCAAAGATATCAAAGGTGTCGCTTTTCAAAAATTTATAATTGTTTTTTTTTTAATATGCCACATTAAATGATAAAAAAACAAGTAGTGCCAGGAAATAATATTTATATTAATTACTTCTGTTTTCATGCAATATTGAAAGGAAAAAAATAATTAAAGGAAATAACATTTATAATGATAAATTAGTTCAACTTTCAGCAAGGCAAACACAACAACAATCAAAACTAAATTTAAACTCAAAAACTAAACTTAAATCTTTACCATTCTTTTGGAATATAACTATAATCTTACGGATGTCAGTTATCCACCAAAACAAACTATAACAAAACAAAACTAATTCTTGAACTAAAATATATTGTTTAGGAAGACATAAGGTTCACTAAAAGTAACAAATAATATTATTAGTGACGTCACTATCACTAACTAAAATAATACGTCAGGGCCCTTTACAACAATATATTAGTGAAAAAAAATGAATTATAGATACAGACTTTAATGGTATTAAACAGGTCGATTGTTTTTGTCGCTAATCAGAGTTTAGTGGTTTTCCCTAAGGGTAGCCGATATTTCTTTTCTTAATAACGGAGCTACAAAATCGGTGAAAACACCCAAGTTCGCACTGTCAAATTTTTTTGTAAAGTTCTCTCCTTACTGGCACTACAACAACAGCAAAAATAGGCTTTAAGCATGAAATTTATGATGGTTCGCGTGTTCACGAGAATGTTCTATATCCAAAATCACGATGCACAATTTCACCTATCTAAGCGCAGTAGCCTTGCGCGAACTAGCCTTAGCCTCACTCCAGAACAGACTGGTCGGTCGTCTCAATCGTTCCTTCCGAACAGCTGTTTATTTAGCGTATCATCTTACTGATATTGCACAATTTCAACTTTTATTTACATTAGGTATCTAACTGAGGATGTTTCAATGCCAATGTTAGGGAATTTTAATGCTGAATTATGACGATAAAATGAGTTTTTTTAAATAAAATATTTTATATCAAACTAGCGAGAAATTATATTTGCCTGATAATAACCGCACAAGAAATAGTCACGGCATGACATTCCTATAAGTCATAGATTCCTGTGATAAGCCAGTATTAACTTTAGCTTATGAGTTTGTGGTTGTAATAAAGAATGCGAGCTAAGAGACAGAATTGCAGCTATTGTCGCTGGTCCGAAGAATGTGCAGACAATGGCGTGCTTGTCCAAGCGGCATCCAAGGTATTTGCCAAGCATTCTACTGCAGGCTAGTAGGCTAAAGCCGAGCATGTCAGAGTTACAATCACTTTCTGATTCAACTTATTGTTAGGCCGTATTATTATTCTTTAATAATATTAATTGCATTACTTCTACTCTATTAGTATATCGCAGCAACCAGCTTCGCTGTCGTGTTAGAAGCGGATTTTCAATTTTAATTTATTTTATATTATTTTGTGTTTTCAAAATATAATTTCGCCGTCATAATCGACGTTAAACACTGAATTTTTTAGCATTAAAATATTTTTCATTACACTGCATTAAAATACGAAAAATGAACACAGACTGCTCGAAAAAGGGTAGGATAAAAAGTAGGCGAAATTGTCAAAGCTATTTTAGACCAAGCTTGAATCAAATCGGATCGACATAATTGCCAACGTGAGAGTTACAAAACACACACACACACACACACATATATATATATATAATAACGGTATTTCAAAGAGTAGATTAGAACCGTTAATCAATTAACCGTTCAATCAAATTAAAACATATATATATGATCGCTCAAAATGTAGTCTAGAAGTATGGATCAGTACTCATTTCAAGGTTCCCATTATGAGTTTTTCTACATTATCACTCCAATAACTGAATATGAAATTAGTGAAAGTTCGATGATTAAATAAAATGTAGACTATGAAAATGGTATAGTTTATAACAGATTTAACTACAGGGGTGTATCAATTTTGCCTAACCTGCGCCCTGATTTGGTAACGCGTTCAGCGTCCAGCATACAGTGATTCTTTAAAATAATTTTACAAAGGATATTCGCCAATAGATTATAACTTTGAAGATAAATTGAGTAACCAAAATAAAAATAATTACTTTAAAAAAATAAAAAACACAACTGCTAAAACACAAATATACACAAAAATTATACATTTCATAATTAAAAGAAATGAAAACATAAAATATAATTGATTTAAAAATTAGAATAAATGCTGAAGAATATTTTTCGGGTATTTAGTTAATAAATTATGAATTTACATGTTAAGTTCATACAATAAATGCAGTCGGGAGCTGCATCTCAATATATTTGCATTAAACAGCCCCCGACTGCATTTATTGTATGGACATAAAATGTAAATTCTTAATTTATTAACTAAATACCCGAAAAATATTCTTCAGCATTTATTCTAGTACCTTGTTTTCACCTTTTTAAATCAATTGTATTTTATGTTTTCATTTCTTTAAATTATGAAATACATATTTTTTGTGTATATTTGTATTTTAGCAGTCGTGTTTTTTCTTTTTTTAAGTAATAATTTTTATTTAGTCATTGTTAGTGACTAAGCCACTAAAACAAATACCCTTTTTAGCCGTTTTGCCATTTTTTGCGATTTTAAAAAAGAACAAAACTGTAAAGTAGGCACTGAGAAGTCCTGGCGCTGATCTGTGTTTCCTCTTATGGTCCTGTCCCGATGTAAGGCATACACTGACTGGAGTCAGCATGTATGGGGTTGAAAAATTTGTATTTCAGTTGAAATAAATTATTTGTGATTTTTAATTTTCGAATTATTTAATTTTTTCGCGTCAACTATTGAACGGTGTTCGCTATTCCATTAATTTGAAAAGCCGGTGTCGTCACCGAGCCTGACCTTTCGACAAAGCCTATCGCCAGTTTATCTACAATTCCTGACGATTTTTATAACACCGATTTGGCTCGGCCGATTTTTATGTTCATGGTGTAATTTTTCCCGCTTAACGCCCTGAATCAGCTGAAACTTGAGTGGTTCCGAAATGAGTGTTTTTCTATTGCTATCCGTAGTTGAATCTGAGTGATTCCTACTTTATAGTCTCTAGTAGTTATGTTTTATACTTGTGCATTAGTTATTTAAGAATTTATGATTTCATCCTAACAACTTATTTATCCTATATGAAATTAGTTATACATTTATCCTATCTATTTCACCCCAATTTTACCCCATTGGGAGTGGTTTGGATGAATGTTATATAGCCTATGACACTCCTGGTGAAGTGAGGAATCCAACGAGCTAAGGTAGATCAAAATCGGACAAACCGTTAAGAAGTTATGATGGCACAAACATAAATATATACCTACTTCTGAAAACATAACACTCCTTTTTTGACAGTCGTGTAAAAACAACCTAACCAGCTGCAATATACACTATTATAGTTCAGTATTCTGAAAGATTTTCTATTTGTAAGTTTAAGAGAAGCAAACAGAAAGCCTTGCTAAATTGAGGTTTAAATAATCTCAGTCATTTTATTCATTCTTTATTAAGAAAAAATTCAGAATTAGGCTACACATATTTAAAAAATTGTAAAATTAAATATTTATTTTGCATTTGATGAATTCAATAAATATGATTTAAAACTTTATTAGTTTTTTGTTGAACAATTTGATCTGTGCACACAAATAAAATATATATTGTTTTAAGACAACTAATGTTCAAATCTGTTCGAAACAATGTAGGTAATTAATTTGAAATTTTCTGCCGCGTTAGGTATTTATAAATACTGCGTTTATGTACATAAAAACGTGCCAGATGTAAGAATTCAATACAACGAATTTATATACTATATTTAATAATTTCGTAAAAATGCATTTCAGGCACTTTTGAATTATTTTTGTAATTTTTGCACCAAAACGCTTTACTATATGCTCAATATTAAATAAAAGTGAGGAAATAACGGGAAGTTAGACAAATATGAAAACATAACCTCAAAATGGCTAGCGGTCGAAAGTAGGTAACGTGTTTTTCATTGCGAAAACGATTAATAAAATGTTTTTTATAAAAAAATTAACTAACACGGTTTTGTACATAACTAGTATTGTACTAAAGTAACTAATCTTATAATTACTGTTGGGTTTTAGCATACTAAGCATGGCTTTACGATTAACAATTATCATAATATATTTAATCTTCCGCAAGTGAATTTAATCTTCTCTTAATTCAATAAAGTATTTAATAAAAATAAATTGTAAAATCAAAAATTTAATAAAAGCTCGTAAATACCGATAATTTGTTCAGCTGTTTTTACGTTTGTATTGCTAACGTATGTAATACAATAATATGTTAGTGAAACAGCTGTTGTCCAAAATCAGCTGTCTCGTGACCGAAGCGTTATTTGTAACATTTCCGTGGTTCCCGGTCTTTTAATTACGTATTAAAGCACCTTTATCAACAGCAATTAATCTTATCCCATTTCATGGTTTCATTTAATCTCTCAAGCCTAATGAAATCAGCAACAGTTTAAGATAAACGCAAAACTACATTTAAAGCCTTTACTTTTAATAGGTTGTTGTATTCTTGGAAACAATTATGTGCAGTTTAAATGCAAAACGCGTCTGCGATAAAATTTATTGTCTATTATGTTTGTAAGCTGCACAATTAAAGGTTCTTCGAAAAGTTTAAACTGTTAAACTGTTTCTAGAAATATTTACCTCATGTTTCGCGAATTAGTAAGCCTAACCGACACGTTTCGAAAATTACAAAGGTGAAACGATTAACTTACAAAATATAAGATGTCCTTTATCACAATATTTATCTTTAACTGTTTAGTTTTTAACAGCTTTTGATAAAATCACATCCTAAACTAAAAATAAAAAAACGATCGAAGTTGATAGTATGAGTGGTGGAAAAAATTCCTGTTATTGAACTAAAAATTAAAAAAATCGTGTATCAGGTTTTCACTTCCTTTTTTACTTTTAATTACGATAATTTGTTCGAAAATTACACGATAAAATTGTACGACAAATTACATAACTAGTTTTTAACAACTAACCTCAAACTTATGCTGTTCAATTAAATAACCTGGTCTTTGGGAATTATAAAACAACTGATCTTTTAACATAACTACTAAAATTAAATTAGCGATTCATTTCATATAGTTAAACCGGTGAAATTTCTTCGTAGTTTTCGTAGAGTAGTGGTTACGCGTTTGCCTCACTCGTGCAAGATCCCCGGCTCGATCCCTTTCAAGTGGACCCTGGGTTGTGAGAGATAATGTTTCAGTTGCATATAAGGCTTCTGGTTTAATTACCGTATGATAATGCCTTGTCTTTGTTTTCCAGGAGAGGGACTTCTTGTCCTTGGTAAGTTGGAAGGCTAATTCAACTTATTTCTCCTAGATTCCATAGCTTTTTTCTCTAGGGCGTTCCAGCTGATCCATTCCCCAACATATTTGAATTATTTGACTATCTCAATGTATTGTTCTCCCACTTGAAGCTTTTTTGGTGGTTTTTGTATGTTTGTCAATATTTTAGTCTTTTCAAATGAAACTTTGAGACACATTTTTAACGCTTGCTTCTGGAGTTCAAGAGTCTGTTCCTTAGCTTCTTCCAATGTCTCAGCTAGTAAGGCCATGTCATCCGCAAAAGCCAAACAATTTACCTTAATGCCTTTGTTTTTAGTTCCTAGTCTGATTCCACTATGCGTATTCACGTTCCACTCTCTAACTACTTTTTCTAGAGCACAATTAAATAACAATGGAGAGAGTCCATCTCCTTGTCGGACTCCCCTTTTTAATCTCAAAAGGGGTGGCGAGTTCTCCCATGAATTGAACTTTGGAGAATGTATTAGTTAATGTTTCCCTGATAAGATTTGTGGTTTTCTTATCAAGGTTTAGTTCTTTCAGAACCGAGAATAAGGATTCCCTATCTATAGAGTCGTATGCTTTTTGAACATACAGTACTATTGTACTATTATTATCAAGATTTCACCAGCAGCGAGTGCTCACATACCTCTAATGAGTGTTATCTTTCTAATACGTTTATTTTCAATGCCACCACCCACTTGTCTTGCAGGAACTAAGCCAAGCGGCTAAGGTAGCAGCGGCTAAACCGCTTAGATTGGTACCTGCGACTCCTGAGGAGGACATGGACGTAACAGGAAGGATAATTTGTCCCTTTCGACAATGCTTTGTTCTTTATTAGCCGTAGGAAAACATTGTCAAGCTTAATTGTCCAGTTTTCAACATTTGTTACAATTCTTATTACCTTATGTATATTGATGTAAGTACACTAAGTGACCGAACTAAACGAAGTCTGTATCAACTTGACCGTACGGCATTTGGTTTGCGTTTTCTTCGCTGTTTTGCACAAACGCATCTACCGATTATTTTCAAATTTAGTGCGATATTGTCTAATGCAAAGTCCCAAATGACGCATGTGTTACATTTTTCCATGTTTACTTTAGTTCCAAAATGGCGGTTGTAAGCAATTCAAACGATTCTTTTGAAATTTCGTACGGAGATACTTTTTATAAGGCCCGAAAGACATAAAAGTAAGATTTTTCCCATTCGCTTACGTTTCAAGATGGCGGCTTGTGATTTAACGATGACGGTTGTAAGCAATTCAAACGATTCTTTTGAAATTTCGTACGGAGGTCTGGTTTTATGAAGCCCGAAACACATAAAAGTCTCATTCACTTACGTTTCAAGATGGCGGCCTGTGATTTAACGATGACGAGTGTACGCAATTTTGTTCAAACGATTCTTTTGAAATTTCGTACGGAGGTCTGGCTTTATAAAGCTCGAAAGACATAAAAGTAAGATTTTCTCCATTCACTTACATTTCAAGATGGCCGCTTGTGATTTAACGATGACGGTTGTAAGCAATTCAAACGATTCTTTTGAAATTTCGTACGGAGGTCTGGTTTTATGAAGCCCGAAACACATAAAAGTCTCATTCACTTACGTTTCAAGATGGCGGCCTGTGATTTAACGATGACGGTTGTAAGCAATTCAAACGATTCTTTTGAAATTTCGTACGGAGGCTGGCTTTATGCAGCCCGAAACACATAAAAGTCTCATTCACTTACGTTTCAAGATGGCGGCCTGTGATTTAACGATGACGGTTGTAAGCAATTCAAACGATTCTTTTGAAATTTCGTACGGAGGTCTGGTTTTATGAAGCCCGAAACACATAAAAGTCTCATTCACTTACGTTTCAAGATGGCGGCCTGTGATTTAACGATGACGAGTGTACGCAATTTTGTTCAAACTATTCTTTTGAAATTTCGTACGGAGGTCTGGCTTTATAAAGCTCGAAAGACATAAAAGTAAGATTTTCTCCATTCACTTACATTTCAAGATGGCGGCTTGTGATTTAACGATGACGGTTGTAAGCAATTCAAACGATTCTTTTGAAATTTCGTACGGAGGTCTGTCTTTATAAAGCCCGGAAGACATAAAGTTAGATTTTTTCCCATTCGATTCCGTTTCAAGATGGCGGCCTGTAATTTAACAATGACGGTGTACACAATTTTATTCAAACGATTCTTCTGAAATTTCGTACGGAGGTCTGTCTTTATAAAGCTCGAAAGACATAAAAGTACGATTTTCCCCATTCACTTACGTTTCAAGATGGCGGCCTGTAATTTAACAATGACGGTGTACACAATTTTGTTCAAACGATTCTTCTGAAATTTCGTACGGAGGTGTCTTTATAAAGCCCGCAAGACATAAAAGTTAGATTTTTTCCCATTCGCTTCCGTTTCAAGATGGCGGACTGTGATTTAACAATGACGGTGTACACAATTTTATTCAAACGATTCTTTTGAAATTTTCTTACGGAGCTCGTAAGAAATTTTTATAAAGCTCGAAAGACATAAAAGTAAGATTTCCCCTATTCACTTACGTTTCAAGATGGCGGCCTATGATTTAACGATGACGAGTGTACGCAATTTTATTCAAACGCATTTGCAGATTCTTTTGAAATTTCGTACGAAAGCACCTTGTATAAAGTCCGAAAGTTATATGAGTAGATTTTTTCCCATTCACTACCGTTTTAAGATGGCGGACTCCGATTCATCTTCATTTAAGTGTAGTTGCTTACTTCCTACAATACTGGTAGAACGGCAAAACCTATGTCACTTGATCGCTTCATGGTAAAGCAGCATAGAATTTCGAATAAATGGCAGTAACATTTTACGTTAATATTACGATCACCGGATAAATACGAGTGAATATTACTGAATATACTGCGAGGTTTGCGGTTCTTTCAAACACCAGTAACTGTTTTAGTAAGTCATCGTTTCAAAGTCATTTCACCCAATATGTGGCGCCCGTCCATCCGTGTACGCTATGTAATTTTTGAAAAATCACTTATGCCTACTACGTTATCAAATGCGACATCGTACGCTGCGCAGATACGACACGCACGTCTACGATACTATAGCACGAGTGGTTACCGAACGATCCAGGAGCGTGGCCAGAAGTTTTCGCGCATGCGCACTGACTGCTTTCAACTATGTATATTATTCTTGCAGTACGATATAACTCAGTTTTCGGCCAACCAACTACGTTACACCGTTTGTGTTTCTATGACGTAGAGTGTTTTGTTCTGTCGCTTGTGCTTGTTATTTGAGTGATGGAACAATTAATTGAATTGGTTTCCGTCCTATTGTTTGTGGCAGCACATCGGAAGTAGAGATGTATTGAGGGACAAAGATTGAGTCAAGATTTGTAACGTTACTAAAAGAAAATACGTGAACTGATACTCCTATTACATGTAACCAGTGTGTAATGCAATGAATTAACGAACAGCTGTTCACCAAACAATTTACGTTTTTTATTGATTTGGTGTTACCACTCGAGTATTTTTGTCAAAGCGTACAACAAAGTCGAAGTATTGTCGCTATTACCACTCTGCGAGTATAATCATCAAACCAAGTAATGGCCATCTTATGAAGCACTGACATAACTTCTAGAAATGGCGTTATTTTACTTTAACTTTGTCACAGGTATTTTTAAGTCACAGTGACTAACAGAAAAAAACCCGTGACAGAACATTGCGGTGACTCAGCATCGCCTAGTAGACAATATATCACCTATGTCCGGTTGTTTAGGACAGCACATCGGAAATACATAGAGATGCTGTATGAAGAACAAAACTTGTGATGAAATTTTCATGTGTTACTAAGAACAATTTAACAAACGGTTTACCAAACAATTTACGTTTTTTATTGATCGGGTGTTCTTATTCGAGTATTTGTGTCATAAATACCAATGGTATAAATGATACATTTTTTTTGTGATTAACGTCCGACTATTGTGCACACTTGGGCTAATGCAGACGATGGGGTGATTTATAGCGTATGAAAATGGCCGGGAATCGAACCCGGGTCCTCGGGGTGAAAGCCCAGTACGCTATCAACTAGGCCACCGAGGCGGCTATAAATGGTACAACAAAACCATCCACACTAATACCACTATTTCGCGTATAAGGCAGGGTGGCCACGAGCTACGCTAAACTAAACCGAGAGGAGCGGAATGAAGACGAACGGCAACCGGAAGAAGAGCACAGTTTAAAGAACGCGTTTGTATCTTTTAAATCTAAATATTTAGGCCTGTTGTAACGGGTTCTAGGAAGCTATTATGTTTAAAAATCATAACCTAGGTAATGAAAAACAATAAGTCTGGAGGCGTGGTCAGCGCGGTAGGAGTGGAGTCAGCATCAAAACCGAACGTAGACAAAGTCGAAGCTACACCGCTTGCCTTCGCTCAGCTCCGTTACGCTTTCAGTGGCCCACACACTAAAACAATAGGTTAAGTTTTGTATGAGTACGTTCGTTTATATTTAATGGCACTGGTCAAAAGAAAAAACGTCGGTGGCAATGTGAACTGGCGTGACCAGCGTGGCGTGTAGCGTGAAATGGCCTCAAGTTAACCGGATGACTAATATTTTCAGAAGCTGTAATTATCATTGTGATAACGCAATTGAAAAACAACTTTGTTATCTCTACCGCAGACTGAGGAGGCTAATATCAGTTACATTATCTGAATGCAGTGTCACAAGAAAGTAAACACAGCCAACAAACATTTGTTTTTAAAACAATAAGACGTTCGGATAGATAATTCATTTTAAAATTTTTAAAATACGAGTTTGAGCTTTTATAAGGTAAAAATTACAATATTAACCTTGTTGACGAGACTGTTTGTTGTGTTTGTACAGCGTTGAATGAACACTGTAATTATAAATATTTAAAACTTTCTAAATAAAAATAAACTTTAAAAAACTGCAACTTCAATGCCACACTTCGGTGTTGTGGAGAAAGAAGCATAACACAGCTGTTTCGCCATTATACTAGCAGTTGAAAGAACATTTTACCTCGCAGTATATTCTTAATTAATTACTGAACGCTCCGCGACAGCGCTAGTAACTTTTCCCGCCAATTTAACCGGTAACCGTAATATTTACGAAAAATGTTATTGGACCATTGTTATTGAAAATTTCTCCATGATTCTCAAAATTACGACAGGTCTTGTCGTTCAGCCAGTATTACAGGAAATATCAACCAATTACACTCTAAATCAGCGGTCGTCAAATGGTGGTCCACGGACCATCAGTGGTCCGTAAAACATCATTGGTGGTCCGCAAAAAAACAGATGATTATTTATTGCCCTAAGTGTAATGCATGAGTAAACTCAAGTTTTTTTTTAACTTATAATATAACATTTTTACTTTTAATATGTGCATATTGTATTAGTAAAATAAAAGTTTCTGGTTATTATTTTATAATTACATCACAGCCTCTTTTTTCTAAACACGTATAATTGGTGGTCCACCAAATAAAAATTATATATTTAGTGGTCCTTGAAGCTCTGAAGTTTAATGACCACTGCCATCTTGAAACGGAAGTGAACGGGAAACAGTCTTTCACATATTTTTGGCTTTATATATGGTATCTCCATACTAAAGTTCAAAATAATCGGTTAATGTTTTTCCATTAATACTGCGAACACTCATCGTCGTTAAATCAGAGACCGCCATCTTGAGACGGAAGTAAATAAAAAAATGTTACACATATGTCATTTGGGCTGCGTACAAGGTACCTTCGTACCAAATTTCAAAACAATCGCTCAATGCGTTTGGCCCGAATTGCGTGCACTCGTCATAGTTGAATCAGGAGCCGCCATCTTGAAACGGAAGTAAATGGGGGAAAATATTACACATAAGTCGTTTGGGCTTTATACAAGGTACCTTCGTACCAAATTTCAAAATAATCGGTCAAAATTTTTGGACGAAACTGCGTAACAAATAACACACACGCGCGCGAGCGAGCGCGCGCACACACACACACACAAACAACAAACAAACAAACAAAATGCCGAAAGGTCGAGTTTGAAACAGAAACCTCGTTTCGCTCGTTCAATTACGAAGGTTTAGTTTCCACCTTTATTTGAGACTATATTGATGCTAGATGAGCGAAGTATAACTTAATATTCAATACGACGTTTAGAATTTGGTTTGATTGACAAGTCGTTTTGAAAGTAGAATCGGTAAGACAATCTACGCAGTTCTAATATATAAATGCTATTAAATTTACTCTGCTTTTAGTAAACAGTAAATACTGCAGCCTAACTTAGGTATGTAGTATAAAATTCAGTTACAGTAGGTTTCATTTGTGAATGTTTCAATGAGGTACAGTATTTACAAGATGTGTTCAGAAAGTAACGGGGATTTTTAAATTTCGCGGACTTGGAGAGTCCGATTGTCAAACATTTTTTTTATTATGTTGGTATGCATGCCCTTGAAGTATGATGAAACTTTCAGCTGTTTTCATTGTTGACTTTGTCTGTGTAAGTAACCTTAGTGACGTGTTTTTATGAGCTCGGCGATTTTCGTTTGTTGAAAGAAATGGATCAAAGAATTTGTATCAAATTTTGCGTAAAAAAATACCTATGGTGAGTCTGCTATTAGTAAATCAAGAGTTTAATAGTGGTATATGCGTTTCTAAGAAGGCCGTGAAGACGTTGAAGATGACGAACGCCCGGACGTCCCAGCACATAAACAACCAATGAAAACGTGGAAAAGTGAAAGAAATGGTTATGAAAAATCGCCGAATCACAATTAGAGAGCTCGCTGATGATGTTGGCATATCGATTGGATCATATCATGACAATGTTTCCGGTGTTTTGTGTATAAAACGAGTGGTAGCAAAATTTCTTCAAAAATTGTTGAATTTTTAACAAAAATAGCGGCGAATGGAAGTTGCTCAGGAGTCACTAAATGAAGTCAACGACGATGCAGAATTACTGAAACGTAACAGGTGACGAAACATGAGTTTACGGATATGACGTCGAAACTAAGGCTCAATCATGCCAGTGGAGGCATTCTGGCTCGCCAAGACCGAAAAAGGCTCGACAATTGCGGTCGAACGTGAAGGTTATGTTCACTGTATTCTTCGATATTAATGGCATAGTGCATCATGAATTCTTCCACCAGGTGAAACGATCAATAAGGAGTACTACCTACAAGTTCAACGCCGTTTGCGTGAAGCAACGCGAAAAAAACGCCCTGATCTGTGGAAAAACAATTCATGGCTTTTGCACCACGATAATGCACCAGCTCACACTTCATTGCTTCTTCGTGAATTTTTGATTAAAAACAGTACTGTAACGATGCCCCAGTCTCCATATTCGCCAGACATGGCCCCGTGTGACTTTTTCCTATTTCCAAAAATAAAGAGAACCTTAAAGGGCCGTCGTTTTACAGCCGTAGATGACACTAAAAGCGCATCGCTGAAAGAACTAAAGGCTATCTCAAAGATCGAGTTTGAGAAGTGTTTCGAGGATTGGAAGAAGCGTTGGCACAAGTGCATAATCTCCAATGGGGACTATTTTGAAGGCGACAATATGAATATAGAAGAATAAATAAATATTTTGTTCAAAAAATTAAAATTCTCGTTACTTTCTGAACACACCTCGTAGTTATTTTATATGTTATAGTTTTAAATACGAAAGTGGAACAAAGTAAGGTCTATTGTATTAAATAATGTCAATATAATGAATGTCGTTGCTTTAAAATAACAAATAACTTGTTGTTGTACAATGTTTTATGTTCTTATTTTCTTTTTCCTATTAATGGCGAAAGGTCGCACATGAAACGTATTTTAGTTAGTTTACAAGAAATTTGTTTCCCAAACTTACTTATACGGTAAGTTAGATTTCCCGATATGCACTGTCTGAGAATAAGGTTTTATTCACGTGCTATTTTTATGCTATGCTACCTATACCTAAAGGGGCATTACAAAAATATAAATGGAATAACCTTCGAAGTTTGTTCACGCTGATAACACCCAACTTTGTAGAGTTTAACAATCGGCAGAAAGGGGCTGTAGATAAAGTTGTACGTAGAAAACACGAACCTATCTCAATATTGTTGCAGTATTTATTACTTTTCTGTCGCGTTATTCAGTATGGATATTCACTTCGGTAGCTCTTTATCGTCGGCGTTTACAAAATATTCTCCAAAATATTTTCACTAAGTATTGAGATGTTAGGGAGAAAAGTAAAACGATAACTTTATTTCGACTTATACAATAAAAATGTTACCAATTGAATTTTAAATATGTGTAACGGTTTTTGAAATAGGTATTTTTTAAAAGAAATTGTTTTGAAAACCAAACGATTTTTTTCGTTTCGCTGTATAAGCGGAATATATTACGGAAGAACAAAAAAGTAAAAAAATATATATATATATATTGTTGGTAGAAAAAATCGAATATTTTTGTGAAAGTAAAAATCAGAAGTTGCACATTTTTAAGCATTCGTATTATTATTAAGCATATATTATTAAGTTGAGCATTCTGGTGTTTTTTACAAAAAATAAATACTTGTTTTGTTGAAATTACATATATGTGGTACAGGGAAACACCGAGGAACTCTTACACCTTATACGCCATTTTAAGGTTTTAATAAAATAAAACCGACAAAAGGTTTTCAGGAGCAGTATACAGTTTCCCCGTGAGAGTGCAGCCCAATGCAGGCATAGTTGACAGAAATAATTGTGTGTGTACCAAAACAGCTGATTGTTAAAAAAACATTGTTGAAAGTAATATTACTGTATCCAAAACTTAAATAGTTATTGACCGAATAATTTTTGAAAGTATAATGGGTAAGACAGTCTAGACCAGTGTAAATTTTATTAATTAAAGATTCTGCTTCTAGTAAACAGTAAATACTGTAGAATAATTTAGGTGTGTAATGTAAAATACGATTACAGTAAGTTTCATTTGTGAATGTTTCAGTAATGTACAACGTTAGAATTCAGTCATTAATTTTATAGGTTATAGTTTTTAATACGAATGTAGAACAAGTAAGGCCTATTGTATTAAATAATTTAGACGTAATGAATGTCATTGGTTTAAAATAACAAAGAACTTGTCGCTGTACATTGTTTTATGTTATTCCTTCCTTTTTCCAATTAACTGCGAAAGGTCGCACGATAACATTAGTGATTTGTAATTTTAAACAATAAACGATAGTGTGGATCTACTCTCATTCTTAAGTGCCCAACTCAAAAACTGAAACGTAAACCTAATCGTCATTAAGTAATAATTTCTAAATATAATTTTAATAAAAATCAGTTATAAGAAAATCCCTAAAAGTTTTTATTGAAACGTTCTCATTGATTAAGTGATTAATAGCACAGAAAATTTACAGGTCTTATATCTTTAATAGCTTGAAGTTTCTTAAGTACATTAATGAACGCGGCAGCGTTCCGCCCTGACAAATTATTCAAGCCTACGTACAGTGTGTAGCCTACGTACATAGCCTACGGAAAAATGATTAGCAGTTCTTAAGTATCTGTAACTTATAAACGGAAACGTCTGTACAGTCGGCCAGTACCAATATGTTAAAGTTTTTGTTTTTTGTTATTTTAAGGCGAAAAGCACCTTAAGGCTATTATCGCCTCCCTAAATGTAAGTGTGAGTGTAAAGTGTTAAAGTCGTAAGTGTAGTAAGTGCAAGTGTTTGTTTGACTCGGGTACCGTGAGGGACGTCTAAATCTTCTCAATAGATACAGCTAGTCTGCACCCCCTACGGGGAATACATACACCACATACACACACACACAAACATATATATATATATGTATGTATGTATGTATGTATATATATATATATATATATATATATATATATATATATATATATGTATGTATGTATGTATGTATATATATATATATATGTGTGTGTGTGTGTGTGTATGTGTGTGTGTGTGTGTGTGTGTGTATGTGTGTGTGTGGTGTGTGTGTGTGTGTGTGTGTGTGTGTGTGTGTGTGTGTGTGTGTGTGTGTGTGTGTGTGTGTGTGTGTGTGTGTGTGTGTGTGTGTGTGTGTGTGTGTGTGGTGTATGTATTATTCCCGTAGGGGCTATTATCGCTTCCCTAAATGTAAGTGTGAGTGTAAAGTGTTAAAGTTGTAAGTGTAGTAAGTGCAAGTGTTTGTTTGATTCGGGTACCGTGAGGAACGTCTAAATCTTCTCAATAGGTACAGCTAGTCTGCACCCCTACGAGGAATACATATACACCACACACACACACACACACATACACATATATATATATATATATATATATATATATATATATATATATATATATATATATATATATATATATATATATATATATATATGCACGATCAATAGAAATGCAGTCAATTAAAGAGTAAAAAGTACAAAAACTTTATAAAGTTTTAAAAAAATCTAGATTTTCATTCAAGAAACTTATTAAAGTTTTATCAACGCAGAAAATCAACTAATTAAAAACTTTTTTTGTCACTTGTCAACTACGGTGACATCAACTGAGGCTAACAAAATGTTCGAGATTTTGAAAGCGCTGAAAGTTTGACGAGAATTAAAAAAAAACATAAAAAGTTTTTGTAAAATATTCTTCAGCGCTTGAGGTTTTCGCGTGGGCTCAAAGTACGGAAAGTCTTCAGAAGTCAAAGAGCAAAATGTATACAAAAAGGGGGAACCAAAGTAAGGCACCCTTGCGCGAATAACTTTTGTCCCAATGGGGATGCGATTTGTTTGAAAGCAGGCGTGGGCGTTTATAAAAGCTTTTAAATATATTTTAAAAAGAAAAATAAATTTTTTAGAAAAATTTGCAAATTAGCGCATAAAAACAACAGAAACATAAAATAAAATAATTATGATGCAAACATCAACAAGACGATAACAAAAGCCCATATTAACATATTATTGGATATTTAGTTAAATAGAATCGTATGTGTTGTAAATTAATATCAAATTTTGAACATAATTTTATTGATAGAGGATACGTTAATGAATAACAGTATTTATTAGAGAACAAAATGTGAATTAACAGAAATAAATGAATCAACATGTAAAAATCGAATATAAAATGTGATTTTGGATTACATACTTAAATTGTAAAATAATTATTCCAAAAACGTTTGTTGTAGCCGAAAAATATACAAGAAATCAATATTAAATTTATTTGCTGACATGATAGAAACGAATTACCTAAAGTATTGGCTTGATAATAGCAAATCATACCAAAAAGTGCTAAATTTGAATCAAATTGGACTTAATTTGCGGACGTGCACAAACGCCTCTTAAGTGCACACTTAAGGTTGTGGGTTTCTTTGGTTCCTACATTTTCGATTATTTCAATACATTTTTTCAACATTTTCGATTATTTCTACATGATTACTTTGTCCCTAAATTTTGGATTATTTTTACATATTTTTCTTGAGTTTAAATTTTTGATTATTACTACACGTTTCCTTGTTTCTACATTATTGATTATCTCTACATATTTCTCCTGAGTTCAAATCTTCCACTCTTTCTACGCGCCTCCTTTGTTCCTACTTCTTGATTATTTCTACATATTTCTCTTGAGTTTAAATCTATTATTATTATTACACGTTTCCTTGTTTCTACATTATTGATTATCTCTACATATTTCTCCTGAGTTCAAATCTTCCACTCTTTCAACGCGCCTCCTTTGTTTCTACATTCTCGATTATTTCTACATATTTCTCTTGAGTTTAAATCTATTATTATTATTACACGTTTCCTTGTTTCTACATTATTGATTATCTCTACATATTTCTCCTGAGTTCAAATCTTCCACTCTTTCTACCCGCCTCCTTTGTTCCTACTTCTTGATTATTTCTACATATTTCTCTTGAGTTTAAATCTATTATTATTATTACACGTTTCCTTGTTTCTACATTATTGATTATCTCTACATATTTCTCCTGAGTTCAAATCTTCCACTCTTTCTACGCGCCTCCTTTGTTCCTACTTCTTGATTATTTCTACATATTTCTCTTGAGTTTAAATCTATTATTATTATTACACGTTTCCTTGTTTCTACATTATTGATTATCTCTACATATTTCTCCTGAGTTCAAATCTTCCACTCTTTCTACGCGCCTCCTTTGTTCCTACTTCTTGATTATTTCTACATATTTCTCTTGAGTTTAAATCTATTATTATTATTATTACACGTTTCCTTGTTTCTACATTATTGATTATCTCTACATATTTCTCCTGAGTTCAAATCTTCCACTCTTTCTACTCGCCTCCTTTGTTTCTACTTCTTGATTATTTCTACATATTTCTCTTGAGTTTAAATCTATTATTATTATTACACGTTTCCTTGTTTCTACATTATTGATTATCTCTACATATTTCTCCTGAGTTCAAATCTTCCACTCTTTCTACCCGCCTTCTTTGTTTCTACATTCTCGATTATTTCTACATATTTCTCTTGAGTTTAATTTTCCATTATTTCTACACGTTTATTTTGTTTCTAAATTTGCGATTATTTCCACATTTTTTCGCCGCCTCGGTGGCCTAGTGGATAGCGTACTAGGCTTTCACCCCGAGGACCCGGGTTCGATTCCCGGCCAAGGCTTGGCATTTTCATACGCTATAAATCATCCCATCGTCTGCATTAGCCCAAGTGTGCACAACAGTCGGACGTTAAACACCAAAGTATTACACTAAAGTATTATTTTAAAAAATTCTGATTTCACCATAATGAACAACATTACAATAATCAAATACTAAGATTTAAAATATTTAATTACTTTGAGATATGAACCCTGACCACCGTCAAATAAAATGTCTAATTTTAACGGTAATCGAAAATTAAAAATGTTAATTTATGCAGTTGTTAAAATTAGTTATTATGGTTAGAATCATATTTTCAAAAAAAAGAGAAAATAAAATACAAAAACATGAATTTTTAAAGATTTGAAATGACTGAAATTTTGAAACTGTTAAACGAATCTTGCTGGTTAATAAACCCTCCCAAGCTATTATAAAAATCGATTTTTCCCTAGTTTGGATCGAACTAAAATTGCGAAGTTGAGCGTGCTGACACACACACACACACACACACACACACACACACACACACACACACATATACACACACACACACACACACACACACACACACACACACACACACAGACACACACACACACACACACACACACACACACACACACACACACACACATATATATATATATATAATTTAGAAATAAAATAATAAATAATTAATTATTTATAATTAACAATATTGTAAATATATTAACAATATGTCTTCTTGCAATGTTTACATTAACATAATTGAATATTTTAATATACCTTAATTTATTTTTAATTTACTGACTGTGATCATTCAAAAATCAGGGATTATTGGTTCGAAGCCCAGACACATCTATATTCACAGTTAAATCATACAAGAATAACAATTTATAAATAAAGTAAATTAATGTATATATACTTTTTACAATTAACTTGAAATCTAATGATTTGTAATTTAGAAAAGTTCTCCTTAATCAAACTCAAAGTCAACAAAAAGTTTGCCTTCTATTGCAGATCAGATTATTTGAGGTTATTTAAATTTACCACTTATAAACATTCTTAAATTGAAATGCCATTCGAAACGTAGATATTTCTTGTTAGGCTCCATCTTTATTTTTAAAATATTATATTTGCTGGTTTTTTACTGCAATAAAATTCTTTTAGAATTTATTGTATGTCTTGTCACTCTTTTCTAGCTTATTTCAAGTTCATATAACTTATTATTATTTTTCAACAAACACGGTTTTTTTTAATTGTACCCACATACCTGCCTTCTGTATTCCGTTTCTCTTTACATTAATCATAATTTCACTGGTTTATCTATGGTTTGTACTTAACCTATAACTTCTAATATTTTATTTTTTAAACAAACCGTATACAAATAACATTTTATAATTCTGAATATTAAACGTTTGATATGTTGACCTTTAAAAATCATTGCAATCATGTATACATTTTACAACCCCTCAAACAGTGATTTAGGTTTTAGGTCGTTCTCATTTCAAGGTCTTGGATTAGGTTTTACGTGGTATCTATTGTTCATTTTGCAAAGAAAATTCAATAATAACGGCTGTTGAGGATCTGGCCGAAATAAGTGGAAATTTAAAAAAATGAATTAATGAGTGTTTAATGCTGGTTTGTTGTTAATAATCTTATAGTTAAATTGAAGTCATATTCAAGTGCTGTTAAAGACATCCATTTTGAAAAAATATCCAAAAAATGCTCTAATAATTGTAATGGCTGGGCTGGGCATGTAGTGCAACGACGTTCGTTATTTATATACGATGGTTGTTCGTAAAGTAAGGTTCCTAAGGCGCTATAGTCGCTGCGAACGTTGTTACGCGGGATCCGGTGACCTTGGCTTGTAGCTTGATTACTCCGCTCCCAATCCCCACTCTGCGAGCGCTCTGCGACGCTCACTCTTGGCTTGGTAGCCGTTAATAATGGATTTGCCTCTTCTGTCTCCCGCCAGGTGCGAATTGATTCGTCTCTCGCTCTGTGATTCGTTTTTTGTGTGCAAAAAACACTGCGCCGGTGGAAATTCATATCTAACTGTGTGAAGTCTACGGAGAAAAATGTATGAGCATACAACACGTGCGCAAATGGTGCAGAGAATTCAAAGACGGACCTTCATGACGAACATCGTTCCGGACGTCCGTCTGTTTCGGACGAAATGTTTGCATAAGTGGAAGAAGCAAGGGTGACTGTTTGGGAGCCCTTCGAGATGATCGCTAATGTCAGAAACACTTGCATTGATAAAATGTTGACGGACCATTTAGGGTATAGTAAAATTTGTGTGCAAAGTGGGTTCCAAGACAGCTTACAGTTGACCACAAACGGCAACGGATTGATGCTGCCCGCGAATTTCTTCAGGCCTACGAAACCGCTGGCCAGAAATTCTTGGACTCCATTGTCACTGGGAACGAGACCTGGGTACATTATACTACACCGGAAACGAAATAAACATCCAGAGTCGTCGAAGCCGCGGAAGTTCAAACAAAAACTGTCTGCCGGCAAAGTCATAGCGAGCGTGTTTTGGGACTGGAAGGGGTTATTGTTGTGCGAATTCATGGATACCGGCACAACAATCAATTCTGATCGTTACTGTGAGACGTTAAGGAACCTTCGCAGCGCGATTCAAAACACGAGGAGAGACATGCTCACGAATAGAGTTTGATTCCATCAAGACAACGCTCGTCCGAACATCGCCCGGTAACAACCCAATTTGGATGGGATACTGTCACAAATCCGTCCTACAGCCCGGACTTAGTCCCAAGTAACTACCATCTCTTTCCTAATTTGAAGAAACATGTAGGTGGGACGCATTTCAGTACCAGAGATGAGCTGAAAGAAAAAGTTTTAAGCTACCTTCGCGGCGCGGCGGGTGAGTTTTCCGACTCAGGCATACAAAAGATTATTCACCGTATGCAAAAATGTATCGATCTCAACGTCGATTATGTCGACAAATAGAAAAAAGTGTAAGCTTTCCAAAAACGTATTATTCAATGCAAATAAATATGTTTTTCATTGTGAAACATTATTTTACGGACAACCCTAGTACAATGTGCAAGATAACTGTAAACGTTTTAAAAATTTTGTACTAGATGATCAGGTATGTAGTAAAATGGCGTCAATTATAATTTAAATATATTTATCATAGAAGTTATTTTATAAGTAATTTAAATATTAAATATTAAACGTAAAAAAATGTTTAACCTGTAACGCTTTTTTATCAGTGACGTAAAAATCTTAGCGCTGAGTGAAGAATACAATTAGGAACGATAAGCTCACTGGTAGGTACCAGATGACTAATAATTTGTTATGATAAACGTAATTTTTTTAATAATTAGGATTATGACATATTCTTCCCGTCTGTGGTCTCTCCACTCACTTCGTAAAGGCTACCGCAGTTTCGAAATTCTATCGTTTCATCTTCAGGCCGTTATACAAAATGTTATAACGCGGTTTACGAAGTGAGTGGAAAGACCACAGACGGGAAGAATAGGTCATAATCCTAATTATTTCAATATGTGGTCCGGTGGCTATGTTACAATAATGTAATTTTTTTACATTCATGCAATCGTCAGTTTATATTTTCCTCATCATAAAAAAGGCCTGCCTGAAGAAATTCCCGTTTCAATAATAATATTAATAATTCATTTTTAAGTATCAATCCCCGCAGGGAGATGCATACTAGCTGCACCTATTGAGAGAATTTAGACGTTCCTCGCAGTACCCGAGTCTAACAAACACTTACACTTACAACACTACACTTGTGACTTTAACACTTTACACTCACGCTTACATTTAGGGCGGCGATTATTATCGCCTCAATGTGCGATTATTATTAAGGCCTCAATGTGCTTTTCGCCTTAAAATAACAAAAAACAATTTAAGTATCACTTTCAAATATTTACTTAGGTTATGATCTGTTAAAAGTTTGTTAAAAATCGACGCTGTGTTTTAGCTTACAGTGAAACTAACAAAGTGAGAAAACATGTCAGGAATGCACTTAATAGTAAAACGGAGTAATTATCTCAGTTTACAAAAAAAATTACGAGTATATAATCACGGTAATCGACATTTTGTAACGCTTAACAAAAGCGAAGTGAAGCCAATGAAAGCGTTTGAAGAAACCTTCGTCGCTTTGTGCAGTTTCAGTGCCTTTCCGTTGAAAGAAGTGTGATTTTCGCACAGAACCGAGTAGGAAGTGAAGTACGAGTATATCGCAGACAACAAAGAAGGAAACAAACGCTTTACTTGTTTTTGTTGCTTTGTAACCTCGTTTCGGTTGAGCGGATTGGACAACACTTACCAGCCATATCACTTTCTGAGCAGAACCTTACATCGTGTCCTTCGAGCAGATCCTTGTTTTACGCGGTACTTTTGTTGAAGAACGCATAACGGTTTAAATTTAATAATTGCATACTGTACGCATTGTAATTGTTTCACGTAATCTAAACAGCTACCGTTCAAATACTTGTACTGTAAATGGTTATTATCACAGTGTAAGTACTGTATTAGTCACAGTGTAGGCTCCTGTATATAAAAGTGACGTGTCCTAGGTTGTTACTTATTGTTAGAGTGGCCGCGTTTTACTTAACATGCTGGTGTTCAGGTACTTAGTGTTTGTGATACTGTTTGTGTTGTTCCTAGGAAGAGCGGATGGATGTCTTAATAGAAGGGTACGTAAATATTACTTATTATCTAATAATACTAAACGAGCAATATTTGCAAACGGCTGTAACGATTTTGATAAATAAATTTGAAATACCACTTTCGTGGTCGAAAAATCAATCTAGTTGGGAAAATTTGTTTTAATTGGGAAAACACGCGTTTAAACATATAATGATAAAACCAGGACGATTGAGTAGGATTCAATCAGCTGTTACTTAAGGGGGATGTATTAACTGAATTGTACGTAAATAATACTTATTTTCTAATAATATTAAACGAGCAATCTGTGCGGTCTTTTCTTGCAAACGGCTCTAACGATTTTGATAAATAAATTTGAAATACCACTTTCGTGGTCGAAAAATCTAGTTGGGAAAATTCGTTTTAATTGGGAAAACAAGAGATTAATGCGGACCATATGAATATAATAAAAACAAAACTATTGAGTAGTGTTCAATCAGCTGTTACTTATGATGGATGTATTAACCGAATTGTACGTAAATAATACTTATTTTCTAATAATATTAAACGAGCAATCTGTGCGGTCTTTTCTTGCAAACGGCTCTAACGATTTTGATAAATAAATTTAAAATACCTCTTTCGTGGTCGAAAAATCTAGTTGGGAAAATTCGTTTTAATTGGGAAAACACGCGTTTAATGCGGACCATGTAATGATAAAACCAGGGCCATTGAGTAGTGTTCAATCAGCTGTTATTTAAGGGGGATGTATTAACTAAAGGGTAGGTAAATATTACTTATTATCTAATAATATTAAACGAGCAATCTGTGCGGTTCTTTTCTTGCAAACGGCTCTAACGATTTTGATAAATAAATTTGAAATACCTCTTTCGTGGTCGAAAAATCAATCTAGTTGGGAAAATTCGTTTTAATTGGGAAAACAAGAGTTTAATGCGGACCATATGAATATAATAAAAACAAAACGATTGAGTAGTGTTCAATCAGCTGTTACTTATGATGGATCTATTAACCGAATTGTAAATAATACGTATTTTCTAATAATATTAAACGAGCAATCTGTGCGGTTTTTTCTTGCAAACGGCTCTAACGATTTTGATAAATAAATTTGAAATACCACTTTCGTGGTCGAAAAATCTAGTTGGGAAAATTCGTTTTAATTGGGAAAACAAGCGTTTAATGCGGACCATATGAATATAATAAAAACAAAACGATTGAGTAGTGTTCAATCAGCTGTTACTTATGATGGATCTATTAACCGAATTGTAAATAATACTTATTTTCTAATAATATTAAACGAGCAATCTGTGCGGTTCTTTTCTTGCAAACGGCTCTAACGATTTTGATAAATAAATTTGAAATACCACTTTCGTGGTCGAAAAATCAATCTAGTTGGGAAAATTCGTTTTAATTGGGAAAACAAGCGTTTAATGCGGACCATATGAATATAATAAAAACAAAACGATTGAGTAGTGTTCAATCAGCTGTTACTTATGATGGATCTATTAACCGAATTGTAAATAATACTTATTTTCTAATAATATTAAACGAGCAATCTGTGCGGTTTTTTCTTGCAAACGGCTCTAACGATTTTGATAAATAAATTTGAAATACCACTTTCGTGGTCGAAAAATCAATCTAGTTGGGAAAATTCGTTTTAATTGGGAAAACAAGCGTTTAATGCGGACCATATAAACAAAACTATTGGTAGTTTTGTAAATAATAAATAACAAAAACAATAATAAAAACGGCTCTAACGATTTTGATAAATAAATTTGAAATACCACTTTCGTTGTCGAAAAATCAATCTAGTTGGGAAAATTCGTTTTAATTGGGAAAACAAGAGATTAATGCGGACCATATTAATATAATAAAAACAAAACGATTGAGTAGTGTTCAATCAGCTGTTACTTATGATGGATGTATTAACCGAATTGTAAATAATACATTTTTTCTAATAATATTAAACGAGCAATCTGTGCGGTCTTTTCTTGCAAACGGCTCTAACGATTTTGATAAATAAATTTGAAATACCACTTTCGTGGTCGAAAAATCTAGTTGGGAAAATTCGTTTTAATTGGGAAAACACGCGTTTAATGCGGACCATATAATGATAAAACCAGGACGATTGAGTAGGGTTCAATCAGCTGTTACTTAAGAGGGATGTCTTAATAGAAGGGTACGTAAATATTACTTATTATCTAATAATATTAAACGAGCAATCTGTGCGGTCTTTTCTTGCAAACAGCTCTAACGATTTTGATAAATAAATTTGAAATACCACTTTCGTGGTAGAAAAATCAATCTAGTTGGGAAAATTCGTTTTAATTAGGAAAACAAGCGGACCATATGAATATAATAAAAACAAAACGATTGAGTAGTGTTCAATCAGCTGTTACTTATGATTGATGTATTAACCGAATTGTAAATAATACTTATTTTCTAATAATATTAAACGAGCAATCTGTGCGGTTTTTTCTTGCAAACGGCTCTAACGATTTTGATAAATAAATTTGAAATACCACTTTCGTGGTAGAAAAATCAATCTAGTTGGGAAAATTGGTTTTAATTGGGAAAACACGCGTTTAAACATATAATGATAAAACCAGGACGATTGAGTAGGGTTCAATCAGCTGTTACTTAAGAGGGATGTCTTAACTGGAGGGTACGTAAATATTACTTATTATCTAATAATATTAAACGAGCAATCTGTGCGGTCTTTTCTTGCAAACGGCTCTAACGATTTTGATAAATAAATTTGAAATACCACTTTCGTGGTCGAAAAATCAATCTAGTTGGGAAAACACGCGTTTAATGCGGACCATATAATAATAAAACCAGAACGATTCAATCATCTGTTACTTAAGATGGATGTATTAACTGAAGGGTACGTAAATATTACTTATTATCTAATAATATTAAACGAGCAATATTTGTGGTTCTTTTCTTGCAAACGGCTCTAACGATTTTGATAAATAAATTTGAAATACCACTTTCGTGGTCGAAAAATCAATCTAGTTGGGAAAATTCGTTTTAATTGGGAAAACACGCATTTAACGCGGACCATATAATGATAAAACCAGAACGATTCAATCAGCTGTTACTTAACTGTTGTTTATATTTAATCAGATGGTTAAATCAATTAACCTTTCTCAAAATTTAATTCATATTATTAAAAAATGTTTATTTATTTAGAAAGATATGGAATAATGATTTTCAAAGTATACCCATGTACAAATAAATATCTTTTTTCACGTAAACCTGTTATGATATACTTTTGGAATTTAACATTTTCTGGCTTATTGGTTTGTCAAAACTTTGAAAACAAATGATTGTAATTAGAAAAAAACGCAAATAATACAAACCATATGACATAAAAATCTGATACATTTCAGACAGAGCGATAGTCAGTCACCGCCAGGAACTTTATAATTACATCACTAATTAAATTAATTGTAATAAAAAGTATCAAATAATCGACACGCAACTGTCTCGTCTACGTGATGGAAAAAAATTTCCGACAATAGTTTCCTTATCTTATATTTTTTTGAAAATCTGGTTTCACCGTCGTAATTAGCAGTAAAATCTGTACAGAACATTTTGAATCCAAGGACACGAACATGGTGAAATAAAAAAGTTACATTTTTTTAAAGATCTTTGGAATGTCCGCTTTTAGAATCGGTTAAACGGATTTTTCTGAGTGTTAACACAATCGATTATCGCATCAAATGTGAATCAAATCTGCATGTATTAGTATTTTCATCTTTCAAAGTACAAATGTTTTCAATTTAATTTAAATAAAATGCTAATTCATTCAGATTTTAGCGCTGATCACGATAATGAAATTGGGTTTTAAAAAACGTGTGGTAAAATTTAATATGAATGGCGAATAAGGTCAAGTAGCTTAATAATTATTCCTCAACCACTTCCAGGAAATTCACGTTGATAATATTGTCTATTTTTGGTAAAATCGTCCGTACATAATCTTTGTGTGATGCTGTATCCTTTAATTTTGCACTATGATGTATCTACGTCATAAATTGTTCAAGCTCTGTGGAAAATATAGCGTGGGAAAATGGAAACAGCTTATTATGACTGCTTCCAGTAGTGAACGAAAGTTTACGGAAATTTATCTCCTAAGGAGAGAGTTAAAAGTCAGGAAAATATACAAAGTATTTTTAAAAATTAAACAAAAATTTGTTTTCTGCATTAGCGAAGATAATTGTGTGTTTCTAATAACAACAACGTTAATACTCTAAGTAATAGTTAAAGTGCACTGTGTTAGAACTGTGGGTAATTTTTGTTTTCGGTATTTCATTTGGTTTATGTTTATTCTGTTACCGTATAACCTCAACGTTTATGTATCTGTGTTCCTAGATATTTTAAGAAATTTGACTAACTTAACCTCAATCTGATTCAATCGTAAATTTATATTGTTGAATTAGTACTTTTAAATACTACTGTAGGAAAAATTTTATGAACGATTCTTGTACAAAATGCATTTTCTACTCGGGAAGATTTCCCCAAACATTTTTTCTCTATTCCACGTTGCGCAATAATTGCACAATAACTATTGTTTCTAATACATATTTTTTTTAACTGGAGGAAATAAATGCATATTCTTTTTGACGTTGTTCAGAATTAATCTTCGTACAGTAACTGGTTTAAAATTTTAACTAGGAAATTAATTTTTGATCATTTATAAAAATATTTGACTACTTTCGCAGTAGAAGAGCAAAACCACTTTGGTTTAGTGACGGAGAAAGACATAACAGAACTCTGACACTATGCTCATGGACGGAACAGCCAAAACAATAACCAAGGACAGGAAGCAACGGTTCCAAGGCAAAGTCAAATCCAAGCGAAAGATCCAAATCTCTGACGAAGAAAGAAAAGCAAGATCACAATGAATAAAGCAATACTACGAGGAAGGCACAGAACATTGAAAAGTGATTGATTTAGTGTACCCCAAAGTTGGGTGAAACAAATAAAGAGAAAAAAATATCAAACCGAATTCTGTGTCACGCTTTCAATTCAAGAACAATGGCCTACTAAATCAATTTCGACAGCCGTATCTAATTTTGGCATTATTGTAAAATGCGAATCGGTCATTAAAATGTTCTTCAGTTAATTCATTAACTATTTAATTTTGCATTGTTTGTTTTAAATAGGCTGAACGTTTGTTTTACTGCTCAGTTTGTTTGTAGTCATGTCTCAGATTGTTGGACTTTCTCATTAAAACCGTTCAGTACAACTTCGCTAAAATAACTCCTAAAAATTATATTTACATAATTTGTTTTGTTGTATTTTGAAAATATAAAATAATAACTGAAAATATTATAT
>CM040190.1:96211662-96294162 GCA_022606455.1 Callitettix versicolor
TCACAAGTAAACGAACACACACTGTAGACGTTGTTGGACAAAGTATGCGTTTGATTCCGTTGCTAGTTGATCTCCTTATTTGTCATTTTACGTACCAACGTATATATCCCGAGATTTTACTAGGAGCTTTCAGAACCGGTGAGTCCGACTTGCCTAAAGCCATTGTATATAAACGTACTAGAAATAAACATTATGAGAGGTAGCGCTACTGCTGACATCTTGCGGCAGACTGTTCAAGTACTGTATATTTTCTCGAGTGTCAGCACCTTCTGGCCTTGCAGCGCTCGTAGCGTCTTTTTCATAATGGTGACTGTACTTCTATGGGTCAGTCGCTTAGAAAAGGTTCTGCTAAGAACACTAGTGGGATAGAGAAAAAAATGTGCGAGTGAGATGTCGAGTCCCTCCTGTTACTTTTCGTTCACTATAGCTGAGAAGTAACAGTTTGTAGATTTAGATTGACCGACTCTGTCACTGGACTGTTGAAGGGAGCTGGAGGGGAATCCCCCTACATAAGCGAGAAATTCTCGCGCAGGCTGTTTAGTTAGTAGCTAGACTACAGAAAGGCACTGTTAGTCTGCTAAGATATAAACTTGCGTAAATTTAGATCGTAGGTTTGAGAGTGCAGTTACTGCTGTAAGTTTTACCCACTCCAACAACTTCGATCCCTCGTACTTACTAGTCTAGCATGCATAAAGAATGTAGATGGACGTCAAACGGACAAATTTTTCCAGGTACAACAATAAGCGTTTTTTAAAATTATTGTTATTTTAAGGCTAAAAGCACATTGAGGCTATTATCGCCTCCCTGAATGTAAGTGTGAGTGTAAAGTGTTAAAATCGTAAGTGTAAGTGTGTTTTAGACTCGGGTACCGCGAGGAACGTCTAAATCCTCTCAATAGGTGCAACTAGTCTGCACCCCCCCTACGGGGAACACTAAGTGTTAATGAGAGAGTCAGATTAAATACTCAAGCTTAATATTATTACAGACTGATGTTTCTTAATGTAAGTGTCATTGTTTATTGCGTAAATTGTTAAGTTGAATTTAAAAACAAAGTTGCTTACTTTGCATTTATTATTTTTGTTAGAATAAATAAAAAAGTCAAAGTTCAAGTTTAAAGTGACTTGTTTTTCTAAAACCAGTTTCAAACCAAACGTCACGCCTTCCCTCATCGTCACTTTCATTCAAGTGGGCCTTAACATCTTCCCCTTTGGTTATATACCTTTTTTTGGCCTTGATGTGGCTAAAGCACCGGTCTCTGAACTGCGCATCTTATGGTTTTTAGTTCTAGCCGCGGTTATTCCCGTTGTTTTTCCCTTTCCGTTAACGCTGATCCATCGTCATTGTCTAGCTGACATAAAGAAGTATAGACGTTAAGCAACAAAAATTATTACCTGATAACGCGGTTACTTTGGTTGTTGTCTAAAAGCTCCCAGAACATTTGTTGCTGTTCCCGACAGTATGGACTCCACGAATGTCTTTTCTTACTTTTTTTAAGTCAGTTCTCCCTTTACATCGTACTCGATACCGGCTGATAATTTGATAATGATAATTTTACATAACCTCTGTTTTTTTCATCACCATCCTTATCATCATATCGGTCTGTAGCGTCCTACGCCTCCAATTCCCAAACGCCATTCCTCCCTATCATCCCAGAGACCTTCTTCCTTTCAGGTTCTCGTCAATACCACTTTGCCAGATCTTTCGAGGTCTACCCTGCTTCCTTTTTCCTTTAGGATTCCATTTTAAAATCTGTTTTGGTATTCTAGCCTCTGGTATCCTTTGAACATGGCCGAACCATACCAGTTGTTCATCCACGATACTCTCTCTTCGCTTTGTCCGATTTTCCTTTCTATTCTGTGGCATAGTTTTGGGGTTTTAACAGGTTTCGGTTTTTACGAGAATGGGGTGTTGGCCCATTGCCCAACCACCAACCTGGAGGACCAAGTCTGACTCTAGCTTTTGACCTGTCCGGCAAGGGTGGCCCTACCAGTAGCTACGCTACCGCCGGCTTAACTCTCAAGCTCACTGGAGCACGAAATCCTCCTCACCCGGCAAAAAATGCCTTCGTCAAGGTGGAGATACCCTCGAGGAGGTATATTTTTCAATCACCACGAAAATAATTTCCAGTGGAAACATTAACACTTACAAATCACTCACAACTATAATGACTGTTGATTAATAATTGATTTTATCTTTGTTACAGTGTAACCCAGTTAAGGCACCTTGCTGCTCGGCCTACGAATGCATACGCAACTCTTATCAGCGCTGGGGAAGATGTATGAAGAGACGGACTTTGTCTCTACCGTAGAAAGTTATCGTTCTCTCGGTCGCAAAGTGCTATTCACTGATTGAAACAAGAATAGCGCTGCCCTAAAACCACAATGAAGTAACAAACTGCCTGAAAAATATCCAAATGTTATCCGAGATAATTTTCCACTACATGGTTACTTCAAGTAGATTCACATTCCTGTTTTAATCAGAGTATAGAAATGCTTTAAAAGCAAGATGTTATAAAATCTAAAAAACGAACTTATTTTTCATAAATGTTGGAAATAAATTACGTGTAATATTAAAAGAAAAAATATTTTTACTTTTAATAATATTGTAAAATTTAGATGTATGTTTAATAGAGTTTGATTTGAAATTACTTTTTCAAATCTTAAAATGCAAGTATTAAGTCACATTTGGAATTATTAATTTCTCTTTCTTTAATGTATAAATAATAAGGCTATTTGTCTTTAATGTACATATTTTATGTTAATCTTATACATGTGTATAAATTCTGTTAATATACTAATTCATGGAATTTTTGATTGTTGTTACTCAGTAGCTGCATAAAGAACTGAGTTTGGACTTTATGAAGATTGTAAATTATTTATTTAATATATTTCTATAATATCTGATACATTACTATGTAATGGTTTATAATTTAAAATAAAATTTAAAAAAAAATGGTGTTTGTCTTGTAATTTCTATAAATAATTTTTCTCTTATATCTATTTGGAAAAGATCATATTTTATCATTTCGAAAACATATTTTTTTGAAAAAAAATAGGTTTTTAAAATCTCAAAATTGGGATTTTATTGTGTATGAATTAGCGTCAAAACAAAACAATGAGAATACGATATGATCTAATACAGAAATAATTAGTAATTTACTGTTTTAAAAAAATAATTTAGTTAATTTATAATGAAAACATTTTATTTTAAAAATATCTAAGGATATTATTACGCTACTAACATACAGACAGCTTTGTGACATTATAGTAAGTAAAGTTTTTATAACTGATAATTTGACAAAATATTATCAAACGTTTAAATTCTGTAATAACAAGCGCTGAAAGTTTCAAGTTACAAGCTGACCTTGGAAGAGTTTGATAAAGTACAGTATGAATAATGTAGAAATTTTGTTGTGAAATACGAATTGAGTGAAGCGAAATTTATGCGGCAGAAGAAAACAGAAGCAAGAATCGCCAAATTATACACCGAGGTGGGAAGGTACGACCTTCATATCTTGTCTTATAAGTCGTCAGATGAATTTCAGGAATGCCGCTTTGTACCATCTGGAGACCAAACTGAATTGAACTTTGTAATAAACTTTTAAAGGAATTGTACTCTCGATTGTTGTAGCAAGTTGATTGCTAATTAAATGTAGTTTAATTAGAAAGTTAAATTTGCGTGACTACTTGCTGTGTTTAAAACGTTTCCGATAAACGGTGATGCTTTTACTTTCTTGGTACACTATAGGGAGAAAGTATAGCAAATCATTTAAATAATCAATATTATAATGATTCATAAGGACAAAAGGATTAATTACTTTGTGTGTGTGTGTGTGTGTGTGTGTGTGTGTGTGTGTGTGTGTGTGTGTGTGTGTGTGTGTGTGTGTGTGTGTGTGTGTGTGTGTGTGAGAGAGAGAGAGAGAGAGAGAGGAGTTTATTCTGTAGTTAAAGTACTAGGTACTACAGATGGGAAAAGTCGTTCTTTTCAATGACCTGTTCTTTTTAAAACCAACGCTTTGAAGATCCGTCCACCGATTCTTTTCACGCATGGATAATAAGAGAAAAATATTGTGTGAAGTTTAATAACTTTGTAAGAAATTTTGCCGCCGAAATACTTCTTCCTTACATATTATATAGTCTGAAATTATATTATAATTACACGTACAATATGAATACATGATTTAGGGTTATTAAAAATATAAATATACTGAAAAAAATATACGTTTTTATTTCTCGTAAATTAGGGCTAGCCTATTTGTTGAACTTTTTTTAGGCTAACAACGTTTCGTAATTATATTTTTTAGATTTGATACGAAATGAAGTTGTTACTTGTTACAAAATATTATTTTAAAATTAAATTTCTAAAGGAAAAATATATAGGCACATGAAACTACTGAAGTAGCAGTGTACAGTAATACACTTATACAGTACGTATAACGAAGGAAAAATATATAGGCACAAGAAACTACTGAAGTAGCAGTATACAGTAATACACTTATACAGTACGTATAACGAAGGAAAAATATATAGGCACATGAAACTACTGAAGTAGCAGTATACAGTAATACACTTATACAGTACGTATAACGAAGGAAAAATATATAGGCACATGAAACTACTGAAGTAACAGTATACAGTAATACACTTATACAGTACGTATAACGAAGGAAAAATATATAGGCACATGAAACTACTGAAGTAGCAGTATACAGTAATACACTTATACAGTACGTATAACGAAGGAAAAATATATAGGCACATGAAACTACTGAAGTAGCAGTATACAGTAATACACTTATACAGTACGTATAACGAAGGAAAAATATATAGGCACATGAAACTACTGAAGTAGCAGTATACAGTAATACACTTATACAGTACGTATAACGAAGGAAAAATATATAGGCACATGAAACTACTGAAGTAGCAGTATACAGTAATACACTTATACAGTACGTATAACGAAGAATAAAGCAAAGATTGAACCATTGAACGAATCCGGGTTTCAGTCTCGGTCTCGGTCTCGGTCTCGAAATGAGGCGAGGTAGTGTTACACGCTGTTGTGGTAGTGGTGGGGATAACAATGAAAGATAACTATGATCCGTTCTTTTTCAGTATGCCTATCAGCTGTTGCATGTTGTCTGTGCTGCTATCTATGTGAAATGTGCAGTACTGGTTGGAGCAACAAAAACGATCGTTCTCAACAATCGATCTCGTTCACACCGGATCTCTTACTGTTCCTTTGACCAGTTCGTTCAGGAACGATCCATTTCTACAAGTATCACTCGTTTTTTTAGTTTTAAACGAGAGTTTTTCCGAACCAGTTTTGTAGCTCCAAAATTAAGTATGTTATAAAATTTGAGTAAGTGTAGGGAAATTACAGTTTCGGTCGAAATTTCATTAAATAGAGTCTTTAAGAAACTAATTAACAAACAAGGGTTGGTGGTTTTTTGCCTAACATCTCCCGGTTCAGAAGGTGTAGGTCGGAACGCAATAATAATAATAATAATAATGATAATGATAATGATAATGATAATGATAATGATAATGATAATGATAATGATAATGATAATGATAATGATAATGATAATGATAATGATAATGATAATGATAATGATAATGATAATAATAATAATAATAACAATAATAATAATAATAATAACAACAATAATAATAAACAACAATAATAATAATAATAATAACAACAATAATAATAATAATAATAATAATAATAATAATAATAATAATAATAATAATAATAATAATAATAATAATAATAATAATAATAATAATAATAATAATAATAATAATAATAATAATAATAATAATAATAATAATAATAATAATAATAATAATAATAATAATAATAATAATAATAATAATAATAATAATAATAATAATAATAATAATAATAATAATAATAATAATAATAATAATAATAATAATAATAATAATATCGGTTAAAACGTGCAGCGACGTTGTCCGATGCCTAGATTCCACTCTTTCCGATCTACCCATTGTCCGATTTGTAAATTTCGATCACTCACAACTTTACGGATTCCTTCCATCCAGCTCTTTCTTGGTCTTCCTCTTGCCCTTTTTAAGGTAACATTTATGTTGTATCTTGATCTAAAGTATTATATTAGATAAAAATGACAAATGTACTAGCCATATAAAGTCGTACCAAAATTAACACCAATTTATAAACCCCTCAGGGAGATGCAGACTAGCTGCACCTATTGAGAGGATTTTGACGTCCCTCGCGGTACCCGAGTCTAACACACACACTTACACTTACAACCTACACTTACGACTTTAGCACTTTACACTCACACTTACATTTAGGAAGGCGATAATAGCCTAAATGTGCTTTTCGCCTTAAAAAAAAACAAAAAACAAAATTTACAAAACAAACAAAGAAACAAGTTGTTATTACTTTGGACAAGTTCGTTAACCAAATTCGTTTAAAAACTTTAAAATGGCGTACATTTCAGATATTTAAAAAATGCGTAACTTTTTTGTCCAAATTTATTTTGAAAATCTGATTTCACCACCGTAATCAGCGATAAAACTGCATAAATTAGCGTTTTAAATACGTCAATTTTATTAGAGGAATGTACTTTTAAAAAATCGCTTTTATCACGCCAGCGAGACAGCTGCGTGAAAAGATTTTCGTTTTATTTTTTCTTTATAAGCGACGACAAATTATTAGCGTCATTATTGTTTTATCTTAACCGTTATAAAACAATCACTGTACACGCATTAAATCTGCAAAACAATGCAACTAAGTTTATTAGTGTACTTATCTAATTAAACACCTGCAATTATATATTAACCTGCCTTATCTAACGTGTTTAAACTTTTACCTTGTGTTCAATTACGGGCGAATTGACGTATTAAAAACAGACATGATATTTTTATCAAAAGTACGCAGTTTGGATCGAAAATTACGTCATGAAAAACAGACTTGTAAATCTTAGTGAATTTGGTTAAAGTGCGGTATAAAGTGAAACACTCTTGGGCCAGTTGACTCGTTGGTTCTGTGTCGTAGCTTTAAGAGATCACAGAATGAAGTTATTTTTGTTCTTTGTTTTAATAGTTCTAGTGATGATCCACACTCGCGATGCACATGCGTGTTTCTGGCAAGCTGTAAGTCTGAAATGTTAAACGATTGTAATCTTACTGATTAACTAAATCACTTAGTCTGTCTTCAGTCCTTTTGTTACATGTTCTATACATTCCTGTTTCGGTTAACGCAGTCATTCTATGGCGATCGAGGTAATTAGTGAATTTGAATTGAAAAATGAGCTTTGGCGTGTGTGTGTGTGTGTGTGTGTGTGTGTGTGTTTTAGCACAATTATTACGTTCGAAATTGTAGTCCGATTTGTTTCAAACTTGGCATAAAAATGGCGTATGGTAGTAACTTGGACAAGTTCGTTAACCAGTAGAATTCGTTCATCAGTTTTAAATGGCGGCCTTTTCAAATCCTTAAAAATTTATAACGTTTTTGTCTTAAATTTTCTTGAATATCTGATTTCACAATCGTAATCAACGTTTCAAAATACATTTTCCCGGTTTTGAATTTGTAAGCTGAGTGTGCCTATGTGTTACATAGAGTACGTGTGACAAAAGTAACCGAAGACAGTTTTAAAATTTATAATTAGAAATATATCGCTTGTAATTAGAAATATATTAGGCCTACATTCTTTTTATATTCTTCTTCTTTTCTGCTAGGATTATTATCACAGTTTTCAGTATAATGATCTGCCTTCCCTAGCTTCGTCAATTCTACTTTCGTTGACGCGTTTCGGAGAACCTCCATCTTCAAAAACTATATACTCAAAAAGAGTATAGATATAGTTTTTGAAGATGGAGGTTCTCCAAAACACTTCAACGAAAGTAGAATTGACGAAGCTAGTGAAGGCAGATCATTATACTGAACACAGTAATATATATATAAATATATATATATATATATATATATATATATATATATATATATATATATATTACACTTTATAATATTAACACTATGAACAATTTTATTTTGTTTATTTAAGTATTAATAAATTATCACGCCATTCTAAACAGTTTATACTAAATGTTGTTAAAAAACGTTTGCTCTAATAGTGATAATCGATTTGTGAAACAATATACAGTAAAAAAAGTGTTTTCATTTAGATTGATAATTTGACGAATTACTTTTTTACAGTTACAACTGCTGTAAATGTTAAGACTTACAATTATTACATTGTATCGTATTTAAGGATTTCCTAATTGTCGAAACGTACATATTTTGTCAGAAATAATTTTCTGTTTATTTATCCAACAAACTGACTGTATCGTTCCTGTTTTTAATTTGCTATGAGATAAAAAATTCAAAATATGCCTAATACCAAAATAATATTTTTAAAACGTTTTTTTTTTGAAAATTGTAGATATCGTTGGTGAGAAACAATAGTAGCACAAGATAAAGAATAACTATGTTTTTAGCAAAATGAACAAAACGTCTAACAATAAATACATTCTAAGTAAATTTTCCAAACGAAAACCATTTTTGAAAACGCTGAATATAAATTATTTAAAGAAAACGTACCAACAACATACTTAATTTATATAAACTAGTTGGAATAATAGAACAGTTTAGGTTATGTTTGTTTTAAATTCAGGATAATTTGATATGGAAAAGCTAATTTTAACAATTTACTCGCACACGTAATTTATTCAAAAACCCAAAGTGGTTTACAAAGAATTACGTCAAACGTGTTTGGAATATGGCCTATATATTTAAGAAAAATTCACAAGAACTTGTATTAAAAAAATTACATACAAGATGTAAAAGTGAGTTCTAAAGGCACATCACAAGCAGTACAAGATTATGTAAAACATAAAGCAATGCAAGTTTGATAAAAAATTTAATAATTCAAGTTGGTTCAGTATGATCAAACAATGCAAGTTTAAGTAAAAGATAGAGCAATATAAGTTTCATGCAAAATGGTCAAACAATGCAAGTTGGTAGAGTATAGTCAAGCAATACAAGGTTGTGTAAAAGATAAAGCAATGTATACTTGGTAAAATGATCACAAAATGCAAGTTAGTTAAGTATGGTCAATTAATGCAAGATAAAAGATAGAGGAATGTAAGTTTCATGCAAAATGATCAAACACTGGAATTTGGTACAGTATGGTCAAGTAATACAATGTTGTGTAAAAGATAAAGCAATGCAAGCTTGGTGAAATGATCAAAAAATTCAATTTGGTTCAGTATGATCAAGGAATGCAAGGTTATATAAAAGATAGAGCAATGCAAGTTTCATGCAAAATGGTCAAACAATGCAAGTTGGTACAGTATGGTCAAGCAATACAAGGCTGTGTAAAAGATAAAGCAATGCATACTTGGTGAAATGATCAAAAAATTCAATTTGGTTCAGTATGATCAAAGAATGCAAGGTTATGTAAAAGATAGAGGAATGTAAGTTTCATGCAAAATGGTCAAACAATGCAAGAAGGTACTGTATGGTCAAACAATACAAGGTTGTGTGAAAGATAAAGCAATGCATACTTGGTAAAATGATCAAAAAAATTCAATTTGGTTTAGTATGATCAAAGAATGCAAGGTTATGTAAAAGATAGAGCAATGTAAGTTTCATGCAAAATGGTCAAACAATGGAAGTTGGTACAGTATGGTCAAGCAATACAAGGTTGTGTAAAAGATAAAGCAATGCAAGCTTGGTGAAATGATCACAAAATTCAAGTTGGTTCAGTATGATCAAGGAATGCAAGGTTATGTAAAAGATAGAGCAATGTAAGTTTCATGCAAAATGGTCAAACAATGGAAGTTGGTACAGTATGGTCAAGCAATACAAGGTTGTGTAAAAGATAAAGCAATGCAAGCTTGGTGAAATGATCACAAAATTCAAGTTGGTTCAGTATGATCAAGGAATGCAAGGTTATGTAAAAGATAGAGCAATGTAAGTTTCATGCAAAATGGTCAAACAATGCAAGAAGGTACTGTATGGTCAAACAATGCAAGAAGGTACTGTATGGTCAAACAATACAAGGTTTTGTACAAGATAGAGCAATGTAAGTTTCATGCAAAATGGTCAAACAATGCAAGAAGGTACTGTATGGTCAAACAATACCAGGTTTTGTACAAGATAGAGCAATGTAAGTTTCATGAAAAGTGGTCAAACGATGCAAGGTTTTTTTACAGATAGAGCAATGTAAATTTCATTAAAAATGGTAACAAAATGCAAGTTGCTGCATTTTGCAGTACAGTTCGTCATAAAATATGAACAACTGGGTTTTAATATTTATTTTTAATGACATTTTTGATTTCAATTTTTTGTAAACACTTTTGAAATTACAATTGTAGCAAAATAATTCTTCTGTTACATAGGTTACTTTTACTGATACTCGGCAAACAATAAATTGAACATTATTTGTTGACTGTCTGTACTGTAAATGTTGTCATGTTGGCAGTGTGGTGAACACAACTTCGGATGTTGCGCGGGATACCACTGCTCCAGTCTGAACAGGTTCGGGAGGTGTTTGAAGGCAACAGTGAATAACACAATATCTTTCTAGAACGTCAACAAGGAACAGCTGACGATAGACAACGCAAGCCAGGAACGTCGTTAAACAACGATACGTAGTTATGACGTCTTTGTAATCTTTTTTATTTGTTTTTAAACCTTCAAGTGTAGAAGAAACAAATCGTTTTTATTTGAAATCGATATAAGTGTATAGGTTATCTTGTTTGTATAAAATTTCATTAATATATTTAATAAAAGTTTTTGTAAATACAACTTTTTAATTAAAACTATAGTTAGTTTTATTTTTCACTTTCACTTCATAATTAATTTATCCGAAAACTACTGCGTTTGCTTTTTGTTGATATTCTAGAGTTAAAAATTAATAGTGTTTACCTTTGTATAACTAAAACAATAATTTATTCAACTAGAATTAATTAACACTGTTATACAACAGCGTTATACTTAGTGTTCATAAATTATTTAACGTATTGGAACTGGAAATTAATTTAACATGTCAGTTAATATACGGTAATACTCGAGTGTACACAGTTTTGAATATAGTCGCTAATAATAAGTTTTTTTAGTGGATTAATTCAATCTGTCATTTTTACTAACCTATAAAGTAAAAACTTAACCAAATTATGGCGCGGTAAATTTTCGTTTTTAATTTATTGCAGACAGTTTTTCAAAACTCATCGTAGTTTGCAGTGAAAGTGCAATGTTTAACATTACAAGAAAGAAAAAAGTAGTTCATTATGGCATTTCTGTAAAAAATATTTTCTTAGTTCTCTACATCTGACGTGGACAATACCTTACTAGAGTAACATTAAGAAATTCCATTAAAAAAATCGGTTCTTGTGAAAAAAGGTTTTATAATTTAAATAAAATTAATTTTATCCAGTTATGAAGATGATTGTACAAAAAAGGATTGCCAGAATCAGCACGTCAAAAATCAGCATATCCAATTTTAAACTCGAAACTTCAAACCAGATGGTTTAAAATTTGATTAGGATAATAAATAGATTCATAAATAAGTTGAAACATGTGGAAAACAACGACTTGACACACTTCCCTAACTGTCTGCAACTAGCAATGAAGTTTAAAGATAAGAACGTTATTGAGTTTTCTAACTGTCTGCAACTAGCAATGAAGTTTAAAGATAAGAACGTTAATTAGTTTTCTAACTGTCTGCAACTAGCAATGAAGATTAAAGATAAGAACGTTATTGAGTTTTCTAACTGTCTGAAATCAGCAATGAAGTTTAAAGATAAGAACATCATTGAGTTTTCTAACTGTCTGTAACTAGCAACGAAGTCTAAAGATACGAACGTTATTGAGTTTTATAACTGTCTGCAACTAGCAATGAAGATTAAAGATAAGAACGTTATTGAGTTTTCTAACTGTCTGCAACTAGCAACGAAGTCTAAAGATACGAACGTTATTGAGTTTTCTAATTGTATGTATCTAGCAATGAAGTTTAAAGATAAGAACGTTATTGAGTTTTCTAACTGTCTGCAACTAGCAATGAAGTTTAAAGGTAAGAAAGTTATTGAGTTTTCTAACTGTCTGCAACTAGCAGTGAAGTTTAAAGATAAGAACGTTAATTAGTTTTCTAACTGTCTGCAATCAGCAATGAAGTTTAAAGATAAGAACGTTATTGAGTTTTCTAACTGTCTGTAACTAGAAATGAAGTTTAAAGATAGGAACGTTATTGAGTTTTCTAACTGTCTGTAACTAGAAATGAAGTTTAAAGATAAGAACGTTATTGAGTTTTCTAACTGTTTGCAACTAGCAATGAAGTCTAAAGATAAGAACGTTAATTAGTTTTCTAACTGTCTGCAATCAGCAATGAACTTTAAAGATAAGAACGTTATTCATTTTTCTAACTGTCCGCAACTAGAAATGAAGTTTAAAGTAAAGAATATTATTGAGTTTTCTAACTGTAGTTTAGAAACTCAAGAAATTATTGATAAATTCAATACAAGATTTGAGGAAATTTAAACATTTAAGAGCAGTGCTCTGCTTTATAATAATTCTCTTTGAGCTACCATCGAAGATCAAGACCATCTCGTAAGCTGTGTGATCTTCAAATTCTTATGTTACTGCAGGCCATACAAGAAAAGTGTCTGATTTGTTTAAACTGCTGTCTAAGGGAAAATTCCAAACGCAAGATTTTTAACTGAAATTTACATCAATGTTTGGAAGCACATGTGCAAGTGGAAGTGTATTTTCCAGCACAAAATTGGTAAAAGGCCATAACAGAAGTAAGCTTGCGGATACCTCCTTACTTTGTCTCATGATATTATCTACAACTGGACTGGAGGCGTACATTTTTCATTAGTGAATGAAGCTGTTCGATCACAATATTCACATTAAGTAGTTCTTTTAATTCGTATCGTAAGGTTTTTTTTAAGTGAAGTAAATCTTACTTTTTCTCAATATATTTAAAAAAGTTTTAAAGCAAAATTTTTTTAAAAAATTATCGTTTTTGTTTTAATTACGATTTTATACATTATTGTTACCTTAGTATCTTGTTGTTTCTTTTAATAAATTGACTATATTACTGTATGGCCAGCGACAATGCTAAAATTTTAGTTGTGGCTCTTGGAGTCTTGCATATTGGACACCTTTCTCTGCACTGTAAAATAGCATGAAGAAATGTTGACAGCGTGTTGGTATCTTCCGTCAGAACATACTTTACAAAAGCTACTAAAGTGCATTGCACGGACGCCAGGAAATCGGAAATGATTTTGTTGAGCTCATCAAGCTAAGAGCTTTTATTAACACAGCTCAATACACGTCGGGATAACGAAATGGGCTGATGTTTTATCGATATTTTAGTACGCAGGTAATTTATTAGAAAGCTGAGTTTAATGTTTGGGTATCTCGGGTCCTTGGGTAATCTTTCAATGGAGATATTTACGTAGAAATTCTAAAGGTGTGTATAGACAAATTGGAAATAATTGTGGTTTTGGAGTAAAACTTTGCTCTAGGTGATTTGTTTCAAAGTAAAAATTTAAATCGATTAGATTTACAATATAATTTAAATTAGTGAACTAAACTGCGATTAAAAGAGACGTTTTAATTATCTTAATTGTAGCTTCCTTTAAAATCCCTTAATCTTTATCTCTTAATGACCATCTTCTATCTCTCCTGCGCTGATACTTTCCTCCTCAACCTATCCTGTCTTTTCCTTGCCACCGGCAATCATGTTATTAATCATGTTAGTTATCTGTTTTTAGCAAAGAAGTAAATTAAAACATATTAATAGCAAATTTGCTTATAAAAAAATAGTTCGTTATTAGTAAATTTTAAAATCCATATTTTTTACCCTTTTTTAAATGTGTGTAGAAAAAAAATATTGAAAAAGTAAATTTATTTAAATTACTTTTCGTGTAAAGTACAAATTTAAAAAATACAAATATTAAAAAATGTTGCGTAAAGACAGATAAACATTGGTAGGATTTTTTGCCGTATATATATTTTTGCCGTATAGACATTTTTGCCGTATAGACATTTTTGCCGTATAGACATTTGTCGTATACACATTTTTGCCGTATAGACATTTTTGCCGTAAAGACATTTTTGCCGTATAGACATTTGTCGTATACACATTTTTGCCGTATAGACATTTTTGTCGTATAGACATTTTTACCGTATAGAATTTTTTGCCGTATACAAATTTTTGTCGTATACAAATTTTTGCCGTATAGACTTTTTGCCGCATAGACATTTGCCGCATACAAATTTTAGCCGTATACACATTTTTGCAGTATAGACATTTTTGCCGCATAGACATTTGCCGCATACAAATTTTTGTCGTATACACATTTTTGCCGTATAGACATTTTTGCCGTATAGACATTTTTGCCGTATAGACATTTTTGCCGTATACAATTTGCCGTTGTTTTTTTTGCCGTATAGACATTTTTGCCGTGTAGACATTTTTGCCGCATAGACATTTGTCGTATACACATTTTTGCCGTATAGACATTTTTGCCGCATAGACATTTGCCGCATACAAAGTTTTGTCGTATACACATTTTTGCCGTATAGACATTTTTGCCGTATAGACATTTTTGCCGAATACAAATTTTTGTCGTATACACATTTTCGCCGTATAGACATTTTTGCCGCATAGACATTTTTGCCGCTTTGTTACAAATTTTGTCGTATACACATTTTTGCCGTATAGACATTTTTGCCGTATAGACATTTTCCGCATACAAATTTTTTTCGTATAGACATTTTTGCCGCATAGACATTTGCCGCATACAAATTTTTGTCGTATACACATTTTTGCCGTATAGACATTTTTGCCGTATAGACATTTTTGCCGAATAGACATTTTTGTCGTATACACATTTTTGCCGTATAGACATTTTTGTCGCATAGACATTTGCCGCATACAAATTTTTGTCGTATACACATTTTTGCCGTATAGACATTTTTGCCGTATAGACATTTTTGCCGTATAGGCATTTTTGCCGCATAGGCATTTGCAGCATACAAATTTTTTGTCGTATATATATTTTTGCCGTATAGACATTTTTACCGTATAGACATTTTTGCCGCATAGACATTTGCCGCATACAAATTTTTATCGTATACACATTTTTGCCGTATAGACATTTTTGCCGCATAGACATTTGCCGCATACAAATTTTTGTCGTATACACATTTTTGCCGTATAGACATTTTTGCTGTTGACCATTTTATTTGGTCTTTTTTAGAACGTTTATCCATTTTTTTAACTTTCTATAATAGATAAAAACCCTCTTCACAATGTGAAATTGCCTTTTATAACCTAAAAAGTACACAAATCCTTTGTTTAAATGTTATTATATGCATTTGTAATACAACAATTGTATGCAATTTTAGTTTCTATTATTATTATTATAAAAAATAATATTTCACTTATTTTATTAATTTATCATTTTAAACTTCTAATTCTGCCATTATTTTGTTAAATATTTATTTCATTTTCGTCTTGCAGTATTCGAACTAAATAGTCTGCAATGAATCGCTTGATCCTGTAATGCATAGTATTACTTATTGTTACTCACTGACTGCATCTCTTTGATATAGTTATATCACAAAACTTCCACAGTTATTTCACAGCTGTTCCAACCAACAGCTCTCATGTTTTCCTACACATGCAACCTACCTACACTGTTTCCTTCCGTTACACTCAATTCGATTTCACTGCGCCACGAAAATTTGCCGTACAGGGTGTAAAAAAATATTGACTTTAAAAAATAAAAACAATAACGCAATCAGTGTAGAGGTTTCAAGTTAGTTGAATGGAAAAATCTTTAAATACAAACAATGTCGGCCCGAAGAAATATGTGCTAACGACGCTACAGTAACAAGACTTGTTAATGATTGCTGTCAAACACTGCCAGATATATAAAAAAACGGAAGGTCCTAACTGTAGGGAAATACTGCAGGCTTTGAACTTTGAAAAGGACGGTTTTGTGTTTTTAATCAAAGAAGACGTCCTTCAAAAGAAAAATCATTTTATTTGATAAAAGGGGGAAAATGAATGAATGTACAAACTTTAATTAGGATAAAAAAATATTTTTGAATTCAGCTACAAGGCAGATGGTTGAAGAGAAGCTGCACCTATTGAGAGGATTTAGACGTCCCTCGCAATACCCGAGTCCAACACACACTTACACTTACAACACTACACTTACGACTTTAACACTTTACACTCACACTAACATTTAGGGAGGCTGAAATAGCCTCAATGTGCTTTTCGCCTTAAAATACCAAAACAAAACAAAAATTGACACTAGCTGAACAGTGTAGGTAAAACCGGGGTTTTCAGCCGCCTCGGTGGCCTAGTTGATAGCGTACTGGTCTTGCACCCCGAGGACCCGGGTTTGATTACCGGCCAGGGCTTGGCATTTTCATACGCTATAAATCATCCCGTCGTCTGCATTAGCCCAAGTGTGCACAATAGTCGGACGTTAAAAAAAAACCGTGTTTTTAAGTTAAAGATTTGGCTGACCTTGCGGCAAAAAATTGTGCTACATTGGAGTGCAAATTGTGAAAAAATTTTTCAACAATGACCAAATTCAAGATGGTGGCTGTTTTGAGCTGCTAAACAATTGCTTTTCGCCTTAATAAAAAAAAATGAATTCAGCTGTGTTTTATAAATTGTTTGTATAGATAGCCTGAAATTGTGTCTTGTCAGTACGTTCAAGTATGAGATACGATTTAGTTGAAGGAACTACTATATCGGTTTCGGAACGTTTCGCGACATTGACCGATGACATTTGTCCAACCATGTCAATTGTCCTCTCAAAATCCTGTCATTCATCAAATTTTGTACGCCTTCTTTGAACGCCACTCGTCAGCCTCTTTGAACAAGTATGAACCATGAGCGGTTGTTTTACCTTAATGTTTAGAGTGCCTCCCATGCACGTCCTTCTTTTCGCCTCAGAGAGAAAATGTCGGAATTTTTAAACCTTTTTTAAACACTTAAAAGCATTCACGTTGTATAAACAAAAATTTGTTTCGCAACGCAAGTTCAGTCTGTTAACAGTTAAACGTATAATTCGAAGAAATAATTCTAAGTTGAGAACAAATTTTATTTATTTCTCTTTCTTGATTTGATTTAAATATTAGTAAAATATTTTTACAAAGTAATGTAAAAATTAAGTATTTAAAATTCATTTCACTTAGGGTTACCAGAACCTCGTAGGGGTTGCAGACTAGCTGCACCTGTTGAGAGGGTTTAGACGTCCCTCGCGGTACCCGAGTTTAACATACACTTACGACTTTAACACTTCACACTTACACTAACATTTAGGGAGGTGATAATAGCCTCATAGTGTTTTATGCCTTTAAAAAAATTAATGTTACCATTTATACTTGTTTTGCTCTACAGATAATGAATACAATTAATTTATAAGGAAAGAATTTTATATAATTATAAACTTGTTAGTGATAAACATAAGACAATTACGGTAAACTGAAATATTGCTTAGCAAAATATAGAAAAAAGTTCTGAAATGAATAATCCGAGTAGTGTCATTAATCTGGATTGGTGAAAGCCTTCACTTAATTTGTTAATCTTTATTAAAACCTGTAAGTACTAAAATAATATAATTTATTGACTTAAAGTGTTAAAAAATTTTGTTTCAGAAATTATATCGTTTCATGTTTAAACAGCTTTACTGTTATAACAATTAGTACTTTATCAGCTTATATAGTCTCTCTTCGTAAATCAAAATGTCTTCCAAGGTTTCGTTGAAATTTTATTTCACTACAAAAAATCTCGAATTAGAATAAATCTGATGAAATAACTGCAAAGAATTTACGATTTTAACAGTTTCCTTAAACGAACACAATATGGCGTTAAGAAATTTTATTCAATCATTTTAAAAAGTTTACAGAAATATTTTCACTTTCAGTTGCTTATCAAAGTGCAGAACGTGGAATTGTGGGTACACTTGAATCCGGGACAGCAAGCATTGTCACACTGAAACAGAATATGCAAGATTATAGTCCAGTTACATAGAATCACTTGCGAATTCTCCTCCAGCTCCCTCCAACAGTTCAGTGACAGAGAATCTGCCAATATGACTTTACAAACTGTTACTACTCAGCAATAGTGAAGAAAAGGAGGAAGCTTCGGTGAGAGAGTGGGGACTCGACCTCTCACTCGCACATTCTTTTCTCTGACCGCTGCTGTTATTAGCAGGCCGTTTTTAGAATGATCTAAGTACATTTACTTAAATGCCAAACAATCTGAACAATAAGATTAGCCAAAGTGAATATAAAACGAAAAAGAAAAACAGAAATATATAAAATACTTAAAATGATAACCAAAGAAAAACTGATTGGAATGTAAACACAAAATGGTTTCGAAATTATTTTTAAGAGTCATTTTAAAAAGAGATTAAAACATTTAAAATTAAAAAAATATATAATATTTTTTATATTTATAATTTAAATTAAATATAATTTAATAACATTAATTAAATTATTTAATATTTAATTTTAATTTAATATTAATTAAATATAATTAATTTAATTTAAATAATATAATATAATTTATAATTTATACATTTATAATAATATAAATTACGTAAAATTATTGTAAATTTTTAAATAAAATTTTAGTTCATTAGGGTAATTGTTTTAAGATTTTAATTTTGAACAAAAAAAATTGTTAAAGTTAGATTTTTTTTATTCTGACCCATTTATTAAAATTAACAAAGAATGTACATCTCGTCTTTACGATAATTCAGATTTTATGAAATTTTAGTTCTTAGTCTACACACAAGCCCATATGGTTTTTCCTCTTGAGTCGACGAGCGTCATTACTCGCTTCAAGAATGGAGTTCACTTATATATATATATATATATATATATATATATATATATATATATATATATATATATAATCGAACACGCATGTCATGCTTTGCTGCATTTTCCCTAATTTCTCCCTTTACACTATTAATGTTAAGGTCACGATGTAAATCACCATACCGAACGTACCAAACGTGCATTTACCTCTCAGCACTTTGTTTTGAAAGTGCTGTTGTTTTAATTTCACATCCCCAAAGTTTTACGCCATATGTCCTAACAGGTTTGAACACCTATTTATATTACGTGTTGACAGTTCAGATCTGCGACCACGCAGTCAATATTTTTGTATTTCATATTTAATTCCTCCTTTTTTATTTTAACACGTTCTTTCCATTTTAATTTACTAACAAGAGTATACATTAACTTCGTTTTATTTAAAAATGGTAATATTTCAGAACTAGTTTTTACGTGTACAAATAATGTACATTTATTTGTAAAAAACGTGTTGACTCACTGATTTTAAGTCACCATTTTTTGCTTATTTTCTCTGTTGCTCTCTCCATCTTCCCAAGTGTAATATCCTTATCAAGTGCTAAAATAGCAGTGTCGTCTACATACGTTGCTACTAAAACATTTTCAGTCTCGTGTATATCACGTGTTTATGGCAAATACAACAATGGACCTAGCACGCAACCTTGAGGATCGCAAATCTAGTTTTGAATTTAAAAAAATCAAAGTATTGAATCGCACCACGACATGTTAAATAATACAAATACATTGATTCATAGTACTTATTTATCGTTCCTTAGAGTAATAAATACTGGCATTGGTGACGCTTAGAATTATATTTCATAAAATAGATCATTAGACAAACGAGATTTAACAAATTCAACTGTCATTGTTATTAGCTAAAAAAAACTTCGTCTGTTTTTGTGTTACTCTCTTAATGTCAGTACAAAGTTTATTTTTATTTTGAAATAAACACATAATTAAACACAACTTAGTATTAACAAATGAAAATGCATAACAAAATTTGCTTCTTTTACTTCTCACTGTTCGTTATTTGAATGAATTATATTTTCCAGTGAATTAAAATAAAATTTCAGATTTGTTACTCACAGATTGGAACCAACAGGCTTGTGCCACAGCCATGTAGGCGACTACAATCAATAAAACAATAAAATTAATTAACGTCTGCATAGCTTTGTCCGAGTACAAGGTGCCGTTTGTTAGTGAAAGTAACTTTATAAACGCAACACTTCGCCTTCACTAAACGAAACGGGATTTAAAACAGTCACGAGATAAGTGAAGTTTTTCAGTCGCGCAAACATTGTAAATGCTCATTGCGTAGTCGTAGAGGTCATGGTTTTTTGTTGCCTGAATATTTCGCTCTCGTCAGAGATTTAGTGTTCGCAAAAACTCAGGCACCTGCTTCTAGATAACAGAATTTTTTTTGATTGTTCTGAATAAAAATTTGCATTATTAATTTTACAAGTAAGTACTGTTTATTGGATCCTGTACAGTAGTAAGCTATGAAATTAAAATTAGTTTTTTTAAAAATAGTTTTAACATTTAAACAACAAGTATTGCAAGCAAAATTCATAAAATTTATTTTCTGAATTTTTTACTTTACATAAAGAATTAAGAAAATGTAAAAGATAGTAAAAAAATAAATATTGAGGTTGTGGTGGATCTTTAAGTTTTCAGATCTTAGCCCAAAGAAGTAGCGTGTGTGTGTATGTGTGCGCGCGCTCTTGTATTCAAATTTGATTAATTAAAAACAAAGTTTTTAAGTACTTTTTTAGTGGAAAATATGTTAAAACCAGACTTCTTCAAAATCAGTTGTAATTCTTAAAATATAGTCCATTACAAAAAGATATTGGTGGAGTTATTAGAAACACTTGTATTATTTCTCAAAATCTGTTCGTTACATTTTGATCAAGTAATAAAGTATTGTAGTAAATTTTAAATAAATGTTCTGGAGTACGCGATAATGAACCGTTACAGTTTTGGTTTTATTTTTTCAGTTCACTCTCGAAATATAATTTTCTTCATTTAAAATAAGGTACACTAATAAGACTTATATTACCAAAAATTGAGCAAAATGTAACACATTTTCCTTCCGGATTTTTTCGGATTTTTTTTTCTTGAAAAATAATGGAACATAAAAAAATGTTTGTAATTTTGTACACGAATTATTTAAAAAATTAAAAAACGTTGAAAAATCAAGAAAGTAACGTTTGATGATTAATGTAAAGATATATTTTTAATAGAATTTCGAAATTCGAATATTCGAATTTTACTTTAAGAAACGAGAAAACCTTTTTTTTGCCCTATCATAATTATACCATAAAACTGAACTTACTATTAATTGCGATCCGGCTGTTGTTTATGTGAATATTCTACTACGAAAAATATCAGTCAAATATTTGATGAAACTTTGACAAATTTCTTGTTCACATTATTGTCAAAGTTGTACGAAAGAAATAAAACGTATTGCATTTGTCACATTTCTTTAATCAGCTGTGTTATTGACAAGATATATTTTGAGGTTATATTTTCGTGAGGTTATATTTGATGAAACTTTGACAAAGTTCTTGTTCAGATATTTGTCAAAGTTGTATGAAAGAAATAAAACGTATTGCATTTGTCACATTTCTTTAAAAGCTGTGTTATTGGCAAGATATGTTTTGAGGTTATATTTTCGTGAGGTTATATTTGATGAAACTTTGACAAAGTTCTTGTTCACATTTATTGTCAAAGTTGTATGAAAGAAAATAAAACGTATTACATTTGTCGCATTTCTTTAATCAGCTGTGTTATTGACAAAATATATTTTGAGGTTATATTTTCGTGAGGTTATATTTGATGAAACTTTGTCAAAGTTCTTGTTCACATATACAAATATGTAGTTGTATTTGATACAAATACAAAGTTGTATCAAAAAAAATAAAAAGTATTGCGCTTGTCACATTTCTTTAATCGGCATATTTTTTGGAGTTATGTTTTCCTGTCACCCCAATAATTTTAGCAACTTGCTGACTTCACAATTAATTACTTTAAGCGCAAAACACAGCATACAGTAAGCGAAGTTTAGGTTGTATAAGAAATTGATTATAGTTATTTAAATGAAAGAAATTTTGACACAGATAATCAACAAAGCAACGTATTTCTCTTGAATCGAACTAAGCGTGCACAAAAAGTTTAAAGTGGTTTTATAACACTCAAATACTGTTGAAACTATGCCTTGGCTGGATCGAATGGTTTGAATCTTTCATAATTGTATACAGCACGTATTTATGACTTAGGCCTATACGTTTCTACTGACAACAAATATTTTATGACTACAGTTTTAACTAATGCGTATACATTTTTTTAATTACAAAACTAAGTAATATTATTATAAAAACAGACACGATGCGGAAAAGGAGAATTGTTTTTTTCGGCCATATAGCACGTCTTTCAGAAACCCGACTGGTGAAACAGCTATTTAGCTATTTCTGGAAGATTAAAACGCAGAATAATTGTTCAAAGAGAGTGGATTTAGAAGAGTTAAATTTGACGGGGCCTCAAACTGAAGGTAAAGCAGAGAAGAGGATTGTAAGGAATATCTGCGATTCAAACTAACAACATTGAACGAAAGACCTATACCGTGCTACTATGTTCAGTATATTGATCTGCCTTCCCTAGCTTCGTCAATTCTACTTTCGTTTACGCGTTTCGGAGAACCTCCATCTTCAAAAACTATATCTATACTCACATACATGGAGTATAGATTATAGTTTTTGAAGATGGAGGTTCTCCGAAACGTGTAAACGAAAGTAGAATTGACGAAGAAAGGGAAGGCAGATCATTATACTGAACATAGTGACAATAATCCTAGCAGAAAAGAATAAGAATATAAAAAGAACCTATACCATAACTGATGAACAAAGAGTAGCCAGGTCGGTCGGGATGAAGAAATTTTGGGAACGGAAGAAGAGGCTGAAACGCTAGTCTCTCAATAGCGATATTGGAGTTGAAAGTGGACTGATTTAAGTGCTTCAATAAAGGCGTAAACTATTAAAAAAATTATAAAAAAATATGTAAGTGTATTTTACAGTTTCAATAGGCTAAGACAATGTTATTTTTTTTTAACGTTTTAAAGTATAAACTACAACGAAAGAAACTTTTTTTTTTTTGTTTAACGTCCGACTAATGTGCACACTTGGGCTAATGCAGACGATGGGATGATTTATATCGTATGAAAATGCCAAGCCCTCGCCGGGAATCGAACCCGGGTCCTCGGGGTGAAAGCCTAGTACGCTATCCACTAGACCACCGAGGCGGCTCAACGAAAGAAACAAAGTCAAGTACAGAAAAGACAACATTTTGAGGTTATTTACTGTTTATTTTGAAAACATTTGTCAAATACAAGTTCAAGATCCATCATAGTTTGATAAAAGATCTTTGACGAATAAAATTTTACGTTTCTTTGGTAGCCCCTTATTTAATGTTCCTTCCTCTCCATAGAATAAAACGTCCTGGGCTTACTTACTTGATTGAAGCCGGTTAGAAGTGGACATCAAACAAATGTGAGACTTTACTAATAAAAGAGTTTGAAAGGCACAGATACTAACACTAACAAATAGGAGGGCGAGTGTGAAACAAAGCAAATTATTGTTGAGAGTAGCCTACTAAATTTAGGGCATCGTTTACTGGAGTGTTAAATCCATTTGCAAGGGCTGTGAAACCGGCTTAAAACAGATGATAGCTTAGAGCGCTGTTTATTCAGCTGTTCGCGTCCAAGTGTCCCCATGGCGCTAATGAATTTTTGTCCTTATTTCTCTTTGTGTTACTCATAATTATAGTTTAAATAAAACTTTACGGCGCATCCCGTTTTGTTATGCTTTTTGTTTTTACTTTTATCGTAAAAAAAAAGAATTCACCATTTTGCGTTTAAAGCATTTATACCTACAGGGTGTTCAATAATGACGGAATTTGAATAAGGATTTTATTATTAAGAAATAAAGCAATCTAAGCTCGCGAATGTCTCTCAAACGACTGCAAAAATAATTTTTCTACAGTAATATTTCTTGAAATCAAGATTTAACCATCAGAACCAGCATTAAAATCCGCATATATCAGCATTTTAAAATTTCAAATTCACTCTAAAATTAAAAAAATAACCGTGGTCTAATTCAATTTCTTAATTTCAACTGAGACTGAAAATTCGAAACGTTAATTTATGCAGCTTTTAACGCCGATTACAATAGTAAAATCATTTTAAGACAAAAATGTTGTAAAGTCGTAAAGATTTGAAATAACCGCCGTTTTGAAACCATTAACGGATTTTACTGGATAAAAAATTTGACCAAGGAACCAAAATCTACTATCGTACTGTTTTTGAATTAAATTGGACCAAAACTTCGAATGTGAGAGTGTTAAAAAAGACATACCACACACGCACGCACACACACACACACACAAACACACACACACACAAATACACACACACAAAGACACACACGCGCACACACAAACACACACACACACACATACACTCAATACAATATATCCAGGATGAGGGAGGTGTGGAGGATCAGAAGGAACAAGACATGATTCGGAGTGCTTTGCGTGATCCAACAGAGTCTATACGCAGATAATAATAATAATATATATATGGAAATTCGCTTTAAGTGCTATTAATGAAAATATTTCAAAATGTGCAATGTTGGTAGACCTGAATACGTCGAAATGTTGTCCAAGCTTTTTTCACTTCTTTATTAAGTTTAATTTTCACGAAATATTGTTACGTAATATACGTTTTTCCTGTAACACGTTAAATACATCTAGCACAAAAAATACTTTCTTAAATATCTCAAATTTTCCCGTGTATATTCTGCCATTTTCTGGATTTTTGTAGATAGCTTCTACACTCCATTTTTGTGACAAATAATTAAATTATGAAATGTTTAATTTTCGTGTTGTATTTGAATGAATGAATTATGTTTTATGATAATTTCTTTTACACAGTGCAACTGTTTAGTGTTATTTAAATTTGGATTTTTTTATTTAACAAAATACAGTACTAATTGCACTGTTATAATGTCACTGGCAAGAAAATATATTATTGTAAAATAGTTCTTTCTTTCATGGAATAATTCCCAACATAAGCATTAAATCAGTAATTTTGTTTTCTGTATGTGTCATCTAAATTTATAAAATACGATAGTTTGGGTAATACATACTATATTAAATTCCTAAATTACATTAAAAAACCTTAACTATTTGAAAAGCGCTTAAAATCCATAGAGGTTACAGTTTTTAAAATCCACTTGACGTTTATAATTTCTGTACGCGACACAAACTAAACTGCCCGCATCAAACCATAGGTTATCGTTGTATACATATCTTTATGCCGCCATTTTACTTGATGTTCTGCTTTCTATACTATAACGTGAATTTGATGACGTCATTTCTTTTTATCACCTCACATCGGCTGTTATAAAACATGCGAAACAGTCGACGTCACTATAAAGCAAGTATTGATACACTGTGAATGCGTCATTCTTCTGTATTCACTTCGCTAACATTATAAAATACATCGCGGTACAAAGTAACTTTAATGCTGGATTAAGTAGTTACGTTTACACTACCCTTCAGTTAGTTACAATTAAATTAGTAAATTTAAGATTCGAACTTGGAATATTTCAAATCTATAACCTAAAAATATTAAACGAAAGTTTAATATTACTAACGAAAATTTTGCCCTATTTGATAATATCATAATATTACTAACGAAAATTATAATAATGTTAGTAGGAGATAAACAGTTGTATTTGCATCACAATTGCTTCGTTAAAACTATTCACGAGTTTGTAATCTGTGGTTACAGTTGTTTTTGTTTATGATGAACATAAAATATTAACACACAATCTGTTATTTGTTAATATTGAAATATTTATGTTTATAATCACACAATATTATAATAACACAAACAAATAACGCGAGTTTTGTAATTAATTGTGTTTTAATATACATCATGTTTTAAAATTGTATTGAATATGCTTATATATCGTTACGAATTGCTTAGAGCTAAACTTTGCGATATAATTGAAATAAACAAGAACATTGTTTTGTTAAGGAGACTGAGAATTGGCTAAAGAATACAAAATGGCGGAATCCCCTTGTAAGGAAGTTAATAAATATTATGTTAAAACTTTTTGAAACGTTAGCTTTTAACGTTAGCTTTGGCGAGAAAAGTGAAAAGGAATAAAGTTTGCCGAACGGAAGAATGTAACGGAAATATGGAACGAACGAGTAAAAGAATTTCGTCTCTGTATTTCTGTCTTTTTCTACCTCCTTTTCGATAGCAGTACAGGTGTATTGTATGAAATCGTTTTCCTTTCGTTTCGGTATTTTTCCTTAGTTGAAGAACAAGTGCACGTTGTAACCGTTCATAATACATTTTAAATTAATATAAACGTTTATAATAATTGTTGTTAATATTGCTGATTTTTAACAACATAACCTGAAACTTATTATAGCCTATCAGCTGTTCAATGAATCAGCTGATCGTTACGAATTAATATAAAACAACTGATCTTATAACTACAGTAAATAATATCTAAGTTAGATTAACGTATTTATTTATTTAAACAAAACAAAGTGTTTGTATACACTCTTCAAACTATGTATTCAGCAAAATATCATTTAACTTCTGTCGGTAAATCCACACTTGTACTTTTTTTATTTAAGATTTCCTTTGAAACCTGTTTTTTAAATATAAATATTCTATACATACCATTAGAATTTCCAGGAAAATAGTTGTTGATATTAAAAAACTGTCAAAACACTCGCTGAGATGTCCAACATCAAATTCAGCTTTCTAACAAATTACAACCATACTAAAATATCGATAAAACATCAGCCCATTTCGTTATCCCTAAGTGTATTGAGCTGTGTTAATAAAAGCTCTTAGCTTGATAAGGTCAACAATCATTTCTGATTTTTTCGAATCGTTGTAATTTTCACGATTGTGTCTTATAAAGAAATTTATGGCGGAAGATGTTCGATTTTCTCGAATTAATTTTAAACATTTTCACTTGTAAAATATATAGAAAATAACCGATCAACAAAATACTTCTACAGAACTACAGTATTTTTGTTGAACTTACTAATATTCATTTAACTCTAATAATAATCTCACATATGTTGTACAAATATTGTTTTAAGTTATAGTGGGACAATGCGTTTTAACAATGATCTACTTTCGTCTTTACATTTTTTCTTCATCTTTAAAATTACGTAGATTTGATGCAAATGAAGATAACTTCTGAAATATTGTTATCCATTAATATTGTCTCGTAATATTGTCTCTTAAAAGTTATCCGATTCGTCACCGAAAAAACTAATTAATTAAAATGCAACAAACATCCTTTTTTAAGTCTTTAAAATTTGACTTTTCTATAAAAAGCAGATAAAAAATTAACAGTTCGTAAGACAAGAAAAGATTTTGAACAATATTCAGAGTTTTGAAGAAGGTTCAGTCATTCTTCATCTGGGAACGTTTCCGCAAAAAACCATGAAAATTAATTCGTAATTATGTAATCTACCGATACTATTATATAGGTAATACTCCCCGAAGGGGGTGCAGACTGGCTGCACCTATTGAGAGGATTTAGACGTTCCTCGCGGTACCCAAGTCTAACACACACTTACAACAGTATACTTACGACTTTAACACTTTACACTCACACATTTAGGGAGGCGATAATAGCTTCAATGTGCTTTTCGCCTTAAAATAACAATATATATATATATATATATATATATATAGGGCTATATAGGTAAAACCATGCTGAAACCTTTTTGCGCAATAAAGAGCTATATAAGGCTTTTTCAATAAGGGCAATTTCTTTTAGTGCTGAACAAGATTAAAAAGGCAAAGTATCTGGAGAAGACAGGTTTTTCAAATGAATTTTTAAATACAGTTCCAATGAATTTCTTCAGGTATTCTTGAATCAGTATAATTAATTATTTGATTACATCGATAATATTTCCAATATACTAATAACGCGACAGAAATTTTATTTCAAATTACAGAGAGAAATATTTCATTAATATTATTTGAAAAATATTTAATGGATTGATTTTGGCAAAATTAATAAATTGACTTTAGGTACGTTCTGCAAGACTTTCAGGCGGTGTTCCAAGAAATTATTCCAACATATAAAACGTACTTAGTCAGAAATTAAAAAGTGTAATCGTGTTTTTAGTGGTTTTTTTAGTTTTTGACAATGTGGTTGGTACTAAAACTGTACAGGTATGACAACTTGACGAAAATTACAGAGCCTTCTTACTGACACAACATCCACGATATGGTGTGAAAACAGCTTGACAGAATACTTTAGTACCGAGTCAGGGGTGAAACAGGGTTGTCTGTTTTCTCCACCATTGTTCGCCTTATAAATTCATAAGATTAAATATCAGTTAGAAGGCAAATTTTTAACAGAAAAAAAAATGTAAACTTATGACCTACGTAAATGATACCGTTGTCTTGGCTGAAAGTAAAAGAAGCCTCCAAGTTTACAGACACTGGGGAACTATGTCACTAGTTGGAACCTAAAAGTTAATTAACTGAACGAAGCGAGACATTTGTTTCAACCCGAATGTTCGGCATTTGATTTGTGTTTGTTTGTTACGCAATTCTGGAAAAACGCATCGACCGATTGTTTTAAAATTTGTTACGCAAGCACCTTGTATAAAGCCCGTACGATGTGTGTAAGATTTTTTTCTAATTTACTTCCGTTTCAAAATGGCTGCCTCTGATTTGCAATGACGAGTGTTCGCAGTTCTGGTCAGACTCATTAAACGATTGTTACGAACGCTGATTACGCTGGTTCCGTTCTCCCCCCCCCCAAATGACGAGGAAGATATCTCTCCCGTACGAAGATATCTTGTATAAATCTCAAATGACGTATGTGTGACTTTTTTACTAAATACTTCCGTTTCACGATGGCGGTCTCTGACGAATATACACAATTTTAATTAAAAGCATTGGCCGATTGTTTTGAAATTTGGTACAAAGGAACTTTGTGTAAAACCTGAAAGACGCATGTGTAAGATTTTCCCCATCACTTCCGTTTCAAGATGGCGGGCTCAGATTTATCTTTGAAAGTGCAGTTGCCGGTTATTTTCCTGCAATACTGGTTGAACGGCAAAACCTATCATAATTTTGACCGCTTCAAGGAAGCATAATATTTCTAATATTTTCAGTAATATTTTTCGTAAATTATTACCGATTAAATATTTTTTGTATATGGGCCGATGAAAGAAGAAAATATTAATAATTCCAGAAGAACACAAACAAAGGGACAAACGGAACCAACAAATAGACTTTGAAATTGTGTGTGTTCTCTATGGTAACGGAGATAATACGGTTTTATTGAAACAACGACTTGTCTTCTGCGGGTAGGAAATATGTGTCTTCCTTACAGGTACTGTGAAAGTAACTGCGCGATCCTGGCAAGGATAGAATAACTGTGGCTGGAAGCCAATTAAAAGTTAGAAATACTCAACCAAAGCATTCCTCTTAGATATTGCTTGGGCGCAGACAGATTCCATTGGGTAAATATTGGAAATAACTTCCACATTTCGGGACAAATTTCGTTTCTAGAGAAAATTATTTAACTATTGTTACTGCGAAATAGAGTAAGTAGAATAATTAGAGAATTTACATTTGTAAAATTGGACCAGCCATTATGGTAACATCTAAACCCGGGACCATATATAAAACTATTATTATCGAATTGATAATAGCTTGGATGAGTTCGTTAACCAGCAAGATTTGTTTTACATTTGAAAATGGCAGACATTTCGTAACTTTAAAAATTCATAACTTTAAATATTTTTGAAAATCTGATTTCGCCATCGTAATCAGTGTGAAAACTGTAGATTAGCATTGTGAAATTTCAAAATTCGTTTAAATTAAGACATCATTTTGATGGGGGTCATAGTTTGTTTTTATATTTTCAGTTTATTTTGAATATTTAAGTGCTTGTGTACGAAGATTTTCATTCTGTTTGTTTTGTTGAAATCGAGGTAAAAATATAAGGTAAAATAACTTTTGTAAATTTTGCTACTATCACGTCAGCGAGACAAATATGTGACGCAATGTTTTATTTTTTTTATTATTATTATTTTTTAGCCCTCATTGGAGCACATTTAGTCAATTTTGGGCTTTAAACTTTGGTACTTTTAGGTTTTTGAGATTCTCCCAATACTTTTTCAGTCGTATAGATCTCTGTAGTCTAACTTCCTCCGAGTAAAAGGCAACTCTTTTTGTTCCTTCTTTAATTTAATCTAGTGTTTTTCTTCCTAAGGATTGTTTTTTTTCTTCCTTCTTTCAGACGTTCCTCCGTTATCCCTAATCCTGTTAGGTCCTGTTCCACTTCCTTAAGCCACTCATTCTTTACTTTCATCTTGAGTTGGTGATTTAGGAGTTTCTTCGTCAGTCTTTCTTATGGTAGCCTTATTAGGTGTCCATAGAAAGCCAGTCTTCTCTTTCTAATATTATCTAACAGATGTTCATTATCCTGATAGATGGCTGAACTTGGCATCAGTCTGTATGTTCCTTGTACCATGTGTGTTTTGTTGATAATGGTTCTCAATATTTTTCTTTCCACTTTTTGAAGCTCCTCTGTTCTGTTTCGGCTTCTTAGATTAAATTAAGTTTCCGCGGCATAAGTCATTTCCGGTCTTGTGACCGTATTATAATGTCTGATTTTCGACTTTATGGAAAGCGACTTTTTCTTATATGTCCCCAAGTTAACTTTAGGGCCTTCTTTAATTTGTTCGTTCTATTTTTTATTGCCAGTTTTTCGGCTATGTTTCTAGTGATATGTTCTCCCAAATACTTAAAATTATCCACTATATTTATTTGTTCGAATTCTATTTTTATAGACTTTAGTTCCGACTTTTTAGTCGGCATTATTTCCGTCTTTTCGAAGGATATCTGTAAGCCGACTTTTCCTGCTATGTTTTTCAGCGATTTGATTTGCTGTTCCGTTTCTTCCCAACTATTTGAGAGGAGTGCTAGAATTTTTAATTTTACTATAAAGAAATTTTTAAAAAATATTATCGTTATGTATATGTCACCCACATTGATATATACACTAATAATAAATACAAGCACATTAAAATATTATACATTTTGAGTATACACACATTTAATTTTGGTAGGCAATTTCATAAGTTAGAATTAATTTTAAAAATAAAGAAGAATAAGAACATTTTGGAATTATGATTACGATACAAATTTGTTTAAATAATTGGTAGTCCAATAACTATTGTTGTTATTAAAAAAATGTTTTTAATGAATACGCGGATAAAACTATCAAAAAGAAAATAAAACATAGGTGAAATATTTTTTCTGCCGTATTATTCAATATTTTTTTTAAAAGTAAAAAAAACATCTTTTATAATGAATATATTAATTACTAGACTCAAAAATTTTATTTCAAATGTTGCGAAAATAATGTTTTAAGTAGCAACGACAAAATCGTAACACACTTAATGTCTGAAACGTTGAATGTTATTTAAAATCTCATTACTGATAAGATTAATTTTGCTTCTTTTGCATTCTCATCACCAACTCTCATGCACTTTTCACAAGACCATTCACAAGTACAATTCTTCAGCGTTACAAATTTAAAACTTTTACACTTAAAATAACAAAACCTAACCTAACCTAACCTTAATGTCTGAAACGTGGAATGTTATTTAAAATCTCATTATTTATAAGATTAATTTTGCTTCTTTTGCATTCTCATCACCAACTCTCATGTACTTTTCACAAGACCATTCACAAGTACAATTCTTCAGCGTTACAAATTTAAAACTTTTACACTTAAAATCACAAAACCTAACCTAACCTTAATGTCTGAAACGTTGAATGTTATTTAAAACCTCATTATTTATAAGATTAATTTTGCTTCTTTTGCATTCTCACCAACTCTCATGTACTTTTCACAAGAATATTCACAAGTACAATTCTTCAGCGTTACAAATTTAAAACTTTTACACTTAAAATAACAAAACCTAACCTAACCTGAAACGTTGAAATGTTATTTAAAATCTCATTATTTATAAGATTAATTTCGCTTCTTTTGCATTCTCATCACCAACTCTCATTCACAAGACCATTCACAAGTACAATTCTTCAGCGTTACAAATTTAAAACTTTTACACTTAAAATAACAAAACCTAACCTAACCAAACCTAACCTTAATGTCTGAAACGTTGAATGTTATTTAAAATCTCATTATTTATAAGATTAATTTTGCTTCTTTTGCATTCTCATCACCAACTCTCATGTACTTTTCACAAGACCATTCACAAGTACAATTCTTCAGCGTTACAAATTTAAAACTTTTACACTTAAAATAACAAAACCTAACCTAACCTAACCTAAATGTCTGAAACGTTGAATGTTATTTAAAATCTCATTATTTATAAGATTAATTTTGCTTCTTTTGCATTCTCACCAAGTCTCATGTACTTTTCACAAGAATATTCACAAGTACAATTCTTCAGCGTTACAAATTTAAAACTTTTACACTTAAAATAACAAAACCTAACCTAACCTAACCTAACCTAACCTAAACGTTATTCACTTAGTTCTCTTTGTTTAACCGTGTTCAGTTACGAAGTTATTTTAACAAGTAATAAAAACTTATTCAGTGTAGTAAAATCAGATATGCAAAATTTTTTAATAATCTCATAAAATTTTTACGAATTCTCAGTTAATGATTTGAAACGAAACATTATTTTTGATAGAATTTAATAATTTCATTTTATGAATAACTGTGCAGGAAATGCGCAAATTATTAGATTTACTTTTTATTTTCTTACGAAAGGAAATTTTACTGAAAAATAATTTCCAGCGGGGATATTTTTTTATGAATGACAATTGAACAGTGAAGTAAAACTGTAAATTATCTTAAGTTTTGATTTTGTAACACTGGCTAAAATAAGCACTATATGTTACTTGCTGTTTATTTCCTGTAATTCTGGTTGAAAGGAAAAACATATAATTTTGACCGCTTCATAGAGACATAGCATACAATTTCCAATAAAGTTGGTCCAGTAGCCTAACATGTTTCGTTAATATTATGCGGAAACAGTTACGAGCCCTATCGTGAAGCGCTTTGTATATTAACTACAAATATTCTGAGAGTTTCTTTGTATTATTGGTTTATGTAATGAATTAGAAAACTTTCATCAATCACTTCATAGATACAGTTGCAGAAATTCATAAAAATATTCTCATACTGTGATATACTGATGTAGGGCGGCATAATACAAGCCGGGGTGCAACTGTGTAAAAAGGCGGTGAGATGACTTATAACTTGTTTTCAACAATACGTTTTTATTTAAATATACTTTTCACTGTTATTACATTGAACGGAAGGTTTTGTACAACCTGTGACTGCAATAAGAATAACGGATATTATGTTAAATTTCGTGGAACAGGTGACGTAAGTTATTGTCGCTGACTACATTATCGTTTCACAGCTTAAATGTACCAATAACATTGTATCAACATGTCAGCCTTAATATCTCACAATTCAAATTTTGGTAAATATTAAGGCTGTTACCCTGACGTGATGGAGACGATTTTCCTAAAATATTTTTTTATCAAGCCCTTTCTAGTTTAAATAATAATTAATATCTGCATTTTTAATATCTGAATTTTTAAATTTCAAAATGCTAATTTATGGAGAGCTTAACGTGGACTAAAATGGTATGATCAGAGTTTCATAAACGTGTAATAAAAAAGTTATTATTTTAAAAAAATAAATTTGTATGCTAATTTTGAATAAATTCGAACGAAAATTGTTTGTTTAGCGTGCTAAAACACACACACACACACACACGCACACCTCAAAAAGTGATCTACATGTCAGGATCAGCGCTCATTTCAAGGTCACGGGTTTGGATTTTAAAATTATGGCTGCTTCAATAGCTCATTTTCAGTAGAAAATGTTAAAAACCGAAAACTTTTATGTGGGAAGAACTTTACGTTAGAATTATGGTTTTGTAAAATGATTCGTTTTATACTTAAAGGTATTTAGCGAAAATAAGATATTGGTGAGACCATTATAATATGATATAGACTTGAAATATTCTCCTGTATGTATGTGTGTGTGTGTGTGTGTGTGTGTGTGTGTGTGTGTGTGTGTGTGTGTGTGTGTGTGTGTGTGTGTGTGTGTGTGTGTGTGTGTGTGTGTGTGTGTGTGTGTGTGTGTGTGTGTGTGTGTGTGTGTGTGTGTGTGTGTGTGTGTGTGTGTGTGTGTGTGTGTGTGTGAGAGAGAGAGAGAGAGAGAGAGAGAGAGAGCACGTGTTAAAACTCCCATATGTTTGAAAATTTTGACACATTTTATTCAAAATTCAAAAAAAAATTGGCTTTGTATTAAACAGAAAAATCCATTCAGCAGTTTCAAAATGGCTACCATTTCAAATTTTAAAAAATAATAACTTTTTATTATACATTTATTTAAAAATCTAATTACTTTTAATAGCTAAATTAACATTTTTTTAAACTAAAAATATTAAGTTGACTGAGAGAATGGTTCATTTTTATATTTTGTAATAGGCCCTATTGTAGCATTAAAGTTTCTAATCCTAATTTATACATATTGTAATGCTGATTACAATAATGGAATCAGTTGTTATATTGTTTGTAAGGTAAGAAAGTAATGTTGGAATTCGCATCCATGAAGTCAGCTGGTCGTAATAATTGTTGGATAAATATTTTTTTTTAAAGTTTTCCTTTCGTGTACAGTTGAGCAATTCTAGAAACATTTTTCAGCAAACAAATTTTGTATTCACATGATGCATCTGACTTTAAATTAAACACATAAAATCCCGGACCATTGTCGCAGCAATCAGTCTCTTGCCGTCACCGAGTTTCATAATTAACTCCTGTTTTTAGCAAAGTGAACAAAATCTTTCTTGGCCGCGACTGAAAGACAAACACCAAGGCACATTAATTTCAAACAAAAGAGCAATTAAACAAAACCACCCATTAGAGAATATATTTTTAAAAAATATTAGTAGAACTAATTAACTGAAGGCAGATTAAAGAAAAACTACTACTCTGAGTTTATTCAGTGGGAATATTCACGAGAATATTCAACATGTTTGAAGTCAGTAAGACGTATCATATTGCTGATATGATATTTTTTCATATTCATTGTAAAATAATGAAAGTCTGATGAATTATATTTTCAGGTTTTTTCTACCATATTTATATTTATTATATTTATAAAGATTTACATTAGTGAAACAGTTTTACATTTCTGCTAGCAAGAGCTTCGCTAATTAATTAATTAATTAATGGTCTACAGTTTCCTGCAAAATATTTAATTTAGCTCTAATAAGGGCTGATTTTTTGTCTATGTTTTGTGTATACTGATGGCTCATGCCACCACCCAGGGGACACGTACGGGAGCTTAAGGTTTGCTGTGGACGCGAGTAACTTTGTCCCCCGACAACTGGCCATCTCCACAATAGAAGAAAGATACCCCTCCGACCAATGGTTGATAATCTACACAGATGGATCCAAGTATGAGGACGGAAGCACCGGAGCGGGAGTGTACACATCCCATTTCTCCCTCCACTGCCCGGTTGGGCTGAACAAGTCGAGTTTTGAAGCCGAGATGGAGGCTCTTCTCCTTCTGCTGAACACTTCGCATAAACACCAAAACTGTGTAATACTGACAGATTCCAAGGCAGCAGTGCAGGCCCTATCATCATCAGCGGGCAACAATCTTAAAGAAATACATCAGATGTTACGAACGCTTAAAAAATTAAGCAGAAATATAGTGTTCCAATGGATCCTTTCTCGTGTAGGTGTGCTAGGAAATTAAGCTGCAGATGAGCTGGCAAGGAAAGGTTCACTCCTACCGCAACACAAACATTTGCCCAATCCAAATAAGGCAAAAGCCATGCTCAAAAGTACAATGAAGAAACAGCAGATGGAAAAAATGAAGAGCATAGCTGGGAAAATATAGACAAGGAATGGGACAGACTGAAGGAAAAACCAAGGAGACAGTCAGTGGCACAGTTCCGTCTTACGGGTCATGACTGCCTCGCCGCTCACTTGAAGCACATTGGAGTCTACTCCTCTGAAATGTGCCCTCTGTGCCAAGAGACGAACTCAAATATGAACAATGAACACCTGCTGACATTCATGATTGAATGCTTATTCGAGACGACAGAAGAGCTTCGCTCGGCTGTATCGGGAGGCAAGGAGGCTGGTGGATTGGAGTCCAGGCTAGCCATAGGAAACAACAACAGTTTCCTGCATAACTTACAAATGGTTTCTCCGTGGTACTTATCCTGTCATGTGTACCTTCAGACCCACAATTGGGTTCATTGAGTACAAAAATCACTGAGAGACGATATTAATACTACATATGCCACTTATTCCATCGGATTATCCTTTTAGAATTCAAAAGGATGTGATATAATACAAATTTAAACAAACTTAAATATTTGACGTTTAAATTGTCTCGAAAAACGTAACATTGTCTGTGTGCACTGGTTGGTCGAAATATCGAAAATCTCCGTCCTCTAAAAGTAAAATGTTCGTGAACAAAGCGTTTATTTGCAAAATCCTTTTTAAGAAAAAAATTAATTAGCAAATTATTTACAAATCAACAGATAGATTCCAAGCGTAAAATTGCGTAGGCAAGCCGCGACGGAGGGCGTTAGTACTCTAAATTCAAAATTGATTTCATAATATAATCTTCTTTATTTCTGCTAGGATTATTATTATTTTGTTCAGTATGTTCTGCCTTTTCAAAGCTATCGTCAATTTTTCATTTGTTAACACGTTTCGGATTACCTCCATTATCAAAACTTACTGATGTACTGCTCTTTATAAAATTGGTTCGTCCTTTTATATTACCTAAACCTCTCCCTCTCCCCACTTAGACCTACCCTCTGTTCCGCTACCTATAATCACCTTCTCACTTCTGATTGGTCCATTTCATGATTTTCACAACGATCCAAATTAACCCTGTGAATGCACGTGTTCATTCATACAACTAATTAATTTAACATTTTGTGGAAAAAGTAAATCGGTAAATATAATAGAAAATTTGGAAATATATACTTATAATTACAGAAAATAGCTTAAAAGAAAAAAACTTGGTATTCACGGAACTAACCGACAGAAAATAATTGTTATAAAAAGTAACGTATGTGCTCATAACTTTGTAGAATTATGGATATATAAACATAATTCAATTTAGTACCTAATTATGTGTTTACAGACATTAATAGTTTAATAAATAATATTGTTTTGACTCGACTATAGATTTTTCATTTTATAATATGCGAGAGAAAAACAAAATAACAAAATAAAAACCTTTTTATGAATTATAAAAAGTTGAATTTAGATTATGAGCTGGTAAACATTAATTCTACAATAAACAGTGGTTTTTACATTTGACTATCAAATTAATTGTAGTACCAAAAATAAAAATTTGATAATTTTTAAATCAAAATCAATAATATTAGCCTAGTTTTAATATCTATCGGCTCTCGTAACCCCCCAAAATGGTTAGTAAAGTAAAGTTTAACTGTCACATGTAAGACCATTCTCTTATAATGTTATAATCTCTACATCAATAATAATTATAGTTTTTTTATTTATATTTACATATTTTAGAAGGGATTATTCATCGTATACAGCTCGAGCGTGACGCGAAACCAATGCTTTTTACTTATACGAAAATTGCTATAACGGCGCCTAAAGGAGCAAAGTTTTAACAAATGCGTAAAGAAACTAGGAAATGAAGATGAGCGTACCTAATATAAGTTTAGGCAGTGTAAGTTTTTATTCAAAAATAAGAAACATGTTTTACCTAATGTATATTTAACAAATATTTGGAAAAAATTTTTATCTCCCAGTTAGGTATCAAATTTTTATTAGAAGAACTAAAATTTACAGAAGGTAAGGTAAATAGGCTTTAATTTTCAAAAGAGTGCTTTGATATGCTTTGATATTAAATAGTTTATTAATTAGTTACGTTTTCAATTTTAGACTTAGAGTGAGAACCACCACGAAGATACCAGATCGATTTTGGTCTCTGTACCTTATTTTACAACTACAGGATACGTTCCAGAATTATCCAAAATTTGTACAAGTGAAACGTTCTTCAAATAACCGTTTTATTATTTTTGTCAATACATAACAATACAATACTGAAATTTTTAATAAAATTGGTTTATAATAAAAAATGTCCAAAAACAAATACATTTTGGAATTACTTTAATAAGACATCTATTTTACAGATATTTAAAATCCTTTAAAACAAATTACCAATTAAAAACGTAAACAATTACAGAAAATGTTTTTTTAATGTAACATATTCGGTTTTTTATAACACATTCTGTTTTCTGCAATATATTATCTTTTTTCAGCATATGCTATTCTCTTTTCTCTACCATATTCTGTTTTGTGTATTATATTCTGTTTTCTGTAAATTAATATGTTTTCTGTAACAGATTCTATTTTATAAAGCATGTTCCATTTTCATTAAGAAATTACGTTTTATATAACAAAAATTTTGTTTTTTCGTAACAAATTTTTTGTATATTGTGACACATTATTTTTCTTCTAACAAATTCTGTTTTTTTAATACATTTCCTTTTCTAAAAGAAAAAGGTTGAATTAAACATGCAATTTAGGAAAATTAACTGGTTGATAGGGAGAAACTCAGATTTAGACCTACAAAATAAACTGCTTCTATACAAGCAAATACTGAAGCCGGTGTGGACCTATGGAATCCAGCTGTGGGGCTGCACAAAAAATACAAATGTAAAAGTAATTCAAACTTTCCAGAATAAAGTCCTGCGAAGTATTGTAAGGGCTCCGTGGTTCGTTCGCAATGACAGTCTTCATAGGGACCTTAGGATGAAAACTGTCTCAGAAGAAATCAAAAGATTTGCAGAGAAACACAAGCAAAGACTTATACATCACGATAACAAGGAAATAGCTTGCTTATTAGACAACTCTGGCGAGACCCGTCGCTTGAAAAGGACGAAGCCTTTGGAACTTTGCAGTGAGAGTGTATAACTAATCACACATGAACAGAGTGTGTGTTCATCAGGAGTCCATCAGTGGGTGTTACTTCAACAAACAGTGACATTACTATTAAATGTATATTGCTGGATAGGCTTTATTGCCTAGTTGTAATTATGTTAAATAAAAAAAAAAAAAAAATTTCCTTTTCTTTAAAATATTCTATTTTCTTTAAGATATTTTGTACTGATTTTAGTTTTCATGGACTCGCTCGAGATTCCAATAACGATTGCATTTTTAATCATCAAAATCGGTTCACGAAAAATCGGTTGTTTAAAGGAACCGTTACGTTTTGAAAAAAACACTTCCTATCCGCGGTTATCTCGGCTACACAATTACTAAACTATTCAAATGGTTTTTATGATTGAAAAACTTCTGTACAGATAAAATGTTAACGTTTATGTGTACAATAACATATGATTATGTTAAAATTTGAATTTATAAAATCATTTTCAAAATACTAGTTTTTAAGAAACGCTTACATGATCTTTTCAATCAACGTGTATCATATTTACAATTGGTTTTTAACCAATAGTTAAATTATTTCGTACAAAATTCAAAATCCGTCTTTTCGATTTTAACGAAACAAAGACCAACAAATAGATCTTTAAGAGTGTAATAACGTAATATAAATAAATGTATTCAATAAACTAAGTAATATTATACAACAGTTAAGATTTTATTGAATATTAAATCAGTTGAAGTCTACACCAGAAAGAAAGACCGCGCCGACAGTCTTCCTTCAGGCATGAGTGAACAGCTTTTGTGTTACTAGATGTAGGTCAGAAGTATTTCTCGTTTTAGTGCACTATTTTAAGTGTTAGAAATTGATCAGAATTTTATTTTAAGTCTGTAAAAGGTTTCTTAATCATAACAGAGTTTTATAAAGTTAAAGTTTATTTTTCGAATTTTAATTAAAAAATAGAGTATTGGAGCAGCCATCATAGTAAAACCCAGGTCCGGAATCTTGAAATGAGCACCGATCTTGAATTCTATATTACTTTTTCAGGAAATCGTTAGGTTTGTGTGTGTGTGTGTGTGTTTTGAGATGCCAAAAAAAGGTGGAAAAAATCTTTTATAGACTACCTGGGGTAGGGTACGCACTACCCCAGAGTGTGGGACTCAAATTGAATTTAAACGCAAGTTAAGATATATTGTTACCCACTAAAAAAACCACCAAAAGCATTCCTCTTCTGTAAACCTCCCCATGGAACCGCCGCCAGGTATTACTTCATGGGAAGGTGGACTGGCTGAACGCCTACTCTTCTACAGCATTAGCTCTCCTTTCTCGATCCTCATCCCTCAACTTCTTCATGACCACTTCATCGAATCCCGCAATGGCCCTCCAGTTGGCCTCTGAAGCCATCATAGTCGCAACTAGACTTTCCGGTGCAATGCTGCCTCGTAGATATGTTTTCAGCCTCATCCTTTCATTGTCGAATCTCCGACAGCGGAAAAACACATACTGCGCATCTTCCTCCACTGCTGGAAGACAGAGGCGACAAGCCAAGTCTGTTTCCAGCCCGAACGGAACAAGTAAGCTCGGAAGCAACCGTGCCCAGTGAGAATCTGTGTGAGATAGAAATACACCTCTCCATAATTCCTGTTGCACCAATCCTGGATGTTACTTGAGTCGGTGTGTCCATCGTCCATTTGTTGATTCGTCCCACTGTCGCTGCCATGTCTCCAGAGTCCGATTTCGCTCCTCTGTAATTGCCACTGTATGACTATACCGCGGCTCAGCATTTCGCTTACGCCAGTACAGCCTCGCTCTTTCATCAGCCAGTTGTGTGTGTGTGTGTGTGTGTGTGTGTGTGTGTGTGTGTGTGTGTGTGTGTGTGTGTATTGTAATGTTTAAAACATATGTTGAAGCAAGAAAGACGTTATCACATTATTATATTCAGTTTTTTTTACTTTTAAATTTATCCGTAGTCCATGGTTGTTTCAGTTATACAAAGTGTTTTATTTACTCCACAAGCGGTGTTATGTTGGTTCTGTGGACGTCCAAAGTTACTTACAACTTTATTCTCGAAAACAAAAGTCGTTACAAATTTTGTTACAAAAAATGAATATGTTATAGAAAACATATGTTACAGAAAATAAATAAACAAGCTAACCCTCCAGTTGTTACTTAAATACAAAATAAATATTTTATTTAAATAAAAATGAATTTATCCTGTTTATTTTTTAAAACAGTTTTAACTTGTAATTATTGAGTAATGACTACATAAATAGATAATACTATAATTGAGATCAATAATTAGATGTATGTGTAATTGTGTTTCTTAAGCCAGCTAGGACTAACGAGGACGAGGGATCAGTGTTAACGATAAAGGAAACAGGAACTAAGAACCTTTAGGTGCGCAGTTGAGTGACGCAGTAGACTGACCGATGCTTTAGCCACTTCGACCACCGAGCCCCGTGTAATTGTTTTTACGTATACATTTCATGAATTAAACGTTAAAATGCACCTGAGAAAGTTAAGTATGACGAACACAAAGCGAGCTCAACACAAAACAAACAATGTAAAGGTTTAGTTACAAAAGGAACGGCCACGATTAAGCAGAGTATATTTGAAATGATCTATGTAAGCTTTTATAAAATTTGCATTTGGAAATACAGCATTTGCATACAATGTGAACTAAAGTTGTTTGTTAGCCTTGACATACTTGTGGATCGGTTCTGTGTTTGTCTTTGCTTTGAATATGGATTTTAAGTTCAAGTTATTTAATAACTTGGAAATACTGGGTTATGTTAACTCAACCATCGAAACTCTATTGGTAGACATTATTTGTTTAGACTAGATAGAGTCTTTAGTTAAGGGGTGAAATTAGAACCAGCGGGTTATCTCTGTCCTTCAATCCTTACAAAAGTACAAAACACACAGTGCCTTGTAACCGACACGTTTTGTTGAATTGTTCCTCGGATCGAAACAAACATATTTTACAAACTAAACGCGATACTCTTGTTCCTAGTTTTCTTGTCTGTGTGTTTTTTGCTAATAAATTCATGTCAAAAAAAATACTGGACCAAATTTAATCAAACTTTGTTCAACTGTTTCTACTGATAGGGATGAACAATTAAACTACCAGTAATAAACATGTTTGAAAATTACTTTGTAAATTTCAAAATAGCGGCCATTAAAATTATTTTAACTTAAATAACTCGAGAACGATTGTCGTTTTACAAGAAAAACCCTTTGTCGGAAATCGGACATTAAATAAGCAAGTTCTTGCAATTTTTATCTGACGGAGTGCAACCCATGTTGGATGTTTCCAAAATGAGCTAACAGTAAAACCAACAACTCCAAAATATCTGGAATATGTTGATGTTCTATGTACAGTACAGCTATGACAGTACTGATTGAGGATTAAGAAAAATTTCATTTTAAAATATTGTAACAGCGAGGTATGTTGCTAGGTGACTGCTTATTTTATTTAAATAAATCGACGATATATTACATAAATACGTTTTTTATTACTGTGTTGAGTATAATGATCTGCCTTCCCTAGCTTCGTCAATTCTACTTTTGTTGACGCGTTTCGAAGAACTCCATCTTCAAAAACTATATCTATACTGGTCACCAATATTATGGCCCGTCCTATTTATAATTTTCTATCATACGTCTTCCTTTTTTTAGAACCATAGTACATGCACATTTTAGAGAACTTGGAAATTTTTAAATCTAAATTAAAGGGAGAAAACATAATAACTGAACAGATATCGTCGCAAGCAGATATTACGTTTAAAAATCTAAAAATTTTCAAAAATTAACAGGACCGTTGAAGAGAAAGTTTGAAAGGAGCCAATCATAAGTGAGCGAAAACGTATGATTTTGAAGAGCCAATCAGAAGCGAGCACGTCAGGTTTAATGTACAAGTGTTGAATAGAGGAGGGGTACGAGGTGGAGATAGAAAATTATAAATAGGACGGGCCATAATATTGGTGACCAGTATAGATATAGTTTTTGAAGATGAAGATTCTCCGAAAAGCGTCAACAAAAGTAGAATTGACGAAGCTAGGGAAGGCAGATCATTATACTCAACATAGTGATAATAATCCTAGCAGAAAAGAAGAATATAAAAAGAATTTCAACGTTTTTTATTATAATTAACAGTTAAAAGTGAAATCAAGTTAGGTAATCCAGTTACTGAGGGAGCTGCAATTATGCAAGATGTTGTCTTTTTTCAAACTTGTTCTACAGTGATTGCGAACGTGTTATGCAACCGTGTTGAATTGGTCGTCGTTTCGAGTAATTATTGTAAATACAGTAGAATAAAACGGTTACCCTTTTTCAACTGTTAAGTATAATAAAAAAAGTATTAATGTATTTACACTTAAAATACGTAGTGTATTTGTAAATTTCAAAATAGGGGCCATTTAAATTATTTTAACTTAAATAACTCGAGAGCTATTTTCGTTTTACAAAAAACCCTTTGTCTTTGGTTATAGGATAAAATAACCGAGTTTTTGCAATTTATGTATTAATGTATTTACAATGTATTAATGTAATCAATGTATTAATGTATTTAAATAAAATAAACAGTCAGTAGCATCAAATCTTACAGTGATATTATTAATTTAAAATAAATGTTTTACTTACGTGTCACCCTATAGGCCTAAACAAGATGTTTAAATAAATCAGCTGTAATATAAATAGAAAATCAACATATTCTAGACATTTGGGCGTCATCAGTGGTTTCATTGTTAACTCGTGGAGAAACCTAAGATGGACCGTGACCAGTCACAGAAAAATTGCCACAATTCTCTTATTTTTGATCCGATTTCAAAAAAGAATGTGCATTATATTTGTCATCAAAAAATTTTAAAGAAACTAATTATTATATTACTGTAACAACGGTCAGTCTCGAAAAATTTAAACGGCCACCTTTGTGAAATTTGTTTGTAATTTTCAACCATAATTTAACGTTCGTAGATCCTATCAATATTTACATTTTACTAAAGTTTGGTTAAAGGCGGTTCAGTAATTTTCAAAATTTGTTTTCATAAAAACACATACAGACGAAAAACGAGGGTAGTAACCGAAAAATATTTATATTTTTCTTGTTCCTCTTCCTTTAACACAGGTAAAATTAATTTAGAAACACTTTGAAAATAAATTCAAACGTAGTATTATAAATTCCATCAAATTGGAATAAAAATTGCCCTTAATTGAAGTTTTTCGTTTAAAGTTTTAGAATTAAGGAATATAAATAGTTAAAGATTTGTAGTGACTTCTGTTAGCGAGATGCTCTGTATTTTGATATGCCAGTGACTACATTCATCCATATAGATCAGGATTTCTCTTTGCCAATAAGAAAACATGGGAACAGCTGATCGGTTAATATACAAGGGATGTTTTTAATAACTTCCGATTATTTAAAAGTTTTACTCAGCTAAACAAATGACTGGACATATTTACCAGTTAAAAATTAAGACATTTAACCTACTTATTACAGTAAGGATTGCTGTAAGGATCCTACTTATTACAGTAAGGATCCTGCTTATTACAGTAAGGATCCTACTTATTACAGTAAGGATACGGCTTATTACAGTAAGGATCCTACTTATTACAGTAAGGATCCTACTTATTACAGTAAGGATCCTACTTAAGACAGTAAGGATTTCAAACCTACTTAATTAATCCTTTACTTTAAAAGTTGTTATTAGAATACGGAAATAAATTTTGAAAAGAGGCGTAATCAAAAATGCATCAACAATTATATGGCAGGTAGAGCTAATAAAGGTGAACATTATAGTGTCATTATTAGCCGAGGACCCGGGTTCGATTCCCGGCCAGGGCTTGGCATTTTCTTACGCTATAAATCATCCCATCGTCTGCATTAGCCCAAGTGTGCACAACAGTCGGACGTTAAATACCAAAAAAAGCCGATGTAAAGATTACTATTTTAACTTCAAATTTCAGGTTATCACCTCAGTGGTTTCTGAGTTGGTTTTTGTGTGATCTCTCAATAAACTAAAATAAATTATATCTTATGGACATATTAAAATTATCAAAAATATGTCAAATTTTTTTGTTCAAACTTTTTTGATCACTTTTATCAAACCTGATGACAAGATTTTTAAACTACGTACGTATAACCTTAAAATTTTGTCATTTTCTGTTTGCCTCTGGGGATGTACAAGAAAAAGCAATAGTAAAATTATTCAAGTTTTTCAAAATAAAGTATTGAGAACGATTGTCAACGCCCCTTGGTATGTGAGAAATGAAAACATACATAAGGACCTAGGTGTTGAATCTGTTCAGGAAGTCATTAAAAAGCTCTCGGTTAAGCATTATTGCAGGTTAGAACAGCATAATAATACAGAGATTGTCCAACTACTATGCCGCAGTGACATCACAAGAAGGCTGAAGAGGACCAAGCCAATTGACCTCTCCAGGCCGTAAACACATTGGGACCAGCCGTCGGACTGCACCCCAGCACACAGTGAACACAATGATAAAGAAAAATTACTAGATGGGGCACGCCTCAGTTGTAATTAATAAAATAAAAAAAAAAAATTCTGTTTGCGTCACATTATTCCTTTCGTTGTGTACAATTTAGAACGATTGTAAACAATTTTATTGCATTTTGAAGCAGTAAAAACATTAATTCTACAAAATGGAAAAGAAGAATGTCAGAGGAATATCTACAATAATGCTTACAAAAATGGAGATTTAAAATACACTCCTTAAAAACCTATCAAATGCAATTCTTTAATAATAGTGACACTTACACATAGTATCTTTCTCCTTTGTATCCACGGTCGGACACAAACTCGTTCATTTTCCTTTCTTTTTATTTATTAGCGCCATGACACGATAACAGCAGTATAACAAGCAATATTTGACAATTACAGCTACTGTACATGAGTAAACATAACTACACAATCTATCTAGTTAATAACCCAGCTGATCGAAGAAATTAAACGATTGTAATATGTTTTCTTCGAAACAACTTTGTCAAACATTTGAATATGGTCGGAGTTTCATCAAGTATTCAATAAATATCTTTGCTATTGTAATATGTCTAGAGTAGAAATCCAATAACTATTTCGTAATTCAATGCGAGAGATCAATGCACACAAATCTCTTTTTAGTCTAGATTGTGATTACCGTCGATATTTCAGGGCTCTTTGAATTTTTTAAAACAAGTACAAGACAAAGACTTAAAATTTCTTTCTTTCATTTTTCTTTAGTTCTGCTGGATTACAAATTTCTGTTTAAATAAGCTCCCTGTTTCTAACACAAGTACAAGGAATGGGCAGAACTTCCTGAACACAATAATCAAAGTTAAGGAAAGTTTTCTATTCTTTCGCGGAATTTATTAAATTTATTTCAAAACAAATTTCGTTGTATTATATTCGTACGTTAGTTTATATACGCCTGCGAAATTGTTATGGAAGCACGTACTTTGGTCTATGTAATATTCTTAAGTTACCTGTGAATTGGCACCGGCGGCTCGGTGTAATATTATGTTGAATGCTGCCAACATGGCTGAATGCTATTGCTGCATAATGTTCCAGCTGCTTGTATTGTTACATCGCTCAGCCAATAACGGTTGGATCAATAACTGTCACGGATGTTATCTCAGGATTCGATATAGATGCTAGATAAACACAAGAGAAGCAGCGCAGATATTTTTGAAATTGAAATTCCTCCTGTTTTATTGTAACTCAATAATGGGATAGTGGGAGGCAAAACAAATCTAAGATAAAGTATCTTCACAAAAATAGTCAAAGAGGGGATCAACTACTTTTTCACGTGCATTGTATAAAACTTACTCAGTCCTTCACTGTGATGTGTTTTGTTTAAATGTTTTTATATTTTACGTTCAGGCTAGTCGATTGTTTGTTCCATTAATTCCAATTCTTCCGACACAGTTTTCAACATATTGGTACATTTCATGTTACGGTTGACGAATGCCTCTGCTTAGCAATGAATAATTTTAATTCTAACGTAAATTTTATTTCGACATTAAATTTATTTATTCTATAATTTTTTATTAATACTTCCTTTAAATATTTTATTGTTGTAAAGTTACAAGAAAATACAACGATTCCTAGCCAAATATCAGTTTGTGAACTAAAACGCTGTAATTAACAAATATCAAAAAACGATTAAAATTTACCCTTAAGTTTAAATCTAAATCAAACCGCGTTACTGTCATAAGAAGTACGTTAATTAATTACAATACTACCAAAACGTATTTGCTGCAAACAGTAAACGTTTTGCGTGGAAGTTCCCTTATCAGAACAAACGTCAAGGTCACCCTTCTCTTTCTTTTTTTATGTGTTTAACGTCCGACTATTGTGCACACTTGGGTTAATGCAGACGATGGGATGATTTATAGCGTATGAAAATGCCAAGCCCTGGCTGGGATTCGAACCAGGGACCTCGGGGTGAAAGCCCAGTACGCTATCAACTAGGCCACCGAGGCGGTTCCCTTCTTTTTCTGTTTAACAGTACTTTCAATATAATTATTGTTTAATACACAAAACGTCTGGCTATTGATCAGAATGTATTTTTCCGTAAGCACGTAATTTTTCGAATTTCCCAAAGATTTGTGATTAAGAAGGCAGGCGTAAAAGTAAACAGTTACAACAAGAATAGAATTGGAATAGTGTTACCTTATTGTAGAACTGTTACCTTACTGTAGAACTGTTACCTTATTGTAGAACTGTTACCTTATTGTAGAACTGTTACCTTATTGTAGAATTGTTACCTTACTGTAGAACTGTTACCTTATTGTAGAACTATTACCTTACTGTAGAACTGTTACCTTATTGTAGAATTGTTACCTTACTGTAGAACTGTTACCTTATTGTAGAATTGTTACCTTACTGTAGAACTGTTACCTTACTGTAGAACTGTTACCTTACTGTAGAACTGTTACCTTATTGTAGAACTGTTACCTTACTGTAGAACTGTTACCTTATTGTAGAATTGTTACCTTACTGTAGAACTGTTACCTTATTGTAGAACTATTACCTTACTGTAGAACTGTTACCTTATTGTAGAACTGTTACCTTACTGTAGAACGGTTACCTTATTGTAGAACTGTTACCTTATTGTAGAATTGCTACCTTATTGTAGAACTGTTACCTTACTGTAGAACTGTTACCTTATTGTAGAAATGTTACCTTATTGTAGAACTGTTACCTTATTGTAGAACTGTTACCTTATTGCAGAACTGTTACCTTATTGTAGAACTGTTACCTTACTGTAGAACTGTTACCTTATTGTAGAACTGTTACCTTATTGTAGAACTGTTACCTTATTGTAGAACTGTTACCTTATTGTAGAACTGTTACCTTATTGTGGAACTGTTACTTTATTGTAGAACTGTTACCTTATTGTAGAACTGTTACCTTATTGTAGAACTGTTACCTTATTGTAGAACTGTTACCTTATTGTAGAACTGTTACCTTATTGTAGAACTGTTACCTTACTGTAGAACTGTTACCTTACTGTAGAACTGTTACCTTATTGTAGAACTGTTACCTTCTGTAGAACTGTTACCTTATTGTAGAACTGTTACCTTACTGTAGAACTGTTACCTTATTGTAGAACTGTTACCTTCTGTAGAACTGTTACCTCATTGTAGAACTGTTACCTTATTGTAGAACTGTTACCCTATTGTAGAACTGTTACCTTATTGTAGAACTGTTACCTTATTGTAGAACTGTTACCTTATTGTAGAACTGCCAAAGTAATGTTCTGCTAAATAAGAACTACATTAAGGCAACAAAGTAGTGTAACGCGAGAACATGACCTTGGAATTACGAGAAGTAAATGTTTTCAGCATAGTAGAAATTGATCGTCAATTGATTTGTAAATTGGAATTTTATTTACGATAAAATAATATTGTGTTTTATTCTCTACTGAACAATGCAATAAAAGTACAAAATAACTAAATTTACTGCAACCGAGATGTTGGTCCGTATTTGCTCATCGTTACAGACGTGCGGTATAGTGAGTCCCAACCGAATCACAACCCTGATTTGTTTCAAGTTAAAATGAAACAGACATTTATAAGAAACGCATTTATGCAAATTAAAGGCAGTCTAAGGATATTCCGAAGAAATTATTCATGTTTAATTAACAAAATTAATAAATATCTAGGCGTTAAATTAAAGACATTTTACAAGATATCTGCAACTGTATGCGTTAAAAAATTTAACGTTATCTTTTAATTGCCGACAATTTTTGCATCCCAAGATATTTAAAAATCTACTTTATCAAAGCAAATTACAGAAATTTCATTATAAATATATCAAATTGTATCCAAAACTCATTAGTGCAAAAATTGGCTAAAATGAGGATCAACAAATGAACTTTAGTGTTAATTAGTGAAGACTACAAAACAACCATAGCGAGGAGATAAAGTTAGCCATACACTCAAACAATAAAGTTTTAACTTCCAAGTTACGGTTACATGATTAGACTGAAGTTAGGTGTCTCACAAATAAGATATGTTAGGAAAAGGAAATAACAGTTTATTTTACGTTTCAATTTGTAGTAAAGAAAGGAACACGCGTAGCAATGAATACACTTTGATTACCGAAAGAATGTTGTTAGTGGATTGTAAGAAAAACGAATAGCAATGAATATAAACTTGAATTACCGAAGTGTATTGTTGTTGTATTGTAAGAAATAATAGTAACAATGAATACAAACTTGAATTACCGAAGTGTATTGTTATTGTATTGTACGAAATAAGAGTAACAATGAATAGAAACTTGAATTACCGAAGTGTATTGTTATTGTGTTGTAAGAAATAACGGTAAAAATGAATACAAACTTGAATTACCGAAGTGTATTGTTATTTTATTGTAAGAAATAACAGTAACAATGAATACAAACTTGAATTACCGAAGTGCAATGTTATTGTGTTGTAAGAAATAACAGTAACAATGAATACAAACTTGAATTACCGAAGTGTATTGTTATTGTGTTGTAAGAAATAACGGTAACAATGAATACAAACTTGAATTACCGAAGTGTATTGTAAGAAATAACGGTAACAATGAATTCAAACTTGAATTACCGAAGTGCATTGTTATTGTATTGTAAGAAATAATAGTAACAATGAATACAAACTTGAATTACCGAAGTGTATTGTTATTGTGTTGTAAGAAATAACGGTAACAATGAATACAAACTTGAATTACCGAAGTGTGTTGTAAGAAATAACGGTAACAATGAATACAAACTTGAATTACCGAAGTATATTGTTATTGTGTTGTAAGAAATAACAGTAACAATGAATACAAACTTGAATTACTGAAGTGCAATGTTATTGTATTGTAAGAAATAACAGTAACAATGAATACAAACTTGAATTACCGAAGTGTATTGTTATTGTGTTGTAAGAAATAACAGTAACAATGAATACAAACTTGAATTACCAAAGTGTATTGTTATTGTGTTGTAAGAAATAACGGTAACAATAAATAAAAACTTGAATTACCGAAGTGTATTGTTATTGTGTTGTAAGAAATAACGGTAATAATGAATACAGAAGTGTGTTGTAAGAAATAACGGTAACAATGAATACAAACTTGAATTACCGAAGTGTATTGTTATTGTGTTGTAAGAAATAACAGTAACAATGAATACAAACTTTGATTAGCACAAAGTATTGTTATTGTAATATAACAAATACGAATAGCAATGATAACAAACTTTTATTGTTATTGAGTTTTTTAAAATATTTTAAAACTTTTATTATTTTAGTTTATAATTGTGCGACTTTTAACGGAACAGAAGTAGTAAAGGCTGATTTGTTTGCAATTATTTAAAATTGGCGATTTTCTACCAAAAGATGTTTATATGAAGTGCGTAACATGCGATCTTGTTCAAAGTAAAATTGTAAATTAAGCAGTGTCTGAAATATAACTGTTTTAATACAGTAATCTCCGTAGTAATTACAATTTTGCCAGATTAGTAATCCGGAGTTAATATACGGTTTAGAGATATTGATCTACAAGTTATCAGCACGAGACATGTTAAGCTGTGTTATGTAATGGGGTAGGTATAGGTTGCAACAATAACATGTCACGGTGGGAATATATTGGCAATTAAAGCAGCTGATATACAGTATTATGAACAGCTGATGCTAAAACAAACATTGTATAGTCAAGATGCAACTATCTACCTTAATTATTGAAGCGAAGCCCTTAATGTTACCTTGGGTGAGAGTGAATAGGAAAATGTCTGCCAAACAGAATAATGTAACGGAAATATGGAACGAACGAGCAAACGAATTTCGTCTCTCTATTTCTGTCTCTTTCTTCCTCTTTCGAAAACAGTACACGCGTATTATACGAAAACGCAAGTTGCTTTGGTTTCGGTACTTTCTCCTTAATTGAAGAACACGTGCACTTTGTAACCGTTTATAATACGTTCAAAATTATTAAAAACGTTTATTATAGCCGATCAGCTGTTCAGTGAAAACAGCTGATCGTTATGAAATAATGTTAAAACAACTGATTTTCTACTATAACTACAGTAAATATCTACGTACTTATTTATTTAAACAAAACAAGATATTTGTAGACTATTTTCAGAGTAATTCTATATTCAGCAAAGATATCATTAACAAAAGCTTTGTTTCTGTTGTTAACCCTCCGAAATTCCACGTGTGTATTTTTTGTATCGGTAAGAAATCACATTTCGCGTTATATAACCTTGTAATCACATGTAACACTTATCCGTGATCAGATAAGTTGTAGTAAGTGAATTAAGTCTTTTTGAATCAGAGACGAGTTTTTACACAAAAACAAATTTTAAATTACACTAAGCACTCCGTACTGAAATTATTTGTTGAGATTTAATCAATATAATATTTAGTGAGATTTGAATAAAGAATATTTATTTAACTCTATATAAATAGTCCCGACTGACGTCCTTTGTTTATCTTTCTGCTGTGACTCCAGAATTAATATTTATATTCTCATGTCCCCCCCGGATGATATGAATCCCCTGGTTACCCTTAAAACGTACGTCACTTAAATATAATTGTGCAACTTCATCACAATTAAATTTATTACATTATTAAATTTAACTGTCAAAACGTTTTGTGATATCTTTCTAGCTCGGTATCGCTAGTTCAATTTGAACAAAAACTTTCTGAACGAAATGGATTCGCAAGGAGGACCATAAAATTTATGAATATTTAAAAATGTCAAAAAAACACTTTTTTAAATGTTTGATTATTAAAATACATTTATTAAACATTATTAAAATGTTTTCTGATTTTATTTGTGTATATTAAATGTGTATATGATTACATTTTACTAAAGCAGTTGGATTATTTTATTTTTTTTTTTATTTTTGACGTAGATCTACGTTAGGTATATTATGAAAGTTTTTAGTTCATTGTTATAATAAATTTTTTCATTGTTTTTTTCTATAAATTGAGTAATCAGGCAGAGGCAGCTGATGTCAAACTCACCGTAACTCCAGCTCATACTACACTCAATCATTTACTCTAGATATACTACTTATATAGCTTGGCTAACTGTAAAGTCTAAAGCGACCCGTGCTGATGAATGATGAATGATACCGGCCTAATGGTAAACCAAACGGAGCCCTGAGAGACCTAGTGTATTTTAGCCTTACCCATGTATGGACGGAACTCATTTCCTTAACTACTTGTGGGTGTTCCCATAAGCAAGAATGTAAAATAGAATTAGCGATACCTTACTGCACTACAAAAAGCCAAATGGCGCAGAACCTCTGTAATATACGAGGTGTGTTCAGAAAGTAACGAGAATTTTTAAATTTCGCGAGCTTAGAGAGTCCGATTGTCAAACATTTTTTTAAATTATGTTGGTATACATGCCCGTAAAGTATGATAAAACTTTCAGCTGTTTTCATTGTTGACTTTATCTGTGACAGCCACTAAGGTTAGACGTGTTTTTATGAACACGGCGATTTTCGTTTGTTAAAAAAATGGATCAAAGAATTTGTATCAAATTTTGCGTAAAAAATGGAATAACGTGTAACAAAGTGTGTGAAATGTTAACAAATAGTGAGTCTGCTATGAATAAAGCAAGAGTTTACGAGTGGTATAACCGTTTCCAAGAAGGCCGTGAAAACGTTGAAGATGACGAACGCCCTGGACGCCCCCAGCACATTAACAACCGATGAAAACGTGGAAAAAGTGAAATAAATTGTTATGAACAATCGCTGAATCACAATTAGAGAGGTCGCTGATGATGTTGGCATATCGAGTGAATCATGTCATGACATTTTTTCCAGTGTTTTGTGTAAGAAACTTGTGGCAGCAAAATTCGTTCCAAAATTGATGAATTTTTAACAAAAACAGCGGCGAGTGGAAGTTGCTCAGGAGTCACTAAATGAAGTCAACGACGATGCAGAATTACTGAAACGTATTATAACAGGTGACGAAACATGGGTTTAGGGATATGATGTCGAAACTAAGGCTCAATCATCCCAGTGGAGGCATTCTGGCTCACCAAGACCGAAAAAGACTCGACAAGTGCGGTCTAACTTGAAGGTTATGCTCACTGTATTCATCGATATTAATGTCATAGTGCATCATGAATTCCTGCCACCAGATGAAATGGTCAATAAGGAGTACTATCTACAAGTTCAACGCCGTTTGCGTGAAGCAATCCGAAAAAAACACCCGGATCTGTGGAAAAAAATGCATGGCTTTTGCACCACGATAATACACGAGCTTTCACTTCATTGCTTGTTCATGAATTTGTGGCAAAAAACAGTACTGTAACGATACGCCAGCTTCCATATTCGCCAGACATGGCTCCGTGTGACTTTTTCCTATTTCCAAAAATAAAGAGAACCTTAAAGGGCCGTCGTTTTACAGCCGTAGATGACATTAAAAGCGCATCGCTGAAAGAACTAAAGGCTATCTCAAAGATCGAGTTTGAGAAGTGTTTCGAGGATTGAAAGAAGCGCTGGCACAAGTGCATAATCTCCAGTGAGGACTATTTGAAGGCGACAACATCAATGTAGAAGAATAAATAAATATTTTGTTCAAAAAAATAAAATTCTCGTTACTTTCTGAACATACCTCGTATGTCAGGAGAAAGAAAAATTGAAAAGGAATTAGCAGAGCAAGCACAAACATCTACAAACACATTAATAACGAACCGAGAAATCACCAATTAAAAAAGCGTGGAGTAACCCACCTTGAATCCTCTCTATTTTCTGATTATTGTGTGTTATATGTAATATGTTATAGCTGTAAAATGTTGTTTTTTACCTGCAAAGTAAATTAATGTTATATTTACAAAGCAAAACGTAGAAAAAGAGTAATAAAATGTATCTAATAGGGATAAAATACTTATTTTATCTTAATTATGGGGAACATTTTAGATATAGAAATAGAGAGCTAGTTTCTAAATAATTCGTTCCTTGGCATAACCGAGGTTAGGTTAGCTTTTTCAGAACAGGTTTTTTTTTGGTGTTTAACGTCCGACTATTGTGCACACTTGGGCTAATGCAGACGATGGGATGATTTATAGCGTATGAAAATGACAAGCCCTCCCCGGGAATCGAACCCGGGTCCTCGGGATGAAAGCCCAGTACGCTATCCACTAGGCCACCGAGGCGGCTGTGGAAACAGGGTAAAGATTTTCAAGTTACCCGTATCGTGTATTTTAATATTTACGAATAAACTCAAAAAACGAAATACGGGATATGGAAATGGCACTAAGTAAATTCGTCTGTAATTTCTTTTTTATTTAAATTTATCTTGATGGAAATCTGTTGCACATGCTTTTTGGCAGAAATATTGTAAATTTCATTTATTTGCTGATGATTTTAAGATATATTACATTTTAAAATAGAATATTCAGTGCAGTACGTGAACAAAATAATATTCTATTGTCCAAAAAGCACAGTTTAAAAAGTAACATTCGTAAATACCGGCTTATAATAACAGGATATTCCCACCTATTTAATAACGTAGACTTTGATAATTTTCCTACATTATAGTTTGAAAAAGACGTTTTGAATTATCGTAACAATGTACAATAAATCACAGATATGAAATAACTATGTGACTGGCGGTAGCCAATCATTAAATTATTTAATGCAACATTAATCATCTATAATTAAATCACCAACTACAGTTTCTATAACAACTATTAACTGCTAATGGAAATTCAAACTCTTATTAATTTAATGTCCCAATATTAATGGAAATTAAAAATTCTAATTAAAATATTTATCTACAGAAATAAAAAAATTAAAGGAATTTCTATTTCACATTAAAATTGTTAAAAATTGCCTACGTTTAGAGGACAATTCAAATGAAAAATATTTTCATTTTAAGAATTTAATGGAACCTGTTATACAGTAATACGTCAATATTGGTTGCTATAGTAACAGATATTTATAATTAAATTTTAATATTGTCTGCTACAGTAGCAATTGATTATAATGAATCAATAGCGTACAAAGAGGCAAGTCCGCGTGAAATTGGCAGTAGAAAATGTAAAACAATAATAAAAATTATAAAGAAATAATTGCCAAATTTATGGATATCAACAATACATCCATAGTTTCTTTAGTTAAAATAATACTGTTATTAAATACTGTTTAGACAATAACACAATTAACCAGACGGTTAATAAAAACTGATGGTTAAAAAGAGTGACGGTTAATCGAGACTCTACAAGTTATCAGAACGAGATAATAATTTTTTATTAAAATTAAAATCAAACTGGATTAAAATCAAATTGTCCTAATACACAAGCTTCTAATCTCATGACTTTGTGGAGAACAACTTGAAAATAAGAGAAATAATGTAATTTAATTTCGAGAACAGAAATATACTTTTTGATGAATCGTAGGTCGATGAACTATAACTATTATAAATATACGTACGTTGACATACTTTAACGAACGCCTGCAAAATACTGCATAGACGGTGAATTTTTCATGGCTTGTCCGCAGTAGTGAGTTAGCCTACAAATTGCAATATTGTATAACTCTCTAAACAGTGAAAGTTTCAAGAGGCAGTGGTACTCAAGATGGTTACCGCTGTATTTCTAGTGGCAGAAAGTAATTTCACAAAAGTTCGAGATATATTTCGCTGACGTCAAGTTTCACTATCGATAGTTGTCATCTTTAGCTTGAAGCATCGATGGCTTGAAGATGCCTCTTCGCTTTCTGCTGCTGCTTGCGTCATCGTTTAACAAGTGTCTATTGATAAATTATGCTGACAACTTACTTATAGAGAGCAGCACTTGTACTGAACACTGTGAATGGAGTATGGGGGCCTATTTAAATAATTTATCTTATCTTAAGATTTCGTTTTAAAAGTTAATTTCTTAACAATATTTTCATTTGTCATTTATGTAGAACGATTTGTAAAATTATGAAACATTTATTTTTTTTTAAGGTGAAAAGCACATTGAGGCTATTACCGCCTACATAAATGTAAGTGTGAGTGTAAAGTGTTAAAGTCGTAAGTGTAGTGTTGTAAGTGTGTGTTAGACTCGGGTACCGTGAGGGACGTCTAAATCCTCTCAATAGGTGCGCTAGTCTGCACCCCTCTGAGGGAAAAATTTAATTTGAATTTGCCTCACAAATACATTTTTATCTTTTGATATAAAACTATTCTAATTTAAAAAAATATTATTATTATTTTTACGGTATGTGGTTGTATCAAAGATAAGACATACATATTTTTTTCTTTGAAACTTTGGACAAGAGCGTCAAAAACCTAGGACAGAAGTACAAACCTTGAACACTATATTTTATGTTTAAAAGTTTTTACTTTTACTGTTAAAAAAAACTTTACTTCAAAACAGCGGAAGTAAAAATGCAAAAAATATAGGTCATATTTCACTTATAAAGTTTTCAATGAAAATTAAGAACTCATTATAATTTATTCTTGTTTAAAAAAATTACTGTTTTACTTAACCTCAACACTTTTTAGGGACACAAAACACTTAAACTGACTTTTAAAACTTAAAAATGAAAATATAAAAACCGAATCTACAGACTTTGTATCATTATTAACTACCACTTGGTCCAGCTGCAAAGGAAGAATAATTATGCACATTTTCTGTAAAAATGTATTGTTTTTAATCAGGTCGTGAAACAGTAGTAACATTTGAACCACCTCTGTCTGCTGGCTAGGTATTATTCATGATTAAATACCCTCTGCACTGCTGCATAAGTTGCAGGTAAACACAAAAAAAATCTACTACCTTATTGGAAGTTTTAGTATTTTTCGAAACATTGAAAACGTCTTGATACCGGTATCAAATTTTTAATTACTTTGTTAGCATAAGTTTTTCAAATAACTCAAACAGTGGAATTTATTCCAAAAGATAGGGCAGCACCTTTCCATGGACGAGAGTGAAAATCCCGGACTCTGGGAAAAATCAGGACAAATTCGAAGCCCTAAACAAAGATGTTCATTTTATCGTGCAAGAATGCAAACATTGTGAGAGTTTATAATGTTATTAAAATGGGTGAGTGAAGTTAGAGAATAAACATCAACTCTCTCTCTCCCTCCCCTTCCTCCCACCCTCTCTCCCCCTCTCTCCCTCCCTCTCTTTCTCTCCCTACCCCTCCCTCTCTCTCCTCTCTCCCACTCCCTCTCTCCCCTCCCTCCCTCCATCTCTCTTCCTCCATTCCTCTCTCTCCATCCCTCCCTCTCTCTCTTTCCCTCTCCCTCTCTCTCCTTCCCTCCCCGCTCTCTCCCTCTCTCCATCCCTCCCTCTCTCTTTCCCTCTCCCTCTCTTCCCCTCCCTCCCTCTCTCCCTCCCTCTCCTCCTTCTCTCCCTCCCTCCCTCTCTCTGCCGCCTCGGTGGTCTAGTTGATAGCGTACTAGGCTTTCACCCCGAGGACCCGGGTTCGATTCCCGGCGAGGGCTTGGCATTTTCATACGCTATAAATCATCCCCATCGTCTGCACTAGCCCAAGTGTGCACAATAGTCGGACGATAAACTCAAAAAAAAACCTCCCTCTCTCTCCTTCTCTTCCCTCCCTCCCCTCCTCCCTCTCTCTCTCTCTCTCTCTCTGAGAGAGATATACAACATATATATATATATATATATATATATATATATATATATATATATATATATATATATATATGTCATGCTTAGTGAGTTTTGAGAGTGGCTGGGAAGGGGTTGTATGCTCATAATACAGTATATGATGATTGTGAATTTTCAGCGCACATTGATTTACATAAATATTCTAGGAACAATGCCAAATGCAAAGCTAATCCCTTGAGTTACAGAATAAACCCCATAATTTATTACTACAGCAGTTCAAATAACAGTAGACCTCGCAGGATATTCTTAATTAATTACCTGATCACTGTTCCACGACAGCGCGTCCTTTTCCGTCAATTTAATGTTACTGGTCGAACTTTATTGGAAACGTTCTTTTTTTATGAAGCGGTCAGAACTGTAAAAGGACGAGGAGGTATTACAGGGCACTCCTTATGGTTAAATCAAAAAGCTGTCATCTTGAAAAAAGTGAATTTAAAAAAATCATAAATTACGTGTTTCGGGCTTTATACGAATATCGCCGAATTTCAAAACAATCGGTCGATGCGTTTGATCAAAACTATTTCATAAACAAATCAAATGCCAAACGGTCGAATTGAAACACAGACCTTGTTTTTCACTCGGTCAATTAAAACTTATCGAAACAACTTTACCGCGGTAATACAGAGCGAACCTTTTCAGGACGGTAGTTCATTACCATTCAGCATTATTGTGGGAATAGTTTCAGTGAAGTATCTCTTTGACGTTTTTAAGTATGTTGCAGAAATGTACATCAAAGTAAATCAGAATAATTAGTTTTGAATAAGTTTTAACCAAATTATGTATTATTAAATTTGTCATTAATTTTGTTCAGTTGTACTTCTGCAAAAAGAATGTTTCGAATCACGAATTCTTGAAAGCTTGAGACTTTATTTAATGACGTAAAAGTTTTCTAGTAAGTCTTACATACAATGTTTTGACGAAATATGAAGTTATACAATACATGCATTCACAGATTTTCTCCATTAGTGCGGTGAGATGTACGAATCCACTAAGGCAGACAAAACTAAAGAACGATATAACAAACGAGATTGTTGCAGATAACATTCGTAGATCTTTGTATGTATTTTCAGCACATTGTTAAAGGAATAATATTTCTTCTTATCTGTTCCGCTAGTGTACAAATGATAAATATAACCCATTTATATTCTGTGCAAGCATTTTTCTTCGAAAAAAAATTAAAATGACATATAATGAACCTTTTTTTTAAAAAATTCTACACGTTCTTAATTTCTCACAAAACTAAGCAAAATGTACTAGCTACTACAGTTTTGTTTGTTTGTTATTTTAAGGCAAAAATCACATTAAGGCTATTATCGCCTCCCTAAATTTAAGCGTGAGTGTAAAGTGTAGTGTTGCAAGTGACTTGGGTACCGCGAGGGACGTCTAAATCCTCTCAATAGGTGAAGCTAGTCTGCATCACCCCTGCGGGAGAACTAGCTACTACAAATAGTAACTTTAAATAAATAATTAAATTCCTAATTGAGGTTAGGCAAAGTTGGACAACATTAAAATAATAAATTACCTCTTCTGTATTTGCATCTAATATTGAATTCGTTACAACACAAACAGATTTCGACAAGAGGGAAAGTTTAAAGGATCCAATAATTGGGGAGCTGAAATCAAAGATTTGAACATGTCAAGGAAATCGTTAAAACTTGTCGTTTCTTTGAGTCGTTTTTTACTTTCGAAAATGAAAGATTGTTTACTCTGCTTGTATCTAGTCTTCAATAAATATTTGATTTTACATTGATAATCGACTCCTCTCGCATGATTTCGATTTTTATAACGTACAGTTGAACATAGCTTTAAAATGATTTATCGAAAATGTTCAACTGATTTTAATATATTTCTTTCAAAGAAGTACTTCAAGCGAGTTCAACTTTTAATTATAAAATACTGTTATAAAAGCTCAAACCTTAACCTTAAAGATTTAGCTAATAATGTAAAAAAAAATTCATTGCAAAATTTTTAATAATTTGAGCGCCTTTCGACAGAAATCGTAGAACCTTCTTATATACGTATATATATATATATTATTATTATTATTATTATTATTATTATTATTATTATTATTATTATTATTATTATCTGCGTATAGACCCTGTTGGATCACGCAAAGCACTCCGACTCATGTCTTGTTCCTTCTAATCCTCCACACCTCCCTCATCCTGTCTACATGGATCCTCTTCCGCTCCTCCGTCCATTTTACCCCTGCTCTCTTTGGGATTTCATTCTCTGGGACCTTCCAACCGAGCATCTTTCTCCTGTATGCGTGTCTATCTTCAACATGTGTTGAGTCTATTCCTGCGTCATGTAGGTCTATTCTGACTTGTGCGATCCACGACGTTGTTGATTTGACACCTTGTATATACTTAAGGATTCTGTTGGCAAGTCTCGTTGTTGGGAGTCTACTAATGTGTCCATAGAACTGAAGCCTATATATATATATATATATATATATATATATATATATATATATATATCAATATAGTAGAACCTATCCTTTTCTAATTTTAAAATTTTTCGCCAAATTTAAGTGTATATTTGTTTACATCAAACGATGCAATACTAGAGTAAAATCAGTATTACAAGTAGACTAATACTGCAGTGTTGTATACACTGTAATAGAATAGTTATTTATATGAGAGAAAAGTTTTGTTGAAACTTCACCTACCAACAAAAAGTAAATGCAAGACAGAATGGAGTGTTATGTACGTACTGTAGGATATTTGTATTTGCTTTGTAAACAACTCTAGTTAATTTTTAACTTCTTTGTTACTTTTAAATTTTTCTAGATTCTTACAACATTGTTTGCTGAACAAATACTTTCTTTGTAACATTATTTGAATACAGTTGAATTGTGAGAAATGTCGCAAACAAAATTTTGGATGCCTTTGAGCATCAGTCAAATATTTTCGTTTTAACAGCCATCATAATCTCGACGTCAACCACCCATCCTTTCGTGCATTTAGCCCACGTCTTCCGTATCAATTGAACTCTCATTCTCGGCCATCTACCAAGAGGTCCCGCGTTTATAGTCCCTTAAAAATTCTCTCTCAAATTCGTCATCCCTTTCGCAACACATTATCGTTCCTGATTGTTATTTCTTATTGGGGCGAAGCCCCCTCTATCCCCGACTTAATGCATTCCATTACATGCTACTCCTCCCACAGTTTTAAGCCGATCTCAATGAAATTTGAAATATATATTTTTCTAGGTCTCAGGGGTGCATACTTCGAATTTTGTCAAAAAATGTTGAAAAACAACCGAATTATTTATGAAAAAGCCTCCCATTTGTTTTGTGTGTGTAAGACAGAGACAGTAACATGTCATTTGAAATATATATTCTTCTAGGTCTCAGGGGTGCATACTTCGACTTTTGTCAAAAAATTTTGAAAAAAACCGAGTTATTGCCATTTGTTTTGTGTGTGTAAGACAGACAGTAACTGTTTGCTAGACGAAGGTAACGTCTATCGCCGATGCGGTATACGTCACTACTTACGTACGCGAGCAAATTCATCAAAATTACCTGAATCAATGAGTCAGGTAGGAGGGGTTCGGGCTCAGGTTTGGGATATGCCATCAGCATACATAGATCACAAGGTATAACAGTGGATTCAGCTATAGTTGACATAGGTAATAATGAATTTGTTGGCCTTACGTACGTTGCCATGTCCCGTGTTAAAACATTCAGGGGTTTATTACTAAAACCAGCCTTTAATTTTAATCGATTATTGGTAATAAATAATCATTCAGGTATGGCTGCTCGACGCGATGAATTACAAAGACTCAGAAACATGGCTCATAATACCTGATATTCAAAATAATATTTAATTCATTTGCAATATATTTAAGTATTAGTGAAGTTCAGACATTTTGTGTAAAACTTAATAAAATATTTTAAAACTTAATAAAATATTGTTATATTTCCTAATATGTGTTTATGAGTGAAATTGATAAAAATTTTACTGAAAATATATAATGTATAAAATATAATAAAATATTGTGATATTTCCTTATTTCTCTTTGTAATTATTTTAAACCACACACACTATCCACACACATATACTAATCAAAACATTACCGAATGTTTAATTATTCATTTGTGTAAAAAAATTATTCTTATACTTTTTATTATTCATAATCATAATAAATCATTGCTTCGCCCCATTTGTCCCGGGGGGATTCCTAGTATTTTCATACAGTGACTCCACTAGCGCTTGACTATTTAACTTCGAAGTTCTCTACTACTCGACTAAAGGTCGTTTTTATATATACAAAATATAAATCTTCAAAATAATTACCTACTCTTATCGTCACGTTCTAAGATTATTTGTAGAAGAAGACGGTTATTTGTGTATCTACATAATCGTATGGCACAAGCATTACAGGAGTAAAACGTAGGGTAAAGAAGATTATGATACATAATATTTTTTATTAAACTTAAAATCAAACTGTGGAACCAGATAGACAAAAGTGTAAATAAAATTGTCCTAATACACAAGCTTCTAATCTCACGACTTTTTGGAGAATCAAATATAAAGAACAACTTGAAAATAGGTGAAATAATGTAATTTAATTTTGAGAACAGAAATATACTTTTTGATGAATCGTGGATCGATTAATTATAATTTACTCTAATTAAAGAACACTACCTTTTGATGATCGATTAATTATAGTTTACTCTAATTAAAGAAATATACTTTTTCATATATCATAGATCGATTAATTACAATTTTTACTAAATCACTCTACATTTTAATGTGTCATAGATTAATTAATTACAATATATTCACCTATTGACTAGCTGCACTTATTGCGAGGATTTAGACGTCCCTCGCGGTACCCGAGTCTAACACACACTTACAACTTTAACACTTTACACTCACGCTTACATTTAGGGAGGCGATAACAGCCTCAATGTGCTTTTCGCCTTAAAATAATAATTATTATTTACAATTTACTCTAAAGAACTCTATTTTATGATAAATCATAAATATATAACTAAAATTTACTCTAACTAATAAACTCTACTTTTTGATTAATCATAGATAAACTATAATTTACTCTTACTAAAAAATTAACTAAAAAAAATTAACAAATTATAATTTACTCTATTATTTAATCATAAAAAGAATAACTATAATTTACTCCAACTAAATAACTCTTCTTCTCAATGAATCATAGATCGATTAGTTATACTATACTTTAATTAAAGAACTTCAACTTTTCATAAGTCGTTCACAGATCGATGAACAATAATTTACTCTAATTAAATAACTTTACGAAGAAGAGTTTAAATATACAGGTTGTCTGCTGCAGAATATATATATGTAACAGTTAGTAACAAATCAATTTTACTTTAGATATTTTCCCACCGTCCCCCCCCCCCAGGAGCAGCGTACTAATTCTTCGGTAAGTGCTGCACGATAAGAGGAAAAAATATTTTCTTACAAAATGAATATAATACAGTGACACAGACTACTTGGAGATGATGTATGTTCTTTCCAAATCTGTACAACTTTAATCAGCCATGACAGATGTAGAATTGTAAAGACGGTGCTTATAAAGCTGCTGGTGGGTCAAGGAAGAAGAACACCGAGTAAATAAATTAAATGCCTTGTTATGTTTTACCTTTGAAATGTGCGAGTGAATGAATACTTTTTGTTTGAAATGGTTCATAATTAAAGCGGAATTGAAGGGCAAAGTATTCTTTGACTGTAGTGTTAATTAAAGTCGCAATTAAGTTAACATCTGTTCCGAAATAACCTGTTTACAAGTTTTATATTGCATTATTAGAATACAATTAATTTGAGCGGAGCTATTTTCATATGAATTGTAATTTGTTTGGTTTATGGACTCCCAAATTATATGTTCTCGTTGTTATTGGGTTTGTTTATGTATCGTTCATAACGCGTTAGATAGTTAACTTATGTATCTAATTCATATTATATTTCTGAAAGTTTGTGTGTTTGTTTGTTTGTTATTCAATCACGCTTTAACCACTGGACCAATTGAGATGAAATTTGGTACGTATATGGTTTACGTATCAGAGATACATATAGGCCTATTTCCGTTTTACAAAACGTCATTATACTACTTACCCAGCCCAAAATAATTATCAGTTTTTAGTTTTGTAACATCTGTTAACTATAGTTTGGTTTAATTACTGTTTACTGAACATGAGATTTAGGCACCTGAGATGGACATAGATCTAATCCCATTTTACAAATCTTAATCTATGTTTTATTTATTGCAAAAGTATTGTTTTTAATGTAACATTTTCATCTAATAATCACAATCTGGTATTTTTCATTTAAGACTATTCAATGTTTTTAAAGCAGAGTGCAGAATATATATATATATATATATATATATATATATATATATATATATATATATATATATATACAATGTTATTAGGATACTTTAATTGTAAGGTAGTATATATATTTCTGTAATTACATTACATGAAAAAATGGTAAATATGCAGTGCAGCATCTATTGGAGTTTTCGATATTTTTCTTACTAAAATGCTTTATTATGTGCCCAAAAGCAAAAATCCAAAATATGAAAGCAGGAGAAGTAAGATAAATATCGAAAATAAAAGTGACCAACATAACCTCAAAATTGCTACCGGCGAAAATCGGTACCGTGTTGTACTGATTTTAGACGTATTTTTATTGTTTTACTGATCTACAGATCAGTAAAACAATAAAAATACGTCTAACACGGGTTTGGGTGATAGGAAACCCATTTTTTAAAAGAATAGTGCATAACCTAAGTGACACGGTTGTTAGGCCTATCACGGTGATGCGTCAAAAAACCTTTATATTTTTTAAAAAAATACTAGGCTACATATCCTGACACGGTTGTTAGGCTTAACATAGTGATGCGTGAAAAATCTTTATATTTTTTTACAGAATACTCCATTAGCAAACTAATATGGTTGTTAGGCCTAACACGGTGAAGCATTAAAAAAACCTTTATTTATTTTTTTAAAAAGAGTACTCCAAACCTAACTGACACGGTTGTTGGGTTAAACGGTGATGCAGGAAAAAACCTTAATTTTTTTTTAGAGTACTCCAAAACTTAACTAACACGGTTGTTGGTCCTAACACGGTAATGCATGATCTTTAATGTATATTATGACTGCGGGCAAAGCCGTGACGGGTAACAGCTAATCATATTATATTTCTGAAAGTTTGTTTTTGTTTATTTGTTTGTTATTCAAATACACTTTAACTACTGGACCAAATGAGATTACATTTGGTGTGAACACGTTTTAGGTATCTGAGATAAACACAATACTATTCCAGTTTTATTGTATAATAATGACTTTTTAATAATACTGTATTTTATTAAAATATGACATGACCCTGTTTTAGCTTATCGAGTAGCAAAATTTTATGTCTTTGCCGAAAACCATAAATCATATAATATTGTATATAGCAATATATTAAAATGAACAGACCTATTCTGATTTTGAAAATTGACTATAAATTTTATTGCTTACATTATAATTGCAGGCAAAGCCGCAACGGGTAACAGCTAGTTATTAAATAATTCCTAGTGGGAAATGAGCTATTAGAACATGGTAAGGTAAATGAGCACTAACCATGGGCCGTTAAAAAATTCATAACATTTTTATTTTGCACTTTGTGTGTGGTTGTGTGTGTTGGCGCGTGCGTGCGCAAAATTTTGCAGCAAATTATTGCCTTTTTCTCACAAATACAGTACTTTATTCGTGCAGTATTATATAATAAATACTGATTTCAAAGACTGCACGTCATGTAGTTTTATTACAGTAAACTTTGTACTCAATATTTCAAATTAAAAAAAGTGTATAACACATTTTACAGATAGAATCACATTTTATACACGTTTTGGTTGAGCTCTTTCCATATAGCGGAATGTCTTTATAGCGGAGAGAACTAACGTTCTCTTCAGTGCCGTTATAGAAAGATTTTACTGTAACAATTATTTAAAATATAAAACTGCATTATCTGTATTGATTATCATTGCTGAAATGCATAATTTCGTTAACGAGTTTCCATTAGGAAATAAGCTATAGGAGCGGTCATCATGGTAAACCCAAACCTAGGAATAGAGCTCATTTAAAAGTCCCGGGTCTTAGTAAGATGGGCACTCCAAGGTTTGTACTCAAAAAAGATTTAAACCTACAGGGGTGTATCCATATTGCCTAACCTGCGCCCTGAATTGTTCAACGCGATCTGCAGTGATCACAAGTGGTTCTTTAAACACATGTAAACAATGCAATGCGTTTGTTGCACTTAACTGTTTTGCCTCGTTTTTACTTTCGTATAAGTGTAGAGAAAGTATGGTGATGGTGAAAAATGTGTAAGTATATAACTTATTATAAAGTACACCAAAGAAAAAAATTTTTCTTGAAAATCTGTCACCAGTGCATTTTTACATAATGCTGAAAAGTAAACAAAATGAAAAACTTTGAGAAAATTTAAGTAGAAAAATAGCATATATATATATATATATATATATATATATATATATATATATATAGAGAGAGAGAGAGAGAGAGAGAGAGAAAAGCACAATTTCCTTTTTTGAGGAAAAAAATTGCATTAGTTAAATAAATATTTATAAAATATTCCAATATTTTTCGCAAATGTTTCAACATTTCACATATGTTGTTAGTGAGTGGTTCTGGTCTACTATTTCTTACATTCCATGTAAAAGAACTCTTCCTTACGGAATATATACGTTGTAACGATCGATTATAATATGAGGCTAGGGTAATTTATTTTTTGCGTTATTGCTGAGTACTGCGAAGTGCGGCTACTTCGCTGTAACGGTTGGTTTCGCCGGTTGACACATCCTGTTCTCTGACTCATCCTCAATTCTCCTACTGTTGATACCTTCCCTTCTTCTGACTTAAAAAGTATCAAAACAAGACTGCTCAGTGATAAAGACTTTCAGCTTGCTGACACCATATTAATAACGGATGAAAAAATTGTTTTAAAATGTCCCCCATAAACTTTGGGGGAAATGAAATGAGGAAATTAGCCTCAAATTTCGAACTCAATGAAGGGAAATTAACTAAAGGATTCCGAGAGTAGTTTCACCCGTTGAAACAGTCAATCATCAGCCATATCGTCGAGTGAATGTGAGAAAGGTCTCTCACAGATGAACTTTATTACACCATTGAGATCATCACTGAATATTGCAACAGTTTCTGGCGTGTTCTTGATCAATGGACCTCTTCTTCGGCTCTTTAACCCAGCTGAGAATGTTCACTCTTGGCTTGTGCCCGAAAACCATTTAGCATTAGCCATCAAGAGTATGGTGAATTCAAAAGACAATAAGTATGATAAAAACAAACATGAAACGGTTTTTTGCACTGTTTTTTTAGCCCTTAATGGAGCACATTAGGTCAATTTTGGTTTTTTTGGACTTTCAACTTTGGTTCTTTTAGGTTTTTGAGATTCTCCCAATACTTTTTCAGTCTTATAGATCTCTGTACTCTAACTTCCTCCGAGTAAAAGGCAACTCTTTTTGTTCCTTCCTTAAATTTTAATCTAGTGTTTTTATTCCTAAGGATTGGTTTTTCCCGTCCTTCTTTCAGACGTTCCTCCGTTATCCCTAATTCTAGGTCCTGTTCCACTTCCTTAAGCCACTCATTCTTTACTTTCATCTTGAGTTGGTAATTTAGGAGTTTCTTCGTCAGTCTTTATTCTGGTAGCCTTATTAGGTGTATATAGACTCTTTTGCACTGTTTATATTACTTTATTGTAACATATTTTTGTACGTATTTTGCGGAATAAAATTTGGAATTCAATAAAATGTTCAAGTTTTTGTATAACTAAAGATTTATTTCAGACTAATAATTTGAAATACCCTTCACACTTCAGGAAAGCTACAGTTCCGGCATATCTATTTACAGAAATGGAATATATATATATATATATATATATACAACAATATATTGCAATAAAATAATATAAACAGCTCAAAAGAGTCTATATATATATATATACACAATTCTTCTTAACAACCCCCTCAAAAAGTAACCTAGAGGTCGGTATTCATTACAAAGTCCCTAGTTAGGGTCTTACATTAATGGCCGCTACATTAGCTCTTTTTCAATAAGAATTCGCTAATAATAAAAAAAGTAAATTTTAAAAAAAGATCGAAACATCTTCTAATCAAACCAGCTGAAAAGAACCATTGAAAATGCAGTAGGCGGGGAAGGGTTATCCTACTGGAGCCTGCATTTTAATGAGCATCGCTTTTCAGAACTGCTCAGTGTTGGAGATCCGTAGAAAGTAGAAAGTAAATACTCATATCGACATAACTTTTCCTCATTCACAGATAATCCGGCTTGAAGGAAGTTTAAGTTGGAAGGGAGCTGCAGTGTAAACAGCAGACGCGACTCTAATAACTTTCCTGTATATTCAACTGATTGGTGTCGTGTAAGATGGGCCTATTCAATAGTAACATGGAAAATATATTTTTTAAACTATTGCGATTTGTCATATAATTAAAATTTTCAATTTTATTTCGTTATACATTTAATTTTGACGTGAACGTTAGATAAAACGCACGCGCGCATAACACCACACACACACACACACACACACACACACACACACACACACACACACACACACACACACACACACACACACACACACACACACACACACACACACACACACACACACACACACACACACACACACACACACACACACACACACACACACACACACACACACACACACACACACACACACACACACACACACACACACACACACACACACACACACACACACACACACACACACACACACACACACACACACACACACACAACAGAGAGAGAGAGAGAGAGAGAGAGAGGGAGAGAAGGAGAGGGAGAAAGCGATGCAGAAAAATCAAAGTAAACAGAAAAGTTTTCGGTTCAGGAAACCGTAAACGTAAAGATCGATCAAAATCTGAAGATCAACTTTTCACAATCAGAAAACTTTCTTTGTACTTCATGCAGTGATAAATTAATTTTTGCTTCTTTTTAAGATGCTACTAAGGCTTCCAATGGTCTCCGAAACATCAGCTACTGTATTTTTCTTATACTTCACCTTACATTGACCCCAGGCCCTCTAAAATCTTCAGTAGGAAGTCCTTATGAAACTCCTTGTCCGGTTGTTGAAGTCCTTTGGATCTCCAGGACTTGGCATTCAAGGAGTATATGTGAACAGTGGTTCCTGTCTGCACAGGCGGTAATTAGGTGATATTTACGATGATTCAGTGACTCTGGATGTGATCATGTTCGGTGACTGTAGCGATCACCTGTCTTAGGAAACTCCTGTTGCACTGAACCGGTGTCCTTGTCAGTGCCCTGTCCGTTTCGGTAGAATATGTTTGCCTAATCTCTGAACAAGAAATTGTCTCCATCTCTTGACGTGCTCTTTCCCCCACTTCCTAATTGAACCTCTCACAATTGAGCGATTGATTCCGCGTAAGGATAAAATTAATGTTACAATTTCAATGGATACTTAAATGTTTTTCATAGACACATTATTGTATTTTGTATTTGTACTAGAAATTTTTTTCAAAGATTACAAATTAGTTGTGTTTTGATTTGCGTAGTATGATTACCTAAAACAATGTTTTTTTTCAGAATAATAGTTTGCTAAGATGTAAAGTTCAGAAAAAAAACATTAGTTTCTTCAATAGATTCACATTTCAATCACAATATTTTGAAAGGAAATCTGTAAACTGTGAATCATTGTTGGATGAACGCGGAAACATTTGTTCGGCTGTCAGTAACAACTGACCACGTTACAAAAAGCAAAGAAAAGTTTAACGAACTGTCCTAATGATCCGTCTACTTTGACTTCTAAATTATGGATTGTAAAATATTTGTTTCTGAAGAAACCTTTGAGTGAAGTTGAAAGATTGTACATGCTAACGAGTAACGACTTCCTTGTCACAAACACGGAGGGATGGGTGGTACATATTGCCAAGGACATGCGCACTAACGACCAAAAACCACTGCAGAGTAAAAGGAAATGTTTTCTTGAATAGATGCACAATACTTTCAACTTGGTTTCCTTTCACGTTTCAAACATTTTTACTGAACAAAATACATCAATAAGATAAATGAAAAGAAAAGTTAGCAATTATTTTTTATACGAAGAAAATTTTTGGAAATGGAATAGAACGCGCTTTTATCAAAAAACATTATTGAATAAAATGTAAGGTTATTAAATAACATAAAGAAATGTTTATATTCAAATGTAAAACTATAGAAAAGGTTAAGTGACATTATTAAATTTAAACACAAACAGATTTAATTTGCCGTCTAAACATTGTTCGGTACAAAATAAGTTTTCATACTTTGCTAATTAAGATTCCATGTACGTTCAGGTTTCAACTCCCATTCCCTTGCTGTATCAATTACTTGGGGAAATTTAATTTGACTAAACCACTAATATTGTCCCAAGCACAGATCCTCTACAAATTGGAAGATTGTAATGCTGTTGTGCACAGTTTCCAATCTGTGTTCGCCAGATTTCAGTTCAGAGTAAGATCAAGCCGATACACATTTATTTAATCAATTTAATTTCAATAATTATTTGACAAGTGCAATCTGGTTTTTTAATTGCGCATAGAGAGATTATTAAAATTAAAACTTTTGTATTAATTTATATTAATTTAACTTTAAATTAATTCAAACGCGATTAATTAAAATTTTGTTGAAATTAATTTCCAGAAATAAGTATTGTAAGTGAGAAATTAGTGAAATCGTTGCTTGTACTAAATTAATTAATCTATTTTCTTCTTCATTTGTTTCACCCAACTTTGGGGTACACCAAATCAATCGTTTTTCAATATTCTGTGCCTTCCTCGTAGCCCAGTATTGCTCCATTCGTTGTGATCTTGCTTTTCTTTCTTCGTCAGAGATTTGGAAGTTCTGTTATGTCTCTTTTTGTTTCTCTAAACCAAAGTGGTTTGGCTCTTTTATTGCGAAAGTAGTCAAATATTTTTTTGGTTAGTCTATTTTTGTCCATTCGGAGGATGTGCCCATAAAAATCATTCTCCTTTTTCTTATTGTGTCTGATAGTGTTTCAATTTTTTGGTAAAGAGTTTCATTCCTGATGTGGAGTAATTGGTTGTTACGGAATTTGAGGCCTAAGATTTTTCGTAATATCTTTCTTTCTTTGATCTCCAGCCTTTCAAGTGGGCCCTGCGTTGTGAGAGATAATGTTTCAGTTGCATATAAGGCTTCTGGTTTAATTACCGTATGATAATGCCTTATCTTTGTATTCCAGGAGAGGGACTTCTTGTTGTATGTGTCTTTGGTAAGTTGGAAGGCTAATTCAACTTTATTTCTCCTTGATTCCATAGCTTAATCTATTTTATTATTAAAATAATTTAAGATTTGTAAATAAACTAAATTTATGGAGAAAAAAATACACAACACGAGTCTATTGTTGTAGAATACATAATAAATAATTTTTTATTTGAAAGTGTGTTTTACGTCTATATGTCCATTAAATAAAGAATTTTTTTACTTCCATGTGATATAACTTAAATAATTGATGATATATTTTTCTCTTAACGATATCAAAAGAAATAAAACATATTTTACACATATGTTTTTATTTTTAAATCAATTTCCTATAAAAACATGGCCGTTAAAATAATAACAAAACTTGAAATTGAAATGAGCACAGACTCTGACTTCTAGATCACGTTTCGTTGGGGGGTTGTTAAAATTTAAATATATGTTAGCATACTCTTGTTCGCAATTTTGATTTACAAATTTGATTAAGTAAATTAAAAATTGATTTAAAGTAAAATTTGATTTAAGCGTGGCAGAAAATTAGATTTTTGTAATATTTTGGAGAAGTTTGTTAAGCAACAAACTTCTTTCGAAAAATCATAAATATTTTTCAAAAATATTTTAGGAATTCTATTATAGCAATCAGAGTTCAAAACTGCATAAATTATCATTTTGAATATTTAATAGCAGTTTCGGTCTATTTTCATGTTTTCAATGTGATTTAAAAGTTTAAAAGATTAGCGTACGAAGATTGTGATGCTGATTATAATGGTGAAATCAGAATTTCAAGAAAAGTTTAGAGAAAAATATTTTTGTGAAACTCGCTTCCATCACCAGTTTCGTACCACGATTATATTTAATTATATTTTTGTGTCTTATTATGGAACTAAGTTAGAGAAATTATAATAAGAAAACTGCAATATTGTTTTTAAGTTCGTCTAAGTGACATCAAGAATGAAAGAAGACAAGGGTCACTTAATTAAAAACAAGACAGGCGTATAATTACTGCTGTTATCTCGAAACAACAGTAAACAGGACAGACAGTAGAAGACAGGATAGACAGTACACAATGTCCATAGCTAGTAATAACAAAACTTATTTAAAACTGGCATAACATTTTATTACAACACACTTTCAAACGTGGTATTTTAGCTACATTAATTCATTCATAAATTCATATTGTGACTTATTCCTTTATATTTATGAAAACCAATGGAAAATATATTTTGCATTAAATGAATAATTCAGTACAATAGTAAAGTGACACGTGGCCCTTCATATAAAACACTTCTGTTCATGTAAGTTATTATTCTAACAAGGCAGTTTCTTCTATTCTTATATCGAGAGCTGAGCGAGAGAATGGAGAATGTGAAGAGTAACTATTCTTACACCTCCTTTCGTAATCCCTTGAAATACTTGACTCCGGTAGTGTTTGGAATAATAAGCAGGCTGTGCACAACATCTCCTGTTCGATTTTATACTTTTGCTTTTAATAAACTCTCTCTCTCTCTCTCTCTCTCTCTCTCTCTCTCTCTCTCTCTCTCTCTCTCTCTCTCTATCTCTCTATCTCTCTTTCTCCCCTCCACTTTCTTTCTCTTTATATACATACACACACACACACACACACACACATATATATATATATATATATATATATATATATATATATATATATATATATATATATATATATATATATATATATATATATATATATATATATATATATATATATATATAAACGAAGGAGCTATAGAGTATAATAACACTTAAATGCAAGAGGCCTTTATTAAAAAAAACGATATAGGCTAAATACAATCTATTGTATTTAGGTTAAGGGCTTCAAAAAATTAATTTTTTCACTTAGTCATATAAAAAATAACCTTCCGTCAGCTCAACTTAACATACAACAATTTAGAATTTTTAAAGTTAAAATCTTATTAGGCCAGAGTCTAGTTGATGCTTCTCGTCACTGGATATGCAAATTTGAACACAGTAGAAGAGATGGAGTATAAAATAATAAACTAGGCTGTTGAAGAGAAGTTCTTTACAGTTTTTTGACACACCATCCACGTCGCTTCACAAGTTGCTTTAATATTAGAATAGTTGAACTAAAGTCAGATCAGTAGTTATGCTCAGCATAAGTTATGACAAAGCATTCGTCGATTAAGTATTACTACAGTACAAATTTGCTAGTGTAATTTTATTTTTTATTAATTGATGTAATTATTTCAGTAAGTAAAGCTGAATAAATAATACGCGTAATTGATAGTAAAAGGGTAACAATCCGTCTTCGTCGATTATATATTGGCAATCATCACTGTGTCACATTTAAGTAATGATTTTAATTAATTGAACCAAGTTTATACAAGTGATATTCCAGTCTGTGCTGAGGCCATCGTTGCTACATTCGCGGATGATACTGCTGTTATCTCTGAAGGAAATAGCATTGAGGAGTCTACTCGAAGGCTGCAGATAGCTGTCAATGGAATTTGTGACTGGACTAAAAAATGGCGAATAAAGCTGAATGAGACAAAATCTGTTCGTGTTACTTTTACTAACAGAAAATTCAATTATCTTCCCGTGGTTATCAATCAACAAGTGATCCCACAAGATAATGCAAAATACTTGGGCATGATACTGGACGCAAGACTGCGCTGGAAGGTACATGTCAAAAAGAAACGTAATGAACTGAATCTGAAACTAAGGAAAATGCATTGGCTTTTTGGGCGACATTCTGAGTTGTCAGTGCACAATAAACTATTACTTTATAAACAAGTCCTAAAACCCATCTGGGCATATGGTGTACAGCTTTGGGGCTGCACGAAAAGAAGCAATATTCAAATTATTCAAACGTTTCAAAATAAAGTACTGAGAGGCATTGTTAATGCCCCATGGTACATACGCAATGATGATCTTCATAAGGATTTACAAATTGCTACAGTTCATGAAGAGGTTCGGCGATTTGCTAGTAAGCATGAAGTAAGATTGCATAAGCATCATAACATCGAGATGCTACAAGTTCTCGACAATTCGGTTCAAGTTCAGCGGTTGGACAGGATAAAACCGTTTGATTTGTACTAAGACAAGATTGATATAACTGTCACAAGATCAAGTGATTTTTGGATTTTGGAGTGTGTCATTGGATGTGCAACGCTTTCATTTCATAGATATATTGATAGATGGACTAATGTTCAGTTTCAATTGTAATAAAAAAAAAAATTGAAACAAGCAATATTCTTTGTTCCTATTTGCATTAACACCTTGAAATTCATTATTCCTTCTTGTATTGGTAATTATTAACTTTATTATTAACTTAATATTAATATTAATAATAAAAGATTCTGTTGTAAAAGATAATTGGGTACTTTAAATAATCATTACTTCCTTAAAATTTTTAAATATTATGAGTTTTTTGGTATTTATAAATGTTTCTTGGCTATTGACTTTTAACATATAAGTGGTTATTATATAATAATTACAGGTAGGGTCAAGATATAGATCATTATGCATAAACATAAATATTTATTATTTATAATTATTTATAGTTTTTAATAATAACGCCTATTACATTTTATTATAAGTTTAGATTGTTTGTTCTAAAAGTCAATATTCGTTCCCTTAATGCATTATTAGAAATGCTGCAAACCACTACCTTTTTGGTAAACTTAACCAAAACGTATACGGGTTCGTTTGTAAAAAAATTAGGAAATCACTGAAAGATATAAATTAAGGTAGCTACATCAGCTGGTCATTTGAACAGAAAAAAGACATAATCTGTTTTCTCTCTTTATTTGTTTCACCCAACTTTGGGGTACACTAAATCAATCACTTTTTAATGTTCTGTGCCTTCCTCGTAGCCCAGTATTGCTTCATTCGTTGTGATCGTGCTTCTCTTTCTTCGTCAGATTTGGATCGTTCGCTTGGATTTGACTTTGCCTTTGAACCGTTGCTTCTTGTCCTTGGTCATTGTTTTGGCTGTTCTGTCCATGAGCATAGTGTCAGTGTGTAGTTCTGTTATGTCTTTCTCTGTTTCTCTAAACCAAAGTGGTTTGGCTCTTTTATTGCGAAAGTAGTCAAATATGTTTTTTGGTTAGTCTATTTTTGTCCAATCGGAGGATGTGCCCATAAAAATCAATTCTCCTTTTTCTTATTATGTCTGATAGTGCTTCAGTTTTTTGATAAAGAGTTTCAACTGATAAAGAGTAATGAAACTGATGTGGAGTAATTGGTGTTACGGGATTTGGGGCCTAAGATTTTTCGTAATATCTTTCTTTCTTTTATCTCCAGCCTTTCAAGTGGGCCCTGGGTTGTGAGAGATAATGTTTCAGCTGCATATAAGGCTTCTGGTTTAATTGAATATTCTGTTTTATTATGTAACAATTTAACTTCTGGTCAGTAACAGAAAATAAATAGGGGTTTTTTATCGAAACAATTTAATATGAGTTTTATTTAATGTTTTTAGACAATTTGTTCTATAAACTTGTCTTAATATTAATTCTATTAAAAATGAAAACAACGAATAAATATTCAGATAAAATTAAAAAAAAATTCAATGTAATTGAAAAAAAGTGGAATTAGTTTATAATCCAATGTGTATTCTAATGCTACAATTAATTGCAAAGAATAATTTTAAAAGAAAACGTTTCAAATGCAAGGAAACCTTCTGGCGAACTGTTTGTTTAAAATAGTGACAAATCCAACGGCGACACTTCTAGTCAATTTATTATTCCGAGCAGTGCTTTCGTGAAATATTTCAAGAGTTTGGAACGGGAAGAGAAGGAATAGTTTTATACTTCAAGAAGATCTATTCTTATTCTCGCTATAGATTTGAAAATAAACATTTCAGTGGAGTTGGAATAATAAGCTGTATGAATTGAATCAGGGTTGATTTATGGGACGGCCTGTACCTTTTGACCTGTCGTTATACTTCGTTGAATTATTCATAGCGGAAAACGTTTTGCGCTATTAGTTTTGAGAAATTGAAATGAATTGCAATCAAGAGAAAAACTCGAAGAATAATTAGATCTTTGATGAGCGAAGGCAAACGAAACTAGTTTGAAGTATGTATATTCGGAAATTTTAAAATTTCCCGTAAGTTTTTGCTTTTTTCGACAAAAAAAATCAATGTCAGCTATAATGCTGTTTATTAAAATAAAAGTTAATTACACATTTTATATTATGTCTCATTAGTAACTAGTTACAGAGACATTTAGGTAAATAGTTTATTTAAATAAAGAATTTCTGTATTATTATTGTTAATGGTTATTCGGATATTTGTGTACAAAGAAACAATACTCGTTGTTTTGAAAGTTGTTACTGATAAATTTAATTGCTAAGAGGGGACCACGCACTTATTGAGAGGATTTAGACGTCCCTCGCGGTACCCGAGTCTAAGAAACACTTACACTTACAACACTACACTTACGACTTTAATAGCCGCCTCGGTGGCCTAGTGGATAGCGTACTAGGCTTTCACTCCGAGGACCCGGGTTCGATTCCCGGTCAGGGCTTGGCATTTTCATACGCTATAAGTCATCCCATCGTCTGCATTAGCCCAAGTGTGCAACTTACATTTAGGGAGTGCTTTTCGCCTTTAAAATAACAACAAAAAAAGCTAAAAGGGTATAAAAAAGTATATTATTGTTGTTATTGTAATTGCTAGTAATAAGAGAGCATTACTAACCCCTGTTCTCAAGTGTCTAATATTAAATAAAACTTACCAATCAGAAAATTTGAACGGTTAAAAAGAAAGCACGTGACTACCAGATCTCCTGGAATTAATGAGATAAGATACATAAAGTATTATAACCCAAACCAGTTAAGCCCCCCTACTGTTGTTGACTGGACGCTTTTAGTACAGTGTTCAGGTTTGATCAGTACACGTCTTTGTTTTAATTGTGAGCTTTTCCTTAAGCTGACCAAACAACGTTTTATGAGAGGTACCACGAACTTGTTACAGTATTTCCACCCTTTACAAACTCGTTTACTGTAAACTCGGTTACAACGCTATCTCGTTTACAGCGCTCATATACGTTTCGTCCCTTCAACCGCGTTATATCCGAGGTAGACTGTATTTTGTAAGACACTTAGGCTTATATTGTAGTTACACCTGAAACCGAGAACTGATCCATACTCTTGGAACGTATTGTTTCCAGACAGACAAAAAAAAAATTATTGTAAATGTCTGAAAAACAACAATATTATTGTTAACCTTTCCGCACTGAAAAACTACTTATAAATAATATATTTAAATCCATATGCTTACAGCCTGCATGTTCTAATAGTACGGTTTTTAATGTGTATAAACGATATAAATATATTTTGTAAATAAATGTATTAAAATAAAATACAACGTCCAATCATTAAGTAAATCCTGTTATTTCTTTGTAAAAACAATTGTTACTTAAACGAATTGCAAGAACAAGATGTATTTAATTACATAATAGTGTTTTTAATCGTAAATAAAACAGTGATAACAGTAAATAAAACAGTAAAACAGTAAATAAAACAGTAAAACAGTAAATAAAACAGTAAAACAGTAAATAAAACAGTAAAACAGTAAATAAAACAGTAAAACAGTAAATAAAACAGTAAAACAGTAAATAAAACAGTAAAACAGTAAATAAAACAGTAAAACAGTAAATAAAACAGTAAAACAGTAAATAAAACAGTAAAACAGTAAATAAAACAGTAAAACAGTAAATAAAACAGTAAAAACAGTAAATAAAACAGTAAAACAGTAAATAAAACAGTGATAACAGTAAATAAAACAGTAAAACAGTAAATAAAACAGTAAAACAGTAAATAAAACAGTAAAACAGTAAATAAAACAGTAAAACAGTAAATAAAACAGTAAAACAGTAAATAAAACAGTAAAAACAGTAAATAAAACAGTAAAACAGTAAATAAAACAGTGATAACAGTAAATAAAACAGTAAAACAGTAAATAAAACAGTAAAACAGTAAATAAAACAGTAAAACAGTAAATAAAACAGTAAAACAGTAAATAAAACAGTAAAACAGTAAATAAAACAGTAAAACAGTAAATAAAACAGTAAAACAGTAAATAAAACAGTAAAACAGTAAATAAAACAGTAAAAACAGTTAACAGTAAAAACAGTACAAAACAATTTATTTACTTCTGTTTAATTAATTACCATCAACAGACAAACGTAACACAGATTTTTCCTTAAAGTAGAACTCATTTATTTTCGCTACGGGTGAGTTTGCATAAATGAGTAATTGAATACTTTATATATGAAGATAAACTACCCTAATATTGGCAGCAATGTAACATATGTGAAATATTTGAAACAGCTGATCCATCTTACCTAACGACAAGTAATATTGAAATTATTTTTATCACAGAACACGTACATTTCATTAACATTTGGATCAATATGTGTCATGGTTATTAACTTGGTTACATTATTGGCAAGTTTAATGAAAGAGTTAGAAATTGTAAAAGAGTTCAAATATCTCGATGAATGGATTAGTTGGAATGCAGATGAAGGCAAGGCAATGGAATCCAGGAAAAACAAACTTGAATTGGCCTTCCAATTGACGAAAGGAACATACAGTAAGAAATCCCTTTCATGGGGGACCAAAATTAAACATTATAAAACAGTGATCAAGCCGGAAGCACTGTACGCAGCAGAAACATTAACCATGAATCGCATAAGCCAGATAGAAAAGCTTGAAATAACGGAAAGGAAAATCTTAAGAAAAATTATAGGATCAAAATTTCAGGATAATAAGGTAGTATATATAAGAAATGAAGCTCTCTATAAGAAAATTGAAAAACTGTCCGATACTATGAGAAAAAGGAGAATAAATTTTTACGGCCATCTTCTTAGAATGAACTCCAATAGATTGACGAAACGGGTGTTTGATTTTTTCCATAATCGTAAAACAAAACCGAACTGGTTTAAAGAAATTGAAAAAGACCTAATAGAATTAAAAATTACAGAAAATTCACTGCTTGACCAAACTGCTAAGATAAGTACCAAGGACGAAAGAATAAGATTCCAAGATAAAACCAAAATAAGACCTAAACCTGTCATTTCGGAAGAGGAGAGGAAAAGAAGATCGGAAAGAATGAAGAGCTACTGGGAACAAAGAAAAGTACAGCGCGCAAGAAATGATTGATTCAGCGTACCCCAAAGAGGGTGAAACGAAAGGAAGAAGAAAGAGTTAGAGAAAATTGTTCAGTTCAATTAAAGTTTTTAAATTTAAGTATCGATAAATTTCATTTTTGGAGAACGGAACATCGATTTTTATCAGTGTTCTTTTACAATGTTGCAAAACAGCATGGCTACGTTGTTAGGTAATGTAAAAGAGATTTATAAAAATGTTTTACTTATTCTAAAGATCTGTTGTGTTCAGTTCAAGGTCAGCATCAGTACGTTGGCTTACATTTACTGCGAATGCAAATTAGTTGCGCCCATTAGCCCGTATTACCTTGCAAAGTGCACTGATCACGTCCGATGTGATTAGCGATTGTTGAGTGTGTTTTTATACGTCATTAGTTAATTCACTGTTCTTTTAGGGTATCAGTTATTAATACAATAACATTTTACATTTTGTAATGTGCTACTAATGAAATACGCCATAATTGGATACGGCTATTAAGTACACATATTGTTTAAAGAGCATGAAATGAATGACTAGTACATTGATATCATGCATTTGATATTGATTACGAATTAAAATTAAAGACAGTAACATTAATAACGGTCTAAAATTCCTAATTATCATTTTGAAGTGAATACTTGTTATATCGGAGTATGGAGTATGTTTTGCACCGGAAAAATTCAGTTTGCCGTCACGCATCACGTTCTTATATATATTTTTGTTGTGAAAACTTGTAAGTTCGCGCCATTATATTACTTACCCAGTCCAACTTAATTATTTAGTATTGTGTCGTGTTAACTGTGTAAAAGTGACGTTATATACGTTTATTATATATTGGTAGGTGTGAATAATAATTTAAATTATTTTAAACGCCATTATACTACTTACCCAGTCCAACTTTATTTAGTATTTAGTTTTATGACAAGTGTTAACTGTGTAACAGTGACGTTTTATACGTTATTATATATTGGTAGGTGTGAATAATAAATATTTAAATGCCATTATACTACTTACCCAGTGCAACTGAATTATTTAGTATTCAGTTTTGTGATATGTGTTCACTGTAGGCGTTTTAATAATATTTTATTATTCTTAATATAATATTTAAAATTTTAAAGTTTATGTGTGTTCTTCTTTGTTATTCAATCACACATTAACTACTGGGCCGATTGAGATGAAATTTAAAATGAACAGGTATCAGAGATGGATATAGATGTATTCCCGTTTTAAAAATCTGAATCCCTGTTATTATTTATTATAAAATTATTGTTTATAAGCTTACATTTGCAATGATTTTAATTGAAACAATCTTATAATTCCAAACAACCTTTCCAAATTAAAATATTGCAGTTTCCATAGAAGTTGGCATTTACAATGACAATTAATAAGTCACAGGGTCAGATATTAAGAGTAGCAGGAATACATTTGGGACTCCGTGCTTCTCCCGTGGTCAGTTATAGCTTATTCTAGTGTCGAGTAGCAAAAATTTATGTCTTGGCAAAAAACCATAAAATCATATTTAGAAATATATTAAACTGAAATTAACGTACTCATGCTTTTGAAAATCGACTATAAATTTTATTTTGGGGTGTAAAATATATAGCCATAACTCCTGATAAGTAGTCACTTCTGTCGGCAGTCATCCCACTGCCACCTTCTTTTAACTTTTAGTATTTACTGTACTAACTAGAGAATTAACTAGTAAGAATAAAATTAGTAAAGTAAGACTTACAGCTGAAAACATTGTCACATTTTAGCCACCAAAACTGTCAGGGATGTAGTGTATTTTTACATAGAGCTTTTCGTTTACGAAATACTGAATATTTAGTAAGATATTTTTTCTCTCAGAAATCATAACAAAATAAGAAATATGATAAAATTATAGTGACTCCTATACATTAGTCCCTAAGGAACGTCTGGATTTATTTCCCTCTACAGGAATTATAATCAATATTTATATCTTGTCGTTTTTTATCCTTAGGTTCTTTGTTTTCGTATACATTTTTCAATTATTTTCTGACTATATAGTTTCAGTTTGACATTGCATAAAATAACTTACTTAAAATTTCGTTTTTTATTAAATATAGTGTATTTCAAATCTTGTATAAAAAAGGGCTCTGTAGTCGATGTGCCAAATCACCGGTCAGTCTGCTGCTTGTTTCAATTGCGCACCTTGAGGTTAGTTGTAGCCGCAGTTACGTCCTTTGCTTTACCCTTACCGCTGATCCTTCGTCCCCATTAGTCTAACTGGAGTGAAGTAAGGAAAAAACAGTGGCCGAAAAGTAACAGTAAAGGAAATAATAAATAGATTGTTGTAGATTTCTCTGCAGCATGCATCGGACTGCATGATGTTGCTGCATGCTTTAACAAAATTTGGTATAACAGAAGTTAAAATCAAAATTTGTAAATCAAAACGCATTAACATGCATAACAGTTTTTATTGTGTTTAGGAATATTTTGATATTTTTGTTGATAATTTTTCACATTTAAGATTTACAAAGTGAATATTAAAAACAAATTATTGTTATCGTTGGAAGATATAAAAATCTCTATATATTCTTGCTTTTGCTTCCACTCAAATGAAAAATAATGTGTGTTGCTAAAAGACAAGAAAATAATTTATTTCTTTTTATTGCATGTCCTCTTTTGTACATAAACCGCCTCGGTGGCCTAGTTGATAGCGTACTGGGCTTTCATCCCGAGGACCCGGGTTCGATTCCCGGTCAGGATTTGGCATTTTCATACGCTATAAATCATCCCATCGTCTGCATTAGCACAAGTGTGCACAATAGTCGGACTTTAAACACCAAAAAAAATCGTTTGTACATGTTTGTCTTCCCTAGTAAATTTCTATTTAAAAATAAACTACTGAAGCCTCATGGTGCCTCTAGATCATTTTTTGATGGATCGTGGAATTATATATATAAATATATATAAAATTAATTTTACCACTTTAACG
>CM040190.1:96299162-96329162 GCA_022606455.1 Callitettix versicolor
AGAAATTGCGAAGTTGGAAAAGTGTTTTGAGCTTTGTTCGCCTTTAATTTATGCATTATGCTAATATATGTAGACGCCATTTCGGTGTCATTACATGATCAAAGCAAACTACAACAAGAAAACATTCTTTGAGTTCAGCCCTCATTATCATCATATTACGTTACCATCAGTACGATACTGTACATTCTAGTTTGTTTGTCTTGTACATCCACATGTTGATAACTTCAATATCAAAGAATTTATTCTAACCAAATTACTTAGTTTTCAAGTCATTAATAAAAACATGTGGAACTCGGGGAGTTACCGACAAAAGCGAAGCTATTGTTTAATAATATTTTTTTGCTGAATATATAATTAGTTTGAAGATATGTTTACAAATATCTTGTTTTGTTTAAATAAATAAATACGTGAACCTAGCTTAGACATTTTTTAAACCCTCAATGGAGCACATTTAGTCAATTTTGGTTCTTTTGGGCTTTCAACTTTGGTTCTTGTACTTTTTTGAAATTCTCCCAATACTTTTTCAGTCTTGTAAATCTCTGTAGTCTAACTTCCTCCGAGTAAAGCCAACTCCTTTTGTTCCTTCTTTAAATTTTAATCTAGTGTTTTTATTCCTAAGGATTGGTTTTCCCTTCCTTCTTTCAGACGTTCCTCCGTTATCTCTAATTCTTTTAGATCCTGTTCCACTTCCTTAAGCCACTCATTCTTTACTTTCATCTTGAGTTGGTAATTTAGGAGATTCTTCGTCAGTCTTTCTTCTGGTAGACTTATTAGGTGTCCATAGAAAGCCAGTCTCCTCTTTCTAATATTATCTAACAAATGTTCACTATCCTGATAGATGGCTGAACTTGGCAGCAGTCTGTATGCTCCTTCTACCATGTGTTTTTTTTGTTGATAATGGTTCTCAATATTTTTCTTTCTCAATAATATTAGATATTATTTACTGTAGTTATAGTAAAAGATCAGTTGTTTTATATTAATTCGTAACGATCAGCTGATTTCATTGAACAGTTGATAGGCTATAATACGTTTTAAGTTATGTTCTTAAAAACTAGTAATATCAACAATTATTATAAACGTTTATATTATTTTCGAATGTATTATAAATGTGTTCTTCAACTAAGGAAAAATACCGAAACCAAAGTTACACAACGTTTTCATATAACACGCGTGTACTGTTATCGTAAAGGAGGAATAAAAAAAGAGACAGAAAAAGAGAGACGGTATTGTTTGATCTTTCAACGAAATATAGCCCCGCTTGGGTGCAGACTAGCTGCACCTATTGAGAGGATTTAGACAGACGTCCCTCGCGGTACCCGAGTCTAACACACACTTACACTTACACTACACTTACGACTTTAACACTTTACACTCACACTTACATTAGGTAGGCGATAATAGCCTAAATGTGTTTTTCACCTTAAAATAACAAAAAATCAACGAAATATTCGTTTCATATTTTCGTTACATTCTTCCGTTCGGAAGACTTTTTTTCTATTCTCTTATCTCGCCAAAGCTAACAGTTAAAGCTTCGCTTCAAAAATACATTTAATATTCTGAGAAACGTTTAGTGAAAAGTAAAATGTAATAAAAAAAAGTACAAAAATTCAGTGTCTTTAACATTTATCGATTTTTGGTCTACATGAATCATAATGGTCGTGAGGGTCAGTGGGCGCCCTGTTTCTTATCCCTGTAAATTGCATAAAGCTGAAGTACTCATACAAACTTGTATACTATTAACAAAAATGTTTTCCTTGTCTTTTGGATTGCTGCACTCAGAACGCACCGGTCGCGCTGTAAGGTGTGATATGTGCTCCTTTTGTAATGCATTTGATGACAAAAAGAATACTTTTGAATCGTATTGTAATTACCTTTACTCACACTGCAAGCGAGAGAGCAGCGTAAAACATACTAAACATTTTGGTGAATTTTTCAAAAATTTGTTGTTTTCCATAAAGTGGTAAAATATCGAAGACTCCTGAAAAAATATTTTGTTCCGAAATGTATTTGTAAATATTTAAAATTTTCTGACATGAAATGTAGAAATTAGAGAGGGGAAATGAAACTTGAACTTTTCAACATTCGAGTGATAAATTAAAAGAACATTTTTGTTAAAAAAACGACAAATAAAATGTTTTAACTCTTTATTTTTCCTTGGTTTCGGCCTCTATAAAAACCATTTTCGCCCAATTTTACACTGATCGGTCCTATTAATAGCGTGCTATACCAACTGTCACACGCAGTCGTACTGACATACGAGAACGAAAAATTAGGGTTAATGGGAAAGATAAAAACAACGTCAGTAACTGCAGCTCGAACTAAAAACCTTTAAAACAACTTTTTAAATTTACAATATCGAAAGTAAACAATGTCATAAAATTCGAGGCACTTTTTAAGCCGTGTTTTAAAAAAGTAAGCAAGAAATTTAGTTTTATATTTTTTTTTTAAAAGTAGATTAATTTTAATTTAAATTGGTTCAGAATATCTTCAAAAATAATGAATTGTTACTGAATTTAAAAACCGTCGAAAAATAACGTACAATAGATTTTACAAATTTCTGTAAACTTTTTGAAAATTTGAATCCAATCCTGGTTGAAAATATTTAAAATAAATGTTTAACGTTTTAAATGATTTTTATACAAATATCGTTTCTTCGGATATATTTATTGGTATCATATTTTTGTTTTAATACGAGTGTAATGTACGTTTAGATTTTGTTATATCACGTTAAACGCACGTTTAAACATTGTTAAATATAACAAATCTGCACTACAGTACGCGTAAATATAGGCACATAACATATTTTGACCGTTCAGTTTGTTTGATCATCAATTCCGTCTTCTTTTCAATTCAATCAATTTTGTCTTATCAAATGTTTATTGTGACTTGAAATTTTAACAAAGCAAACAGTGAAAAGCAAATCACAATGAAAATCTGACCTAGTTAGTTTGGAAACAAACAGTTTTGATGTTCTCTTGTTTTGCGGTCTCTGGCGTTATCTGATTGGAAGTTCTTATCCATTGTTACCACTCGTGTATTAAGCAATGCGATTGTTTTCGCACAGACCATATTTGATTAACGCAAGTCTTTGGATCAGGATGAATCAATATTTGTAGCTTGCAAAGGATAATTAATTATGCGAATGTGTTACGTAAAGTAACTCAAAAATTTCTCTAAAAATATTCTGTGTCAGTTTGCTAACGCTAAATCTTCTGCCGCCTCGGTCCAGTTGATAGCGTACTGGGCTTTCACCCCGAGGACCCGGGTTCGATTCCCGGCCAGGGCTTGGCATTTTCATATGCTATAAATCATCCCATCGTCTGCATTAGCCCAAGCGTGCACAATAGTTGGACGTTAAAAAAAAAAAAAATCGGAGCTCTTCTTGAACATCAGGCCACAGGGAAACAATACATATCCTGTTTTAACAAAGAATACTTCCGTTTTGAGTAACACCAACCGCAATAACCGCAATAACCAATACGGTTGAATGGTTTTGATTCTTTTATATACCCAGAGAAAAAGGACTTTTACCAACACCCACGCTTGGGGGTTGTTAACCACCAACGCTTGAAGGTTACACACTCACAAGCTGAAAAAACCTCACCCGTTCTGCAACCACACTCAAAACAACATGTCTTTACAGCGTTTCTGATAACGCGCGATAAGTCATACTGATTTCATTCCGAAACTTTCAGACTTCACATCTAATTGTTCGTCTACATGAGGCGTTACGACAACAAAAACCGTTTCTCAGAATGGTGAGCGGTAAAATTTAACATTTCTTCTTAGTGCGATGGTCTCGCGAGGACCGTGCTTAGATATTTCTGGTACTAACAGAATATCTTCTCTTACTTGCTCTAATTAGACAAATGATAAGATAACTTGCACAACTTCTAAAACAATAAATGCGAACCGCTGGATTATATTCGGAATTATCCCCGCAGGGGGGTGCAGACTAGCTGCACCTATTGAGAGGATTTAGACATACCTCGCGGTATCCGAGTCTAACACACACTTACACTTACAACACTACACTTACGACTTTAACACTTTACAATCACACTTACATTTAGGAAGGCGATAATAGCCTCAATGTGCTTTTCGCTTTAAAAAAAAAAAAATTTTCGGAATTCTGACTAAATAATTTTGGACATACCGTGATTATAGTAAATCAGTGATAATGTGCAACAATCAAAATGTAAAATAAGTGAACTTTTTTATGAACTTTGTATATATAAACTTTGTGTAATTTCAAATGTTAACTGATAGTTACGGACCATTGGATAAGATAGTTTATTCACCACAATCCTGAAGACTCTGAAGTCACGTTTAAAAGGATAAGTTCGCTTACACACACACACACACACACACACACACACACACACACACACACACACACACACACACACACACACACACACACACACACACACACACACAAACACACACACACACACACACACACATATATATATATATATATATATATTTATATACATATAAGCCGCCACGGTGGCCTAGTTGATAGCGTACTGGGCTTTCACCCCGAGGACCCGGGTTCGAATCCCGGCCAGGGCTTGGCATTTTTATATGCTATAAATCATCCCATCGTCTGCATTAGCCCAAGTGTGCACAATAGTCGGACGTTAAAAAAAAATAATGTATATGTATATATATATATATATATATATATATATATATATATGTGTGTGTGTGTGTGTGTGTGTATATATATACATATATATTAGAGATGATACTATCTGTGAAATATTGTTATATGTGAAAACTGCTACTGCTACTTTCAAATATCTGTTAAATTAAATTGTGAATAACTGTGAACTGTGAAACAATGTCTTGGCTGGCATATTATGTACCTATTGCTTCTTCATTTAGGCTAATATAAATCAGAAAAAAACAAACAAAATCAGTTATTTTATCTACACAAATACACAATTCTTCTTCTACACAACACTACTTGTTCAAAAACATTCGCTGTACTAAATAAATAATACCAACAAGCTAAATTTGGCGGAAAACAACTGAGCGTGCGCAGTAAGCAATATCAATATTTCTCTCTCAGTAATTCCGAACTAACATAATTGTGAACTGTGAAAATTTCATTACTGTGAACATTGAACTCATTACGCATGCGCAGGGCAAAGCGATGATTTCAGATATTTCAGTTCACAGTTCACAGCTGGTAACAGTTGAATTCAGCCATTCACTATTAGATAAATATGTGAAATTTGACTATCTGTGAAAAAGTAGCAGTTCTGTGATATCGTTATCATCTCCAATATATATATATATATATATATATATATATATATATATATATATATTATTATTATTATTATCTGCGCATAGACCTTGTTGGATCACTCAAAGCACTCCGACTCATGTCTTGCTCCTTCTAATCCTCCACACCTCCCTCATCCTGTCCCCATGGATCCTCTTCCGCTCCTCCGTCCATTTTACCCCTGCTCTCTTTGGGATTTCTTCCAACTGAGCATCTTTCTTCTGTATGCGTTCCTGTCTTCAACGTCTGTTGAATCTATTTATATATATATATATATATATATATATATATATATATATATATATATATATATATATATATATATATATATATATATATGTATATATATATATATATATGTGTGTGTGTGTGTGTGTAACTTGATAAAATATATTATTATGCAACTCAATCTGAAATTAATCTAATTGATTATTTACCACGCTTGTCATTGTTTTTATTATAATAAATATTTTGATTCACAACAATAATATAAGAAAACGATATAAACGTTTTGCAACGTGTTTAATCACGTGTTTAATCACGTGTTTTATTGTCCTTCAGTGGGCAAAAAGATCCGACAGGTGTTATTGATTTGGTTTAATTAAAGGAAGTTAGATACGTAATATCTCAGCTGCAGGACTGTCAGCTGCTATTGACAACAATGGATATGCTTCACCCAATAAGCTGGAAATAGCTAATAAATTCCAAGATATTTAAATGTCATAATCTGTTTAAAGATATGTAATTACAATTTAAATCGGACCGTATTCTATGAAGCTGTTATTGTTTTTTTGTATTATTATGAATAACGTTTAGCGATGATGTTAATGAAAGGTCATGTTCAAAATTGTTTTTTATTTTAAAGCTTCAAATTACATACACTTAACAGTTGGAGGTAATTTGGATATTTCTGGAGAGTTTTTTTTTTGCATTGGGATACATGTATGAGATACAATTATGAGGGTACAAAATTTGTTTGATCATACAAGTCCTCATATATATCAAATATTTTGTAAAAATGCAGCATGTATTTACATTTTTATAAATCATTCTACTTTTGAAGTAGTAATTTTCAAGTCAGTGGGAGTACTTTTAAGTGCACAAATATTCTAAATTTGTACAATAAAACCATGTCATGACAAACAACAAATACCCAAATAAATACCTTAAAATCCAAGAACAGAAAATAGAAATTGTAAAAGAGTTCAAATATCTTGGTGAATGGATTAGTTGGAATGCAGATGAAGGCAAGGCAATGGAATCCAGGAAAAACAAACTTGAATTGATGAAAGAAACATACAATAAGAAATCCCTTTCAAGGGGTCCAAAATTAAACATTATAAAACAGTGATCAAGCCGGAAGCACTGTACGCAGTAGAAACATTAACCATGAATCGCATAGGCCAGATAGAAAAGCTTGAAATAACGGAAAGGAAAATCTTAAGAAAAATTATAGGAACAAAATTTCAGGATAATAAGGTAGTATATATAAGAAATGAGGCTCTCTATAAGAAAATTGAAAAACTGTCAGATACTATGAGAAAAAGTAGAATAAATCTTTACGGCCATCTTCTTAGAATGAATTCTAATAGATTAACGAAACAAGTGTTTGATTTTTTTCCATAATCGTAAAACAAAACCGAACTGGTTTAAAGAAATTGAAAAAGACCTAATAGAATTAAAAATTACAGAAAATTCACTGCTTGACCAAACTTCTAAGATAATTACCAAAGACGAAAGAATAAGATTCCAAGATAAAACCAAAATAAAACCTAAACCTATCATTTCAGAAGAGGAGAGGAAAAGAAGATCAGAAAGAATGAAGAGCTACTGGGAACAAAGAAAAGTACAGCGCGCAAGAAATGATTAATTCAGCGTACCCCAAAGAGGGTGAAACGAAAAAAAAACAAAAAACCATGTCAATGTTGGAGAACATAGAACCCCCAACGCTCGAAGAAGTAAGGGGGGGGCGATCACCGACCTCAAAAACTACAAGGTGTCGGGAGAAAATCTAGTGACAGTAGAGATCTGGAAGAACGCCGATGATGCGGTGATCAGGAAATTACACCAACTGCTAGTGGGGATCTGGCGAGACGAAAGGATCTGGAGTACAGAACTGGAGTACACCCCCTGCATAAGAAAGGCGATAAGACCGACCCGAACAACTACAGAGGAATCTCACTGCTGGAGGTGACATACAAGATATTTTCCAAGATACTGCTGGGGAATACTGCAGGCGGCTTCAGACCAAGCAGAAGCGGACCGGACAGATAATAGCTCTGAAATGGATAATCGACCACCACAAGCGGAGGAACAGGGATCTCATCATAAAGTTCGTGGACTTTAACAAGGCTTACGATTGTATTCACAGAGAGTCCATATTGAATACTCTAAAGGAATTCGGCCTTAACGATAAACTAATCAACCTCTTAAAAATCACACTACAAGACACAATGTCGAAAGTAAAATTTCGAGGAGAGGTGTCGGAACCTTTTGAAATAAGAACGGATGTGAGACGAGGAGATGGCCTTTCCCCCCTTTTATTTATCTGCGTACCAGAAAAAAATATCAGAGAGTGGAACAAAGTCAACGGGCAAGTAAAAATAGGAAGAAACTCAAGCTAAATTTCCTGGCTTTTGCGGACGATCTAGCGTTGCTCTCGAACAGTTGGGAGGACTCAGAACAACAGATCGAGTCACTGAAAAACATTACAGGGAAAGTTGGCCTCCGAATATCCTTCGAAAAAACGGAAGTGATGCCGACAAGGACAGCACAGAGGTATATGAAGATCGGAGGCGAACGGATAAAAATTGTCGACAAGTTCAAGTATCTGGGAGAAACCATCACCAGAAATAATAGGAAGAAAACGGCAACAGATAACAGAACAGCCAAACTAAAGACGGCGTCAAAATTAACGTGGAACACCTAAAAAAAATCGCTATCCATAAAGTCAAAGATCAGACATTACAATATAGTGACGAGGCCAGCAGTGGTGTACGCGGCAGAAACGCTCTTTAACCTGAAAAGCAGGAATAGGACAGAGGAACTCCAGAGAGTGGAAAGAAGAATAATAAGAACGATCATCAACAGAAAACATAGTGAACGTGAACCACAGGCTGCTTCCTGGAGTACTGCTGTACAAGGAGACCGAACACCTTATCGACGTATTCAGAAAGAGACACGTGGTATTTTACGGACACCTGATCAGACTCCCAAAAGAAAGGCTCAACAAGAAATTACTGAACTACCAGTTGAGCACAAAGATAAAAAATAATTGGCTCAAGGAGTTAAAACAAGATCTGGAAGACCTAGGGATAACCGAGGAACAGTTGAGGAATGGGAAGGAGAAAGCCATACTCAAGGACAAGGAAATAAAACTCAACTTTAGAAAAGCAAGCGACCCAAAGGGCATGACAATCTCAGAAGAACTTAGGAAAATTCCTTCTAATCCTCCACACTCCTCCTGTCCCCATGGATCCTCTTCCGCCCTCCGTCCATTTTACCCCTGCTCTCTTTGGGATTTCATTCTCTGGGACCTTCCAACCGAGCATCTTTCTCCTGTATGCGTGCCTATCTTCAACATCTGTTGAGTCTATTCCTGCGTCATGTAGGTCTATTCTGACTTGTGCGATCCACGACGTTGTTGATTTGACACCTTGTATATACTTAAGGATTCTGTTGACAAGTCTCGTTGTTGGGAGTCTACTGATGTGTCTATATATATATATATATGATTAAAATATATGATAACATTTAAATACATTTAAAACATTTTTTTGTAAATAAAATTATTTATTTTGTAGTATACAATACTTTAGATCTAAAAAAAACATCGTTATGCTATTACAAAACCCTTAAAGAAAAAGAAACTTTAGTTACTTATAGCCTATCCTACGAATCATAGATCGATCAATAGTTTTGTACTTAACATGTATTCACTTTAACAAAAATAAAATTGAAATAACACAATTGCCGTTACTGTTTTTTATCTGAGCCATTTACAAACATCACTCACTCTTTGTTTCCATTGAATAATTCCACTGCAATTCTGATGTTAAACAGTTTATTGCTTTGCGATAAGAACGGAAAAATACTTTCTTGTTTTGTCTCGTCCGTCAATCGTAAACCGTCCGTCCATTTGAAGAAACCTAGTTTTGTCTAACTAATCAAAACCAGTGTCATTTTCTCACTATATGAAGAACAGTATATTCTGATCGTAACAGAAACAAATCTTGATATTTTAATGACATATTCCTTTGCATATATCTTCAGTGTAAAAAAAAATGTAAATCATTTTTATTTCTGTCTGTATGCGATATCTACTCGCAAATGCATACATGTTTATGCACTAACTAATTTCGATAAAACGATTTAAATTTCTCGAGAAGTTTAAATATTACATTAGAGTTAATTTGAAAAAAAATAAAAATTTTGATTAAATTTTGTTGAAATATAATTCTTAAGTATCCAAATAACGGGGTAGTTAGCGTTTTATTAAACACAATGAACATTTTTTTAATCTTACCCAAGCTATTCCCTCAGGGGGGCATACTTTAAGTACGAGTTTGGCAATCCCGAGGTGCCCTAGTTGGATCTAAACTTTCTTCATTTATCTTTTCTTAGATTAAATTCCTTCCTTTCGAGCCAAGGCGGAATAGCAAACTGCAAAGGATCCATAGGTAAACAAGTAGACTTGGCGGACTTAATAACAGATGACTCCATATTTAATCTAGCCTTACATATGTATGCGAGGTTCTATGTGATTTCTTTAACTACTTTTAGGATTTGAATGACTAAAAACAACTCTACGGAATTATTAAAAGTAAACCTGGGGAGAGATAGATAGTATATCGATTCCTATAAGATAAATTAGATAGCATGAAGGGGATGAATCTGAAGCTGTGTCTAACCTACACAAGCAGTGAATTGAGGCACGCTGTAGGCCGATCTGCAGTGGGGGAAGTGAGAGTTGGGATTAAACATTTCAAATCAGTAAGGCAAAATATTGAATGAAAAGCTCAAATTGAGAAAAGACGAGGCGGTAGGAAAGGGATTCTAATTAAATCTAGAATCAGAAGACCTTCCAGAGTTCAAACCTTGGGTGTGAGAAACACAACCTTCACAAGGCTGTACATTAAGACAGGAGGATTCTGATTAACATCCTGGGCAAAAAGGCAACTCAGAAAAACCATGGGACACTGTGGAGTCTATATAGGACTCTATATAGACACTGCTATATTCAGCTGTCTCGATGGCCTAGTTGATAGCGTACTGGTCTTTCACCCCGAGGACCCGGGTTCAATTCCCTGCCAGGGCTTGGCATTTTCATTCGTTATAAATCATCCCATCGTCTGCATTAGCCCAAGTGTGCACAATAGTCGGACGTTAAACACAAAAAAAATATATATAAAATAAAATAACACATACAACAAGAAGTCCCTCTCCTGGAATACAAAGATAAGGCATTATCATACGATAATTAATCCAGAAGCCTTATATGCAGCTGAAACATTATCTCTCACAACCCAGGGCCCACTTGAAAGGCTGGAGATCAAGGAAAGAAAGATATTACGAAAAATCTTAGGCCCCAAATTCCGCAACAACCAATTACTCCACATCAATAATGAAACTCTTTACCAAAAAACTGAAACACTATCAGACACAATAAGAAAAAGGAGAATTGATATTTATGGGCACATCCTCCGAATGGACAAAAATAGACTAACCAAAAAAATATATGACTACTTTCACAATAAAAGAGCCAAACCACTTTGGTTTAGAGAAACAGAGAAAGACATAACAGAATTACAAATCACTGACACTATGCTCATGGACAGAACAGCCAAAACAATAACCAAGGACAAGAAACAACGGTTCCAAGGCAAAGTCAAATCCAAGCGAACGATCCAAATCTCTGACGAAGAAAGAAAAGCAAGATCATAACGAATGAAGCAATACTTGGCTACGAGGAAGGCACAGAACATTAAAAAGTGATTGATTTAGTGTACCCCAAAGTTGGGTGAAACAAATAAAGAGAGAAAAAAAATTAAAAAATATAGACACTGTGGTTTGAGGGTCTATATGAACAGAATAGAAATATACCACAGAGAAGCAGTGTAAGCAGGAAAGAAGAGAAAACTGTAGGGTATATAGTCTATGATTATTATGTTCTTGTTAGCAGGATGCAAAGGATATTTGCGTTCCATTATATCCAGCAGAATGATCTAGTGGGTGGAATGCTGAAAATCATTTCCGGTACCAACCTACTGAACCAGAATACAAGACGCTTAATCGCACAATAAACCATTTGATTGTTGTATAAAATACACTAAGCCCAATAACCTCAAAAATGTAACCAATTTTTTAAATGTACCAAAAAATTGGATAAATTTTTTGGAGTACTTTGGATACTCTTGCCAGCATTATGACTCAACTAATAGCTTCAGGATTGGCGGAAACATAGATTCTGAATATCAGCTATTCTTTTTTATGAAATTCATCAAATAACAGAAAAAGAGCCCTTCTTTAAGTCTCTATTCTCTCTCTTCCGCTTTGTTTTTTAAAAACTAAAAAGTGAGTTTTCTCAAAATATGTAATAAAATCTTAATAAATCTTAGATCATATGTAATCCGTATTTATACAAACAAAACCTACGGTTCACTGTTCCAATACGGATTATGATCTATAGAAAAAAACAGAAAACTCGGCCTCCACGATTTAAAGTTACTGAACGGACATCGTTTTGCTGATTCGCAAGAGATGGTGGAAAATGCGACGAAGCGGATAAGCAAAATTTTCAAAAGGGCTTGGTGGAAGGTTTTGCTATTTCACCTTGTCTCGGGAGGAAGAGATCTAATCTAAAAAAAAAGATGAAGAAAGTTTAGATCCAACTAGCGCATCTAGGGATTTCCAAACTCGTACTTAAAATAAGCAATCCCCTGAGGGAATAGCTTGGGTAAGATATTTTCAAGAAATGTTCATTGTGTTTAATAAAAAACTAACTAAAAAAAATATTAACCAAAAGCTACTAACCAAAAAAATATTTGACTACTTTCGTAGTAGAAGAGCCAAACCACTTTGGTTTAGAGAAACGGAGAAAGACATAACAGAACTGCAGATCACTGACACTATGCTCATGGACAGAACAGCCAAAACAATAACCAAGGACAGGAAGCAACGGTTCCAAGGCAAAGTCATATTCAAGCGAACGATCCAAATCTCTGACGAAGAAAGAAGACATCTTGATCACAGCGTATGAGGCAATACTGGGCTACGAGGAAGGCACAGAACATTAAGAAGTGATTGATTTTGTGTACCCCAAAGTTGGGTGAAACAAATAGAGAGAGAGAGAGAAAAAGCTAAATGCTGAAGAGGTACAAAATAGGGACACGTATGGGAGGAAGATAGCTGCTGCTGAGTTGAAAGACATCTCTGAAGAGAATCCAAGAGGAAGGAGGCGAGTGGTTTTGGAGGCGGAACGTCTTAGAATGAGCCAGAGAATGAAGGAGTACCGACATAGATGGAAAAGGGATTAACAAGCAATAAAGTTGTGTAACCCCATAGATGGCTGTATAAAATAAAAAAAAGTAAACTATCCCTTTACTTGGATACTTAAGAATTGTATTTGAACAAAATTTAAACAAAATTGTTAATTTTGTTTCAAATTAATTCTAATGTAAAATTTAAACATCTCGAGAAATTTAAATCGTTTTATAGAAATTGGTTAGGCTTGAGCTCTATGAATAATGTACATGTAATTCAGGAGGAGAGTATTTTGAAGGAAAATATGGTTAAAATACTATACTACGTACTTTCATAAAATTATCATTAACCAATTCATCATATATATATATATATATATATATATATATATATATATATATATATATATACATATATTCCATACACCACACACACACACACACACACATATATATATATATATATATATATATATATATATATATATATATATAAACAGAGTCAAGCACTTCAAATATCTGGGAGAAATTCTTGAACCCACAGGTGGCGAAAGGCTGCGCAAAGGTTCGGCTACTGAGAATGAAGAGGGCTCTTGGTATAACGCGTGATATCTACAATAAGAGATGTATGTCGACGCACACAAAAATCAGACACTACAACACAGTCATAAAACCGGAGGTGTTATATGCAAGCGAGACGCTAGCACTCCACACAAAAGCTACCATGGAGGGTATTTTGAAGGAAGAACGCAAAATCTTGAGGAAGATCCTTGGCCCGAGATTAACAGAAGATGGATACAGGTTGCACTCACGGAAGACCACAGAGAAGATATCGAACCTGGCAGCAGATATCAGAAGAAGGAGGCTTCGGTTCTATGGACACAGACTTCCAAAAACGAGACTTGCCAACAGAATCCTTAAGTATATACAAGGTGTCAAATAAACAACGTCGTCAACCGCACAAGTCAGAATAGACCTACATGACGCAGGAATAGACCCAACAGATGTTGAAGACAGGTGCGCATACAGGAGAAAAATGCTCGGTTGGAAGGTTCCAGAGAATGAAATCCCAAAGATAGCAGGGCTAAAATGGACGGAGGAGCGGAAGAGGATCCATGGGGACAGGATGAGGGAGGTGTGGAGGATTAGAAGGAACAAGACATGAGTCGGAGTGCTTTGCGTGATCCAACAGGGTCTATGCGCAAATAATAATAATATATATATATATATCCCAGCAGGGGGTGCAGACTAGCTGCACCTATTGAGAGGGTTTAGATGTTCCTCGCGGTACTCGATTCTAACACACACTTACACTTAAACACTACACTTACTACTTTAACACTTTACACTCACACTTACACTTAGGGAGGCGATAATAGCCTCAATGTGTTTTTCATATAAAAATACAGAAAAAGAAAAATAATATATATAGCCTATATATATATATATATATATATATATATATATATATATATATATATATATATATATATATATATAGGCCTATATAACTGTATATATAATTTATATCCCCTCAAATCAAAGTATCGGTGCACTAGGACAGGATCGGAGCGACTGCTGTAAAAGATCTTTTTGTAATGGAAACTCACTAAATAGTGAGAAATTTCCATAAAATTGTTGACCTTGAGACAGCTATAAAGTCTTTAATTTCTTACGTCAGTAGATGTGTTTTAACTAATACTTCTCACCCCTAATTTCCCTTAATTAACAACGGCTTTTCTTTGAATTCTTCTCATTACGTTCTGCCGTTTAATATAACTGCTCGCTAAAGTACAGCTTCCCTTGCTGCTAGTCATGTCACGAAACTGAACGCTGTAACTAACTCAGAGCTTTAGTCCGACCTTGTTAATTATGTCGCCCGTATACAGCTGTAATGATACATATATATATACAATAAAGGCAGATTGCTTTAGGAATGACAGCGGATTTTATGTGTGCCCATTCAAACCCGTACTTCATGAGAATACAGATGCGGTTCTCAAATACAAAGAAAGGTTCAAACGTTTTGTCCTTGAACTGGCAAATAAAGACACCAGACATTTACGATTTTAGACAAAAAAAAATGATTTAAAATTTTTAATGGCTTCACTTTATTTCTTTTTAACAATACAAATAAAGCAAAATGTAAATTCTATTGGAAATGAACGGGATGGACAAAAGTTTATGTAAAAGTGATCAGCTGACCTTATTGAAGCTAATTTTTCAAATTATTACTTTTTAGTTAGTTTTGAAAATATGCTAATAAAATAACAATCAGCGATATAAAGTGCATATATTAGCGTTCTAAATTAATTACACTGAAAATACAAAATAAACCGTGACTTTTGTAATGATTTTTTAAATATTTCGAATGGCTGTCGTTTTCAAAGGAATGGATAAGTTTTCCGGTCAAAAAACGTTTGTGAAAAATTATAATCAATTATTTTATAGTGTGAATCAAATTGTAACAAAATTGTTTGATCTAGTGCTAGTTCTGCAAAAAATGTGTAGTAGATTTTAGAATCGATGCATTTATCATGGTAACAAATTTTATAATCGACGCATTTTTCATGGTAACAGATTTTAGAATAGATACAGTTTTCATTGTAATAGATTTTAAAATCGACGGAGTTTTCATAGTAACAGATTTTAGAATCGACGTATTTTTTATGGTAACAGATTTTAGAATCGATGCATTTATCATGGTAACATATTTTATAATCGAAGCATTTATCATGGTAACAGATTTTAGAATCGACGTTTTTTTTATGGTAACAGATTTTATAATCGATGCATTTATCATGGTAACAAATTTTATAATAGACGCATTTTTCATTTTTCATGGTAACATATTTTAGAATCGACGTATTTTTTATGGTGACAGATTTTAGAATCGATGCATTTATCATGGTAAAAAATTTTATAATCGACGCATTTTTCATGGTAACAGATTTTAGAATAGATGCAGTTTTCATTGTAATAGATTTTAAAATCAACGAAGTTTTCATAGTAACAGATTTTAGAATCGATGTATTTTTCATGGTAACAGATTTTTAGAATATACTCATTTTTCATGGTAACACTTTTTTAGAATCGACGCATTTTCATGATGACGGTTTTTAAAATCGTTGCATTTTTCATGGTAACTGATTTTAAAATCGACGCTTTATTCATGGTAACAGATTTTTAGAATCGATGCAGTTTTCATGGTAAGAGATTTTAGAATCAACTCATTTTTCATGGTACCAGATTTTAGAATTGACGTATTTTTTATGGTAACAGATTTTAGATCGATGCATTTTTCATGGTAACCGATTTTAAAATCGACGAAGTTTTCATAGTAACAGATTTTAGAATCAACGCATTTTTCATTGTAACAGATTTTAAAATTCGTGCATTTATCATGGTAACAAATTTTATAATCGACGCATTTTTCATGGTAACATATTTTAGAATCGATGCAGTTTTCATTGTAACATATTTTTATAATCGACGCATTTTTCATTGTAATAAATTTTAAAATCGACGAAGTTTTCGTGGTAACAGATTTTAGAATCAACACATTTTTCATGGTAACAGATTATAAAATCGATGCAGTTTTCATAGTAACATATTTTTAGAATCTACGCATTTATCATGATAACAAATTTTATAATCGATGCATTTTTCATGGTAACAGATTTTAAAATAGATGCAGTTTTCATAGTAACATATTTTTAGAATCGACGCATTTTTCATTGTAATAGATTTTAAAATCGACGAAGTTTTCATGGTAACAGATTTTAGAATCGACGCATTTTTCATGATTGTTTCAATCCTCTTTATTCCACTTTATGGTACAAAACTAATTCTTGCGGATCAATTAATTTATAGGCTACACATAGAAATTGAAATACGGTCAAATAATCCCAAAATTAACCGCATCGTTTAAATTGAAATACGGGAACCGCAATGTGGTTGGGCCGCGAGCATCGTTAATAATTATCGATCTAAATATAATGTCGCTTATGATGCAACTTCAAATGTAATTGTGAATGATAATTACAGTATAATTACAGAAGTCAATTTCTGTTTAAATTTGTTAAAAACGAGAACCGTTAGGCGAGAACTTGTTTTAAAGATTGTATTTTTTATTTTAAACATTGTATACAGGACGAGTGTAAAAATTAGTTGACAGAATTTTTACAACAGAAATTGGCAAAGTGATTGATTATTTTTACAAGTTAGTTATCAATTAGAAAACGATGACTTTTTAAAACTGGCGACCACTTAGTCTTTTAAAGTATTTTAATCTTTTTTTTTTTTAAAAACAACAATCTATAAAACACTTAAGTTAACGAAGAACGCCATAAATACACGGGCGAGTTTCAATTAGTAATTCTTATCATAAAAACATTGGCGTGATTATTTAAAAATGGCTGTTTTTCAATCTGCGCTGAAAAGAAAGTGTATGACATTCAAGTATTATTAATATTATTCTTTTCGTACTTATGGAACTGTAGTAGACATTCACAAGCAGACAAATAATGCACAAGCATGTGTGGTTCATTAAAATTAATTTTAATGAATAGAGATGTTAATTTTATGCAGTTCTAAAGAAGACCAGATTATTTCTTCAACACCAATCACAGTTCGTTATAACAAGCTTTACATTTTTCAGCTCTCGTGTAATCAGTGATGAATAACACGAGTGTTCGACTTTTGATTGTACAAAACTACAATACGTAAGCACGTGATTTTTTCTTAATTAAAATTATGTAAATATTTTACTATTGCACAGATATTGGCTGGTCTCACCTCTGTAGAAAATTTCAGAGCTAAAACATATTGCATTCATGGTTAAGAGTTTCTACTATTTCTGTTGGAAAACAGTAAAAATAAAACAAACGTGGTGAAAGAAACTAAAATATCCTGTCAAATATTTTTGGACGATTTGTCTGCTAAATTAATTTCGAAGAATAAAATTTTGGTGTTTCGTTACTTATATACTAGAAATAGAGATTTGGCAACACTGCTACAGTTGCGCAACCTAGCGTTGAAAGTACAAAGCTTCGCCGATCTGATTAACATTATTTACTGAAGTCGAGCGTTCTGCATATATTCACTTACCTGCAGCTACAAGTTCCTCTAGTGTACAGTAACCAAGGCGACCGTGAATATCAATAAATCTATAAGAACATTGTAAGATCACGTTTAAGGCAAATAACGCTAATGTAAAAATTATACAGGTTTTGTAAAAATATATGTTGACATCCCAATGACGTTTTAGCGCGTTAGTGGGACAAAATAACTGACGAAATATTTATAAGATATAAAAATTTACTTTTTATAGTATGGAAAAATTTTGCCTCGTTCTCGTTTAGGGGCAAATCTGTTGTATTCTGCTGGAGAAAGTAGTCCGGGCGATCACCAGGTTGGCTGGCTAGGACTGTAAAATAACTTCGCTTGGTGTTGCTTGTTGGCCGGATCCCTCCTATTTCCTCCCGAACAAGTGGTAGTGTCTGTGCTGTTGATCCTGGTGTTGGTAGGCTGCTAGGTTGTTGTAGTGTAGTGGATGGTCTACGTCGATGTTCTGTCAAACAGCTTGTCCAGTGACGAGAGAAGTAGTTCTTCCCTGTAACAATATTGTTTCTGTATTAATACACTTAAAATATATGAATTGTACGTGGCTTTATTGCGTCTTGTCCAGGTGAGAAGTGAAGATGTGAGTTGGGTTTGGATTTTAGGAATGCATGGTTTGAAGAAGAGTGACTATGTGATTTTCACATGAGCCACTTCATGGGGGTTCGTAGACTAGGCCTTTTTCTGTATCGTAGTGGGGGAGCGGGATCTGTCACAATAGCCGACAGATGCGCGTGTTTGGAGCCTTCTGCTCGCGATGCTAATTTTCTTGAGAGTTTGAGGGAATATTCCTCGAGTGTGAGGACTTTAAGGCCGTGGCGTATGACTTTGTTCTTGACGAACCACGAAGATTCAGTCAGTAAACGGAGGGAGCTGTTTTGGAAAGATTCCAGCCGTTTCATTCGAGTGTTAGAGACGAGTGAGTACCAAGCCGGAGCCGCAGAAGCTTTGCCTATCGTTTGCTTGACATGAGGAGCAAAAGTCAGTCGTTTGTCAAGCACGATACCTAAATATCTGACTTTGGATTTCCATGCTATGGGAGTTTCGTTGAGATGAAGTACTTGTTTGGGTAGACGTTTGTTCGTGAAGGCGATGGTTTCAGTTTTATCTGCGTTCACTGCAATTCTCCACCTACGAAACCATGGTTCAAGTAAGTCTAACTGACGTTGAAAAATCTGGGCCCCAAACTCGAGGTTTGCTGTTGAATAGTAGAACATGGAGTCGACGAAGAGCAGCAGTAATACAGGTTCTTGGAGCCTGTGCATATCGTTGGTGTACAAATTGTACAACAACGGACCTAGGACAGATCCTTGAGGCAACCCAGCCGTAATAGGTCTGGGCGTAGAGAGTGTACCGTCGATGGACACCTGCAACCATCTGTTGTCGAGGTACGATCGAATTAAGTGGACATAGCATGAAGGAATAGGGCTGTGAGCTAGTTTGTACAGGAGGCATGTCAAACAACTGTTTCCGACCTGTATTTATAGTAGAATTTATGGCGTCACCATAATTTCTCAGAATTATATTGTTAAAATGGGAGAAAGAACGCACCAATAAGAATGCAGCTTTTATGCACGGGACACGCGATATTGATGTGCCTGCAGTAGTGCCTGGGCAGAAGTGAATTAGGCTAGCGTAACAGAGACCCGAGATAGGCTACGTGATCACTGCGAAACAGTCGGGAGTGAGTCTTGGCTGACGGGAGTGAATTAGGTTTCGCAGGCCACGGCTCTTTTCAGGCCCGGGAGAGAAGTACAGGGATTTTTAGTGTGGTTGTTTAGGTGTTAGTAAGCGGACCTAGGTCATGTAACTATGTTGTATAGACGATGATAAATAAAAAATTGTATGTAAACCACTACCGAATAAAGCCTCGTTTTAAAGGTATTGTTAAAAAATTATACAGCACGAACTATAGACCTCTGTATCAATCTTATCCAAAACGATGATCGATTAATCTACATCACTTTGTCAGATTTAGGTATTTTAGAGTTAAAAGAGCCTTGACAGTCACTGTTCCTTTGAAAAGTTTAATTGGTCTCTATTGACCTACATTTAGTCTTTCGTTTAGGAAATAAATCGTTAATGAATTTAAATAAAAAGATCGAATTCTATCACCGTAGCCAAGCTTCATTAGTACTTCAATACGCTTTCGTTCACTTGACTCCATTATTTAACTTCGGTCACTATTAATTAGAAACTGAATGAATGACAAAAATACACAACGAATGGTAAGATTCCAGTTTTAAATCAGTTTGGGCTGATTAGAAGTCATTTGTAGATTAAAGATCACGTTTTTCCACGAGTTTGAATTTTTTATATGTCACTGTTCTGAATAGAATTGGGATGAAGACATGCACTGCTTTATTTCTTTATCAAGACTTATAAAATCACTCAATAGGCATTTATATTTAAAATTTTTGAATTGTTAACAAAGTCTCCAATTTTGGGGGCGGAGGCATAGTTATTCTACACACTACTAGAAAGTACATTTTTTTTGTGTTATAAACATTTCACGAATTTTTTTCTCCACTAGTACACTAAAAAATATTGGGGTGTCCAGATACATTACACCAATTCCGTATAAAATATATTGGTTGTGAAAAACGGAATTAATTACACCCGTTTTATAGATCCAAAAATCATTTTAGGGGCGTCGAGATGTCAGCAATATGAAAATTACCAACCAAAATGTTTAGCAATTCTAAAGTTAAATAAAGGCCCCGTCCAGTGTTGCCGGCGCAGGACGATAACTCGAGGCTACAATTCCCTGCTTTCCAATTCCATTCCCGTTCCAGCACAATTGATTTCGGGATAACAGCGCGCTATCCTGTAGGATAGATGCAATATATTTCTTTGCAGTTTACTTTGTCTCCAGCTCTTAGTGATTACTGTAAATACAGAGATGTTGTCGGTTTTTATAATTATTTTATATTATCCATTAAAATATAATTCATAGATTTAGGGATAGATGAAAATGTCCATTAGAATTAAATATTTATTTGCTAAATATTGTTTTTTTAATAATTAGTGTTTAATATTAACGTGTAAATATGCTTTAGTAAAAACATACGTACTTAGGGCTTATATAAAAATAAGTAAGTTTTTATTTTTTTAAATTTTTTTTCAGGGACAATTTACATCCCTTTTTTAATTTTATTTTTCCAAAATAACTTTATCTCTGTTATGTTTATATATACTTTTACGAATTGTTATTAAATTTTATTTATTGTTATTTAGTTCTTAAGTATTCGTTATTGTAATATAGTTATATCTGTTATTTAATTTTTTGTTTTATTTATTTTTACTGTTATTTTGTTTTTTTTTGTATTTTTGCTGTTTTTTTTATTAAAATTAATTTTTTTTTAATACTTTCATTTTGCGTGACGGCAATAATAACTTTAATGGTTTTTCGCTGCAAAAAAAAATATAAAAATAAATAAATATTAAAATTGAAGAAATTTTACACCAGGCTATTCTTCTTTCTTCGTTTTATCATTACTCATGAACTGTGTTCTTCCAATTTAAAATTCTGTTCACTTATTTCAAGTATGAATCTATGTTTAGGAGAAAGTTAAGGCTCTTAACATAATGTATGAGGTAAATCTAGTGTGTACAAACACTGTATCATGTGTTACCGGTGAAATATATTGTAATACGACGCTGTTTCCGATGTTATCTATAATGTAAGCGTATAATGAAAGAAATAATTTTAACATGCCAAGGAGCACATATTAAAGATATTTGTCGCAAATTGTCAAATATTTGACGAAACGTTAACCATATATCATGTCTCAATATTTGTCAAAGTTTTATTATTACATTCGCAAATTTCTTTGCCAGCTGGGTTATTAACTAGATAAAGTTTGAGGTTATGTTTACCGAAGTGCAGTAGCTGTAATGGATGGAATATTGTTTACTTGTTATACTGCTGCATTAAGATCTTACCTTGCTATGGCGCTACAAAATAAAAAGAGAGAAAAACGAACAGTCTAATTATGGTCTGACCATGGATACAAAAGAGAAAAAATACTAGGTGTAAATGCCACTATTATTAAAGAATTTTATTTGCGTGATGCAAATAGACAATTTTTAAGAATGAGTTTTCAATCTATGTAGTTTTTAAGCATTAATGCGGATATTCCACTGACACTCTTCCTTTAAATGTAATAGAAGCACTGTTTTTACTGCTTGAAAAGTACATGAAAATTTCGTCATCGTTTAAATCTGTATGCAACGAAAGAAATGACAGGAAATGACCAAATTTTGAGGTTATAACTTCGTGTTTTGGAAATCTTTGTAAAAGATTACAATACGTCAAAGATTCATCAAAGTTTTATAGAAGCGTTAGTCCATCAAGAGTCGTCAATTGCATCAAGAAACTTGACGTTTCTTTGATAGTGTAATATTAGAAGGGTTATTTTTATATTTATCAAATATGCCTATTATAATTAATATATATGTTAACCTTTCAGCAGCTACGAAACGATCTATCGTTGCTATACTTTTGTCGGTAATAGTTCAAAGTAAATCCAATAGATAGCGTTAAAATCTACATTTTTCAATGAAGTCATCTTTTTATTTTACTTTTCTGCCGCTGTCATATTTTCTAATTTATAGGGGGAAAATACAATAGCTGCAACGTAACCAAAATTTATTAATAGAAATTTTGTACATCGTGCTTGGTAGCACGATAATAGGTTATACACAATAATTGTGTACAATATCAATTTGCTGTTCAAGTTCTAATGTTATTGTTTCTAAAATATTGGGATTGTTAAAGCTCAGGAAATAAAATTTTCAAAGCTGTTAGCATCACTTGAGAAACAACTTGACGATAGCAAAGGGTGGTTCCTCATGAAAAGTTTTGTTTGGGCAGTTTCACAGTTCCTTACTTGCTGCCGACTTGTTTGGAAAGTTTTGTTCGGGCATGACCCCTAACCAACTTTCATTACACAATCGGTGTTAAGTCAGTTAACGGGAATTCAATTTGGGATCTTCCTTTTCCATTACGAGTTCTCCGTTTTGTTTATTTTACTGTACGTCAATTAATTATATATTTGATGTCACTGTTAGAAAATGTTTTAATCAGAATACCTGTATTGGAAGCGTGCATAGTGAAGACATTTTTTTTTTAAATGAATGATTGGCGAATATTCATGGGAAAAAAGCTTTTTGAGCTACTTTTATAGTAAGCAAATTTATCACAGAATTTCGGTTGGTCATCATGAGAAGCCCTAAACCCCAGTTTTCATTCACTCCTACCCAGTCGTCGATAATAATCGCTAATAATTACACTGTAAATTATTAGTTTAATAGTAGTGCGTTGCATATAATTTAATATTCCTTCCTAAACACTTTTTAGGGAACGTTTCCAATTTTGAATATTGTGTGTGTGTGTGTGTGTGTGTGTGTGTGTGTGTGTGTGTGTGTGTGTGTGTGTTTTTTCAGAGGTAGGTTAGGTTAGGTTACAATTGTTCTGCTATCATTGCAGATCTGTTATGTCCCCATTGAATGTAGAATCTATCTATTCATTGGTGCCTACTTTCTATATTCCTATATTCCTGATAAGTTAAATTACAGCGCAATCTATAGCCCTAGTCTCTTTATAAAGTCAAATATTTGGAGAGGAATCGAGGAATAACTTTTAATTAATGACGTCATTGAGATCCTTGCAGATGCTCTCTACGTAATTTCCTAACAATTTTTCTTTCTCATGATCCTTATCACAGAGCTTGAGCTGTAAGATCATGCTCATCCAATTTTACATTCTCATTCGTGATGTTCGCATGAGTAGTTATGAAGATGAGGTAAGCCCATACAGAGCCCTTAATGCACGTGTAAGGCAAAAGGAGAGAGCCTGCTTTAGGGATTTCTCTATCGCTGGCCAGGTCTGCTATTAATAGGTGGATTACTAATCAACACTAGGTATTCCTTTTAGAGGACTCAAAAGGGGTAGCAGATGTCCTGGGCAGAGCAGGATCATGGGGCTCATTACAGGGCACTGTGGTCTGTGAAGGTGTACCAGAACAGGATAGGTATGTACCATGGAGAAACCGTGTGTAGGTTGTGCAGGAAGGACGAAGAAACTGCATGTCACATAATTCATTATTGTGAGGCTCTTGCTAGTAGGAGGCTAGGGGTTTTTGGTTTCCAAGACCCAAGGGATCTTCAGAAAAATGAGCTAGTCAGTGGGTTGCTGGAACTTATTAAGGGCACTAATCTCCTGAACTAGGTATTTTTAAGAGGTTTAGTTGCAAAATAGGTCAGTCGATCGCAGTGTCTAGAGTGTACTATCCCCTCCACTAGTCTAATCTAATCTGAACTAAGGCAAAGGTACACTGGGAGGTCGCCAGGTATCTCAGGGCTCCGTTTGATACACCATTATGCGTGTCATTTACTGCATCAGCACAAGTCGTTGTACACTTTAAAGTTAGCCAAACAATGTGAGTAGTAAATGTGTGTGTGTGTGTGTGTGTGTGTGTGTGTGTGTTTTAAATAGATGGCTGAGAGTATTATGAGCTAGAGGTACGGTAGGATCGCTAACCCCATCAGCTGCTCATCACAGCTGCCTCCGCCAGGTATGTATATATATTTTTTTTTCCAGCGAAAAACCGTTAAGGTTATCATCGCGGTGTGTATATATATATATATATATATATATATATATATATATCGCAACTACAAAACTTAACCTTTCAGCAGCTACGAAACTATCTATCGTTGCTATACTTTTTTCGGTAATAGTTTAAAATAAATCCAATAGATAGCGTTCCAATCTACATTTTTCAAATTAAGTGATCTTTTTATTTCACTTTTCTGCCGCTGTCATATTTTCTGATTTATAGGGGAAAAATACAATAGCTGCAACGTAACCAAAATTTAATAATAGAAATTTTTATATCGTGTTTGGTAGCTCATTTTGGTGTTTGGTCAACAAAAATCGTTTCGAAACCGTTGTGAGTGTGCTTGTAAACATGGCTCTTATTGTAATAGGTTAATGTCCTTCACGTTGTTTACACCGTTCAAAGCTTGTTTTCGTTTAAGAATTTATGATAACATGGTCCTGGTTCCTTTCCCCCCACCCTTCCACCCACAACATAAGAAACGATAAGAAAAGACAACAGAACATCTTGAGTGTTTATTTTGTAGAACGGCATTGAAAGGTTCCATGTTGTCAAGATGGAACGTAACAGCATTGAATATAAACGGACTAGAAGTACAAGTATCATTATAAGAAGCATGCACGTTATTAGCGGCTAAAGTCCAAGTAGTTCTTCTATCTGCCGCTACGAGCTCTGCAAGCTGCACGGGGTGAAATATTTCAGAAAATAGATACTGTTATTTACTTAACTGTAGTTGAACACTCTGCCGCAAGATGATACCAGCAGCGAGCGGTCACAAAGCTCTCATAAGGGTTATTTCAGTACGTTTGTATTCACTGGTAATAGTTTCTAAAAATGTTCTATCTTCGGGAAAATTTTCAGATTTTTTAAAATTTCAATTTTAAAGTCTTTACGCCAATGTTTTGAAAAATGAAAACAAATGTTATTTTATCTTGTTATTTTATCAGGTTATTTTATCATGTTATTTTATCTTGTTATTTTATCATGTTATTTCAGAAACATTCAAACACAAAAATTATAGTGTTAATTTTCATTAAAAAAATTCATTAAACGAGTAAAGTAATAATTCATATTCATCGCCAGGGGCAATCTCTTGGTATACTGTTCTATATTTAACTATATGAAACAAAGTTTATACAAATATATCCAAAATGCATCATTTCCCCATTATCCGCCATTTCGTTTCTTAACAAACTATTTTATATCTCTAGAACAGTTCAAGCGATAAACGTCAAACTTGCAACATTTCTTTAACTAGCATAGGCATAATTGGAAAAAATAACCAACTTGACACAATGGCGCACTTCAAAATGGCGGACATTTAAAAATTTAAACCGTTATAAATCAGTAACGGTAAATTTTAATAGTGTCAAATGTCAGAGTTCCATCGAACATTGTAATGTTCAGAACTACGGAGCTAGTAAAACAGCGAGCTGCACTAGTTAGTCAGGGCACGAAATGCACGGTAATGTCATTTATTTGCATAGATATTTTGTGCCTTGACAGACTAATTTGCGAAGTTTTTGATAGTTACACCTTTCGATAGGAAATCAAAAAGGTTAAGCGACATTTGTCAATACAATTTACTATTACTAACTTTATAAAGTCAGTTATTTTTTTCCCATTAGGTCTCTATCTGGTAAAGAAGCAAGCCAAATTTGAATTTTATTAATGGTATCGTTCTAAAGATATAAAATATTTTGTTAGTGAAAAAAACAAAATAACGGCTATTGGGAAAATAAAGCGTTTCTGGACATATGTTTTTATGTACTTCTTCATATTTCAAAGTATTGAATCAGTTCCAGAGAGATTGTCGTGTAGTTTCTAATCACTCCGTATATATGTGTTAGCGTCTTCCACTTAAGTTTAAAAATGTCCATTATTTTGAAATGGTTCTGTGTGCGAAGTTGCTTATTTTTTTCCCATTAGGTCTCTATCTGGTAAAGAAGCAAGCCAAATTTGAATTTTATTAATGGTATCGTTCTAAAGATATAAAATATTTTGTTAGTGAAAAAAACAAAATGACGGCAAGTGGGAATATAAAGCGTTTCTGGACATTTGTTTTTATGTACTTTTTCATATTTCAAAGTATTGAATCAGTTCCAGAGAGATTGTCGTATAGTTTCTAATCACTCCGTATATATGTGCTAGCAACTTCCTCTTAAGTTTAAAAATGTCCATTATTTTGAAATGGTTCTGTGTGCGAAGAAGTTGCTTATTTTTTCCCATTAGGTCTCTATCTGGTAAAGAAGCAAGCCAAATTTGAATTTTATTAATGGTATCGTTCTAAAGATATAAAATATTTTGTTAGTGAAAAAAAAAAATGACGGCAAGTGGGAATATAAAGCGTTTCTGGACATTTGTTTTTATGTACTTTTTCATATTTCAAAGTATTGAATCAGTTCCAGAGAGATTGTCGTATAGTTTCTAATCACTCCGTATATATGTGCTAGCAACTTCCTCTTAAGTTTAAAAATGTCCATTATTTTGAAATGGTTCTGTGTGCGAAGTTGATTGTTTTTTTCCCATTAGGTCTCTATCTGGTAAAGAAGCAAGCCAAATTTGAATTTTATTAATGGTATCGTTCTAAAGATATAAAATATTTTGTTAGTGAAAAAAACAAAATGACGGCAAGTGGGAATATAAAGCGTTTCTGGACATTTGTTTTTATGTACTTTTTCATATTTCAAAGTATTGAATCAGTTCCAGAGAGATTGTCGTGTAGTTTCTAATCACTCCGTATATATGTGCTAGCAACTTCCTCTTAAGTTTAAAAATGTCCATTATTTTGAAATGGTTCTGTGTGCGAAGTTGCTTATTTTTTTCCCATTAGGTCTCTATCTGGTAAAGAAGCAAGCCAAATTTGAATTTTATTAATGGTATCGTTCTAAAGATATAAAATATTTTGTTAGTGAAAAAAACAAAATGACGGCAAGTGGGAATATAAAGCGTTTCTGGACATATGTTTTTATGTACTTTTTCATATTTCAAAGTATTGAATCAGTTCCAGAGAGATTGTCGTATAGTTTCTAATCACTCCGTATATATGTGCTAGCAACTTCCTCTTAAGTTTAAAAATGTCCATTATTTTGAAATGGTTCTGTGTGCGAAGTTGATTGTTTTTTACCCATTAAGTCTCTATCTGGTAAAGAAGCAAGCCAAATTTGAATTTTATTAATGGTATCGTTCTAAAGATATAAAATATTTTGTTAGTAAAAAAACAAAATGACGGCTAGTGGGAATATAAAACGTTTCTGGGCATTTGTTTTTATGTACTTCTTCATATTTCAAACTATTGAATCAGTTCCAGAGAGATTGTCGTATAGTTTCTAATCACTCCGTATATATGTGCTAGCAACTTCCTCTTAAGTTTAAAAATGTCCATTATTTTGAAATGGTTCTGTGTACGAAGTTGATTGTTTTTTACCCATTAAGTCTGTATCTGGTAAAGAAGCAAGCCAAATTTGAATTTTATTAATGGTATCGTTCTAAAGATATAAAATATTTTGTTAGTGAAAAAAACAAAATGACGGCAAGTGGGAATATAAAGCGTTTCTGGACATTTGTTTTTATGTACTTTTTCATATTTCAAAGTATTGAATCAGTTCCAGAGAGATTGTCGTGTAGTTTCTAATCACTCCGTATATATGTGCTAGCATCTTCCTCTTAAGTTTAAAAATGTCCATTATTTTGAAATGGTTCTGTGTACGAAGTTGATTATTTTTTTCCCATTAGGTCTCTATCTGGTAAAGAAGCAAGCCAAATTTGAATTTTATTAATGGTATCGTTCTAAAGATATAAAATATTTTGTTAGTGAAAAAAACAAAATGACGGCTAGTGGGAATATAAAGCGTTTCTGGGCATATGTTTTTATGTACTTTTTCATATTTCAAAGTATTGAATCAGTTCCAGAGAGATTGTCGTATAGTTTCTAATCACTCCGTATATATGTGCTAGCGTCTTCCTCTTAAGTATAAAAATGTCCATTATTTTGAAATGGTTCTGTGTACGAAGTTGATTATTTTTTTCCCATTAAGTCTCTATCTGGTAAAGAAGCAAGCCAAATTTGAATTTTATTAATGGTATCGTTCTAAAGATATAAAATATTTTGTTAGTAAAAAAACAAAATGACGGCTAGTGGGAATATAAAACGTTTCTGGGCATTTGTTTTTATGTACTTCTTCATATTTCAAACTATTGAATCAGTTCCAGAGAGATTGTCGTATAGTTTCTAATCACTCCGTATATATGTGCTAGCAACTTCCTCTTAAGTTTAAAAATGTCCATTATTTTGAAATGGTTCTGTGTACGAAGTTGATTGTTTTTTACCCATTAAGTCTGTATCTGGTAAAGAAGCAAGCCAAATTTGAATTTTATTAATGGTATCGTTCTAAAGATATAAAATATTTTGTTAGTAAAAAAACAAAATGACGGCTAGTATGAAAATAAAGCGTTTCTGGGCATATGTTTTTATGTACTTCTTCATATTTCAAAGTATTGAATCAGTTCCAGAGAGATTGTCGTGTAGTTTCTAATCACTCCGTTTATATGTGCTAACAACTTTCTCTTAAGTTTAAAAATGTACATTATTTTGAAATGGTTCTGTGTACGAAGTTGATTATTTTTTCCCATTAGGTCTCCATCTGATAAAGAAGCAAGCCAAATTTGAATTTTATTAATCGTATCGTTCTAACGATATAAAATATTTTGTTAATGAAAAAACAAAATGACGGCTAGTGGGAATATAGAGCGTTTCTGGGCATATGTTTTTATTACTTCTTCATATTTCAAACTATTGAATCAGTTCCAGAGAGATTGTCGTATACAATTCTCTATCTGGTAAAGAATTATACCTAATTTGAATTTGATTAATCGTATCGTTCTAAAGATATAAAATATTTTGTTAGTGAAAAAAACAAAATGACGGCTAGTGGGAATATAAAGCGTTTCTGGACATATGTTTTTATGTACTTTTTTATATTTCAAAGTACTGAATCATTTCCAGAGAGATTGTCGTGTAGTTTTTAATCACTCTGTATATATGTGTTAGCGTCTTCCTCTTAAGTACAAAAAGTTTGAACCCGAAAATGACATCATTATAACAGAAAGTATGAAGAGGTAAGAAAGCTTTAAATTGAACGTCTGTACTGTTCCACTTGCAGTTGTTAAAGTTCAGGTTTAGTGTTGTTTATGAGGTGGATGCGTTGCCCGGGCTACGTTATTATTTCTTATTATGTTTCAGAGCTTGGATAGAAAGGGTTGGTCCGCTCCTAAAAGAGTTTTTCGGGGCAACGCAATCTTCTTAAAAGAGTTTCTTTTAAATTGCCATTTTTTTACATGAGTTACGATACGTTTAACGAGATAGGGTAAACGTTAATTACAGTAAATAAATATAGTTCATTAAAAAAAAATAAAATATGTTGTAATTATTAAAGAAAATTACTGTGATTATTGCGGATAGTTAAAATATGTTTTG
>CM040190.1:96331662-96424162 GCA_022606455.1 Callitettix versicolor
TCTAGATTATAAAACAACACGAACGAATGGGCGAATAATGTGGTTGCATGTGAGAAGAATCTCGACTGCTTCGTTGTTTATGGCGGCGACCTAATGGACTTAATGGCTTCTGCCGTAAAATATTTTACTTTTGCAAAACAATGAAGCCACGAACGTTGTCTTGTGCCTTCGGAGTACAAGTACAGTTATTAAAAACATTCATAAAACACACAAAAAACAACTATTAGTGCATGGCTTGTCGGGCATTTTGTACAGGTTGCTTCAATAACATACATCTCTCGTAAAAAAACGCCACAAACGTTAATTTGAAGAAGAAGAATACTCCAGAATTTGTGTCACCGAACACAAATGCAAACGTGATTCTTGCCACCTATATTACTAACCTTCAATCATATTATATATGTATATATATAAATTTATAAATATATATATTTATATATAATATAATAATATATTATATAATTATAATATTATAATTATACAGTTTCTGTTGAAACTGTTAAACAAATTTTCTTGGTTATGAAACTTGTCCGTACTATTTCATAATTGGTTTTCTTGCACACACACACACACACGCGCGCGCGCACACACACACAGACGCGCGCGCACGCACACACACAAACACACACACACAAATACATACGAGCGCTTTTTTTTAGACTAAATAAGTTAATAGGTAATATTTTATAATAATAAATTCTATATAATAACTAATTATAATATTATAAAAATATAATTATAATATATATATATTTAAATTATATTTTTGTAAACAGCTACAATTTTGATTTCAATTTTTAATTACAGATTTATTTTAATGTTTTATTAATATTACGTAACACAAAAACGTTTGCCAACATTTACAAAATAAATATTTTCCTTAGCAAGTACAATTTCAACCATGCAAAACATATAAACCTGTACGTTTAACTTATATTAAAACAAATATACTTCCATAAATAGACGTACCAAAGGACGTTATTGTAATGCAAATGAAAACCTGCAATAGGAAAACCAAAATAACCGCTGCAAGCGGCTGTTTTGCTGACGTGATAGAAGCAAATTTCCAAAAAAAATATTATCCTTGTTTTATCCTTTGTGAAATTTTTATTTCACCATCTTAATCAGCATTAAAATGTGCACATAATTAAGCTTTCATATTACACTGAAAATACAAAAATGAACTTTGATTGCATTAAAATTAGTTTCTAATTTTAACGGATTTTTAAGAAATCAAAATGCTAATTTATGCAGTTTTTAACGCTTATCATGAAGCTGAATGTGATTTTTAAAAAATATGACAAAAGGTTGTGATTTTTTAAAGATTTGAATTGTTTGCCATTTTGAAACTGTTAAACTAATTTTCTTGGTTATCAAACTTGTCCGTACTATTTTCACTTGTCCGTACTATTTTGTTTTTTTCACACACACACTCGCGCGCGCGCGCACACACACACACACACACATGTGCGCGTTTTTATAGTACTAAATAAGTTATTAGGCGATATTTTATAATAATATGTTCTATAGATGCCTATTTAGTAATTCAACCAGAAGCTTTATATGCAGCTGAAACATTATCTCTCACAACCCAGGGCCCACTTGAAAGGCTGGAAATCAAAGAAAGAAAGATATTACGAAAAATCTTAGGCCCCAAATTCCGTAACAACCAATTACTCCACATCAGGAATGAAACTCTTTACCAAAAAACTGAAACGCTATCAGACACAATAAGAAAAAGGAAAATTGATTTTTATGGGCACATCCTCCGAATGGACAAAAATAGACTAACCAAAAAAATATTTGACTACTTTCGCAATAAAAGAGCCAAACCACTTTGGTTTAGAGAAACAGAGAAAGACATAACAGAACTGCAGATCACTGACACTATGCTCATGGACAGAACAGCCAAAACCATAACCAAAGAGAAGAAGCAACGGTTCCAAGGCAAAGTCAAATCCAAGCGAACGATCCAAATCTCTGACGAAGAAAGAAAAGCAAGATCACACCGAATGAAGCAATACTGGGCTACGAGGAAGGCACAGAACAATAAAAGTGATTGATTTAGTGTACCTCAAAGTTGGGTGAAACAAATATAGAGATGCCTATTTAAATTTCATTTTCCGTTATATATACAATTAACTGCTGAAATATTTTAATTTCGTTTTAAAATGTACTCTATTTCGTTGAACTGAGATATTTTCAAAACTAAATTTCATCATTCTGTATAATGGGATAACCCCTCTCACTCTAATTTTTTTTCTTGGAATCATTCTTTGGAAAAATGCAAAATTTTTACCTATCTACAACTAGTTGCTTCTGGTAAAATCCTTTATATTTACACAGAAAAACTCTAAAAATTTTATTTTTGATATTAAACGCGATGCTCGTGTTTCTCGTATTATGAATTACTTAATTTATAAAAAACTTTATGATGTTCGTTATTTCCATATTTTACTTTTTGATATTTTCGATTTTACATTATACATTGCAATTATATCTAGTATCAAAATGTATTTATGCAACACATACAATTGATAAAAGCAATAGAAAAAACTTTACTACATTTGCAATAACTACATACCGGACAACAATGCTTAACAATTCTTCACTGCGTCTGCTTGTTGGTTATGAAACTCTCTTCTTTTTGAAGAAATTAAAGATTTTCTTGTGTCTAAAGTGGATGACGTTTCTCTGGCATCCACTACATTGTTTATTATTTTCTGTTCTAGGCATTCTTTTACACTCATTATTTTTTAAGTACTGTAAGTGTGCGTTGTGTGTGTGTGTGTGTGCGTGCGTGCGTGTGTGGAGTGTATATATGTAACGTGATTTATAATAGGGTTTGTTCGTTTTCCTCAGGTTTGTTTTGCTTTATTGAGAACATTTAGTTCCGTTATGTTTATGTAATTTCGCACATTCGTTTGAGGTTTGTTATGTTTTATTTTAAAAAATGTTTTAATTTATAGTTTATTAGCTGTTACCCGTCACGGCTTTGCCCGCTATCATAATATACATTAAAGATCACGCATCACCGTGTTAGGACCAACAACCGTGTCAGTTAGGTTTTGGAGTATTTTTAGCCGCCTCGGTGGTCTAGTGGATAGCGTACTAGGCTTTCACCCCGAGAACCCGGGTTCAATTCCCGGCGAGGGCTTGGCATTTTCATACGCTATACATCATCCCATCGTCTGCATTAGCCCAAGTGTGCACAATAGTCGGACGTTAAAAAAAAAAAAAATTGGAGTATTTTTTTTTATAAAGGTTTTTTTAACGCATCACCGTGTTAGGCCTAACAACCGTGTCAGTTAGGTTATGGAGTACTCTTTTTAAAAAAATAAATAAAGGTTTTTTAATGCATCACAGTGTTAGGCCTAACAACCATGTTAGTTAATTTATGGAGTATTCTTTAAAAAATATATAATTTTTTTCACGCATCACCATGTTAGGCCTAACAACCGTGTCAGTTAAGGTTTGGAGTACTCTTTAAAAAAATAAAGGTTTTTTTCACACATCACCGTGATAGGCCCAACAACCATGTCAGTTAGGATATGTAGTATTCTTTAAAAAAATATAAAGGTTTTTTTACGTATCACCGTGTTAGGCCTAACAACTGTGTCAGGTTTGTAGTATTATTAAAAAAATAAAGGTTTTTTTACGCACCACCGTGTCAGGCCTAACAACCGTGTCAGTTAGGTTATGGAGTATTCTTTTTTTAAAAAAATGGGTTTCTTATCACCCAAAACCCGTGTTAGACGTATTTTTTATTGTTTTACCGATCAACAACACGTTACCGACTTTCGCGCGGTAGCAATTTTGAGGTTATGTTGCTCACTTTTATTTTCGATTTTTATCGTACTTCTCGTGGTTTCCTCGCTTTTATAGTTTGGGTTCTTGCTTTTGGGCACGTAATAAAGCGTTTTAGTAACAAAAATATCGAACAATCCAGGTCATGCTTCACTACATATTTACCATTTTTTCATATAATGTAATTACACAAATATATATATTGCCTTACAATTAAAGTATCCTAATAAAATTGTATTCGTTATATATTCTGCACTCTGCATCGAAAACATTGAAAAGTCTTAAATGAGAAACACCAGATTGTGATTATTTGATCTAATGAAACTTAAAATAACAAAACTACAAACAATAAAGCAAACCAGACTTTCACAAAGAGAAAATACTTACAATTATAGTAATTTTTAACGTATCGTAATCTGCACTCTTTTCTACATTTAATATTGAAAATGCAACACAAAGTAACAAATTAGAGTCAGTTTTGAAAAAATTTCAACTAAAATAATTGAAAATTTAACATTAAACGCAATAATTTTGCAATAAATAAAACACAGATTAAGATTCTTAAAATGGGATTAGATCTATGTCCATCTCAGGTACTTAAAACTCAGGTCCAGTAAACAGTAATTAAACATAACTACAGTTAACACATGCCACAAAACTAAATACTAATAATTATGTTGGGCTGGGTAAGTAGTGTAATGACGTTTTTTAAAACAGAAATAGGCCTATGTTTATCTCAGATACCTAAACCATTTTCGTACCAAATTTCATCTCGATTGGTCCAGTGGTTAAAGCGTGATTGAATAACAAACAAACAAACAAACAAACTTTCAGAAATATAATATGATTAAGATTAAGATAAGATAATAGTAATTCTTTTTATATTCTTCTTATTTTCTGCTAGGATTATTGTCACTATGTTCAGTATAATAATCTGCCTTCCCTAGCTTCTTCAATTCTACTTTCGTTGACGCGTTTCGTTCGAAACGAAAAGCGTAAACGAAAAAAGAATCGACGAAGCTAGGAAATAACTTAGATTATTATACTATTTTATTATTATTATGATAGTAACTTAATATTATTTTTAAATTATTTTATATTAATTATTTGTATACATTTTATTTTATCTTAGAATAAGTTACTTTGCATTAATTTTTAAATGTATCACATCTTATATTTTATGTGGTGTAACTTCGCCTCTTTAAAATAAAGACAATTTAATTCAATCTCTCTCTCTCTCTCTCTCTCTCTCTCTCTCTCTCTCTGAAATATATATATATATATATATATATATATATATATATATATATATAAATCAAGTAGAGATATTTTCTAAATCCAACTAAAAAAGTAAAAACGAAAATAAGAGTCTGTATTGGAAACGGTATAATTTCTTGAAAGTAGCACAAGTGAACTGCAATACAAATATTGAATATGTTTTTCAGCAATTGCCAAAATTCAATAATGGTTATTTGAACGTGTCTATCACAATCACTTGTAAATGGATAAACAGATATGTTATCCGTAAAAGTTTTATATGTGAGTTGATTTTATGGGTTTTTTGGGCATTATAATTAGTGTGGAACAAATCCAATGATTTTTTTTTAACAAATGAAGAAATTTACACGAGCGAAGCAGCGGTTAATAGTTAAAAAAAAATTCCTGATTGTAACAACACTAACAATGTTATTAATAAATTTGTATTCATACAGAATAATAAAACCATCACCACTTTGCCAATACATAATCGATTCACCCAGCAGCAATGGTTGTTCAATAACGAGATATCGAAGTTTGACGTACAAGAAAAGCGCTATGCATGCTTTATCAGTTTCTTACTGGTTATACTCAAGCAGCTGTTCAGTTGAAAGCTTCGAGTTCCTTTCAAACACGATAAAATGGCATCCTTTCAGTTAGCATGACGCTCAAGTGGGCCTACCGTATGTCTTGTTATTTAGACAAAGTAGCTGTGTGTAAAATGTGTGCTTTAACATTCAAATAACTTCAGAGTCAGTTTATATATTACGTATGTATCATGTAGAACACGCGTGTATATTAAAACTTCTCTTATACGTTTATAAGTTAGTTATTTACTTTTTAAAGTAAGTATTTATTGCTGGTTATTAAGGGAGTCACTTTGCTAAAAAAGTAAAGCTTAATGAAGCAAAAACTGTACACATTAATTTTACGAATAGAAAATATGAACCATTACCAAATAATATTAAACGAAAGGAGTATAACATATGCAAACAGTGCTAAATATCTAGGAATGACACTCGATGCAAAGCTCCGATGGAAGGTGCATGTAAAAAAGAAAAAAGAGGAGCTACAGCTCAAATTCAATAAAATGTTTTGGCTTATTGGAAGAAATTCAGAACTTTCGATAGACAACAAGATACTGCTATACAAGCAAGTTATAAGACCAATATGGACCTATGGTGCACCACTCTGGGGATGTACAAGAAAAAGCAATAGTAAAATTATTCAAGTTTTTCAAAATAAAGTATTGAGAACGATTGTCAACGCCCCTTGGTATGTGAGAAATGAAAACATACATAGGGACCTAGGTGTTGAATCTGTTCAGGAAGTCATTAAAAAGCTCTCGGTTATGCATTATTGCAGGTTAGAACAGCATAATAATACAGAGATTGTCCAACTACTATGCCGCAGTGACAACATCACAAGAAGGCTGAAGAGGACCAAGCCAATTGACCTCTCCAGGCCGTAAACACATTGGGACCAGCCGTCGGACTGCACCTCAGCACACAGTGAACACAATGATAAAGAAAAATTACTAGATGGGGCACGCCTCAGTTGTAATAAATAATAAAAAAAAAAAACTGCTAAAAATTGCGGAACGTTCAGTGTTTCTTTTGTTCTATTTTTTAGTGCAAAATCTCTTCTTTAAATATATATGTGGGGACTCGGTGGTCGATGTGGCTAAAACACCGGTCAGTCTTCTGTGTCTATGAACTGCGCAACTTAAGGTTCTTAGTTGTAGCAGCAGTTACTCCCGTTAACACTGATTTCTCGTTCTCATTAGTCTGACATAAAATATAGACTTTAAGCACGCACACACACACACACACACACACACATATATATGTATATATATATATATATATATATATATATATATATATATATATATATTGTATATTTTTTATGAAGTGAATATGTAAAAAAACGTATTTTCCGTGGTAGGTTTAAAAATTCAATTGAAACCTCTACATGTTATATTGTGTAATTATTCTAATCGTGGTATTACTTGCAATGAATGAAACCAAATTGTTTTGGTATTTCAGTTTTATGTGTTGGCTGACCTGTGTTCAACTAAAAGTAACACGTTGTCATTTTGTTGCATATTTTTTTGTTTTTCATGATTTTCCGAAAGTTGTGTTTTTCAGCAACTAGTTAAATTTTTCTCAAGAACTGAAAAAGTTAATGATTTTTAAAAATTAGTTTACCGTGCTATGCTCTAACACTTGAAACTCGAATATTTCAATTATATTAAGAAAATTTTCAATTAGAATAATATATTTGTCAATAATAATGTTGTAAGCGTTTAATAAAAAAATGGCAAAAATATAATTTTTACATAAGTAATATTTTTTTAAATTCAAAAAAATGCTGAAAACAGTTGTTTGTTTAAAAAAACTACAATATCTTTTACCAGGATAAAAAAATCTGTACTTATGTTAACATGAGCAAGGATATGGAGAATTGTCTCTCGGCCTTAATAACTGCATGTACGTTTAGTTTTGGAAACATATTTTCCTAATCTCGCTCTTATACAAGGACTTAAAAAACCCAAATATTTTATTAATTACAGCTCACATGCTTCAGTCTCAATAATATTATACTCTACCACTTTCCATACTTCAGCCGCCTCGGTTGATAGCGTATTGGGCTTTCACCCCAAGAACCCGGGTTCGATTCCCGGCTAAAGGCTTGGCATTTTCATACGCTATAAATCATCCCACCGTCTGCATTAGCCCAAGTGTGCACAATAGTCGGACGTTAAACATAAAAAAAAACTTTAGCAATGATCGTGTTAAAATAGTTTCTGCATGTATACATAATGGAAGAAAAATTTCCAAAAAAGAAAATAACACACAAATAATTTTTATTCGCACAATTTTGAAAATGTTATTTCACCATCTTAATCGTCCTAAAAATTGGTAAAGATTACATTTTATATTTTCAAATCACTTTTAAAATACGAAAACGAACCCCGACAGCCGTCAAATTCATTTTCGTACGTTCAATGAGATTTAAAAAAAATATATAACGCCAATCTATGCAGATTTTAACGGTTAAAGATCACTGTTTTGAAATCAGATTTTTGTAAATAAGATGGAATATAATGTCTATGTTATTGTGTGGATCAGACACAACCAGAATTGCTATAACTAGATTGCTGATACATAATACATTCATAAAATAATTTACTGTATATATTTGTTTAAGTGTATATTGCACGAAAGCTTCTTCCGAGGACAATATGTGTCAACTGTTTGTCCCCTCTCTTGAATGAATGAATGCATTCCTAGTGTTAGTATCTCACTGAGACCTTCTCCGGTCCTAGTATCTTCATAAAGTCTTGTATTTGGAGAGGATTCAAGGAGGATAAGTCACTTACTTATAACTGATGACTTCCCAGTTCCTTATTGATATGCTAATAAGTGCTTGCTTTGATAATTCCATCTCGGTTCTTTTTCCTTGATCCTTATTGTGGAAGTTTTCCTTTATTTGTTCAGCGTTATTGTTGTGCCGCGAGATTTTATTTTACATTTTTACTCATACAAGTTATTTTTTTTACATTATTCGCCCATAAAAGCGTTGAATGTTGAAAACATGGTTAAACAGAAAGTTGTGTGTGTGTGTGTGTGTGTGTGTGTGTGTGTGTGTGTGTGTGTGTGTGTGTGTGTGTGTGTGTGTGTGTGTGTGTGTGTGTGTGTGTGTGTGTGTGTGTGTGTGTGTGTGTGTGTGTGTGTGTGTGTGTGTGTGTGTGTGTGTGTGTGTGTGTGTGTGTGTGTGTGTGTGTGTGTGTGTGTGTGTGTGTGTGTGTGTGTGTGTGTGTGTGTGTGTGTGTGTGTGTGTGTGTATGTATGTGTGTGTGTGTATGTGTGTGTGTATGTGTGTGTGTGTGTGTGAGTGTGTGTGTTTGTGTATATGTATGCATTATGTGTGTGTGTATGTGTATGTATGTGTGTGTATATGTGAGTGTGTGTGTGTGTGTGTGTGTGTGTGTGTGTGTGTATGTGTATGTGTGTATGCGTGTGTGTGAGTTTGTGTGTATGTGTAAGTATGCATGTGTATGTTTGTCTGTGTATATGTGTGTATGTGTGTGTGTGTATGTATGTCTGTGTGTACATTAATGTGTATGTGTGTTTATATATATGTATATATGTGTGTGTATGCATGTATGTGTGTATGTGTGTGTGTGTGTGTGTGTGTGTGTGTGTGTGTGTGTGTGTGTGTGTGTGTGTGTGTGTGTGTGTGTGTGTGTGTGTGTGTCGAGTAGATGAGTGAGAGTAGTATGAGCTAGAGGTACGGTGGGATTGCTAAGCCCATCAGCTGCTCACTTCAGCTGCCTCCGCCGAATGTCCTTTCCTCTTCACACAACAGCTGTTAAATGGGAAGAGTTTGTCTTACTTGAATCTTGAGACTTGTAGTTGTGCTTCACTACCTTGTCCGATCTTTGGGCGTTAAATAATCAATTCGTTAAAAAAATCTATTAAATAAAAATCTCTCTTTTCGTCGAATTCCCCTGGACACTGTACCACCCGTATACCCAAGATATTTAACGTTAATTTTCCCAACAAAGGAAGCACTTACGTATGTAAGACCTAAAGAGTGAGTTGTCGCATACTTTTAGGTTGAAGAAGGACACTATGATCTGCCCCCACAGACTTTTAACCAATCAGGCAAGTGCTGCATCAACTTGAGCAAAGTAATGCTACAAAAGAAATAGGTTAAATCCAGAAGCTACAAGAAGCAGTCGCTTGTGCTTCCGTTTCAAAGTAAGGTAAGTTTTAATTAGAATTAATCTTTAGCGTCTTTGTATCGCAAAATAAACCAAGTTTAGCAATATCTTTAAAGCGACACTTTTATCAGAAGTTCATATCACTTGAGTTAATTTAATAGCCGGTATACACCGCAACCTTGTTAAATAAGGACCCAAATATTTGCAAGTAAATGGGATTTTTAAGAGAATTCAACGTTTTTCTTCAGCCAAAGAATTATTGCTGCAAAGTTTAGTGGAAATAATCTTTTTCGTTTTTCGATTCATTCTCTCAAGGAGAATTAAAACATATTTTATCTGTAAAAATTGTAAATAAAATAAAACCAATTACTTTATTTAAAAAAATATTTTAACAGATATTTTTTATATGCAACAATACGTGCGGTGGTATAATTTTCGAAAACAATCCTTCGCATACCCCACGCACCTATCAAATCCTTAGTAAAAAGTTTTTATTTTATTTATAAAAACGTAATAAATTAGCGATTGACTGAAATCGAATTCATGGAAAATGCACTTATTTTATGTTAAATAATAAGTACATTTTTATCTCGTCTCAAAAGTCTATAAAAATATATATACTAAATGACCGCGTAGATCTCTGCCTTGAATATTCTTTATGAAAATCAAATTCATGGATCTACGAGGGTTGAGCAAATATAAACGAGACTGATTTTTTAAAAAATTTATTGCTTACTTACAAATTATTCTTGATACAACTTATTTTTCTACATAGTCTCCCGCACGAGTAACACATTTTTCCCACCGGATTGGAAGTTTTTTAATTCCATCTTCGTAAAAAGTTCTCGGGCGTTCATTGAGCCATTGGAGCATGAAGGTCTCCACCGCAGAATCGTCTTTGAAACGCTGGCCTCCAAGCGCCTCTTTGAGTGGACCAAACAGGTGATAGTCGCAGGGTGATAAGTGTGGACTGTATGGGGGATGTTCCATTGGATCCCAGCCAATTTGATCGAGTTTAAGCCTCGTAGCGTTCGCCGAATGTGGTCGGGCATTATCGTGAAGAAGAATGACGTTTCTCGCCGGTTTAGATTTCCTTTTCCTACGAAAAGACTGTTTTGCGGCCTCTAAAACATCGCAATAATATTGTGCATTTATTGTGCGTCGTTGATGGAGGAAATCTACGTGAAAGGCGCCTTGATTGTCGAAAAATACAGTGGCCATTACCTTCCCGGCCGACGATCGTGATTTGGCCTTCAGAGGTGCCCTCTCTCCCCTCTTCCGCCACTCCATACTTGCCTGTTTCGACTCGGGAGTGTAATGGTGAACCCATGTTTCGTCACAGGTGACAATCCGGTTTAATAATGCCTCACCATCTCGTTCAAATTGGGTCAATAGTCGCTGGCAAATCTCCAAACGATTCCGTTTGTGAACGTCGGTCAAAATTCGTGGAACCCACCTTGCAGATACTTTGCTGAGTTCCAGGTTTGATGTAACGATTTTTTGAACGCTACCATAGCTCAACTGAAGTTCATCTGCAATAAATCGCAGCGATATACGTCTGTCTTCGTCCAGGAGCTTCCGAACAGCATCAATGTTTTCGTCCGTGACGGAAGTGGTCGGGCGACGATCATGGCTGAGGTTTTCTACTGCTTCCCGTCCTTCGGCGAATTCCTTGTGCCAAGCAAAAACGCGAGCTGTTGACAGGGTCCTGTCCCCGTATTGAGCCGTCAATCTACGTAAGATTTCAGTCGGATTGACACCCTTCTTCGCCAAAAACTTAATAATAATTCTCTGCTCCACGGAAACGTGCACTTCACTCTCACTCATTGTATAGTTTTATACTGAAGGGTCCGAACGGAAATGTTGCCCGTCTACGCCCGTCCCAAACCTCCCAGGCTACCTGAAACCCCACCCTTTAGAGTTCAATGTCCAACGGAAAAGTTTTTAGAAAGTCAGTCTCGTTTATATTTGATCAACCCTCGTACATTTTATAAATTAATTGAAATTTTAAACATATTAAAACATAAAAAGGAAGAATTTGGCTGCATTTTGTGTTAGCGTAATCAAAAAACTTACGAATTTGAGTAATTACATTACAAAATTTTATTTTTATTTTTAAATAAACGTTACAATACTTGAAAATATTTTTAATTTTTAATTGCAATGAGAACATTAAAGCCAATCAGAAATTTAGCTTTATAAATTTGTATAGATAAATTTATCACACGTAGGCTACTAAATTCTGAAGTATAAAATAACTTGTGTAGCACCAATATGGTTGATCCCATGTTTTTTAACGCAAACTCCACGTCTCCTTAAACCTTTTTCACTAACGCCATCTTGACAAGTATTTTGACAGGGCGTTTGACGGGCCTTTTGTAAACGTTGTTGACATTATTATCTCTTAAAAGAACGTGAACGCTCTTGAATACTAAAGATAGTCTTAAATTTAATATAGAGATCACGTCAGCTCCTGCGAATAGTGAAAGTATTTTATAGATAAATCAAATGAAGTGTAATAAAAACAACTTCGAAATGTATTAACTACTTTTTTATATCGATTAAAGGGACATCCTGCACCCAGATACATACGTGGGGTTCTTACCGCACTATTTTCAAGTCTTAATAAAGGAGTTAATAAAAACCACCTACTGACATTACTTTAGAATTTCTGCCTTTTCATCCCTTGTTTTCTATTCATTATTTGACTGAGAAAAATTGCCAAATTTTCCGCGCTTTCCAGCCTTTTCCCCAGTTCTTACATTGCACCTCTTTCGTGTATCCATCCAAGGGAGTAACCATAATCTGAGTTGAGAGGGGAAGTTTTAACAGAGGCAAGGCAAAAGTATAACGCAAAATTCAAGAAATTTTATACACTTTGTTGAGTATAATGATCTGCCTTCCCTAGCTTCGTCGTTGAGTAGGCAGATCATTATACTCAACAAAGTGACAATAATCCTAGTAGAAAAGAAGAAGAATATAAAAGAAATGTTATACAATTTTTAATTATGGATTTTAATGTAATAATAAACAAGGAATATAATGAAAGAAATGATAGTAAGTCTAGGCTAGCATCAACCTTCTTGGATTTGTCGAAAATCAGTCTAAAACAATATTTTCTACACGATGTTGGTTTTTTTATGGATTGTCTGTGTAAACTCATTAAACACAACCCAGTCAGCTTCTCTTTCGCCATTGTGTTTCTCAGACACGTCTTTACTCTTCGAAGCTGCCTGCTACAGTGGCTGCAGTATACGGGAGAGCTGACAGATGACTAATCGGATTCCTTCATGGATTTGTCGAAAATCAGTCTAAAACAATATTTTCTACACGATGTTGGTTTTTTTATGGATTATCTGTGTACACTCATTAAACACAACCCAGTCAGCTTCTCTTTCGCCATTGTGCTTCTCAGCCACGTCTTCACTTTTCGAAGATGCCTACTACAGTGGCTGCAGTATACGGAAGAGCTAACAGATTGGGCAAGGCTCGTCTTGTTGCACGGTAGATGATCGTTTCTTTAAACAGGTTTACTACTTGAAGCTCTTTAAAGTTTTCTTCCGTTAGATTTTTTGTCTTCCATATATTCAACTCAGCCTTTACAGCATCCGACCCTCTATAAAAGATTTGAGGTATTTCTTGTACATCCGAAATGCTCATTTTTAACATCATGAGTTTATAAAGTTTCGTAGGGCAAAGACTGGCGTGTTTTCTATTGAGAATCGAAGCTTTAGAGATGTTGTCATGGAGTCTGAGTAGGGTGTGCTCAAAAACCGCCTCCAGTACTCCTTGAGAGAGTGCTGGAGGATTACTACTGTGTTTTGGTTACATAGCCTGACGTGATACAGAGATTTCTATCTCTAGATCTTCGGCTATTCGTTCCAAGTCTTCGCAGTCCTTTTGGAGGACAGTTAGATTTTTTGTCTTCCATATATTCAACTCAGCCTTTATATCATCCAACCCATAGAACTCTGTAAAAGATTTGAGATATTTCTTGTACATCCGAAATGCTCATTTTTAACATCACGAGTTTAGTAGGCCAACGACTGACAAGTTTTTTATTGAGAATCGAAGCTTTAGAGATGTTGTCATGGAGTCTGAGTAGGGTGTGCTCAAAGAGCGCCTCCAGTACTCATTGAGAGAGTGCTGGAGGATTACTTCTGTGTTTTGCTTTCATAACTTGACGTGATACAGAGATTTTTATCTCTATATCTTCGGCTTTTCTAAGTAGCTCTTTGGCTATTCGTTCCACGTCTTCGCAGTCCTTTTGTAGGGCAGTCAGGATTTGGTAATTGTAAAGCATTAACAACTAACCCTAAAACAGCTGAATATTTAGCAATAACCACTAATGGTACAAGAAAAGATGGCTTTATTATAGACGAGTGTTGTTGATAACTAAGATTACAATCAACTTCAGCTAGCTTTTCTAAAGCTTTGAAAATTTCTGTGAAATTGTTTTGTTTACAGAACACAATATGAAATGTCGTATCGATTTCAGTACAGGACCGATTTAATTAAATTCTCCGTATCTTTTCCACTTACAGTATAAGAAAAATATTTAACTGTAAAAATTGATAATTAACAGAATAAAACCAACCAACAAATATAATAAAATTTATTCTAGGTGTAGGGTGATCAGTTTTTCCACTTTCAAAAAAATTTACTTAACCATAATAAGGACCCGCTTTAGATTTCCGTTCCCGGGCCCGAAGTTTTATGTGGAGGTCATGCTAGAAGGTCACTGGATTGAAGTATGTGTGGACTTTGGAAGCTACAGCGCAGTGCATTGTGTCCAATAATTTCATTTAAAGTACTAGAGTAGATGTAAATGACCATTACGTTTCTCACCTAGCACTGAAGTTGCTTTTTAAAAGCGAGTAAGATTCCTTTTGAGTTGAACAATATTCGTTATCCTTCAAGTACCGTTAAGGATAGAAGGCATGGTCCCCACAAAGGGAGGTAGAAGTGCACCCCCGGGCTCTACAGGAGATTTTTTTGAGGTATGTTAGAAAAAAAACTTCGAAAAATATTTAACTGTAAAAATTAATGATTAACAGACGATAAAACCAATAAATAAAATAAAACATATTCTAAGCGCAGGGTGACCAGTTTTATCCACTTTATAAAAAACACAAACTTAACCAAAATGAGAGGCCCACTTCAGATTTTGGCACTTGGGCTCGACATTTCATGTGTGGGCCATGAGTACAGCGTAGTAAAAATCCCAAGAAGTAGGCCACATACAGGTTCTTAAGGAATATCACAAGTACATAATTTTTCCGCCTCTAATCATTATTTTCCACACAATCATTCTCTTTATAGATGTTTTTCTCTGTTTACTTGCGATACCCACCCTTCAAAATGTTCAAGATAAAATAAAAATTGTTTGAAAATACCTTCAATCAGGTCAACAAGATAGCCTTATTGTAAACAAAAAAAAATTTATAATTCAAAAATATTACCTCAATATAGTTTACAAAAATTGCAGTTTAAATTACTTCTTAAACGTGTTTAAGTACTTATGGAGGCAAATGACAAATGCAGTGTGAAAGGGTGATTTCTTTAATTATATTCATAGACTTCCCACAGCTCCACCCCCCCACAGCTCAGCCTGATTTGCACGTAAATAGAGGTTATAAATAAATAGAACTGAAAATTTATTTTTCTATAAAATTGATTTATGAGGATGTTTTGTGGAGATAAAATATTTTATGAAGTATATTGTGTATAAACTGCAGACGCAAGGAATTTCAAAAGATAAGTTGTTTCCACTTTTTATTAAAATGTAATTTTCATATATTGTAATAGTAAAAAAATAGGTTAGCTTGATAATAAACTGAATAAACACTCTAAAGATTGAACAAAACCTGACTTTAGTGGAGTCGATAAGACGAAAAACTTAAGTACATTACAATTACTTAAATATTCAGGTTATTTTGTTTTGTTTATAGATATTAAAGTGAGAATGATGTAATGTTTTATTGATATTCTCACTTTCAATTAATTAAACATATTTTTTTTTAAATTCAAGATTCAAATTTCAAAATTTTCATTACAGACCAGTATTTGTGTATATTGTTATCACTGTAAATGCAATAAAAAAGTATAGGTTGGTTAAAAAAAATTCAGATTTTCGGACAAAAAGAATGTCCAAATTTCCTTTCTAAATTAACCTATATTAAGCTGCTTTGCTGATTCTGAATTTATAACTGACTGGAAATTTGATTTGCTATAACTGATGCTCGGTCACCAATATTTTGAAGCAAAAGATTGGGAGGAACAGTTCATTTAAAATTACTGCACCATACACTTAAACTTAATACCGTTTGATGCGTCCTAATGTATTTTTTAACAAAAATCTGCTATGTTACGTCAAAACATTATTTAGGTAAAAAACAGTACTAAAAAGTAACTAACGTGTTATAAATTATTCAATAAGAAACTGGTTTTAATTTCATAGTGGACTTAAAAGAAAGGTTTAAAATTATGTATCTATTAACACATTTCAACAGATTTTTAACACTGTCTATGCTTCTTTGCATTTAAATTCCACAATTTTAAAAATAATTTCTCTAAAACACAGGGATATTTAGTATAAAATTTCACGATGTAACGTGTCATTTCTGCACCAAAAATATTTTACTAGTTTTATCAAATGAGTTTGTCATAAAACGCAATGCAAATATTTTATAATTTTCAATCACGAAATCGGCTAGACTAATAAAAAGGAAAGCAAAATAACAGCACTAAAAAGAAAATCATTACAGTCACAAGGCATTGTAAAATAATAAAAGAATGTCTGCCAAAGACCAAGGAAGATGTTGCCCTCTTCAGATTAAATACAAGCTGTAAACCTTCGCAAAGAAAAACCTTCAAAATGGAATGTGCATATTTGCGCTGAACAAAACTTTTAAAAGACTCATAACAAACTAAAAATTACTGAGAGACAGGAGAAGAAAATGGTTCCACTAGAAACAAAATGTTTATTCATATTGGCTTCTGTCATCTCTGTTTAACAGCTTCTTTTAGCTGACAGTCATAACAATAGCGGTTGCAAGAAACGGTTTCAGTTCGCTAACCTAGACAATGTTATTAATAAAAACACTTTGTAGTTGGAAATATATTTTATTTGCAAGAAACGATTCACTCTCTCGTCCAGTGTACAAACATGAATTAATTACTTTGTACAGAAATATATTTTTAATTTATTCAAAACAACCTGCCTACAAATGCAATAAATCTAACTTTTACACAATTAACCAAAGGCTATGTAAAATATGTATACGATTATGAATATTTATAAAATGTGCATTTTGTAATAATGGCCTTTTTTTTGGGAAATGCAAGCTAAATAAATGTATTTATTTTATAATTCAGCGCTAAACAAAGGTAAGTAAACTTCATACAATTTATCTTGCACTTAAGACGGCCAAACTACTCAGCAAAATATTATTGTCTTAAATATGAATTAACTAGATTTAAAAACAAAATTCACTACTTGCTAGTCTGTACAAGTTGTAACTTATACTTTTTTAAACTCCAAATTTATTTTCGACATTGAAATGTAAGATACAATTATTAAATGCATTATATTTAGTAATCAATGTTAAGAACTGTATAGAATTTGAAAGCTTGCTGTAACACTTTATCAAAAATAGTTGAAACAATTTGTATTAATTTGTAGTACGTCTTTTCTTTTAAGACTTTACTTGCTTTAACATCTTCAAAAATATGAATACCTAACTTAATAAGAAGATGGCAATATAAACAATGATATTCTTCATAATATATATTCTGGGTTGTATTTTTCTTAGTAAAAGTGATTTAAAAATACAGAATAAAATAAATATGTTGTATATTATGTACTCTATTTGTATTTTACATTTTCTACAGCTCTCCTGTTCGAACAAATGAATAATTATGGCAAAGAAAAACTGTGTTCATGAACAGAAAAATACTTATAGCTACTTTTTAACATTTTAATCAAAAAATAGGTAATTATGTCTACAGTAATAATTAATATCATAACCTTAACTGAGAAAGTGTGTTCAGTGTAACCCTACAGATTTAAAATGCAAACATTTGTCAATCATTTAAATATTTCAGTTAATATATTAAGAAGCATCAGTAGCCTTATAATGTGCTAACTATTTAAAGAGAATAAAACATAACCTAAAAATTAAAACTCAAGTTTTATGTCAAAATAACAGCATCGTAATGACCAAAAATAAAGAAAGCATGTAAGCCATTATTTACGATATTATTTTCTAGTTTATTAGCCTAGATATATATTATTAGGATCTTATTAAGCTGTCCTATTTTATGACAAAATATAATGTCATTGATTATTAAGTATTGTAGTTATAAACTCTTCGTTTTGAATAACCATAAACGTTTCATTGAATTTCAACTTCTACAATCACTGAAAAACATAGTGTCCTATCCAAAAACAACAAACAATTAACATAAGAAGTGTTTAGCTTTGGATTATATAAAGTGTTGTGTTCTTATACATAAACAAACTAAGTTCAGGATAATTTGCAGTTGAAACTTTCTGGCACATCGGTATAACGTGTTGTTACTGTAGAATATCATTATTCTTATACAGTTACAAAATGTTAATATTGTCAACAGTGCAGAAGCATTCAAAACGATTCGTGTTTGTAGTCCAGAATACATACACGAAAATTCGTAGACAAAAATTAAGACAAACTTAAATATTTCAATAAAAACAAAAGCGTTTAACATCTATGACTTTCTATAAGAAATTTTCTACGTATTAGCATATTGAACCGTATTGGTTATTTACACCACTTATATGTAGTTACTTAAAACAAAATAATACGTAGGATTTACGTATATAAAAACACACATTTAATACATAAAAGAAAAACATATTGAAACCTGAAAGTTTTTAAGTGACTACATGTTATTTACTAACAGCAAGATATACTTTATAAGTTTGTTTAAGCCTTATTTGTTTTAAATTACCAATACTAATGTAAACAGTAAACTAGTAATTCGGTTTGTTCGTAAAGATTATCATTTCGCTTATTAAAATAAATATGATAAACTTCCAAATGATATGTTTGGACAGACTAGCAAATCATCTTTAAACTACAACTATGTAAATATTGAAACAATTAATCGTTTAGTGACTATCATTTTGCCAATAAATTATTGTACAAAATACATTTTTTTTACAATATTATCTCCATAATATAACAATGCTTATCTTTATATGAAAGCAGGTTACTATGAAACTATAAACCAAGTACACACTCGTTTGTTTTAATTAAAATAATATGCTTCTTATTTTCTTGGAATTAAGTTTCGCATCATGTGTTGTTTCTTCATTTTTGAAAAAACCTACTACAAAAATAAAAATAATGACAATGAATGAATCCAATTTAAAAGTAAATTGTTGAACAAATAATTCTTGACCAATAAATAAATGAAATATTTTTTCGTACAAAACAGACCAAATTCTAATATAAATTTTTTAGTTTGATATGCACTCGTAACAGGTTAAATGTGATTACGACAGGGTACAAAATATTCCTTAAAAACAAAGCAAAGAAAACAAGTCACTTTACTGCCAAAACTGTACGTTTAAATCAAATAATTTTAACGCTGACAACTAATTTCCTGAACTGTGTACGGTGTACTCGATTATAGATTCACTGAATATGAGAAATTCCAAGGCACAATATATGGGGAAAAGACCTGGCAAGAAGGCAGAGGGTTCTCAGTCCTTTACATACAAGCCATTTCATATCAATGCAAAACCAAATTTACCTCTTTCAGTTTCGGTTAATTTTTTTTTTTTTAATTTGATTGCAAATAAATCATTAACAAAATAAAACGTTTATATGCCATTTAAAGCATGTTTCGTGAACAAGACGGTTGTTAGAAGAATTCTTGCACTTATAACAACCAGCTATTAATGTGAATTCAGCTTGTATATGAAAGGGGAAAAGCGCGAAACAAACATCGTGTATAGTATTCATTAAAACATTAATTACTCAGTACTTATTCATTTCTACTCGATGGAACTAAATTAGTTTAACTAAAGATACATTGAATGAAATAAATTAAAATTTAAGATGTAAATGTAGTGCTAAATTGTATGTTTATCTACATATAGCCTAAATATTAATTCAATCTACATTCTTTAACCTGCTGTTCAATTTGCATCTGCCAGCGTACACACGCTCGTTTCATTTTACTTTTTATCGAATCAATATATAAATACCTATCAATTAATGATCTTATTTATTACAATCATATTGCATTCAAGTCAAAACTAAAATCTTTGTGAGTGCGTTAACAATGTATGGAGTGAATGGCGAGACAGATTTTATGCAGGCACATTTTTTAGCCTAACTGCAAAAATAAATAATAGTGGGTGAATTCCTGGTGATAACTGACAAGTACTTTCTAATGCATAATGTATTCTTTAGGGCATCCTGACCTATTACTCCCTCCACTCATTCAAAGAACGTTAACAATGTTTAATACTCTATCTGTGCCTGGTCATAATGATAAATTATTTGTGTTAAGGAGTGTTTTTGACAGAATACCAAAAATGTCTAATTACCTTAATCTTTCCACAACTAACATTTCATTGCCTTCAACATTTATTAAAACAATGATACAAAAAAACCTTCAATAACACTTGATTTTTTCAGAAATAAATATGTTTTGCATTGATTTACAATCCACCTGTTATCACTGAAACTACAAATACTGTACCTAACCTCTTAATTACCTACTGGAGATTAAAACGGAACCTAGTATAGCTAAAACTATTCAAACTTGTCTTTTTCAATAAAACAGGAGCCAGGCAATACTGCGCCAGGTCATTAAATAAGCTCGCAATGTTTAAATTCACTTGTCAATAAAATACAACTCATTTTATCAGGACAGTCTACTACTGTACACGGAAAATAATTGTTTCATCCTTACAATAAATCATTTTATTCAGACGCCACGGCTCTTTTACAGCGCTAAGAAACCAGGTTTTAAACGTAACGTTTACTGCGTCCATGGTTGGCGTAAACTATTTTACAGTAATATTCAACAAATTACCGTGTAAATGCGATATAAGCTAAACAAATGAATATACACAGATATACATACAAAACTTTCAACATGAATACATTAACTTTAACGAATGAAAGAAAACATTTATTTTCCACAACAAAACATTTAAATACTACAAGTTTAAATACACATTTCCACAAAAACATTACGGAACCAGTAAATTTACTTTACTGTATATTGAATTAGGTTGGATCATTGTTACAAATAACCCATAGGCCACGTATATTTAAAACTTCAAATTCAATTGAATGAAAAAAACAGTATAACTATTTTATCAAGTTCTGAAGAAGCCTTTTAAAATGTCATTGAGAACAATGACCGCAGGAAAATTTCTAATGAAAATAAATGTTTCTGTCACCAGGCAACATTTTAAAAGAAGACCTTGGTTAATGCATTACATAATTACATTGAATCATATTTTATTTCTTTTTGAAAGAAATTTTCCAAAAACAAACTAACAAACAACTAACAAAGAAACATATGGTATTAGATTTAGTATTTACATGACTAAAGTAATAAACTACTCTAATAACAAAACCGTGTTCAAAGAAATAAAACTTTTATGCATTTTGTGCATACTTACAGGTAATGTTTTCTGTGAAAAAGTACAACATATATACAGATTTACGGATATGTTTCTCATAATCACATTTTAAAATGTGCGGGGTTACTATGTAAAATTAAATGAAGCTAATTAAATTGACTTTTCAAAGGCATCTGTCCTTCCTGTCTGGATCACAATGTCAGAACAAAACATACACGATATTATGTATATAATGTTTCTTATAAATATGTAAATATTTATAGCAAATCTATTACTTTTTTATATAAGGAAAATTTTAAAACAATCCAAACCAACAGTCCTTGTCTAACAAAACTAAGTAAACGGGAAAGATAACACTCATAAAAACTAAACCTGGCTTCTTAGAGTCAATGGCATTAACAAAGTAAGAAGGGAACTAACAAAAAAACACTCCTTCTGAACTGTGAATTAAGAAGGAATACAACGGCGCTGTGGTGGGATCTGCGCGTTTTGGACCCAATAATGAGAATTATAAGAACTTTTCAATCGTCTGTTTCTATCCAATCGATCCTCGCCCACTCCGGAAGTTCAGTTTGGTAACTCCACCCTGGACCCTGCAAGAAACATAGTGTAAAGAAGACATTTCAAAAACATTTATTTGTAAATATAAATTTCTGGAAACAGGTTGTTAAATAATTGTTCAAAATACTGTATATTATTTATAAAATTTAAATGACACAACAGTTAATACAAAAATTAAATACTTTACATAACACTTAAAACCATATTAAAGTTTTTATTACTAATATAACATAGGACCAAAATTTTTAATAATTAATTTCAATTTGTAATATAGATTATGATGTGTTTGAAATTTACTAAGTACAATTTCTTACAGTTACCAGTTGATCTACACATTGTAATGTTTATCAGCTGTAATAAACAGTATATCAGCTGATTCCTTACAGTATATCAGCTGGCCTAGTGGAATGACAGGGAAAAATAACAAAATTTTAAGTATAATTTTTGCCCTTTAGTATTTGTTTATTTAGCTTAGTTTGTTTTTCCAGTATTTCTGCAAACCTATGTTTTAAGAACTTTTTGTAAACACTTAAAGCATACAATTCAGCTCATTAATTTCTGAAATCAGTGTGACAAAGAAAACTGTTTGCTTATTTAATACATAAATAATTTTTGTTAACCCATATTTCATAGTCATTGTAAATTTTAATGGATTTCATTAATCTGTTGAAAGTTTTAACTAATAACGCTTTACAAACCCTATATTTCCAGGCGTGAAGATACATGATGAGATCTCGTGGCTTTGGATCACGATATTTAACTTTGCACTCGTAGCAATGAGAGTCAGTTGTAAGTTTGTCTGGATGAAAGGCGAGGTCTGGAGCTTCATGTCCTGTCTGCGTTGCGACAGTTACTTTGTTACTAACAGAACATTGATGTAATGGTGACGGTGGAGTTACCATCATGTTTATACTGTTGTTCTCGCAAGGCGATGGCTCTCTGCTCAAACCTGAATAATAAAAAACATCAATGTTCTTATTACTTCATGAAGAAAATGACGCAGACTACAACTGCTTAAAAAATTTCTACTGGATGTTTTGAAACAGACAGAATTTTTTTTTTTTTTTGTATTTAACGTCTGACTATTGTGCACACTTGGGCTAATGCAGATGATGGGATGATTTATAGCGTTATAGCGTATGAAAATGCTATATTCCCCTGGCCGGGAATCGAACCCGGGTCCTCGGGGTGAAAGCCCAGTACGCTATCAACTAGGCCACTGAGGCGGCATGAAACAGACAGACAAATGGTGAAAGCAAGGGACAAATAATGAGCAACTTTTTTTTTGAGGGAGTTCTTGAACTGTAGCGCTATTGTGAAGATAATGTTTACTTTAATAAATAGCACTATGATATTGAGGAACTAGATTGATTATTGATTAAAATTGTTTGTAAAGAAATGCACTGCTTACAAGTAATTATTTCTTTTGGAAAAACTACAAATAGTTTATTTATACAGACAAATTTATAAGCTTAAGATAAATCAAAAATGTTTGAGCATGTTAAATGAACACGCATGTAATGTTTTCATGAAGAAATTTGTGATGTAAACACGGTAAAAAATATCCTATTTCTGCGTTAAAAGTAACTAATACTTACTCTCAGTGTAATTATTCTGGATTTTTATGTAATGATTACAAAACTGTAACACACAGCAATTTTCATCAAACAAAATTCAGTTTTTTTAAACGTTAATGAAAAAGTAACAGAGTGAATGACAAACCTTTCTCGTCATCTTCATAGTTAAGTATTGGTTTAAACATTGACAGTTCTGTATCTCCATCCATCCCCAACCAGTTTTCTGCGTTGTGAATGGAAATTAAATCCCTGATCAGGTCCTCGTCCGATTTGCCAATGTTGCCATTTTTCCCCTTCTCTGGCCCAAATACAACGTGATTGTACAACGGGTCGTTGACCACTGGGTAACCTGAACGTACATATTAGAAAATTATTATAAAGTATTGTTACAGTTATGTGCTAGGAATTAGAAATTATATAACGCTACTATATTACATCTGACGGTATGTTATTAATAAAATAAAACCATAAAAATGTCCTGAAAACATATAACTTGGGACTGCAGCCATATTCACAAGCCTATAAACATTGTTAGCCCACCATTAACCATTAATGATTGTTTCATTTTGATTATTTAGTGAGATGAAAGAATGCGCTTGCCTATTGAAACTGTCACTAATAATAAAATAAATGTATACGTAAAATAAACGACACATTTTACTGGACACACATAATACATTTTGTGGTTAATGATGAACGTAAAAAGTGTTTTATTTCATATTTGTAGCAATAAAGGAGTTATTTTATTTAATAGGATTACATCACTTTGAAAACAACATAACAGCTTAAATAATTTTGTTCTTCTGGATGGCTCTTGAGTATTTATTTCACAGTGATATATTAAAAACATTTAACTTTTTTATCAGAGGGCTGTTAATTGTGATATTATATAACATTGTATAGTTACTAGGAAATGTTTAACAGTTATTTTCAGAGTGTGTTAAACAAATCTTCTTACCTAAGTACTGCAGATGCACCCTTATCTGATGCATCCTTCCTGTATGAGGTAAGCACAACACAACACTTGTGTCTGTCTTAGGATTATAGCCTAGCTTGTGGAAAGTCGTATTGCAGACTTTACCCTTTGGTGAAACTTTGCAGACACCTATTTTGTAGCTGACAACTTCGATGGGCTCTGAACATTCTATTTCGCTGCAACATTATGAAAATAAACGTTATTATCAAGCTGGCTGTGACAGTATGGAGGAAATATTGATAAAATAATTGATATTTCTACTTAATAATATTAGTCAATTACTATGTAACTCAATTTGTAATGTAAACTCTTATGTTCACAATAAACATATAATAGGCGATAATAGCCTTAATGTGCTTTTCGCCATAAAACAATAACTAAATAAAAATAAACACATAATAATTAATAATTTGTTAATCTCAGTTTATATTATAAGAAAAATGGTGTAATAATTGTATCATAAAATACATTTAACAAAAATATGACAATAAAAAGTACTTGCCATAATAAAAACACAAGACGACTGATTTAAATTCTAAAAAATAACATTTGAGTTTTAATAATAAAACAATAGCTATTTGTTTCAGATTTTAACGTAGGCTGACTAGAAAAAGGCAAGTCAGCTTTTAGTTTAACAAACAACTAATATGATTACGATTTGACCTATTACCGTCAGTGGTCTATCCACTCACCTCATGGTAGACCACTGACGGGAATCTTAATCATTTGAATATGTGGTCCGGTGGCTAAGTTACAATAATGAAACTAATAATAAGCCTACGAAGGCATCAGCTCAACAATCAACTTAGTGGGCTATCAACATTATTATATAACTTAATTTAACAACATAAAATTTATTTACACGCCACTTCAGTATTATAAAATTATGATACCCTGCGACGTAATATATTCATATAATTGTAACCAATAATTTAGACTTTGAATTACTATAAAATACATTTCATACACCATTAATATTGCCCTGATATGATATTATACCAAACTCTTTTTTAGACAATATTAAGAGTCGATAATATTGCAAACTTGTAATGGTTTGATAATTCAAAACCAAAATCACCTTTAGAAACATTATTGGTTAGTTGTTATTTGAGTTTTCAATTTCCTTTTCTTTAAATAACATTTAATTACAGTGTTCTGTTTCGTTTTATTTATATTTATTATGAACTAAGTTCCAAACGAAACGAACCGAGTTTTGCGACAAATTGTTGTCAACAAATTAAATTAATTTCGTAGGGGACTGTGGGCATTCCTGCCCTGAGGGTAAAATTAAAACAACGAACAAGTTAAAATATTAATTTTGTGTATCCAATATAACACTGCAACATAACTCTACTATATATACGTATATAAAGGCTTGTATACATATTTTTTTAATAATATCCTAATAAAATTCAATTAAGTTTTCTTAATTGCCTACTAATTATGTTTGTATTTTGTTTAAAATATATCAGTGTATCATAAAAAGGTTGCAAAGTGTGCCTAGGAAAAAATGTGCCCGACAGAAGTGAAAGTTGATGTAGTGTTTATTGCTGGTTTGTATTGGTCCACTGGCATTTCTTGAAATTATACGCAACTGATATTAAAGAAAATAGACACTTATTAATACAAATACAAAATATCTTGTATAATATATCCGACTGGTAATTGTGACGGCTAGGCTAGGCATGTGGTACAACTGCTTTAATAACTTAAATATTTATTAATGAACTTATTTATATACGAGTTGAATAAATGATATTCAGCTGTGAATGCTAAATAATTTTGTGCTAGGTGAGTCAATTATTTAATATAACGAGTTAACTATAATTTAAATATTTATTATTACTTATTTATATACATGATTAAAAAATATTTAAGGTCAGTAGCGGGTTTTGAACTCACAACCCATAGTTTCAAAAGCCGAAATCATAACACAGTCACGCAAGCATTAGAAACAACGAGCTCACTGGTAGACTTAATTCACTTCAAGAATACTAACAATCTATATACGGCCAGTGTTACGGTATTTACATGTTAGTAGTGTTATCGCGAGTTGAAAATTTGTCCTTCATAAAAACGTGCTACGCCCGCTTGAATATTTTTTTTGTGTTTAACGTCCGACTATTGTGCACACTTGGGCTAATGCAGACGATGGGGTGATTTATAGCGTATGAAAATGCTCAGCCCTCACCGGGAATCGAACCCGGGTCCTCGGGGTGAATTTTTTTTTGTGTTTAACGTCCGACTATTGTGCACACTTGGACTAATGCAGACGATGGGATGATTTATAGCGTATGAAAATGCCAAGCCCTGGCCGGGAATCGAACCCGGGTCCTCGGCTTAAATAAACTCATTACCAATACAAAAAGAATAATAAATTAGTAGAAAGAAGTAAATGCTGGAACCATTAATGTTTCATTACAATATTCATAAACTTTGTAATCAGTTCTTTAATTTATATATATATATATATATATATATATATATATATATATATATATATATTTATAAATATATATATATATATATATATATATATATATATATATATATATATATATATATATGTGTGTGTGTGTGTGTGTGTGTTTTTATTATATGTAATAAAAAAATAAATAAAGTTCATCCCCTAAAATAGGTTTACTGATTATTATCGATATTTATTTTGTAATTTCTCCAAAATATTAAACAGCAAACCCAACAGGCCCACTTACTCGGGGAACTCCCCCTCCACCCGACACACGTATTCCTTTTGGACTTGTCGATTCCTTATTTGGTGTTCCATTTGTCTAGCTTTCTTTGGTGTACGTCCGAACAGAAGAAGGCCACTGGTCAACCGATCCAACCGATGGATGGTCCGTAAATTCTTGAGGTGATATTCTTTGGCCAAGATGAACACCACTGTGTTGTGCCTGTACCGACCGCAAGGGTGGACCTAGAAGTAATAAAACAGCACATGGTCATCGAACAGGATTAATGGCGAATTAACATGTAAAACAATATAAATCCTATCCGTATATTAAAAGAAACAAACACAAAAAATGGAATTTTATAGTTAAATCAAAGCATATAAGAAAATGATTGAATAAATTTTGATATTTTAAATGTGTGGTACTTTATATCATTTTTTTATTCTTTACTTTAACTTATACAAAAATAATTTACTAAGAATATTGTGAGAAGTGATCATTTAAATTTAGAATATTCCAAACTAATATTTTTACAAATACCCTAATGAAGGCGAAGGTCGGCGATAATGACAAAAGAAAAGCTTACAACTGTAACGTCAGTCTCGAACCCACGACCTTAAGATGAGCGAGTTCGACTGACAAAAGCTTAAACCACCTCTGATACGGCTGCCTCTTTTCAGTGATGTAAGCCAACGTTAGCTTTAGTAAACACATATTTTACTGTTGTCGTTTATTGGTTATATTTCCTGTTAATTTACGAAGTATACAATCGATTTTAATATTATTACGTAATGTATAATCGATTTAGGTATATACTTTAAAAAAGTATTATTACATTAACGTCCTTCAAATATCTCAGATATACGAGGGTTGATCAAATATAAACGAGACTGACTTTCTAAAAACTTTTCCGTTGGACATTGAACTCTAAAGGGTGGGGTTTCAGGTAGCCTGGGAGGTTTGGGACGGGCGTAGACGGGCAACATTTCCGTTCGGACCCTTCAGTATAAAACTATACAATGAGTGAGAGTGAAGTGCACGTTTCCGTGGAGCAGAGAATTATTATTAAGTTTTTGGCCAAGGAGGGGGTCAATCCGACTGAAATCTTTCGTAGATTGACGGCTCAATACGGGGACAGGACCCTGTCAAGAGCTCGCGTTTTTGCTTGGCACAAGGAATTCGCCGAAGGACGGGAAGCAGTAGAAAACCTCAGCCATGATCGTCGCCCGAACACTTCCGTCACGGACGAAAACACTGATGCTGTTCGGAAGCTCCTGGACGAAGACAGACGTATATCGCTGCGATTTATTGCAGATGAACTCCAGTTGAGCTATGGTAGCGTTCAAAAAATCGTTACATCAAACCTGGAACTCAGCAAAATATCTGCAAGGTGGGTTCCACGAATTTTGACCGACGTTCACAAACGGAATCGTTTGGAGATTTGCCAGCGACTATTGACCCAATTTGAACGAGATGGTGAGGCATTATTAAACCGGATTGTCACCTGTGACGAAACATGGGTTCACCATTACACTCCCGAGTCGAAACAGGCAAGTATGGAGTGGCGGAAGAGGGGAGAGAGGCCAAATCACGACGACTCTGAAGGCCAAATCACGATCGTCGGCCGGGAAGGTAATGGCCACTGTATTTTTCGACAATCAAGGCGCCTTTCACGTCGATTTCCCCCATCAACGACGCACAATAAATGCACAATATTATTGCGATGTTTTAGAGGCCGCAAAACAGTCTTTTCGTAGGAAAAGGAAATCTAAACCGGCGAGAAACGTCATTCTTCTTCACGATAATGCCCGACCACATTCGGCGAACGCTACGAGGCTTAAACTCGATCAAATTGGCTGGGAACCAATGGAACATCCCCCATACAGTCCAGACTTACCATCACCCTGCGACTATCACCTGTTTGGGCCACTCAAAGAGGCGCTTGGAGGCCAGCGTTTCGAAGACGATTCTGCGGTGGAGACCTTCGTGCTCCAATGGCTCAATGAACGCCCGAGAACTTTTTACGAAGATGGAATTAAAAAACTTCCAATCCGGTGGGAAAAATGTGTTACTCGTGCGGGAGACTATGTAGAAAAATAAGTTGTATCAAGAATAATTTGTAAGTAAGCAATAAATTTTTTTAAAAATCAGTCTCGTTTATATTTGATCAACCCTCGTACAAGCACTTAATAAAATTACACAAGTACAGTAATTTTTGCAAATCATTTGGATTTTAAATATGCAAATACTTTAATTCAATTCGTTTTTACATTTTTACAGAGTCCATTTGTTGTTGAATATTCGAAGAAAATAAAATTTAAAACATATTTCGTACAACAGTATTTAATGTATACAGCATATTTTTGCTGATTAATATTTCGGGATAAATTAGATGCATATTTTTTTACATTTTAATTAGAAAACTCCTCAGCAAGAAGGAAATGTTTTGAAATTAATGCTGGCGGTTCTTTCCTGTTTTAAGTCAGAAAATGTTTCCTTACTAAACCCTTCCCCTCAATTATTACTCAGCTGCGCGGAGTTTTTCTGAAACTAGCTTATTTTAAAACTTTTCTTTTCCAAGGAAAACACATCTTGTGTTTAATATAAACTTTATAATTTCAAATAATGTTTATCAAAACACCAAAGCGTAATTGAAAAATAGTTTTTTATATTAAAGTTATTTTTTAAGGTTACTGAACATTTTTTTTAAACGCTGTCTACCTTTTACCTACTAAATTAAAATTGGTTGTACCGTTCTTTATCAATAAAATGTAATATTCTCTTGAATTTTCATTAAAATTATTTATAAAAAACAAAACTGTAAAAACGCAATAACAATTTCTAGGACGCCCTTTCAACGTCTGCTCTCCTTATTTTTAAATAAAATATAATCCTTTAATCTTTGACAGAAACTTTATGGCAGGTAAAAGATGTTCTCTTTTCTCATTGCATCTTATAAAATAAGCTTTTTATTTGACATGGTGTTGGTTTGAAAACGACTAAAACATTCCGTTTTTGAAAGAAAACTTTTTGTGAAGTTATGTTACGTATAAAAACATTTTATTAAAATATACAAAACATAACTTAAAAAAATATAATAATGAAAAATTAAATAAGTATTCAGTAAATACATTTGCTTCGGTCGATAAGAAGCAAAATTTTATTAGTGCGTCAAAAGACGTAAAATATATTTTTAGTGACTGGATTTAAAAAAATAAATTTCGGTTTTATAAGAGTATGTAAAACAGAATTCTTAAACCAACATTACACACTGGATGTAACTTACGTCAGGGGGATGAAGATAAACTACAAAAGTAAATGTCATAGTGAAATATAGAGTGAGGAAGGTCTACAGGGTTCGATACTTCATTTTTTTTAAATTTTATTTATTTATTTTTTTTTGTGTTTAACGTCCGATTATTGTGCACACTTGGGCTAATGCAGACGATGGGATGATTTATAGCGTATGAAAATGCCAAGTCTTGGCCGGGATTCGAACCCGGGTCCTCGGGGTGAAAGCCCAGTACGCTATCAACTAGGCCACCGAGGCGGCTTTCTATACTTTAAGTGTACACCACTAGACAAAGGTATTTAATAAGGTTGAGGGAAACGTCCAATAAATTCAGGTTGAAGAATATTGGAGGAATATTAGTGAGAATACTCGAAATACTCGCTCTAAAAACCGCTTTCATGAATTCATAATATTGAAAAAGTAAATTAATTAAACACATACTTTGTGCATTAATGTTTATTTCTAAAAAAAACCGTTCTGCCCAATCGATAAAAATATTTGGGAACTTCAAATATAGTACAGACTCGAGTTATAATATTTAGCCTCAATATTACCAACATTTGAGTAAAATACGATTTTTGAAATGAAGCCAACTTTTTTCGATAATTTCCGAACATCTGTAAAGCCAATTTTTGGAAAATAAATTTATGTAAGGGTTCACGAACAAAAAAAGTACACGTGTGGAACTCGGAGAGTTACCGACAGAAGTGAAGCTTTTGTTAGTGATACCTTTGCTGAATATATAATTGGTAAGTTGTTTTATATTAATTAGTAACGATCAGCTGATTTTATTGAACTGCTGTAATAAGTTTCAGGTTATGTTGTTAAAAACCAGCAATATTAACAAAAATTATTATAAACGTTTACATTAATTTCGAATGTATTATAAACGGTTACAACGTGCATGTGTTCTTCAACTAAGGGAAAATACCAGCAACACAACGTTTTCAAATAATACACGTGTACTGTTATCGAAAAGGAGGAAGAAAAAGAAAGAGACAGAAATAGGGAGACGAAATTCATTGCTCGTTTGTTCCATATTTCCGTTACATTCTTCCGTTCGGCAGACTTCTTTTAAATTCACACCTTTGGCCAAAACTAACATTAAAAGTTTCACTTTAAAACATGGGTTGAAAACCAACTTTTGAAAGAATAAGAACTGTACCATATTATGAACAATCTAGCTGCAGATTTTCATCAAGTCTGTAAATCATTTTCGTTTCAAGACTGACAGACGCCTAAGTAATTTCTGAATTATAGGACTTGAAAACAGATCTATTGATAGACTGTTTTGTGCGTTCACTATTCAAAAGAGTATTATAATTACCTTTAATTACTTTTTTTTAAATCAAACAGTTCAATTTTAGAATACAATTTTAATAAAATCGGAATATATATGTAATTTAAACTACAGTGGTACCTCGATATACGAGTGCCCTAATATACGAGTGTTTTGAGATACGAGCCGCCGAGCGAGCGATATTTTGCTTTGAGATAAGAGCAAGATTTGAGATACGAGGAATCGCACACTACACCGCTGCACACGCGCATGTTGGTGTCGTGTGCAGCGTCTAACAGTTTCTCCCACCTCAGATTAGATCTCAGTCTTTGTACGCATGTTCTGGAAGGACCACTTCCAGGCACTTCTTCTTCCATTTTTTCCAGGCACTTCTTAGGCATCGTGATATGCCTAAGAATTATTGATCAGGCCTGGCTGGGTGTTACAACGAGGACCTTAACCTTCGCATGGAAGAAGCTGTGGCCTCAGGCTGTAGCTGAAAGGGCCTTCGAAGGATTGGAACCCAAAGTGTCTGTGGTAGAGGAGATTTCCATGCCACAGGAAAATCTCTAGGAAAATCCATGGGTCTGGAGGTGGATGAAAGAGATGTGAGCGAACTCGTCGAGGAACAGTCTCAGGAGCTGACAACCGAGGACTTACACATGCGCAGCAGCATACGGTGGTTCAACGAAAAATTAATTTTGAAGAGGAACCAGAGATGGAGGAGGTTATCTCTACAAGAGATCTTGGGAATGTGGGAGAAAGTTGTAGAGTTCGTGGATAAAATTCACCCCGAAAAAGTTGCAACTGGTCGTGCATCGGAGTTGTTCAACGAAACTTCCCTAACTCATTTCCGCAATATGCTGAAAGAGTGGAAGAAACAAACCCCCTTGGACAGTTCTTTTAAACGATCTGCAGGTGAAAATGAGCAAAGCGTGACGAAAATTAAGCGCTTCCGTAAGCACTTCACTTTTCCTTTTATTATGTTTTTATAGAATATGTATTTGTTATTTATAAATGAATGTTTCTTCTTGTAAATACATTTTTCTTATTCAAAAACACTTAACAAAAACAACTGAGGTGGTGTTTGGGGAGCTGGAACGGATTAATGGCATTCCAATTAATTTCAATGGGGAAAATTGCTTTGACATACGAGCAAGGTTACGGAACGAATTAAACTCGTATGTCGATGTACCACTGTAGATATCTAACAGAAAACATAAAATGCAAATAAGTAAGGAAAATTTAGTTAAATTTTGTTGATCCAAATACATGCAAAAATAATTACAAAATTCCTCTGACAAATACTGACGCTACGAACTCATTTTGTAGTTCACACTGTTGTTGATTTAGTAGTTCCCATAGTTACTGAAAGCGCATTGCCTAGATTGTATTTCGTTCATTTAAACATTTTGTATCATGGACTACTTTTATCTGCGAACAGCTGTTTCATTATTTAAATTATCAAAAACTGTTAAAATAAAATCAATTCTTAATTACTAACAGAACTTATTCATAAAACAAATCATGCATGGTTCTGGTTAAAGGTATTTTGTTTATTAGTGCACACACAACCTTCGAGCGTTAAGTTATTTATAAAAGCAATAACAAATAATTTATGTTAATATAAACAAAACTGGAACGTACTTTTGTGAAGGATAATACTGATACTGATATGGGTAAACAAAGAGCAACAATTAAATCTTATCGGAATAATTATCAACCACTACTGACAGAAAACACATACAAAATGGAAATTGGAATTTATTAAAATATACACATAACCAATATTATATTAGTTTAAGCAGATATGGAGGAAAGGACGTACGTTTAATGGTATCGTGATCAAAGATTAAGAAACTGTTACTCAAGAAAAGCAAATTTGAATAGAAAATGTGACAAAATTCCCTTACAATTGTTTCACAAATATTTGAGACATCTTCAGTCACAGTGAAGTTAAAACAGGAATGGAAAAGGTAACAAAAGGAAGGATTGACACTGTAAGAAGGTCAATGAGCAGAAGTTGGGAAAACATCTAAACAACAGGCTTGAGATGGGTTGAAGTTAGTCTGTTTATTTAAATTAAAATTAGAGTTCTTACAGATCTATATATTTCCAGAATTTTTTAAATTTAGTTTTATACCTATTTGGTTCTTATGGATTACACTGATATTGTTCCAATTAAAGGAATGACCAGATTCTAATAAATGATTCGCAATGTTTGAGTCCCCCGCAGGAGGTGCAGACTAGCTGAGGATTAGAGAGGATTTAGACATCCCTCGCGGTACCCGAATCTAACACACACTTAAACTTACAACACTACACTTACGCCTTTAAACACTTTACACTCACTTATATTTAGGGAGGCGATAGTAGCCTTAATGTGCGTTTCACCTTAAAATAAAAAAAATATTTGATTTTTTTTATATACTTTCGAGAATTCAAATGTTCTGTAACACGAGCTTCTTTAGCTCTTCCAGACAATGTTACACATTCACAAATACCTTGACAGCTACAAAAACTCGTGGTAAAGAACACTTCAATTGTAAGTATGAAAAAAATACTACAATTTTGCTAATCATTTATTAGAATTTGGCCATCCTTTAAAATTCAACAATATCCGTGTAATTCATAAGATTTTGGAAATAGATCTATTTGTAAAAACTTTAAAAGAACAAAAGAGCTTCAACCCCTTTCCCTTATTCAATACTGTTTAGGATTTTCCCCACCTGCTGCTCATGTCTTACAATTCTTCCTTTCTTTACCTTCTCCTTCCATTTTTAACATAAACTGTAACAGTATATAAGCACACTTTATAATATCTAACTTCGCTATGCCTGAAGATGCCTCACGGCGAAACAAATGTCATGGAATAAAAAAGAATATTTGCGATACTATATTGGAATATTGGAAAAACAAATGTTTTAGTTTTCCTTGATATCGTGGAGTTTCACCAAGTACCGACTGTGTTCAATAAATAACAAAGTTATAACTGTTTAAATTATTTAAGTGATGCAACTGATTTACAACAATGACTTTCAAACACTGAATTTTGTGGACAAAACTTCCAGTACTAATTGAAGTTCAAACACAGATAAAATTAACACAGATGTTATTTAAAGGTAAACATTGAGGTTAATCGGGTAAAACATGGAAACAACTCAGTTCTTACTGGGGTAAACATCGAATAATATCGAGTAACACTTACCGGCAGCGAACAGGGCTTGTCCAATGCCACAATGTCGTCATCAACATGGACCAGCCTCAACGATTTAGCTAATACTGGGGTTTCATGTCTGCAATGGGCAACTCCACTAAGTGATTCATCGAACAAACAACATGCGATAACTACATACGTGTGTTTGTCTGTACTGTATTCGCACACACACTAGTTGCGTACGGTGTACTCAGTGTCTACATGACATAAGTGAAAATCAAAGAGATGGAACTGGAGCAAGCTTCGATTTACCTGAGCGAAGCGAATGCTGGGTTACAGAAAACCAGGCAAGAAATTAAACTGCGCAAGGCAAATGGCTCATTGCTGCGTCAAGCTGTTTACAGTTACATCTCAACTTGTATTTCACCAGTCATGTAAGCATACAAAATGGCTTTCTCGTCAATACAGCTATCCACTAACATAACTTTGAGTAGATTGTATAACTATGCAACAAGTCTGTTAGTTTGCATATCTTAGTTAGTGTTTAAATAAAATATGTACTAACTGTTTAGAAAAAAAACTGGCTCTGAAAGTTTTTTGAAAAAATACTGCATGTATTTTTTTTTGTAATTAGAATATACCTGTTAGGAACAACATACAGTATAATGCATATTTTTATACTCTATAACTAATTGATTATTTTAAATCAACTTAATTTATTTTATTTAAACACACGTAATGTAAAAATATAATTTACAGTTCTAATAAAATAAAATATGAGCTAACGAAAAGTGTATTCAGCATTTTTGGTTGGTATACGAGGTGTGTTCAGAAAGTAACGAGAATTTTTAAATTTTGCGGGCTTGGAGAGTCCGATTGTCAAACATTTTTTTATTATGTTGGTATACATGCCCTTGATGTATGATAAAACTTTCAGCTGTTTTCATTGTTGACTTTGTGACAGCCGCTAAGGTTAGACGTGTTTTTATGAGCTCGGCGATTTTCGTTTCTTAAAAGAAATGGATCAAAGAATTTGTATCACATTTAGCGTAAAAAATGGAATAAAATGTAACATAGAGTGTGAAATGTTAACAAAGGCCTATGGTGAGTCTGCTATGAGTAAAGCAAGAGTTTACGAGTGGTGTAAGCATTTCCGAGAAGGCCGTGAAGACGTTGAAGATGACGAACGTCCTGGACGCCACAGCACATCGACAACCGATGAAAACGTGGGAAAAGTGAAAGAAATGGTTATGAACAATCGCTGAATCACAATTAGAGAGGTAGCTGATGATGTCGGCATATCGATTGGATCATGTCGTGACATTGTTTCCAGTGTTCTGTGTATGAAACGCGTGGCAGCAAAATTCGTTCCAAAATTGTTGAATTTTGAACAAAAACAGCGGCGAATGGAAGTTGCTCAGTAGTCACGAAATGAAGTCAACGACGATGCAGAATTACTAAAATGTATTATAACAGGTGACGAAACATGGGTTTACGGATATGACGTCGAAAATAAGGTTCAATCATCCCAGTGGAGGCATTCTGGCTCGCCAAGACCGAAAAAGGCTCGACAAGTGCGGTTGAACGTGAAGGTTATGCTCTATCGCTAGGTTCTTCGATATTAATGGCATAGTGCATCATGAATTCCTGCCACCAGGTGAAACTGTCAATAAGGAATACTACCTACAAGTTCAACGCCGTTTGCGTGAAGTAATCCGAAAAAAACGCCCGGATCTGTGGAAAAACAATTCATGGCTTTTGCACCAGCTCACACTTCATTGCTTGTTCGTGAATTTTTGGCCAAAAACAGTACTGCAACCGATGCCCTAGCCTCTATACTCGCCAGACATGGCTCTGTGTGACTTTTTTCTATTTCCAAAAATAAAGAGAACCTTAAAGGGCCGTCGTTTTACAGCCGTAGATGACATTAAAAGCGCATCGTTGAAAGAACTAAAGGTTATCTCAAAGATCGAGTTTGAGAAGTGTTTCGAGGATTGGAAGAAGCGCTGGCACAAGTGCATAATCTCTAATGGGGACTATTGTGAAGGCGACAACATCAATGTAGAAGAATAAATAAATATTTTGTTCAACAAATTAAAATTCTCGTTACTTTCTGAACACACCTCGTACATGCATGATGTGATACAAAATGAAGCCAATAATATTTATTGCCGGGAATGAAGTAGACAATTTATTTGTAAAGTACACAATCGTATATCTTACGTCACAAAATAGGAGAAGTAAATACAGAGTGGTGTAATAACATAAAAGGGATGAAATGTGTAAACTCAAAGGTTTCCTTGCTCTAAGATAACAAAGAATTTGCTCTTCTGAACTAAGATACGAGGTTCATGACAAAGAAGTATTTATTTATTTGATCTATTTGTTATATTAAACTTTGAACAGGTTCCGTGAAAGACCTTAAATATAACACAATAGAAATGTTAGTATAGAGTTTACTAATGTTTATTGTATTATTATTTAACCAAAAATTTGTTAAAAAAAGACATATCTAGATTCGATCAATGGTGGTTACGAAGTGATTAATAGAACATATACTCTTGACGAAAACGGTAAAATCTAGTGAGAAATGTTTATGTAAAAAACAAACTGAACATGGAGAAACTAGAGCATATTTGCAACTAGAGTAGTAGAGCTTTAAAAGAAACTAAATTCTAGTGGCAACCATTGGGTGCTGTACAGAATTAACAATAAACAAGTTTTCCTTACAGAAAAACCGATGTATTTTATATTTACATTGTTATACAAATATCAAATTATCAGAATATCGTGAAACATGTTAAATACAAATTATATTCTTTTACATTTGTGTTGAAAACAAAATTGTGTAGACAAATATAATTTTCAATTACTTTTCATTAAAATGTGTTATTTACGAGGGTTGATCAAATATAAATGAGACTGACTTTCTAAAAACTTTTCCGTTGGACATTGAACTCTAAAGGGTGGGGTTTCAGGTAGCCTGGGAGGTTTGGGACGGGCGTAGACGGGCAACATTTCCGTTCGGACCCTTCAGTATAAAACTATACAATGAGTGAGAGTGAAGTGCACGTTTCCGTGAAGCAGAGAATTATTATTAAGTTTTTGGCCAAGGAGGGGGTCAATCCGACTGAAATCTTTCGTAGATTGACGGCTCAATACGGGGACAGGACCCTGTCAAGAGCTCGCGTTTTTGCTTGGAACAAGGAATTCGCCGAAGGACGGGAAGCAGTAGAAAACCTCAGCCATGATCGTCGCCCGACCACTTCCGTCACGGACGAAAACATTGATGCTGTTCGGAAGCTCCTGGACGAAGACAGACGTATATCGCTGCGATTTATTGCAGATGAACTCCAGTTGAGCTATGGTAGCGTTCAAAAAATCGTTACATCAAACTTGGAACTCAGCAAAGTATCTGCAAGGTGGGTTCCACGAATTTTGACCGACGTTCACAAACGGAATCGTTTGGAGATTTGCCAGCGACTATTGACCCAATTTGAACGAGATGGTGAGGCATTATTAAACCGGATTGTCACCTGTGACGAAACATGGGTTCACCATTACACTCCCGAGTCGAAACAGGCACGTATGGAGTGGCGGAAGAGGGGAGAGAGATTTGGCCTCTAAAGGCCAAATCACGATCGTCGGCCGGGAAGGTAATGGCCACTGTATTTTTTGACAATCAAGGCGCCTTTCACGTCGATTTCCTCCATCAACGACGCACAATAAATGCATAATATTATTGCGATGTTTTAGAGGCCGCAAAACAGTCTTTTCGTAGGAAAAGGAAATCTAAACCGGCGAGAAACGTCATTCTTCTTCACGATAATGCCTGACCACATTCGGCGAACGCTACGAGGCTTAAACTCGATCAAATTGGCTGGGAACCAATGGAACATCCCCCATACAGTCCAGACTTATCACCCTGCGACTATCACCTGTTTGGGCCACTCAAAGAGGCGCTTGGAGGCCAGCGTTTCGAAGACGATTCTGCGGTGGAGACCTTCGTGCTCCAATGGCTCAATGAATGCCCGAGAACTTTTTACGAAGATGGAATTAAAAAACTTCCAATCCGGTGGGAAAAATGTGTTACTCGTGCGGAAGACTATGTAGAAAAATAAGTTGTATGAAGAATAATTTGTAAGTAAGCAATAAATTTTTTAAAAAATCAGTTTCGTTTATATTAGATCAACCCTCGTATTTGTGAAATCATTCGTTTTTCAGTGGATATAATTGTCACGGTTAACCTCTTCTGGTACAATGCATTCACTGAATACGTTTTCATTGTTTTCATCGTAGAACATAATTCCGGTTGAGCCTTTATCACTGCATTTTTTCCGTTAATAAAAGGATGTGTGCGTGTGCGTGTGTGAGAGAGATGTATAGTAAAATCCATGGCAAGCAAAGATCTGAAATTTTTAATGTCGACAGACAGAAGGAGGAACCTAAACGCATGCGCATTGGAGAGCAGAGTAAGAATTTTATAACAAAGCGTGTACAACTTGCAAGCATTTTGGAGTGATAATTACTAGTGATGGACTCTTGAACACGGCGATAAAAGAACGAGACACCTTGATAAGAAGATGTAGACCTAAGTATACTGAACAAGAGATCAACATACAGCGAAAATAAATAAACATAGAATATAATACAATTATAAAAAGTATAATCTCATATGGAAGCGATGGCCACTGGAACGAAAAACGTCTTGAAGCTACAAAAATCGACCATTGGCCGCAGGTCGGTCGAAACGGGAAAAGATAACAAAATTTAAGAATCCGGGAAATCATGGATGCGAAGCACACCATTGTAGACGGCATTAAGACAAAATAACTTTGACGGTTCGGCCATGTCCAAAGGATGGACGAAAATCGACTTCCCAAACGGATTCTAAAACGGAATCCACATCGGCAAAAAAAGCAGAAGACCGAGACATAACGATAGGAAAAAATCGGAGGACGGCGGAGAACGTTTTAATCCGAAAGGAAGAAGACAGGAGGTCGGACAACACTTCGAGCCGAATTTTACAATCTGTAATTAGATTTCAAATTAAATATTTAACTGAAAATTACCCCTAATGCTATCTAGTGTCTGTTCTAATTATTTAAATTAAAAAATAAAGACAGAACAATTGTAATTCATTACCTCAGATGTTTTTTTTTCAAGGTTGTCCGTGGATACTGATAGTATTTTAGTAAGTTAAATGGTTTTGCTAGATTTTCGAAATGAACCGAGCAGAACTGCAGAACTCGCAGTGCCAGTGACATACACTGGCAAACTAATCCCGGCTAGTTTTGCCGAGTTTAACCGAATACTACGTTGAAAGCATTTCCATCAATTAGGTTGCAAATGTGTATTTAAAAAACCGAATATAAAAAGCTGCCTTAATCATTTAATTGTTCATACTGTTCTGTACTTCTCTTAAAACATAACATGTGAATTTTATATAATAACAGATGATTTTAATTTTGTACTTTTTTATCTTTGTGATGCCGCAGTTCCAAAGTCAGTGCATCAGCCGCTATTGGTAAATATTTAATCTAATAATATCCTAACTGATTTTCTTGAACTTATAACAAATTACTACCAAGTAAAAAAAAAAATCGACTAAGACTGTTTTGTGTGTGTGTGTGTGTGTGTGTGTGTGTGTGTGTGTGTGTGTGTGTGTGTGTGTGTGTGTGTGTGTGTGTGTGTGTGTGTGTGTGTGCGCGCGCGTGTGTGTTTAACCTCCGACTATTGTGCACATTTGGGCTAATGCAGACGATGGGATGATTTATAGCGTACGAAAATGCCAAGCCCTCGCCGGGAATCGAACCCGGGTATTCGGGGTGAAAGCCTAGTATGCTATCCACTAGGCCACCGAGGCGGCTGACTAAGACTGGGGTTCGGAACCGAAACTGTAGGATCAAGCTCTACCAACTGAGCTAACCTCAGCCGGACTCAAATCTTGTTCGATATTTCTTCTTTTGAATAAATTGCTACATTTCTATAAAACAGAATAAATATCTCAACATCAGGATACTTCAGTTAGACTGCTAGGCCTGGTGGCAAGCTGAACGGAGCATTCAAAACCTAATTTACTGTTTTTTTGTAAGTACGGCCACTGGAAACGTAACGGAGCTGAGCGCGTCGCTGGTAACCACTCCGTGTAGCTTCGCTCTGTCTAGGACGCGGCCTCGGTGGCATAGTTGATAGCGTACTAGGCTTTCACCCCGAGGACCCGGGTTCGAATCCCGGCCAGGGCTTGGCATTTTCATACGCTATAAATCATCCCATCGTCTGCAATAGCCCAAGTGTGCACAATAGTCAGACGTTAAACACAAAAAAACAAAACAAAAACGCTCTGTCTAGTTCGGTTTTGAAGCTGTTTCCGTTCTTATTATGGCCGGCCTTAATTTAAAATTATTATCTTTCGACGATTTCACACGAACGTGTCCCTGAAGTATAAAAGCAGAAAGTATCGAGCGAATTCTTAGCTTTGAGAACAGCTCAGTTGGCAGAACTTAGAACAATAAACAAAATTTATTTTTTCTTAGCTTAATTTAATTAATACCGTAATTATAGTAATAAAATTTATAATAAATCACTAAAAAATGTTTTATGAATAATTTTAAGAGAAAAAACAAAATTTGATTAATAATCAGTAAAAGATTTAAACATGTATATATATATATATATATATATATATATATATATATATATATATATATATATATACACACACACACATATATATATATATATATATATATATATATATATATATATATATATATATATTATTATTATTATTATTATTATCTGTATAGACCCTGTTGGATCACAAAGCACTCCGACTCATGTCTTGCTCCTTCTAATCCTCCACACCTCCCTCATCCTGTCCTCATGGATCCTCTTCCGCTCATCCATATATATATACACACACACATATATATATATATATATATATATATATATATATATATATATATATATATATTATTATTATTATTATCTGCGTATAGACCCTGTTGGATCACGCAAAGCACTCCGACTCATGTCTTGCTCCTTCTAATCCTCCACACCTCCCTCATCCTGTCCCCATGGATCCTCTTCCGCTCCTCGTCCATTTTACCCCTGCTCTCTTTGGGATTTCAATCTCTGGGACCTTCCAACCGAGCATCTTTCTCCTGTATGCGTTCCTGTCTTCAACGTCTGTTGAGTCTATTTCTGCGTCATGTAGGTCTATTCTGACTTGTGCGATCCACGACGTTGTTGATTTGACACCTTGTACTTAAGGATTCTGTTGGCAAGTCTCGTTTTTGGGAGTCTACTGATGTGTCCATAGAACCGAAGCCTCCTTCTTCTGATGCCAGGTTCGATATCTTCTCTGTGGTCTTCCGGGAGATCTTCTGTTAATCTCGGGCCAAGGATCTTTTTTAAGATTTTGCGTTCTTCCTTCAAAATATCCTCCATGGTAGCTTTTGTGTGGAGTGTTAGCGTCTCGCTTGCATATAATACTTCCGGTTTTATGACTGTGTTGTAGTATCTGATTTTTGTGTACGTCGACATACATCTCTTATTGTAGATATCACGCGTTATAACATATATATATATATATATATATATATATATATATACTCGTTTTATAAAATTTAATAAATGAAAGTAGACTTCATCTTGTCCATTTATATATAAATATACTCTATAAGTTGTAAATTTAACAGCGTTAGAAAATATATACACAACATTCTTCTTATTAATGCAATAATATTATGTAGACTGGTCAGTTATTTAATATAGAACAAAAATTAATATACGTAAAAAACGAAATAGTATAAAAGTTTAATAAAAATGGAATTTTATTGTACTGATACAGTGCGAGTTAGGGCTGCAATAAAACCAAAACATACCGTTCTACCCACTGCGGTATGCACAGTTATAAGCATAATAAAGTTAACCCATAAAGATTTTATTGGCATTTTTAATTCAACATGTTTATATATTTTTTCTTTTTTTTTAGTAATAACTATGCCTCAATTTAATGACATGCAAGCAAGCGCCCCAACACACACACACACACACACACACAATCAAACATACCGACATATTTCACCTATCAAAATAGGTAAATAACTTTGGAGTTGTTATATTATATTCACCTTTTTTCCTTTGTACCTTTGCAAGCAAATTTGGGAGCCATTGGACATATCAACGGAAGCGAGTTAGAGTAAATCATGTAATAAGAAGATATCAAGAACGGCCTGCGCATTTTAGACATCAAATTAATTAGACATTTATTATCACTAGTCAGTTTTATTGTCATTGCTAAATGTCAACGCTAAAACGTTTGTATCTGTTTATCTTGAAAAATTGAAATTATGATTTACTGTACCTCTCTTATGCCTATTTCAAAAGTTTGACTTCGAAAAATTTTCACATATTGTATAAATATGAAACAAAACGTTTCTAAGTTTTATTGACGTATCTATATAGGCCGGTCTGATGTTACCTTTCCTTTTTCATGAAATTTAAATTTCTGTACTTCTACTGACACTTTTTTTCTATTGGCCGCAGTCATTACCTCCAAATATGTTATGAAAACGAAATAGCTATACTGTTCCCATGTGAAATACAATTTCATAAATACGAGGTGGGGCTATTAAATAACGAGACTGACGCTGCGGCGGAACAAGTGCGCATGCGCCAACCGCTATTGACCGACAGCTGTTTAGTGTGAAGCTTTCTCTTCGGAATGCAGTTAGTCTTGTTTGTATAACCAACACCGTTTAGTCATAACCTTCATTTCCGTTAGTGTTGTTATTTTGTTTTGCCGGGAAAAAATGGTTAGTGTAATAATAGGGCAACGAATTATTGTTAAATTTCACTTCAAACTTGGAAAAACCACTACTGAAACTTATAATTTACTGAAAGAAGTGTATGACAGTGAATGTTTATCGCGGGCACGTGTTTTTGAATGGGTTTTTAAGCCTTTTCAATATGGCCGACAAGACGTTGAAGATGATTCGCGGCCAGTACGCTTTTCAACGTCAAAAACGGATGACAATGTCGAAAAAGTTGCTAATTTGATTCGGTCTGACCGTCGATTAGTATTTGTGCAATTGGTAAAACTGAGGTCAAACAATTAATCAATATTACTACCTTGAGGTAATTGGTAAACTACGTGAAAGAGTAAGAAAAACGACTCGAAATGTGGAAGGACAAATCATGGGTTTTCGAAGACAATGCGCCAGCTCATTCCGCGTTATCTGTCAAGAATTTCCTGGCCAAGTACAGCATCCCAGTGTTAGAACATCCAACTTACTCACCAGACCTTGCACCATGTGACTTCTACCTGTTCCCTAAGGTGAAATCTGCATTAAAAGGGACGAGATTTGGGTCCGTGGAAGCTGTAAAGTGAAATCGACAAGAGTCCTGAAGCGGTTGACAGAAGATGACTTCTAGCACTGTTTCCAACAATGGAAAATTCGCATGGGGCGTTGTAGAGGTAGAGAAGGGGTGTATATTGAAGGTGATAATAAGTAATTATGTATAAAATTAAAATAAAATTTTTTACGTCAGTCTCGTTATTTAACAGCCACACCTCGTAGGTATAAGTAGGTACCAATTCCAATTATAGACTTTTAAACGAAGGTTTCGAAATTATTTTTCGAAAATTTCAATTTTCTAGAATTTATGAAAAAAGACACAATATCGATTACTTTACGCGTACTTTTGACCAGTACCACGTATTTCTTTTTGGCGCTTAACTGCATCAAAAAACCATTAATGTGATAAGTTGGCACGTTGTTCTAATGTGCATCGCTCCTTGACTAAAACTGTTAACAGCTGACAGATGACATATGAAAAAACAATCGAACAGTGCTGCCAACATTCGAACATGGACTAACATCTGTTATCTTTTATTGGAAAATACTTTGCCTTTATTTATAAATAAATAATAAAATAAAATGTGTACGGCTGTTGTGTATTCATTTCGATATTCAACATCGATTGTTTCATTTTTGCGATATATAAAATAATAAAGCGCTTAATATATATTGTTGGCCCATTTGTATATTAATAGGATAGAAAAAATATAATTTTCTCGTATCTACTGACGGGTTTAAATGGAACTTTTACTGGTCAAAAATATTTCAAAAGAACGAATATTTTTGTTCAAAATCAAAACTAAACGAATCAATTTAAAAAGTGACAAGTTAATAAAGCTAATAACGCAATTTATTTTCAAGAGAAACCAAGGAGATTAAAATTTAACAGTAATAGAATTTTTTTTGAAAAGGCTGATTCAAGAGGTTATACAAGCAATTACATAGGCATGTTAAAAAGTTCTCTGAATATATTTTCGACAAAAGGAAAACGAAAAGGAGTAATTATTTCCGGAGAACAGGTATTTTAATGGACTGGATATTTGACAAGATATTTGTTTCTGTTTTAAAAAGTTTCTAACTTCACGAATAACACTTTTCAGCAGACATACTTGAAATATTTCTTAAATAATTTCTGTATTTTGTTAATGTTTCAAACATAATTACGTAAATATTTTTTTTTAAGTTGGAAGTTTATCAACAAAAATAAACTGTATTTTTGAGCCGCTTAACTCTTATTTTTAAAGTGTGTAACGCGTACATTTTTCTACACTGAGTTTAATAAAACCCCCTTTATAAAAATTAACAGTTTTTTTAATTTTCTGTAACGTTGAAGTACTTTAAGGACAGGCAGATGCCAGAGCGAGTATTTCTCTTGTACCTAGGACTCTTAAGGTCCTAAGATTAAATTAGTAAAAATCCTTAAGTAAAAAAAAATATTTAACATTTTAAAGTCGCGGAACGCAGCTGGTTTTGTTAATTCGATAGAAGCGAATTTGCAAAATGCAACATAAATGTTGCTAAAATGTCGTTATGTAATAATGCGCAGTTAATATTAAACTTTTAAAACTGAACTTTAAGTTATATAAAGATTATATTTCTTGTGTGTGTGTGTGTGTGTGTTAAATTTGTAAAATATATTTAAGTATACAAAATACAAAATTTACACTCTATACACGCTATGTTTTGCGGACGCCCAGATTGTCCTCGCACAAGATCATGAGGACCTCGGATATATGGCTCGCAAATTAATAGAGGAATACAGTAAGTGGGGACTTGAAGTGAATCTGGGGGAAATGGAGTGCATGTGCATTGGAGGACGGCAGCACGACATAATTTTAGAAGATGGACGGAGGATACAGCATTCTTAAAATTATACGTACTTAAAATGTCACAAGATGGTACATTAGATGAAGGAATTAAAGAACGAATAGTATTTGGAAGGAGAGCTGTATCTATGCTGAACGGGGTGTTGTGGGATCAAAACATTTCAAAAGAGAATAAAAAAAGAATTTATGACACAATTGTAAAAAGCATTATAACATGTGGTAGTGAGGTATGGCCAATTAAGAGCAGAACAGAAAGAATGCTGTTGGTTACTGAGATGGACTTTTGGAGAAGAGCGGCAGGAAGATCAAGAAAAGAGAGAGTGAGAAATGAAAGTATACGGAGGATAATGGACGTAAGGCATACAATTGTAGAGGATATAAGAACAAAACAACTGGTTTGGTACGGGCATGTACAAAGAGTGCCGGATGAGCGAATTCCCAAAAAAATCATGCAATGGCGAACACCTGGAAGAAGAAAACGAGGAAGGCCGAGACTGAGCTGGAGAGAGGGAGTCGAAAAGGAAATAAAAAAAAGGGATCTACCAGAAGACCTGTGGTGGGACCGCGATCGGTGGAGGTTGGAGATCGGAAGACGGCGTAGAACGTTGTAGACCGAATTATAGATAGATAGAAATACAAAATTTACTACATCAAAACCTATCGAAATATGTTGAAGAAGTCCTATAACATTTACGAACTTCATTTTGTACACAGAAAAAAATTATAAAAACATCGACAAAGAGCTGGATTTTGAGCTGTCTGTAATATTTAACGAATTTTATTAATACCTTACGATTTACACGAATTATTCAACTACTTCATAATCACGATTATTGGTATTTCAGGAGATAAAAATGTTCCAATTAATTTTCAAAATCTATCCGATGTAACAGTGATAATAATCGCACACGATTCAACGACTGAGGAGCGGTTTTCAATAATTAGTGTCCGATTATGGTAACACTGTTCAGAGCAAAAGTGATAATAATGAAGTAAAATTAAACTTTGAAAAAAAATATTAAATTTTTCTTGTAAATATTTGTTTATACTTATTTAACTTTCCGTCCTAACTAAATGCTAATGTAGGACGTAGGTATTGCTACCGAACACACTCGAATGTTTCCGGAAAACTCCGACGCTTATAACATAGGTATTGCTACCGAACACACTCGAATGTTTCCGGAAAACTCCGACGCTTATAACATAGGTATTGCTACCGAACACACTCGAATGTTTCCGGAAAACTCCGACGCTTATAACATATGTATTGCTACCGAACACACTCGAATGTTTCCGGAAAACTCCGACGCTTATAACAGGTATTGCTACCGAACACACTCGAATGTTTCCGGAAAACTCCGACGCTTATAACAGGTATTGCTACCGAACACACTCGAATGTTTCCGGAAAAGTCCGACGCTTATAACATAAGTATTGCTACCGAACACACTCGAATGTTTCCGGAAAACTCCGACACTTATAACAATCTACTGTTCCACGATTCCGATACACTATTTTGCTGATAATACATTACCTTTTTACGTGTATTTCTTGTATTTGTAATAACTAAGTAAAACTACTCTATAATGGAAAGATATATTAAATTGTTTTGGTAAATCGTACACTCGTTTAACTTTCCATTCTTACCGAACATACGCAAATGTTTCCGGAAAAACCCGATACATAAATTGTCTGTTCTATGATTAGTTCTGTGATTTAACTATTTCGCTCTTAATAAATTACCTTGTTTATAAATTTCTTGTATTTGTAATAACTAATTAGAACTACATTAAAAAAATTTGTTTCGGTAAAACATTTTGTATACTCGTCTACCATTTTTATATACTAACTAAATGATATTGATATGATACGTTTTGCCGAACATACACGAATGTTTCCGGAATAACCCGAAAGTGATAATAATCGTCTGTTCCATGATAAACTACTTTGCTGATAGTGCATTACCTTTTTTATGTGATTATTGTACTGTATTTATAATAACTAAGGAAAATACACTTCATTCGAAAAAAATAAATTACTTATTGTAAATATTTGCATTTACTTGAGCTACGAGAACACACCTTACATTGTCAGCCCAAATTAGCACACTTTTAATATTTCGAATGATGCAAGCACACAAATCCTTTGGAAGAGTAGTGTTGATCCATATATATATATATATATATATATATATATATATATATATATATATATATATATATATGTTTGGAGAAGCATATATATAGATGTTTATATATAAAATATATTTTCACCTAATATAATATATACATATATATGTATGTATGTAAGTAGTAAAAAAATATGTTTTCATGAACAAAATAAGCTCAAGAGAGCATAGGCCACCCTCAGGTATATTCAATTCCTTTTCTATCAATAACGATTATAAAATATTTTTGACAATAACTGCATATTTGTAGCAAATGACGTCTTGCAATTTCGAATTAACCTAATTTATAAAGTAAAATTAAAACTCCATCAGTACAGTAAAAGTTATAGATATTAATAATTCTATAAGCGGTTATCAGCCCTCTACATGAAGACTTGTATTAGGACAAAGTGACAGCACTTAAGTAAAACATGAAATGGACACGTGCAGGAAGGTAAACATGCAAGGTTTGGCTACCTGGCGTCTCTTTGCCACTTACAGGGATCGAGGCAGGTTTGTTAACGACCACAACATCTTCGTCCATGTGTACAACGGAGATAGGATCTGACGTCACGGGCACCTCATGCCTGGAACAAACATATCTTATGACTGGCAAACATGCACCAAACTCTGGCCAAGAAATGGTCATTTACATTTATACTGTACCAGAAGTTACAACGTGACTTATGAGAAAAGGTTAATTAATAAAGTTTAACACTTGTGTCTACAACTAATATGTATTGTATAATTATAAAAACATCACAGATCTGGTTTCGAACCCGAAATTTGGTTTTCTGTTCAAATGTGCTACCAATCAACTGTTTGTGATATTTAACTGACTTTATTATAGAATTTATATGAGTTATATACATACAGTACTTACATACAACTGCTTCACAATACAAGTATTATTAGAAGACATTTCAAAATTAAAGCTTCAAATACCGTTAGTGTTCCCTGTGTCCATAGTTTTGTAAATGGTAAGTTACTTATAATGGGTGTTTGTTTAACCGTGCTGCCATTCGGCTTCTTCGAAAAATCAGATTTACAAAAAAATTCAAGTACAATACAATGTATTTTAATTTTTAAAATTCAACAATTTTTTTTAAAGAGTCCAGCTTTTGAACTTATAAATTTATTCACTAAACATTATAAGAACCATTACTAAGTGAACACAAAATTCAATACTTTGTTTATTCAGCGAATTTCAATTTGGTAAGAACAAAATAAGTCTGTATTAAAATATGTAAGCAAAAAACATTGTGAAAATTAGCATCTATAACAAGCTGAAAAATGGGCATATTAGAAAATAGTGGTCGATTTTTTTTTTTAATCACAACAATTGGCATTCCGTATAAAATTTCTCTGTCAGTACAAAACTTGATTGTTGGCTTATAAAACACCTGTATTTAAAAAAACTACAGTTCCAACACACAAGATCTAATATTTTATTTTTATTATTTATAACGTTTTCTCAACATAAAACTACTTCTCTGAAAAACCTATTACAATTTTATCTCTAGTTGATATTGTTTGCAACTATGTTGTTTATATGTAAAATATAAACTTAAAAAAGAGAGTTAACAAAATATCTCGCCTATATTCTTCTCTTGTCGCCGAGAGCGTCTCGCTGGTGGAAAGTTTTGATTTCAACGTGAATAACTGTAAAACCTAAAAGGGTGGCGTTCCACTGCGATGAAGGCTGCACAGTATCATGCGCCACGCAAATATTTGATTTATATGTATAACTTCGAGGCTTGGCGCAAACTTAAAGGGGGGAGCTGGAGGCCTATGTTTATCTTTTCACTCAATTTAAAAGGAAACACCGGACTTGGAGTGAATGTAGAAGATGTTTGTGAAAATATATTTTCACCTGATTTAAAAGGAAACACCGGACTTGGAGTGAATGTAGATGTTTGTGAAAATATATTTTCACCTAACTGAAGAGGAAACACCGGACATGAAGTGAATGTAGAAGATGTCTGTGAAAATATGTTTTCACCTAATTAAAAAGGAAACACCGGACTTGGAGTGAATATAGAAGATGTTTGTGAAAATATATTTTCACCTTACTGAAAAGAAAACACCGGACTTGAAGTGAATGTAGAAGATGTTTGTGAAAATATATTTTCGCCTTACTGAAAAGAAAACACCGGACTTGAAGTGAATGTAGAAGATGTTTGTGAAAATATGTTTTCACCTGATTTAAAAGGAAACACCGGACTTGGAGTGAATGTAGAAGATGTTTGTGAAGATATATTTTCACCTGATTTAAAAGGAAACACCGGACTTGCAGTAAATGTAGAAGATGTTTGTGAAAATATATTTTCACCTGATTTAAAAGGAAACACCGGACTTGAGTTGCAGTAATGTAGAAGATGTTTGTGAAAATATATTTTCACCTGATTTAAAAGGAAACACCGGACTTGCAGTAAATGTAGAAGATGTTTGTGAAAATATATTTTCACCTGATTTAAAAGGAAACACCGGACTTGCAGTAAATGTAGAAGATGTTTGTGAAAATATATTTTCACCTGATTTAAAAATAAAACACCGGACTTGCAGTAAATGTAGAAGATGTTTGTGAAAATATATTTTCACCTTATTTAAAATAAACATCGGACTTGCAGTAAATGTAGAAGATGTTTGTGAAAATATATTTTCACCTGATTTAAAAAGGAAACACCGGACTTGCAGTAAATGTAGAAGATGTTTGTGAAAATATATTTTCACCTAACTTAAAAGGAAACACCGGACTTGGAGTGAATGTAGAAGATGTTTGTGAAAATATATTTTCGCCTTACTGAAAATAAAACACCGGACTTGGAGTGAATGTAGAAGATGTTTGTGAAAATATATTTTCACCTAACTGAAAATAAAACACCGGACTTGAAGTGAATGTAGAAGATGTTTGTGAAAATATATTTTCACCTGATTTAAAAGGAAACACCGGACTTGCAGTAAATGTAGAAGATGTTTGTGAAAATATATTTTCACCTAACTGAAAAGGAAACACCGGACTTGGAGTGAATGTAGAAGATGTTTGTGAAAATATATTTTCGCCTTACTGAAAATAAAACACCGGACTTGGAGTAAATGTAGAAGATGTTTGTGAATATATATTTTCACCTAACTGAAAAGAAAACACCGGACTTGCAGTAAATGTAGAAGATGTTTGTGAATATATATTTTCACCTTATTTAAAAGGAAACACAGGACTTGCAGTAAATGTAGAAGATGTTTGTGAATATATATTTTCACCTAACTGAAAAGAAAACACCGGACTTGGAGTGAAAATATATTTTCGCCTTACTGAAAAGAAAACACCGGACTTGAAGTGAATGTAGAAGATGTTTGTGAAAATATATTTTCACCTAACTGAAAAGGAAACACCGGACTTGGAGTGAATGTAGAAGATGTTTGTGAAAATATATTTTCGCCTTACTGAAAATAAAACACCGGACTTGCAGTAAATGTAGAAGATGTTTGTGAACATATATTTTCACCTGATTTAAAAGGAAACACCGGACTTGCAGTAAATGTAGAAGATGTTTGTGAAAATATATTTTCACCTGATTTAAAAGGAAACACCGGACTTGCAGTAAATGTAGAAGATGTTTGTGAAAATATATTTTCACCTGATTTAAAAGGAAACACCGGACTTGCAGCAAATGTAGAAGATGTTTGTGAAAATATTTACTTTTATTTTCTCGCTACAGGCAGTATTGGAACAGCGAAAAAATAGCTTTATAATTTGCCGATAAACCAGTCAGGTAAGGTGAATTAAAAAGAAGGTATTTATTTGAATACGTGCCCGTCTATTCTGTATATGCTGTATTGGAGGCATGTCTTGCTGTCATATCTGAAGAAAACGTTCATTAAAAACTGTTTAAAACATAACCAACACAATAACTTGAAGCAAACATTTTTTACTCTTTTTCCAGAAAGTTGAGCGCAATACATGCAAAAAAGTGTAACAGACCGTTGTTAAAGATGTTACGGGTGATAAGAGAATTATTTCATTATATGCGTGCAATTTTGCTTTTTCAAGCCGTTCTTATGATTATAAACACACAGGCTGATGTTTTGTGCATGACTAATACAACTTCGGCCATAGCCAGATCGGTCGTGCGTGTTTTAGTTTAAGGATCTAAACTAAGTCATTGCATATAACCTAAGGAATGACAATCCTATGATAGCATAGTGAGCGCTCGATGTTAGTGGCATCTTGCGGCATAGTATTAAACTAAAGTTAAATTAATAGTACTGTCTATTTACTCAAACGTATCCACTCCTGTTTTTGCAGCTCGCAGCGTTCGTAGTGGCAGATAGTCCAGTTACTTGGACTTTAGACGCTAATATCGAGCACGTTTTTTATAATGTTTGTACTTCTAGTCCGTTTATGTTCACTGACGAGGTTTATATATATATATATATATATATATATATATATATATATATATATAATTTCTGACATATCAAGTTAAAATTAAAGCGGGGGGGGGACGAAAATCTTGACTTTTATAGAGGTTTTACATTTTCCTAATAAGTATCACTTCTAGTTTCAAATAATATAACGCATTATATAAATAAAATCAAAAAATATTTGTACTCTTAAGTCCCTATATATTTTCTGTCGTCAAACCCTATAATTGTTCCTGGACTCGGAGGCGGGGTTACTCGAAAGACCATTCCCTCCAAATTTGAAAGGGGTCGTTTACGAGCAAGAGGCATTATCGACAGAAAGACGGACTGGACATGAGCACGAATTTACAAAACTTTGGCTAAAAACAGTTTTTCATTTTTCTAAAAAAACCTTTATTTCAGTTCTACCCAATTGGACAACAATTTAAAAATATTGCTTGTCTTAGTATCATTTTAATATGCGTTTGTAAAGTTTTATGTGTGTCATGTAATTACTTATTATCAGACTAACTTCAGTAAGAGCAAATAATGTGAAAGTGCGGATGACCAAATACATTTTTTTGTGTTTAACGTCCGACTATTGTGCACACTTGGGCTAATGCAGACGATGGGATGATTTATAGCGTATGAAAATGCCAAGCCCTGGCCGGGAATCGAACCCGGGTCCTCGGAGTGAAAGCCGCTACAATTAGGCCACCGAGGCGGCTTGACCAAATACAGTATCTACTTGTAATATAAACAATGTATAAGTTTCAAATTTACACAAATATAGCCGATTATTTTACATAGGCACTTTATACTTTTGTAAATAACCTTTTTTAAAATGTGACCGATTGACCGAGCGGAGCGACGTCTGTGTTTCAGCTCGACCGTTCGGTATTGGTTTGTGTCTTTGTTACGCAGCTTTGGTCAAACGCACTGACCGATTGTTTTGAAATTTGGTACGAAGGTATCTAGTATAAAGCCCGAATGATGTATGTTTAAAACCTTTCCCTATTTACTTCCGTTTCAAGATGGCAGCCTCTTATAGAACCATAACGAGTGTGCGCAGCTTTGGTCAAACGCACTGACCGATTGTTTTGAAATTGGTACGAAGGTATCTAGTATAAAGCCCGAATGATGAATGTATAAAACCTTTCCCCATTTACTTCCGTTTCAAGATGGCAGCCTCTTATAGAACCATAACGAGTGTACGCAGCTTTGGTCAAACGCACTGACCGATTGTTTTGAAATTTGGTACGAAGGTATCTAGTATAAAGCCCGAATGATGTATGTTTAAAACCTTTCCCCATTTACTTCCGTTTCAAGATGGCAGCCTCTTATAGAACGATAACGAGTATACGCAGCTTTGGTCAAACGCACTGACCGATTGTTTTGAAATTTGGTACGAAGGTATCTAGTATAAAGCCCGAATGATGTATGTTTAAAACCTTTCCCCATTTACTTCCGTTTCAAGATGGCAGCCTTTTATAGAACGATAACGAGTATATGCAGCTTTGGTCAAACGCACTGACCGATTGTTTTGAAATTTGGTACGAAGGTATCTAGTATAAAGCCCGAATGATGTATGTATAAAACCTTTCCCCATTTACTTCCGTTTCAAGATGGCAGCCTTTATAGAACGATAACGAGTATATGCAGCTTTGGTCAAACGCACTGACCGATTGTTTTGAAATTTGGTACGAAGGTATCTAGTATAAAGCCCGAATGATGTATGTATAAAACCTTTCCCAATTTACTTCCGTTTCAAGATGGCAGCCTCTTCATTACGAGTGTACGCAGTTTTGGTCAAACGCACTAACCGATTGTTTTGAAATTTGGTACGAAGGTATCTAGTATAAAGCCCGAATGATGTATGTATAAAACCTTTCCCAATTTACTTCCGTTTCAAGATGGCAGTCTCTTATAGAACCATAAGGAGTGTACGCAGCTTTGGTCAAACGCACTGACCGATTGTTTTGAAATTTGTGTACGAAGGTATCTAGTATAAAGCCCGAATGATGTATGTATAAAACCTTTGCCATTTACTTCCGTTTCAAGATGGCAGCCTTTTATAGAACGATAACGAGTGTACGCAGATTTGGTCAAACGCACTGACCGATTGTTTTGAAATTTGGTACGAAGGTATCTAGTATAAAGCCCGAATGATGTATGTATAAAACCTTTCCCCATTTACTTCCGTTTCAAAATGGCAGCCTCTTATAGAACGATTACGAGTGTACGCAGCTTTGGCCAAACGCACTGACCGATTGTTTTGAAATTTGGTACGAAGGTATCTAGTATAAAGCCCGAATGATGTATGTATAAAACCTTTCCCCATTTACTTCCGTTTCAAGATGGCAGCCTCTTATATAACCATAAGGAGTGTACGCAGCTTTGGTCAAACGCACTGACCGATTGTTTTGAAATTTGTGTACGAAGGTATCTAGTATAAAGCCCGAATGATGTATGTATAAAACCTTTCCCCATTTACTTCCGTTTCAAGATGGCAGCCTTTTATAGAACGATAACGAGTGTACGCAGCTTTGGTCAAACGCACTGACCGATTGTTTTGAAATTTGGTACGAAGGTATCTAGTATAAAGCCCGAATGATGTATGTTTAAAACCTTTCCCCATTTACTTCCGTTTCAAGATGGCAGCCTCTTATAGAACGATTACGAGTGTGCGCAGCTCTGACCAAACGCACTGACCGATTGTTTTGAAATTTGGTACGAAGGTATCTAGTATAAAGCCCGAATGATGTATGTTTAAAACCTTTCCCCATTTACTTCCGTTTCAAGATGGCAGCCTCTTATAGAACCATAACGAGTGTACGCAGCTTTGGTCAAACGCACTGACCGATTGTTTTGAAATTTGGTACGAAGGTATTTAGTATAAAGCCCGAATGATGTATGTATAAAACCTTTCCCCATTTACTTCCGTTTCATGATGGCAGCCTCTTTATTACGAGTGTACGAAGCTTTGGTCAAACGCACTGACCGATTGTTTTGAAATTTGGTACGAAGGTATCTAGTATAAAGCCCGAATGATGTATGTATAAAACCTTCCCCATTTATTTCCGTTTCAAGATGGCAGCCTCTTCATTACGAGTGTACGAAGCTTTGGTCAAATGCATTGACCGATTGTTTTGAAATTTAGTACGACAGTACCTTGCACAAAGACCGAACCACAATGTATAAGATTGTTTCCATTCACTTCCGTTTGAAGATTTAACGACGAGCGGTAGTTGCTGGTTACTTCCTAGTGGCTGAACGGCAAGACTTATAATTTTGACAGCTTCATGCATAAAATTTCCAATAAAGTTAGTCCAGTAACGTATATAGTAAATGTTATTGTTACAGATCAAACTGGCAAAAAAGGGAACGAGCGCTGTCGTGGAGCACATTGTACATTAACAATCTACTGTTCTTTAAACTACTAGTTAGTTTTGTAATCACAGGTAAAAATATTAGTTTAATTTATATGTACAAAAGTCTGTAAATGCAGCACAAAAATAATTAGTATCAGTTAAAGGTACTAGCAGGACCTGAAAAGGACAACAAGTAGGACTAGGATAAACAGCAAATACACAGATTAAAATGTAGAGTTCAAATCTTTCATATTATTATATTTATTTATTTTATTGCGTATAAACTATAAACCGTAATATTATGAAACAAAGAAGAAAATTTTTTTTTAACATAACCTAAATTGGAATGGTTATTTGTACAGTATAGATTTGTTGTTTTCTATTTTATTAAAAATAACCGATTTTAACAGTTGAATAATAATGCAGAAACCTTTTAAAACTAAACAGAACTAAAAATGGCAACAAAATATTTTGAAAATAGTAATATCAATAATAAAAAGTGCATGGAAAACTAAGTGGAATTTAACGAAAAATTATTAAAATATTTGCGATGACATTTTCCACCATTTTGTACAGAAATCACATAATTTTGACATCAACGTTGTTTCGCGACAGTGCCGCTTTCTGATATCTTAGGTAAGCATATTCCCGTGGTCTTATTTAGTTGCACGTTTCTCCACCGGCAGCACTAGCGTTTCTTTCCTTATTTTGTTATAAATTGTAATTTCAAAACATTACAGTTATATTTTTTCAGAATGGTTAACGAAAGTGTTCGTAATATTTATAGGTTACAAAGCCAAAGCAAAGCTGCAGTGGAATAACTGTTCAAGTTATTCACCAGAAAAATTAAGAAAGGAATACTAAGATACAGTACATTTTGCGAACGGCGAAAAGTTGGAAATGTTAGGCCTAGCCAAGCGTGAGAAATGTAACTTTTACTTGCTTTATTGAGTTATTTTACTGTACGATGCAAAGTTATACTCGTAACTCGTACCTAAAGTGCCCTTTCGGCGCTTGAACGTATCTTGAAACCGGTTCGCGCATTTAGAAAGGCTACTTTCGGCACAAGTGATGTTAAGGAAACTTTTATACAATTATTATTAATTCAGTTATTAACGGTATAAGATAGAATCAATTGTTAAAACGTGCCAATAGGTAAAAAAAACCGCCATTAGAAGAAGTGCTTATATCTGTATTATTTCAAAACAACGCTGTTTTCTGGAAAAAAAATAACGGGCTGAAGCGTACTTGTATTTGTGTGTGATTTGCGATTCTATTCAAATTCGGTAAAATGGTTTGATAAAAAAACATTCAAAAGCATTGGTCGATAAACAATATTTATACTTCATATGCTTTACTTGTACCGTACGTTTAACGGATCGATTTTACTAACCGTGTGCTGATGGTTATCTCTAGAAACAAAATTCCAACGCATTTAAACGTCTGACATTAGCGGGGAACTAAATTTGGAGTTCACTACTGGAGCCAAAAACGTGCTAACACTAGACAATAATTAGTCAAAAAGACAATTGGAATTGCACTGTTTGGCAAACAACGCGATACTGTTTTGCAGTTGTTTACAGATGCTTGTTAGTGATAAATGAATGCAAACAGAACACAGAAGGAAACAATCATTTAAAAAGCGATACGGACAGAGAAAACAAGTAAAAAAATGTACTTTATCTTTAACATAATTAATAACAGGGTAATAAAAAACTTTGAGCTGACATCTTCTTAATTATCATTTTAAATGTTGTTTCAGAAGATAAAAAAGTAAAATTGCAGTAATTGTCTTTTTAAATTTGTAAAAACAATATAACTTGCATTCTTCAGTTTATAATACATACAGCTCCCACGCAATGTTAAAATCAGGATGTCAGATTGAAACGTAAAATGCACGTAGTACCAAAACCAGACAACAGAGCGTTCTGAACTCGTTTTTCCTTTGCCTGCCTATCCTTGAGTCTTGACGTGAATTTATCTTACACTCTACTAAGTGTCTGATATCAGTGATTCGTACGTTAACAAGTGACCTAATCGTAGACTCAAAAACTAACCTAAAAGTCATGGTTCATTTTCCTTCTGATAGATAGCGTTCTTCATTTTCAGTCACACAATTTCCTACGCAGTGAGATCTCTACGTACGTATTATAGATTCAAAAAATGTATACAGTCAAACGAAAAAGAGCATTCAGACTAGCTTTTTAATATTTAACTAGTTTTCGTTCTAGGAAAAACAAAAATACATAATAAAGATATATACACGTTTACAAATATTATTTATAATTCATATTAAAATGTAACCTTGGTAAGAATGTTTTTCCTGTTACTATTAAAAACGTAATTTCAAAAATAACTACAAAACTACATTTTTTGAGTAAGTCTATCAAAAAAAAAATAGATTAAGATAACCTAATAATGATCAACGTTGTGTAAGTTTCCTGTAAACGAGAAACCTCTCAAGTAATTTATTATAAGTTAGCAAACACTACCAGACCAATATTAATTAATGTGCCTGCTAACAGAATATTCCTTCTTTATGTGAGCCTATTTCAGATTTTATTTAGTTGCCTTTATGTTTTATTTCTTAAACTGTTTATTGACATATGTCGACGAAAATATACAATTCATTTGAGATTTTAACTTTGTTTCGTTTTACGAGTGTAGTTTTCTTGTAGGTTAGTAAATAAAAAAGAATATTTCTAAAACCAATTTCCATAATACAAAATTCACGCTCTTAATTCTACAACTTAATAATAAAAATACATTATTAAATAATCATTATCATTTAAAAATAAAACAAGTTGAACAGTAGTATTTTTTAAAATTTATATCACTTTAATATCAAATAATAAGAAACGAAATCGATTGTTTTACGTGTGTCATACGTAATATTCAAAAAAATATTTCACCATACACATTGGACAACCAACTTTCTGTAGATATTTTAGCTGATTTTAAATGATAAAAAACACAAAGAAAAAGTTAAAAGGTATTACATTTCACCTAAAAACAGTGTGAATCGATTCAACATATATAAGGCATGATTAAAATTACAAAAACAATATTTTTTTAATGTAATATTGAGTAATTGGTATTATTTACTGGAATATTTGACTGTTTTTACATAGAAAAAATACACAATGAATTGTTTTTTGTTTACTATTTTAACACAGGCCTATGCATCTAAGTTTATGTTCTTGTTAATTTTATGTTTTACGTTACAAACTTAAGAACGAGACTATGTTGAGTATAATGATCTTGCCTTCCCTAGCTTCGTCAATTCTACTTTTGTTGACGCGTTTCGGAGAACCTCCATCTTCAAAAACTATATCTATATTCTATATTTATTTATTTAGTGTAGATATAGTTTTTGGAGATGGAGGTTTTCCGAAACGCGTCAATAAAAGTAGAATTGACGAAACTAGGGAAGGCAGATCATTATACTGAACATAGTGACAATAATCCTAGCAGAAAAGAAGAAGAATATAAAAAGAATTAAGAACGAGAGTTGATTAACACTTTCTAAACGCCGTGTATTGTTTCTAAATATATAAAAAATAGTAAATATATAATGACAACGAGTTTACGTTTGTAGAAAAACGACAGAATGCTAACAAATAAAACGCATTGTACAAATTAATACGTTTGCTCATATTTCAGAACAAGTTTTATGTCTGAATTGGTCGTACAACTACTTTGCACAGTCAACAAATAAATTTGGTTGAAAAGTCGGTTATTTTTACCCAAGTAAACGTTTTACAATGTGTACACACGGATAGTTTGAGTACGAAAATTTTGTTTTATAATGTTGGCAGCGTTGCGCATAACGAATTGCCGATAATCCTACACAGTTCGAAAACAATTTTGGACTTGTTAAATTTACAATTTGCAGAAAATTATTAAACTTCAATATTTCATACACAGTACCGCTAAGTCTTGTTTGGCATTTAATTATTTGCGGTACGATTTTCATGCGACAAAATAAAAACAATAAAACAATAAATTACTGAATTCTGAACGACAATAAAATTACCAACTGAGTACTCTGTTTATCGTACTAGAATTGTACTAGTTTTGTAACTGTACGTTGATAGGTTAATTTTAAAGACACACATATTACAGTAAAGAGGAGACGAACCTGTGCACTACGTTGGCCAAAAGGTCGTTGTGTTTCAGCCTGTAGTCGACGTCCACTTTCTCGTAGTTTACAGTCAGCGAACCTGACCTGATGCACCTTTCCTGGAAAAAATAAAAACTTTAATAATTCAAACTTAAAACGAAACATGCATTTGACGTAAATTGCATTTTTGTTTCTGCACGAAGTACATAAAAGTAAAGTGTAAAATCAATTTCAGCGCCTCCATTTTCAGGTCTTCGAAGCGCCTTTTTTTTGAGTTAACGTCCATACTTTATACCAGTACTACTAATCAGGACGAACGATCGGTGTTAACGGTAAGAATGAAGAAACGGCAGTAACTGCGTCTCGAACCACATAAACTTGAGGTGCGCAGTTCTGCGACGCAGAGGCGACTTGAAATTTCCAAAATAAATTCACAGTGGTGGCGTGAAGCGAATTTCCAAAAGTATTTTTTTTTATCTTACCATTTTCAATTTACAAATTACATTGAAAATATAAAAATTAACCATGACACCGTTAAAAGATTTCTTATTTCAAAGGATTCTGAAAATTTTAAATCTTAATGTATGCAGTTTTTAACGCTAATTACGACGGTGAAACTTTTCAAAAACAGTTTAGACAAAAATTATGAATTTCTAAAGATTTGAAATGGCCCGTCATTTGAAATCGATGAACGAATTTCGCCATTTAACGAATTAGTTCAAGCTATTATTAAAATTGATTTTTATGTCCCTTCATACACACATAAATATTTAAAGACATTTAAAACGTTATCTAGAGTCAGAATCGGTGCTCATTACCCTGGTCTGGGTCTTACCGTGATAACAGCTCTAATAGCTCATTTCAATGAAAATTTAGTAATAACAAAAAAGCTTTTCATAAAAGTGGAAAAAGCGATTTTTATCAAGTTTAGCTGAAATATACTGTTAACTAAAAAACAATATACATGTTTGTTATATATCTTATTAGGGAGCAATAAATAATAACTAGAAAATATTTACTTAAAATTGATTTAGATAAAATTTTGTTCATACATTTATTTTTTTCTTCTTAACGTCTCTCCTTTATACCAGTTACACTAATGAGGACGGAGGCACAGTGTTAACGGAAAGGGAAAAGCATTTGGAGCAACTGCGGCTCCAACTGAGAACCTGAACCACTGTGAGAATGCTGGATTAATACTCGAACTGTTTTACTCGAGTATTGGCACTCAAAACAGTGCTACTCTTAAAGCATTACTCACACACACACAAAACACAGCACGCACGCACGCACGCGCGCACGCACGCACGCACGCGCGCACGCACGCACACACACACACACACAGCATGCACGCGCGCGCACACACAAAACACAGCACGCGTGCACACACACACACGCACGCACACACGCGCACGCACACAACATACACACAACACGCGCGTACGCACACACAGCATGCACACACACACACAACACGCACACAACACACACACACACACACACACACACACACACACACACACACACACACACACACACGCACGCACGCGCGCGCGCATACACACATTATATCTTTGTATCTATCCTACATACATCTTTGAATATAAAATCTATCCTAAGATTTTACAGTATACAGTAACTGTATAGTGGCCAACTACAGTGTCCTGGATAAAGTAAACATAGCAATAACAGTACAGTGTGTAACATTCCTAACTCTGTAACTGACAGTAACTGCTTGTGAAACCTATTGAAACGTCGCCACACAAAGGCAACTTCTTTCCAACTTCTCCACTTACTAATGCACGGGATGCGCTCTAGTACCAAACTCACGTACTCATTCAACCAACAATCATTACAAACGAAACTCTGGCAAACAGATTAAAATATATTGATATGTGTACAGCTGACTAGTTACCCTTTATTAACACCAAAGTGTCGTTAAACAAGCATATTTTCGAACTAAATATTTGCATTATAATTAACGAAAATTTCGGCAATAATTGTAGACTTTGCTAGATTTAGTGATGGCAATGTAGTTTTTAGCCTGGTAAGCTTTTTATTGTATGTGGAAAGGGAAGAGCATAAGCTCAGTGTTAGTCGAGGTTTCACTCAGTTCGCATCTGAATGAAAATGAGACGAACTTAAATAATTATTATAAGTTTTTAAGTGCATATTAAATTCTTATTGTAATTAATAAAAAGTTGTTTTTTTTTTTAAAAGCGATATCCTCGAAACCATACCATAAGTTTTACACACACACGCGCGCGCACACACACAACACGCACACAACACACGCACGCACACAACACATACACACACGCGCGCGCGCGCACATATACATACACACACGCACGCACATACACACATGCACGCACATACACATAAACACACACTGTATCTTTGTATCTATCCTACATACATCTTTGAATATAAAATCTATCCTAAGATTTTACAGTATACAGTAACTGTATAGTGGCCAACTACAGTGTCCTGGATAAAGTAAACATAGCAATAACAGTACAGTGTGTAACATTCCTAACTCTGTAACTGACAGTAACTGCTTGTGAAACCTATTGAAACGTCGCCACACAAAGGCAACTTCTTTCCAACTTCTCCACTTACCAATGCACGGGATGCGCTCTAGTACCAAACTCACGTACTCATTCTACCAACAATCATTACAAACGAAACTCTGGCAAACAGATTAAAATATATTGATATGTGTACAGCTGACTAGTTACCCTTTATTAACACCAAAGTTTCGTTAAACGAGCATATTTTCGAACTAAATATTTGCATTATAATTAACGAAAATTTCGGCAATAATTTTAGACTTTGCTAGATTTAGTGATGGCAATGTAGTTTTTAGCCTGGTAAGCTTTTTATTGTTATGTGGAAAGGGAAGAGCATAAGCTCAGTGTTAGTCGAGGTTTCACTCAGTTCGCATCTGAATGAAAATGAGACGAACTTAAATAATTATTATAAGTTTTTAAGTGCATATTAAATTCTTATTGTAATTAATAAAAAGTTGTTTTTTTTTAAAAGCGACATCCTCGAAACCATACCATAAGTTTTACACACACACGCGCACGCACACACACACACACACACACACACACACAAACATATTGAGACAAAGTTCTACTTGGAAGTTTTTCTTAAGTAGAAATCTCACTTGATCATCGAAATCATTGTTAAAACCTGCATAATGTATTGTAAAACTTCATATTACAATAAAAATACTAAAATAAACCTAGATCCGTGTTACATTAATTTTTTTTATTAAAAAATCCACGAACATTTGAAAAACGTATGATTTTTTTTAAGATTTCAAATGATAGCTATTTTGAAAAGGTTGAACGAATCTGACGAATCAAACGACCAAAATCAATGTTTATGCTACGTTTAAGTAGTTTTTTTAATGACCTTTTTAAACGTGTTGTAGGAGTCAGGATCGGCGCTCATTTCATGATCTCGGGTCTGGATTCTACCACAATGGCAGGTCCAACAGAAAAGTAGCTAAAAATATTTTGTGTAGTTCGACGTTTTCAATTAAAAGAGAAAAAAATAATTTGTGCTTAAAAACTAATACTGTGTCAGTAGAAAACACTGAATTCAAATAACATAACCTCTTTTCGTATGTAAATAAAGATTCACATTACGGATAAAATACCTTATTTGCTTCATTACAGTCAGCGATTGTGCAAAAATAAATCGAAGTAACAGTTTTCTCTGAAAACGATTTAATGAATTACGACAATTGAAAAGTACAATATATGCATCACCATTGTTCGCGACAGTTCAGCTGGTGCTTTGTCTGTTGAAAACAATAAGGTATCCGCTATCTGTGAGCAAACAGTGAACTAATCCACTTGTTTGTGTTTCACTTTAGAAGAGTATATTTGTGTGATTTTCTGCGAATATATGCTGTTCAACACGCCTCGAAATCTATCGATGTTTTTCTCTGTATAAAGCTAAAACCTATTTGTAAAAGTATGTATTTGTGCGGAATTACATACAAGTAGGTACCGGATTATGTTCTTTAGCGAATATCCTTTGGAACGGCCATCATGGTAAGACTTTGACCCGGACCTTTGAATGAGCCCCGATCTTGACCTTTAGATCACTTTTTGATGAATGATTAGATATGTGTGTGTGTGTGTGTGTGTGTGTGTGTGTGTGTGTGTGTGTGTGTGTGTGTGTGTGTGTGTGTGGTGGGTGGGTGGGTGCGCGCGCGCGTGCGTGTTCAAACTTGGTATACAAGGTGTGTTCAGAAAGTAACGAGAATTTTTAAATTTCGCGGGCTTGAAGAGTCCGATTGTCAAACATTTTTTTTATTATGTTGGTATACATGCCCTTGAAATATGATAAAACTTGCACCTGTTTTCATTGTTGACTTTGTCTGTGACAGCCGCTAAGGTTAGACGTGTTTTTATGAATTCGGCGATTTTCGTTTCTTAAAAGAAATGGATCAAAGAATTTGTATCAAATTTCGCGTAAAAAATGGAATTATGTGTAACAAAGTGTGTGAAATGTTAACAAAGGACTATGGTGAGTGTGCTATGAGTAAAGCAAGAGTTTACGAGTGGTATAAATGTTTCCAAGAAGGCCGTGAAGACGTTGAAGATGACGAACGCCCTGGACGCCCCAGCACATCAAGAACTTTGAAAACGTGGAAAAAGTGAAGGAAATGGTTACGAAAAATCGCCGAATCACAATTAGAGAGGTTGTTGATGATGTTGGTATATCGATTGGATCATGTCATGACATTGTTTCCAATGTTTTGTGTATGAAACGCGTGGCAGCAAAATTCGTTCAAAAATTGTTGAATTTTGAACAAAAACAGCGACGAATGGAAGTTGCTCAATAGTCACTAAATGAAGTCAACGACGATGCAGAATTACTGAAATGTGTTATAATAGGTGACGAAACATGGGTTTACGGATATGACGTCGAAACTAAGGCTCAATCATCCCAGTGGAGGCATTCTGGCTCGCCAAGACCGAAAAAGGCTCGACAAGTGCGGTCGAACGTGAAGGTTATGCTCACTGTGTTCTTCGATATTAATTGCATAGTGCATCATGAATTCCTGCCACCAGATGAAACGGTCAATAAGGAGTACTACCTACAAGTTCAACGCCGTTTGCGTGAAGCAATCCGAAAAAAATGCCAGATCTGTGGAAAAACAATTCATAGCTTTTGTACCACGATAATGCACCAGCTCACACTTTATTGCTTATTCGGGAATTTTTGGCCACAAACAGTACTGTAACGATGCCCCAGCCTCCATATTCGCCAGAAATGGCTCCGTGTGACTTTTCCTATTTCCAAAAATAAAGAGAACCTTAAAGGGCCGTCGTTTTACAGCCGTAGATGACATTGAAAGCGCATCGCTGAAAGAACTAAAGGCTATCTCAAAGATCGAGTTTGAGAAGTGTTTCGAGGATTGGAAGAAGCGCTGGCACAAGTGAATAATCTCCAATGGGGACTATTTTGAAGGCGACAACATCAATGTAGACGAATAGATAAATATTTTGTTAAAAAAATTAAAATTCTCGTTACTTTCTGTACACACCTCGTACAAGAAATCGACTTTGGTTCTGTCTTGAATCTATTTTTTTAATACGATTTTACCATTTTAATCATCGTTAAAAACTGCATAAATTATCATTTTAAATTTTCAAAATGCGTTGGAATTAGGAAATTTAATCTGACGTTCAGGTTCATTTTCGTACTGTCAATGCAATTTAAAACTTTAAAACGCTATTAGTGCAGATTTTAATGCTGTTTAGAAGAGTGCAGTCAGACTTTCGAAAATTGGGCAAGACAGAAAAACGTTTCGAAATTCACTTCGCCGTGACAGCTGCGTGCCGCGATTATTTTGAAATTCCTCAATCCTTAACCAAGTCCACAAGCAAACGTACTGTACCTTGCAGCTGGAATGTACACCAGCCGTTACGCACACTCGTTAGATTGATCTACGGACTCTGCCTATTGTTATTGGCACACAATTGTTTCACAGGTCACCACATGTGCGGCTTAATGGGACCGAGTTATAATTAACTTGAGGTTAAAACACTTTTATTTGTTTTAATCGAGTTTACCGTTACGCAGGACAAAGTGAGCCAATAAGATTGTCAACAAAAAAGTTTACATTTTTTGTAAGTTTACACTTTCGTTATTCGACATGCAAAATTAAAATAGCTATCGTCTGAGAGAATTTAGTTTTTAGAAAATTACAGTTTAAGCAAGCAGCGAGTGTTTACAATTAAGAAAGAAACTGTATTCGTTAGTACGATGCTAATAGAAAACTAATGCAAACACAGAATTAGTTTTTCCAACTAAAACAAAAATTTTGTTTCAAGTAAACAATTTCACCCTGTTTTAGATGAGGAAAAAATATAAATACACTCACGTTAGCACGAATAAACGTGTATAGAAACATTAAGCTTGCCTTATACACTTAATTAATATTCTTGAGGTGACAGTCTACCAGTGAGCTGACTGTTTATGCGCATTTATAGCTCAGAACTATGATTTGTGTTTGTGAAACTAACAGAAGTGAGTTCAAAACTGGTCGCTATTTAAATCTTATATTTATTTTTTTAAAATTAATAAATATTAAAATTACCGACATTATACTACATTCCCGACCCATCTAGCGTAAAGCTCTTTAGAGAATATCTCTTGCACAGTGTATATAAATACGTTCATTAATTAATATTTAAATTATAATCAAGCCATTGTAGTACACGTCCAGCCTAGCGAACGCAAATATTTATAGTTGAGAATTAAACCTAGAGAGAGCACTAACAGTTACAAGGTGTACAGGATTAATGTTTTCTATTTGCATATGACGTATATAAGTAAATTTTCTTTAATATCAGTTGCGTATAATTTCAATTTATCAATAAGATCAGCGATATAATTACTTTGACCAATACAAAACAGCAATGAACACTGATCACTTCAATTTTTAAAGTTTACTTTTACTCCCCCTCTTCCGACTGCCAATTTTTGGAGGTCCAAAAAACGTATTTTTTTAAAGCATTAACATGTACGTTTTTCACAATTTTTAAACATGACTGATTTTCCAAGATGACTGATTCATAAGTAATCACTAGTGTTGTAACCAAAAATACTTATAACTGTTAAAAGTTTTATTTTACAATATAGTATTTTGACAAAGAGAATTAGAAATCTTTATCTGTCTTAGAAGTCTTTGTTAACCACTTTTATAAGATATTTTAACACTTTAAGTACAGTGTTTGTTTCCAACTGTTTGCAACATTTACAAACAGTAAGTCTTTGTTTATCATAGTTAGAAGACTATGCTTACAATATATTCTTCGTTTCCTACTGTTTAGATAATTTTAAATAAGTCTTTGTTTTTCATAGAAGAATATGCTTACAATACATTCTTCGTTTCCTACTGTTTAGACGATTTTAAATAAGTCCTTGTTTGTTACAGAAGACTATGTTTACAATATATTCTTCGTTTCCTACTGTTTAGACGATTTTAAATAAGTCTTTGATTGTCATAGAAGACTTTGCCTACAATATATTCTTCGTTTCCTACTGTTCAGACGATTTTAAATATTTTATTCATGAGAGTTAGAAGACTTTTCTTACAATATATATACTTCGTTTCCTACTGTTTAGACGATTTTGAATAAGTCTTTGTTTATTATAGAAGACTATGCTTACAATATATTCTTCGTTTCCTACTGTTTAGACGATTTTAAATGTCTTTTTTCATGAGAGTTAGAAGACTTTTCTTACAATATATACTTCGTTTCCTACTGTTTAGACGATTTTGAATAAGTCTTTGTTTGTTATAGAAGACTATGCTTACAATATATTCTTCGTTTCCTACTGTTTAGACGATTTTAAATGTCTTTTTTCATGAGAGTTAGAAGACTTTTCTTACAATATATACTTCGTTTCCTACTGTTTAGACGATTTTAAATGTCTGTTCATGGCAATTAGAAGACTTTGCTAACAATATATTCTTCGTTTCCTACTGTTTAGATGATTTTAAATGTCTTTGTTAATAACAGTTAGAAGACTGCTTACAATATATTTTTCGTTTCCTACTGTAAATACGATTTTAAATAAATCTTTGTTTGTCATAGAAGACTTTGCTTACAATATATTTTTCATTTCCTACTGTTTAGACGATTTTAAATACGGCTTTGTTGGTCACAGAAGAATTTGCTTACAATATATTCTTCGTTCCCTACTATTTAGACGATTTTAAATAAGTCTTTGTTTGTCATAGAAGACTTTGCCTACAATATATTCTTCGTTTCCTACTGTTTAGACGATTTTAAATGTTTTTTTCATGAGAGTTAGAAGACTTTTCTTACAATATATTTTTCGTTCCCTACTGTTTAGACGATTTTAAATAAGTCTTTGTTTGTCATAGAAGGCAACGTTTCCTACTGTTTAGACGATTTTAAATAAGTCTTTGTTTGTCATAGAAGACTTTGCTTACAATATATTCTTCGTTTCCTACTGTTTAGACGATTTTAATTAAGTCTTTGTTTGTCATAGAAGGCAACGTTTCCTACTGTTTAGACGATTTTAAATAAGTCTTTGTTTGTCATAGAAGACTTTGCTTACAATATATTCTTCGTTTCCTACTGTTTAGACGATTTTAATTAAGTCTTTGTTCATGACAGTTAGAAGACTGTGTTGACAATATTTATATTTACAAGGCCGTGTTTACCCCAAATCTTGTTTACCATAGTTAGAAAACTGTGTTTACCAATGTAAGAAAATTGTTCACTGCAGTAGAAACATTTTACACACAACAGCAAATAACATTTATTAAAAAAATAGTTGACTTTGTTTACCATAGTTTTTACCCATCTTAAAAATGTTTCATCACTACACAAACGTACGTCAATAATAAGATTTTGATTATGACTATTTTATTTTCGACAGTTGGAAGACTAGGAAACTTATAACATCGTTAGCAAAGAAATATGTGTTCAAAGAAACTGCATGTCAAATAAACCATTTTTTGCACATCGTAGAACTTAACTGATGCTAACGTTCTTTACTTTAATTTACTATAAATATTACATAACCCGTTACTGTACTTTAAAAAATAATAAAAACAATTGCAGTTTAATTGTAAACATCTCTTACTTTCACAGATTAAACGGTATAATGCTGATTCGTTCAACCGATTAAAACCGTTTTAGTGCTTTTATGCTTTGTAATGTACTGAACTAAGTTGTCTGTCGCTGAGCAATTAATGTTGTTCTACATGAAGTGTTGTTTGTCTGCTCTGTTCTTGTGTTTGATACTTTACTTTGCTCCCTTGAGTCAAAACATTAACAGCTTCAGTTTGAAACGTTTACAAACGCATTTTGAAATACTTTGTTTAATTTTTCACTTTATTGTTGCGAAAAATGTCAAAACGTCCCGATTCTCTGCTTTGTTCGAGTTGAAATTTAATTTAGTAGTGCACGTTTATCCTGTACGACTTTTAGTTTTCCTTTGAACTAAAAAAAAAAATCATAAAATCTAATCATTCCATAGAGTAAAATCACGATAAACTAATAACGCTTATTTTTGCAACACGAATTTTTACTGGTTTAGATAAAGGACAGTTGTACAATTTAACTATGTATTTAATAATAGTAAACAATTTTCATTTGGTTCTTACAAATTTTAAAAATGTAGGCAATCGTAGGACTGGTCGACAGAAGTGACTACTTCTTTTGGAATGCCTGACTGTATACTTCTTTCACCGCAATTGTAATGTAGGTAATAAAATTTATAGTCGATTTTCGAAATCATGACTACGTTTATTTCAGTTTAATATATTTCTAAATACAATATTATATGGTATTACGGTTTTTTGCCAAGACATAGATTTTTGCTACTCGACACTAGAATAGGCTGTAACTGACCATGGGAGAAGCACAGAGTCCCAAATGTATTCCTGCTACACTTAATATCTGACCCTGTGACTTATTGTCATTGTAAATGCCAACTTCAATGGAAACTGCAATGTTTTAATTTAGAAAGGCAGGTTGTTTGGAATTATAAAGATTGTTTCAATTAAAATCATTGCAAATGTAAGCTTATAAACAATAATTTTATAATAACAGGAATTCAGATTTTTAAAACGGAAATACATCTATGTCCATATCAGGTACCTAAACCATGTTCATTTTAAATTTCATCTCAATCGGTCCAGTAGTTAATGTGTGATTGAAAAACAAACAAAAACACACACATAAACTTTCAAATTTAAAATATTATATTAAGAAGTATAAAATATTATTAAAACGTTACTGTTGTAGCCTACAGTTAACACATGTGACAAAACTGAATACTACATAATTCAGTCGCACTGGGTAAGTAGTATAATGGCATTTAAATATTTATTATTCACACCTATCAATATATAATAACGTATAAAACGTCACTGTTACACAGTTAACACGTCATAAAACTAAATACTAAATAAAGTTGGCCTGGGTTAGTAGTATAATTGAGTTTAAAATAATTGAAATATTTATTATTCACACCTACCAATATATAATAAACGTATAAAACGTCACTGTTACACAGTTAACACTTGACACAAAACTAAATAATTAAGTTGGACTGGGTAAGTAATATAATGGCGCAAACATACAAGTTTTCACTTCAAAAATACATTTTAAAACAAAAATATACATAAGAGCGTGATGTGTGACGGCAAGCTGATTTTTCCCCGTGCAAAATATACATCCATACCCCGCCATAAGAAGTAGTCACTTCAAAAAAATAATAAAATTTTATGAAGTAGTCACTTCATAAAAAAATTAAAAACCGAAAGGACGTTCGACGGACTTAATATAGAGATACAGATTGTACGACCGAATTAAGGAATAAGACTTTATTGTAATAAACGTTTTGCAAACAGGAGTCTGTAATATTGTCAAACATTGTAAACATAAAATATTACAGTTTTAAAACTGTAAAACCATCATTAAATTGTACTTTGCGTAGTATTATAGAAATACGTTCTTGTTGGTTATAAAATACCTGTAGACAAAATAAAAAGAATACTAAAAACAACTTTTAAAAAAGTAGTTCTTATGAAACCAGCGTAAACAAAATAGTAATCTTTAAGTTTCTGTTAGCTAAGTAATGAAGACTAAAACGCGATCTTTAGTCAGAAAACAGGGCTACCATTATTTATTCAGTGGGGTTCCCCCTTCCTCAGTTTGGGAAAGGATCAAGCAAGTCACGCAGAAACAAGCTGTCGGGTCCCGTGGGGGTACGCACAGCTCGTCAGGTCAGGTTCTCCTACCTTGCTGACAGGTTTGACAGAATGGTTTTGTTCAATAATTGCAACAGTAACCGCCAGATGTATCGATGCTAATGACGTCACACGATGTGACATTTTGTTACAGACGGTACGGTGTTTTATTTATTTGTGGACAGTTTAAATGTACATTTACTGTACATTTAAGCAAAATGTGCACTTATATACGCAAAATGTACACTTACTATACGCAAATGAATACACTTACTTGTACAAACAAAATGTACGCTTATTTGTATAAGCAAAATTTACACTTACTTGTACGAGCAAAATGTGCACTTATTTGTACAAGTAAAATGAACACTTACTTGTATGAGCAAAATGTACACTTACTTGTAAAGCAAAATGTACTCTTACTTGTACAAGCAAAATGTACACTTACTTGTACAAGTAAAATGTACAGTTAATTGTACAAGCAAAATGTACACTTACTTTTACAAGCAAAATGTACACTTACTTGTATAAGCAAAATGTACATTTACTTGTATAAGCAAAAATGTACACTTACTTGTATAAGCAAAATGTACTCTTACTTGTACAAGCAAAATGTACACTTACTTGTACAAGCAAAATGTACACTTACTTGTACAAGCAAAATGTACACTTACTTGTACAAGCAAAATGTACACTTACTTGTACAAGCAAAATGTACACTTGTACAAGCAAAATGTACTCTTACTTGTACAAGCAAAATGTACACTTACTTGTAAAGCAAAATGTACTCTTACTTGTACAAGCAAAATGTACACTTACTTGTACAAGTAAAATGTACACTTAATTGTACAAGCAAAATGTACACTTACTTTTACAAGCAAAATGTACACTTACTTGTATAAGCAAAATGTACATTTACTTGTGTAAGCAAAAATGTACAATTACTTGTATAAGCAAAATGTACTCTTACTTGTACAAGCAAAATGTACACTTACTTGTACAAGCAAAATGTACACTTACTTGTACAAGCAAAATGTACACTTACTTGTACAAGCAAAATGTACACTTACTTGTACAAGCAAAATGTACACTTGTACAAGCAAAATGTACTCTTACTTGTACAAGCAAAATGTGCACTTACTTGTACAAGAAAAATGTACACTTACTTGTATAAGCAAAATGTACACTTACTTGTACAATCAAAATGTACACTTACTTGTATAAGCAAAATGTACGCTTACTTGTATAAGCACAATGTACACTTACTTGTATAAGCAAAATGTACACTCACTTGTATAAGCAAAATGTACACTTACTTGTAAAGCAAAATGTACTCTTACTTGTACAAGCAAAATGTACACTTACTTGTACAAGTAAAATGTACACTTAATTGTACAAGCAAAATGTACACTTACTTTTACAAGCAAAATGTACACTTACTTGTATAAGCAAAATGTACATTTACTTGTATAAGCAAAATGTACACTTACTTGTATAAGCAAAATGTACATTTACTTGTATAAGCAAAATGTACACTTACTTGTAAAGCAAAATGTACTCTTACTTGTACAAGCAAAATGTACACTTACTTGTACAAGTAAAATGTACACTTAATTGTACAAGCAAAATGTACACTTACTTTTACAAGCAAAATGTACACTTAATTGTACAAGCAAAATGTACACTTACTTTTACAAGCAAAATGTACACTTACTTGTATAAGCAAAATGTACATTTACTTGTATAAGCAAAATGTACACTTACTTGTAAAGCAAAATGTACTCTTACTTGTACAAGCAAAATGTACACTTACTTGTACAAGTAAATTGTACACTTAATTGTACAAGCAAAATGTACACTTACTTTTACAAGCAAAATGTACACTTACTTGTATAAGCAAAATGTACATTTACTTGTATAAGCAAAAATGTACACTTACTTGTATAAGCAAAATGTACTCTTACTTGTACAAGAAAAATGTACACTTACTTGTACAAGCAAAATGTACACTTACTTCTACAAGCAAAATGTACACTTACTTGTACAAGCAAAATATACACTTACTTGTACAAGCAAAATGTACACTTGTACAAGCAAAATGTACTCTTACTTGTACAAGCAAAATGTGCACTTACTTGTACAAGAAAAATGTACACTTACTTGTATAAGCAAAATGTACACTTACTTGTACAAGCAAAATGTACACTTACTTGTATAAGCAAAATGTACGCTTACTTGTATAAGCAAAATGTACACTTACTTGTATAAGCAAAATGTACTCTTACTTGTACAAGCAAAATGTACACTTACTTGTACAAGTAAAATGTACACTTAATTGTACAAGCAAAATGTACACTTACTTTTACAAGCAAAATGTACACTTACTTGTATAAGCAAAATGTACATTTACTTGTATAAGTAAAATGTACACTTACTTGTAAAGCAAAATGTACTCTTACTTGTACAAGCAAAATGTACACTTACTTGTACAAGTAAAATGTACACTTAATTGTACAAGCAAAATGTACACTTACTTTTACAAGGAAAATGTACACGTACTTGTATAAGCAAAATGTACATTTACTTGTATAAGCAAAAATGTACAATTACTTGTATAAGCAAAATGTACTCTTACTTGTACAAGAAAAATGTACACTTACTTGTACAAGCAAAATGTACACTTAATTGTACAAGCAAAATGTACACTTACTTGTACAAGAAAAATGTACACTTACTTGTATAAGCAAAATGTACACTTACTTGTACAAGCAAAATGTACACTTACTTGTATAAGCAAAATGTACGCTTACTTGTATAAGCAAAATGTACACTTACTTGTATAAGCAAAATGTACACTCACTTGTATAAGCAAAATGTACACTTACTTGTAAAGCAAAATGTACTCTTACTTGTACAAGCAAAATGTACACTTACTTGTACAAGTAAAATGTACACTTAATTGTACAAGCAAAATGTACACTTACTTTTACAAGCAAAATGTACACTTACTTGTATAAGCAAAATGTACATTTACTTGTATAAGCAAAAATGTACACTTACTTGTATAAGCAAAATGTACTCTTACTTGTACAAGCAAAATGTACACTTACTTGTACAAGCAAAATGTACACTTGTACAAGCAAAATGTACTCTTACTTGTACAAGCAAAATGTGCACTTACTTGTACAAGAAAAATGTACACTTACTTGTATAAGCAAAAATGTACACTTACTTGTATAAGCAAATCATTCACGCTACGCGGCTGTCACGCTGAAACGTGAAATTAGAATTTCGGAGAACTAAAACATTACCCAACGACTGAATTATGAAGGTCGATTAAATTACAGAATTTTTAAAGAAATTTTAAAAATAAAAATGCTAACATAAGACGATTTTTAACATCTATTGTGTTCGTGAAAATTGTAAACGAATTTTATTGGTACCTACACTTTTCCCAAAAACAATTTTCGCGCGTAATTTCAATTTTGTTAATCGAATTGTTCGTTTACGAGATGTTTAATGTTTCGAAATTCGCTTATTATTTAAATACTGGAGACTTTCAGTATTACATATAAGATAAAAATAGTCAGCCAATAGTTATGGCAAGAGGTATTGACCCATCATGTGATGAGCAAGCTATTGCTGAACATTTAAAGAATAGAAAATTTGCAATTAATGAAGTTATAAATATTAAAAAGAGAGAACGAACAGGTAATGATGCACATTGAAGACCACTTCCTCTATTTATGCTAGTCTTCAATAAAACAGAAGACATTACAAAGATATATGAAATTGATCAGATATTGGGCCATTACGTAAGTGCTCTGCTATAATTCCACAGTGTAAGAGATGCCAGCGGTATGGTCATATCCAGGGGTTTTGTAATAATAATCCAAGGTGTGTCAAGTGCGCGGGTCATCACTACACAAATAAGTGCGAGAAGTTAAGAAGCAGCCCAGCCAAATGCTTCAACTGTGGAGGAGCACATCCTGCTAATTATCGTGGTTATATGGTAGCCAAAATGGCCCAAAAACACAAAGATGATGCTAAGCGTGTACAGAAACCGAATGATATGAGGAAACCAAACACTAAAGGAGTGAAGCAAAGTATTAGGCGAGCTATCACTTTACAGGAGCCAGAAAACCCCGTGTTGCCAGTAAGTAATGAGCCTGTAATGAGGCGACTCACGCTGGAAAGGTCCTTTGCTCAAGTTATTAGGCGCAGTAAACCTGACTGAGAAAGAGAATTCTCTGACTCCAGTAATGCCTGTATTTATAAATGTTAACGGTTTTAGTACTACACGAAGTATAATGGAAGTTTTGTGATCGTGGAAAATCGACCTTCGATTTAGATGGATATACGTTCGTTTTATCATCGAGAGGTCAAAAGGTTTTCTGCTCAATTGTAGCGATAGGGGAAGGAAATAGCTCAGTAGTGTATTTAAATACCGTGCCTTTAACAACGCAATATATGTAGACCTTCCCTCCTACAGTTCCCCACCACAAACTTATCCGCTTCTCCTTTAAGCGTCACGATAAAACAAACGACGTATACAGTATACCCGTTTTAAGTCACGTGGTTAAGAAATAAGTGGTCCTGAATGATTGCATATTGCCTGAGACTAAACGAATTGACAAATTTCGATAAAAAAGACTACATACGTGTTTCTCCGGACAATGTTTTTAATTTTTCGACAATTCTGAAACAGATCAAATAAAAACAATAAAAGGACTACTTACATATTCTTCGGCAGGATGTGCTCTGAACTCTCTAGCGAACACATCCAGGATCTTCTCCCCAACCCATCTGCCTTTCGTAAACGTTGTGAAGGTGAAATAGTAAGGGTAGACTTTCCGTAGACCTGAAATGTAAAACAAAATTAAATGTAGGAAGTCAGAGTATTAAGCCGTGTTATATTACTTTTATTAATTACATGACTAACGTAATTTCACGTTGTTGGTTGTTGGGGAAGAAGTTGTAGATGCACAAAATAAATTACTTAGAGGGTGATCGTGCCACTTTTTGGACTAAAACAATGGCGCATCAAGCCTAATAAAACAAAATCTTTACATGTATATTTAGAAACAGGAAATGTGATTATAAGCCATTATATATTAATCGACATATACCGCAAAATATCTTGGTATGACCCTTGACGTCGAGCTGCGCTGGAAGGAACACGTTAAGAAAATAACACAAACTAGGCTGAACTAGAACTGAAGAAAATGCATTGGTTGATTGGAAAGTCAAAATTGTGAATGAATAATAAACCGCTGCTACACAAGCAAGTATTAAAACCAGCATGGTTATATGGTGTACAGTTTTGGGGTTGAATCAAGAATTCTTTTTTGGTGTTTAACGTCTGACTATTTTGCACACTTGGGCTAATGCAGAATATGGGACGATTTATAGCGTATGAAAATGCCAAGCCCTCGCCAGGAATCGAACCCGGGTCCTCGGGGTGAAAGCCTACTACGCTGTCAACTAGGCTACCGAATCAAGAAGTCTAATATTAAAATTAATCAGACTTTTCAAAAACGAAGTACTAAGAGCTGTAGTGAAAGCTCCTTGGTACCTCAGTACTGATACCATTTACAGTGAATTGAAGATCAAATAAACACAAGTTGAAATACAAAAGCAAGCCAAAAAACAAGACTCCATCAACAGCAAAATGTTGAAGTGGTTCAGCTGCGTGACAACGCAGAGCCTTTTGAGTTGGTTTAGCGTTCATAGAGTTGCACTATATGTGATCAGATTTATTGAACATTAGCCGCCTCGGTGGCCTAGTGGATAGCGTACTAGCAATGAATACAGAATCTATAGTAACATAAAATTTCACAGTAATAAAATTTATCCGTTTTATAAATATTTTCAAAACTTAAAAAAATCAATAATGTCAGTTTTTAACAAAAAGAATTACATGATAATAAAAATATAAGAATAATGAGTAATTGATGAGGCTATTTTATAGTGATAAGACTCTGTAAATGAACTTTACATTATAACCTGTGTTGAGTACATCTCCCGCCTGTCTGAATATTACATTCGTTCTAAAAACGTTGTTGTATTGTTCCTGCAAACATGCAGTCGTTCTTTTGTAACGCTTAACGTCTCTTCTTAGTACAAAAGAGCGAATCCATATCTGGAGGAACGTTACAACTTGCTTTGGTAATTAAGGTTATCTGAAGCGCGTCAATACACGTAAGAAATGTAGGGAGTTTAGCCTACCCAACACAGTGACGACATTCCTGGCAGAAACAAAGTTTATTTTAACACAAGATAGGACCAACAAGTTCTCGAAATCGATCGGTGAAAATTTATTGACAGTACAATAGTCAATAGACAGTACTACCTTATTTTCCTTCAAAATTACTCTCCTCCTGCATGTACACACTATAGATTCTGTATTCATTGGTACTAGGTTTTCACCCCGAGGACCCGGATTCGATTCCTGGCGAGGGCTTGACATTTTCATACGCTATAAATCATCCCATCGTCTGCATTAGCCCAAGTGTGCACAATAGTCGGACGTTACACAAAAAAAAAAAAAAATTTATTGGACATTGACAATAACCTTATAAACCGTTATTTATTTATTAGGTAATAAACTGCTGGTTAACCAATAAAACTGGCTTATGTATGAACATTAATAAAAAAAACTAATACAATTAAAATATCGTAATATTATTATACAGATACTAGCCCGTGCATCGCTATGTGTTTTAAATCGGCGAAGAAAATTTTGTAATCACGAAAATGTACAGTAACTGTCAATGAAAAATGCTGAGGTTGTATTAAATCAAACAAAACAACAATCGAATCACATATGCTTTATATACTGTATTTGAAAAGATCAAAGCAAATGTATGAACCACTTTCAACGTGTATCGGTTAATTTGAAACAAATAATAGAATGATCGGTCGGTAACACAGTAATTCTGGCAGACCATATATAGAGAGCACATATGGTACCGCATACAGCTGTATTGCGGTAATTAAGCAGGTAATACTTCGATCTGACGATGGAAATTGCAAAAAATCCTCCCCCGTATATAACGTATGTATGCAAAATTTCATGACAATAAACGTGATAGTTTATCTCTCTATACCGGACATACATTTAATATTTAATTTTAAAGTTTTATTTTAATCTTTAAATAAATTAAATTAACTACAACAAAAACTACTTTGCAGTTGAGATACAAGTCAATAATTAAAGTCAAATAATTAAAAAAAATATTGTTACTATAAATGAAGAATGATCTCATAAATTTTTGTTAACATTATTAATTTTAATTTTCCTGTTTGTAAAGCTAATTTAAAAATAACCCAATAAGGGGAATCCCAATGTTTTTCGATTTGTTTAGAGACAAACTGAATTTCAGTAACAAATTCTTAACTCAAGTAAGAGCATCAAATTCTTTTACTAATACTTATTTACAGCAAACAATTTTGAGATATCTTTTGGTAGCGTCCGAAGAGACATTTTTGAGTTGATTGATCTTTTAAATTATATTTAAGCCTCCTTTTTTCAATATTTATCAAAAATTAGAAATTATATACATAGATTTAACGTTAAATGAATTGAATGATTTATTATTATTGCACTGCGATCTTGTAGATCTGGTGTGCCCCCTTTCTATATTCGAGTTCTCAGTTACAGTGCCTTCTCTAACCATAGTCTCATAAAGTCTACGATTTGGAGAGCATTCAAGGTGGGTAACACTTCTAACTTGTGACTTCCCAGTTTGTGCCCGAGGTGTTTGCTCTGATCTATTTTTCTTTTCATTATTGTAACATAGCCACCGGACCACATATTCAAATGATTAGAACTATATACCCATTCTTCCCGTCAGTGGTCTATCAACTCACCTCATAAAGGCTACCGCGGTTTCGAAACTTTATAGTTTCATCTTCAGGCCATACAAAATGTTAAATCCCTCTGTCGAGGTCGTCACAAAGTCAAACAAAACATTAAAAACATTAGTGTTTGTGTCGTACGTGTTTAATGTTTTGTTTGATTTTGTGACGACCTCGACAGAGGGATTTAACATTTTGTATGGCTTGAAGATGAAACTATAAAGTTTCGAAACCGCGGTAGCCTTTATGAGGTGAGTTGATAGACCACTGACGGGAAGAATGGGTATATAGTCCTAATCTATTTTTCTCCTTTACTCTTGACCCTAATCACGGAAATTGTACCCCATTCGGCCAGCCTTTTGTTGTGTGGTAAATTCCCGCTAATTCTGTTTATATTCTTACTAATGTTGTTACCATGAGTAGCCAAAGACAGAGCCCGCATGCATGGGTAAAGCTTTTATTTCTTACTCACCATTCTCAATGTAGTAAGAGGTCTCGTTGTAGCGATCATCCGTGAAGCCGGGCCTTTTTGCTTTCAACGCTTTCGTCTCTAGCTTGGCCTGAAACCAAAATAAATACAATGTAACACTTCTACTGCATAGTCTACATAAATATGCACTCAGATTAGTACTAACAGCTAAAGGCACTGTACTCTTGGCAGATCTTGAAAGGCCAATGAGCTGGAGTTAATTGAACTGTTCCACACGATTATAATTTGTCCGTGCAATGTGGAAGGAGTGAAATGTGTTTATTTGCAGAAAAGCGGTAAAAAATACCGCCTCTGAAGCCACTTTATGGCAAGGCTGCACGAAAGCCGCGTGTTTCGAATTATTTTGGCTACAACTACTTTGTACAAAGAGAGTTAATACGTGAAGAAACTAATCTGTTACAGTGTCCTGTTCGCCAAAACTTTGGAACCTGTCGCGGCACGTCGCTGTTAGGTAACGCTGCCAAGTTTATGTCTTGACAGTCCATCAGTACAACTGCTGTATTACTGTTACAGGATATTCAGTTCTTTATTTGCTTGTTTGTCTTCAAATAGAAACGAGCTTGTGATGTTTACTTTAAAAATAAACAACAGTACAGCATTACCGAACGTTTTTTGTAATAATCCAACAAGTTGTCCGATCAAATAATAAACAATGGAAACCGTATTTTAAAAATATATAAAAACATAAACAAGATTCTGTTTCGAATTCGAAATTTCGCACTAAATCTATATTTTTGCTAAACTATTTAGAGTAATATTCTCCTTTATACATTCAATCTATAACAACAATTGTACTTCCTTTAACGTGAGGTGAGTACTTAGAAACAAATGCAAACACAAGAAGTTTTATTCACTTAACTCAAAACGATATTTTTTTTGTTATTTTAATGCAAAAAGCACACAAGGCTATTATCGCCTCCATAAATGTAAGTGTGAGTGTAAAGTCTTAAAGTCGTAAGTGTAGTGTTGCAAGTGTAAGTGTGTGTTAGACTCGGGTACCGCGAGGAACGTCCGATATCGAGTAAATTTTCTTTGATAAACTAGAATGAAGTTAATCTGATCAATATGTTATTCTGTATATCTAGTTTTATTTGTTCTATGTAATACAGTTTTATGTTTTCTGAACATCTATGTTATTCTGAATATTGACTTTTCTACTTCTGTACAGCGAGCTTTTGTTTTTGTGAATATCGTCTTTTCTACTTCTATACAGCGAGCTGTTTTAGTGAATATCGTCTTTTCTACTTCTATAGAGCGAGCTTTTGTTTTAGTGAATATCGACTTTTCTACTTCTATACAGCGAGCTTTTGTTTTTGTGAATATCGTCTTTTCTACTTCTATACAGCGAGCTTTTGTTTTTGTGAATATCGTCTTTTCTACTTCTATACAGCGAGCTTTTGTTTTAGTGAATATCGACTTTTCTACTTCTATACAGCGAGCTTTTGTTTTTGTGAATATCGTCTTTTCTACTTCTATACAGCAAGCTTTTGTTTTAGTGAATATCGACTTTCTACTTCTATACAGCGAGATTTTGTTTTTGTGAATATCGTCTTTTCTACTTCTGTACAGCGAGCTTTTGTTTTAGTGAATATCGACTTTTCTACTTCTATACAGCGAGCTTTTGTTTTTGTGAATATCGTCTTTTCTACTTCTGTACAGCGAGCTTTTGTTTTAGTGAATATCGACTTTTCTACTTCTATACAGCGAGCTTTTGTTTTTGTGAATATCGTCTTTTCTACTTCTATACAGCGAGCTTTTGTTTTTGTGAATATCGACTTTTCTACTTCTATACAGCGAGCTTTTGTTTTTGTGAATATCGACTTTTCTACTTCTATACAACGAGCTTTTGTTTTTGTGAATATCAACTTTTCATTTTTTTTCTGAATATCTACTTAAGTTGTTTCATATAAAACAGTATTCTGCTATTCTGACTTTCTACTTTTGTAATTCTACATAGCAAAATTTTATATTAGTCAGAGTATCTACATACTCTTATTCTACATCTTCAAAAGCTATTTCTATACTCTACAGAAATAGTTTTTAAAGATAGAGGTTCTCCGAAACGCGTCAACGAAAGAAGAATTGACGAAGCTAGGGAAGGCAGATTATTATACTGAACATAGTGACAATAATTCGAGCAGAAAAGAAGAATATAAAAAGAATTTCAACTTGCTTAGTGTTCATTACTGATATTTTATACGTAATAATTACATGTTATATTACTTCCAGTTTCAAGGTTTGAAAAAAATATTCTAGCTATACTAATGTTATTTATAGCTATAAATAACATAATATTTTATCTCGTAGGCTATTTCCCAAATCGAGTAAATATTTCATAATATAATTACCATTCGTTTTTGACTATAATTACAGCGACATCTGTCCGATAGATGTCAAAAACAATTGTATTTAATTAGCACATAATGAAAAACACAGAAACTTTGTGTAAGAATCGTCTAATACACATTCAGTACAATTTCGTAATATAACCAGTTGTACGCTGTATTTAATTTGACGTGTTTCTTAACGCTGTATAATCTAAAGTTAGTTTTAAGTCTTAAAGTTAGTCTAAAAAAAAAACTGTGCAAATCTACATTTTAATTCGGATCTTAACGAGAAAAATTGGCGCGTAACACAAGAAAACATTCTAACAAAACACCTTGCTCAACATTGCTCAATAGAGATGATAAAACTAAGTTTACAGTATAAATATGTTGTCGGATGATTTTCGTAAACTTAAAATGAAACTATGCAAATATGAAGATACATAAAGTTACTACGAAAATATGAAGTGAACATAAAGTTACTAGGAAAATAGGAAGTGAACATAAAGTTACTAGGAAAATATGAAGTGAACATAAAGTTACTAGGAAAATATGAAGTTACATAAAGTTACTAGGAAAATATGAAGTGAACATAAAGTTACTAGGAAAATATGAAGTTACATAAAGTTACTAGGAAAATATGAAGTGAACATAAAGTTACTAGGAAAATATGAAGTTACATAAAGTTACTAGGAAAATATGAAGTGAACATAAAGTTACTAGGAAAATATGAAGTGAACATAAAGTTACTAGGAAAATATGAAGTTACATAAAGTTACTAGGAAAATATGAAGTGAACATAAAGTTACTAGGAAAATATGAAATCACATGAAAATTACATTGTGATTAAATTGTAACGTGTACAAATTGCTATGAACAACTTAAATTTAAATTTATGTTTACAGAATACAGTTTTTGAGCGATATTGTGAATATATTTCATTGCGTAATTTTTTTATTTAGTTAAAGTGCACGAATGAATCTGATAAACACTTGCGTGAAGTGCATACAATTTGTATGAATAATTTTAATTTTTTCCGGAGAACTCTTTTTTATAATTTGACTAATGAGATATATTTTTAATTTATGTAATTTTTGTGGTAATGCTGTCAAAAAAAACTATTTAACAATTAATTTCAATAACAAACCATATAAAAAAAATTTTCATTATACAATAAGGCCTTGTCTTCCAACTTACCAAGGACACATACAACAAGAAGTCCCTCTCCTGGAGTACAAAGATAAGGCATTATCATACGGTAATTAAACCATAAGCCTTATATGCAGCTGAGACATTATCTCTCACAACCCAGGGCCCACTTGAAAGGCTGGAGATCAAAGAAAGATATTACAAAAAATCTTAGGCCCCAAATTCCGTAACAACCAATTACTCCACATCAGTAATGAAGCTCTTTACCAAAAAACTGAAACACTATCAGACACAATAAGAAAAAAGGAGAATTGATTTTTATGGGCACATCCTCCGAATGGACAAAAATAGACTAACCAAAAAAATATCTGACTACTTTCGCAGTAGAAGAGCCAAACCACTTTGGTTTAGAGAAACGGAGAAAGACATAACAGAACTACAAATCACTGACACTATGCTCATGGACAGAACAGCCAAAACAATAACCAAGGACAAGAAGCAACGGTTCCAAGGCAAAGTCAAATCCAAGCGAACGATCCAAATCTCTGACGAAGAAAGAAAAGCAAGATCACAACGTATGAAGCAATACTGGGCTACGAGGAAGGCACAGAACATTGAGAAGTGATTGATTTAGTGTACCCCAAAGTTGGGTGAAACAAATAAAGAGAGAAGATACCTTGTCGTTGGTTGTAAATTTACATGAGTGTATCTCCCCCCCCCCAAAGTAGTCTGTGTCTAGGGGGGTTGTTTTTACCAAGGGGGTGTCTGTACCAAGTGTTGTTTTTCTTCATAGGAAGCAATAATGGTCGTTAGTTTATTATCATTTGTTCAAGGGTATTACTTGTCGGGAGTTTTGATTTTTGCCACTTTGTTATTGAGTTATATTACATTCATACCTGTAATTGCTATGAACAACTTAATTTAAATTTATGTTTACAGAATACAGTTTTTGAGCGATATTGTGAATATATTTCATTGGATAATTTTTCTTATTTACACAAATTAGTATGCACTCCACGCAAGTGTTTATCAGATTCATTCATGCACTTTAACCAAATAAGAAAAATTATCCAATGAAATATATTCACAATATCGCTCAAAAAACTGTATTCTGTAAACATAAATTTAAATTTAAGTTGTTCATAGCAATTTGTACACGTTACAATTTACTCACAATGTAATTTTCATGTGATTTCATATTTTCCTAGTAACTTTATGTAACTTCATATTTGCATAGTTTCATTTTAAGTTTACGAAAATCATCCGACAACATATTTATAAACTGTAAACTTAGTTTTATCATCTCTATTGAGCAAGGTTGAGCAAGGTGTTTTGTTAGAATGCTTTCTTGTGTTACGCGCCAATTTTTCTGGTTAAGATCCGAATTAAAATGTAGATTTGCACAGTTCACGTATATTTCAGTAATGTTTTTGCACTGTACTTTTAAGTTTAAATATTTGAGAATATCGTACAGGCCAAGGTCTTAATTAGGTTAATTATTGATTTCGTCTGCTGAAATTGTTTTTTTTTTACGTAGCCTAAGGCGTATAAAAACATTGTACGTTATAGTATAGAACATACAGTGTATGTATTGTATAACATTGTATGTTATAATACATTGTTGTATTGTTTATAATACAATGTTTGTATTTTAAACATTGTAATAATTAGTTTATTCTGTTTGTTTAGATTGGATGGAATTTATTCCTAGAAATTCGTAACTGTTGTTTACATACGTACCTATTGTTTTTGGACAAAGTAAATAAAGACATAAAATATTTCCAATTAATTAAAAATCCGCTTCAGAGAACCTCTGGCAGACTTCACACTCTGTTCCACACATTAATCCACCGTCCTTGGGACGCTATAGTTAAATGTATTTTTAATCCGAGGCAAATGTTTTTCGACATGAAAAATAGAAATCCGTCGTAACAGGAACAATGCCGGGACCTAGATAGCGCTAGCTGCATATTTTTAGCCATACAGAATCTTTGCAGGGCGGAAAATAACTTGCAGGACTTGCACACTGTCCAAAGAATGCTTGGGCGGTCAAATTCTATTTGTTATTTCTAATTTTACAAACCATTTGCTCAGCCTTAAGGGCTATTAGAATGTAAATATTTCACATTACATTAGAAACGGTTAAATTTTGTACCACGGACGTGATATTGTTACTGTTTGTGGTTAATGCACTTGTATATTTTTGTCAAAAGCTGTAGCTTTGATTTTGAACTATATGCTTATCGTTATGCATCGTTGTGTTATTGTTTGCTAATGCCTTTGTATATTATGTTGAAAGATCGTGTGAAATAAGAGGATAGTTACACAACTATAATAATAAAGTTATATAATAATAACAATACTACGCCTAAATATAAACAAATATTTTTTAATAAAAAACGACATTATAAGATTTTGCTATTTTGCTATTTTTAATAGATAACTACTATTGAAATTTACAGTAACATGAAATTTATCCATTTTATAAATATTTCCAAAACTTAAAAAAATCAATAATGTCAGTTTTTAACAAAAAGAATTACATAATAATAATGAGTAATTGATGAGGGTATTTTATAGTGATAAGACTGTAAATGAACTTTATGACCTGTGTTGAGTACATCTCCCGCCTTTCTGAATATTACATTCGTTCTAAAAACGTTGTTGTATTGTTCCTGCAAACATGCAGTCGTTCTTCTGTAGCGTTTAACGTCTCTTTTTAGTATAAAAGAGCGAATCCATATCTGAAGGAACGTTACAACTTGCTTTGGTAATTAAGGTTATCTGAAGCGCGTCAATACACGTAAGAAATGTAGGGAGTTTAGCCTACCCAACACAGTGACGACATTCCTGGCAGAAACAAAATTTATTTTAACACAAGATAGGATCAACAAGTTCTCGAAATCGATCGGTGAAAATTCATTGACAGTACTATAATATTTTAACCTTATTTTCCTTCAAAATTACTCTCCTCCTGCGTGTACACACTTCTTTCAATTGTTGGAAACACTACTGAAGGCATTTTTGAAAATTCCGTTTAGATGCCTTGACACATTTCCCATACCTCTGCGAATCAGCGAAACGATGCACCTTCAATGTCATTTTCAGTCACGGAAAAAAGTAAAAATCAAGTGGTGCAAGGTCGGGAGAACAGGAAGGGTGTTCCAGAGGACATTGTGCTTGGCAAGACATTGTTTCACCAACAGCGATCAATGTGCAGGACATTATTAATCGTTCTCTGTCCACTTTTCAAGGTCGTTTTCATCTAACTGCATCTCATAGCCGTTTCAGGATCTTTTGTACAGGATGTGTTTAATGTTTTGACTTCAGGAATAAATTCGTAGTGAATCAAGCCCTTGTAAAAAAAAGTCATTTTCATGACGTTTTTGTTTTTAATTCAGCATATTGACATTTATTTCGTCTCAGGGTCGTAAAGGAAGCACCATGTTTTTTACCACAGGGTTATCACCGGTTTCCACTATTGAAAATGGCATTGAAAAGATATGTTTTGCTGTTTCGTTAAGAGGTGATGGAAATGCGACGAAGCGACTAAATGAAATTTCCCAAAATGGCGTTCAGGAGTGTTTCCAACTATCGTATGAACGGTGGAAGTGTATATACATGCAGGAGGAGAGTATTTTGAAGGAAAATAAAATAAAAATATTATAAATACTTTTAATAAATTTTCAGTTATCAATTCCGAGAACCAATACCTCGTACTGTATTTTGTAACTGTTACACCGTGTCAGAGCTACGTTACACGTTGCGATGTGCAACACTCGTTACACGTTGCGAAGTGCCAATAACACTTGGCTGGGCAATGGATCACGTCTAACAACTTGTGCACATTCCTGGCCAAGCAAAAGCACTAATACTGACGTTTCGTCTTTTCCAGTCATGCGCCATATGTGTCATCAGGCTAATAACAGCTGACAACAGACAACTGAGGTGTATGAACTGGACCGGTACCAAACGTTCAGATTTAACGAGATATGCGTTACTGATGCCTTTAAGTTACTGGACATCTTACGGTACTCAAATTTGTGATTTACTGACGACTCAAATTTGTGATTTACTGAACGACTCAAGTTTCTGATTTATTATTTATTAAGTATATATAATTATTTATTATTAATCCATTTATATTCATCTTCTTTTCTGCTAGGATTATTGTCACTATGTTGAGTATAATGATCTGCCTTCCCAAGCTTCGTCAATTTTACTTTTGTTGACGCGTTTCGGAGAACCTCCATCTTCAAAAACTATATCTATACTGGTCACCAATATTATGGCCCGTCCTATTTATACTATCTCCACCTCTATTCAACACGTGTACATTAAACCTGACGTGCTCGCTTCTGACTGGCTCCTTTCAAACTTTCTCTTCAACGGTCGTCCCTCCTGTTAATGTTTGAAAATTTTTAGATTTTTAAACGTAATATCTGCTTGCGACGATATCTGTTCATTTTTTATGTTTTCTCCCTTTAATTTAGCTTTAAAAATTTCCAAGTTCTCTAAAATGTTCATACGTCTTCCTTTTTCCGTCATAGTACTTTCATGGAGTTTTCTATTTCTCTATGTATGTGTCCTTCTTTTATTAAATGTGACGCATAATTTGAATCATTTTTGCCGTATTTGAATGATCTAACATGTTCTTTAAAACCTAGTTCTAAATGTCCTATGTAGAATGCCTCGCATCCACACTGTATTCTGTATACCCAATTCTTACTATATTAAAGTTAATTTATTCAATTTTAATAAGTTAAATAAGTGATAACCCACCTGTCAGCTAGACAGTGTATAAATGCTCGCAGTTATATATTTTTGGAGCAATATAAACGTGAAAAAATGAAAATAAACATAACCTAAAATTTTTCCAATCACGTTTTCCATGAAAATTATTATTTGTGCATGATTTTTCAACTATTAGCGGTTTTCAAATTGAATACGAACTATTAGAGCGGCCATTATGGGTAAAGCCCAGACACGATACACTGAAATGAGCGCCGATTTAGACTTTTGGGTTACGATTTGAGGGGTTGCTAATTTTTTTTATATAAAAGACATCCAGCATTGGTGGTAATATTACCGGTAAAGTGCACAAATCAGTTATTCTACAGATTATCTAGGTAATGTGCAGATTAACTAGAGTGATCCGTCAAAGTACCGAACATTTTTTCATTTCTCAAATTACCTAAGCAATCTGCACATTACCTACTGGGCAGTCGTAAAGTGAAAATACGATCTTTGCTGGAACAACAGCAATGTGTCTGTGTGCTTAAATTAACGTAATATTTATTTTCCAATACTAAAGAATCAATTTAATACAATCAAATAATCAACAAATTAGTTAACAGAATCAACCTTCAATTGACAAACTTTTGAACTTTTAACGATACGGAAGCCGTTAATGTGCATATTACTAGGTAAAATTCGGACAAACTGTTGATTCAGCACTTTATGGGGGCAGATCGGTTAATCCGCAGATTAGCTAGGTAATGTGTACATTAACGGCTTTCGTGCTTTTTGGAATTAATACAGTAGCATGTGGGTTTCTAAGTCCGCTATTAGACTATTAACGCATTTGTTATTACAGACCCCTGACTTTGATTTGTTGTAACGAACAAACATAATAAAATTTAATAAATTTAATTACACGGTTACCTTAATTGTTTTATCCTGAACAATTAAACACGTACAATATTTAATTAAGAATTATATACAATTTCTGGAGAGTAATAAGTTTTTAAAAAACGTTTTTATGATTTTACCAGGTCGACAGTTTTGAGGATAAAATATTCTTGGTAGCCTAGTTGACTAGTTGATAGCGTACTGGGCTTTCAACCCGAGACTATCGTCTGCATTTGCCCAAGTGTGCACAATAATCGGACGTTAAACAAACAAAAAAATCACCCCGAGGACCCGGGTTCGATTCCCGGCCAGGGCTTGGCATTTTCATATGCTATAAATGTTCCCATCGTCTGCATTAGCCCAAGTGTGCACAATAGTCGGACGTTAAACAAAAAAAATTCACCCCGAGGACCCGGGTTCGATTCCCGGACAGGGCTTGGCATTTTCATATGCTATAAATGTTCCCATCGTCTGCATTAGCCCCAAGTGTGCACAATAGTCGGACGTTAAACACAAAAAAAATTCACCCCGAGGACCCAGGTTCGATTCCCGGACAGGGTTTGGCATTTTCATACGCTATAAATCATCCCATCGTCTGCATTAGCCCAAGTGTGCACAACAGTCGGACGTTAAACACAAAAAAAATTCACCCCGAGGACCCGGGTTCGATTCCCGGCCAGGGCTTGGAATTTTCACACGCTATAAATCATCCCATCGTCTGCATTAGCCCAAGTGTGCACAATAGTCGGACGTTAAACACAAAAAAAATTCACCCCGAGGACCCGGGTTCGATTCCCGGCGAGGGCTTGGCATTTTCATACGCTATAAATCATCCCATCGTCTGCATTAGCCCAAGTGTGTACAATAGTTGGACGTTAACTATAAAAAAAAACCTGTAATATTCTGAATTCAACTGACATTTTTGAAATTTTTTTATTTATTTTATAGCCTACAGTTAATTTTTTTCTGATACAGGCCTGCTACTCATTCCGTTTGTAATATTAATCAAACGATATTTACATGTGCATAACCGATAAGATATCATTAGTATAAATATATCACAGAAGAAAATATTGAACAATTACTTAAATTATTATTGACAACTGACAAAAGAATTAATTACACGTAACTTGTAAGTTTAATGACTTTTAAGTAAATACTGAAATTGTTCTGGACTGGAAAATTGTTCTGTATTCTGGAAATTTGTAATGGGACTGTCTATTCGTGATTAATAAGTTAGCTTCGTAAAATATAGAAAATGTCTGATTTGTGATGCCGCGCATGCGCATCCATGATACCGTTTTGCCTAACAGTTAAAAGTGTTAAAATTTTCCACAAACAGCAAGTTTGAGCGCAAAATCGTTTTGCAATGTCAGAAGCCGGTTAAAAACTCTTTCTAAAGATACTTCATTTGTACGAACAGAATGTGTTGAGACAAAATGATGTTGACTCGAGAAATAATACATACGATTTTTACTTGAAAACGTTAATTTGCTTGTCATTATAATTCCTTTTAAAGATACATGTAGCATATTACTTCTTCTTCTTTTCGTTTCACCCTCTTTGGGGTACGCTGAATCAATCATTTCTTGCGCGCTGTACTTTTCTTTGTTCCCAGTAGCTCTTCATTCTTTCCGATCTTCTTTTCCTCTCATCTTCCGAAATGACAGGTTTAGGTCTTATTTTGGTTTTATCTTGGAATCTTATTCTTTCGTCCTTGGTACTTATCTTAGCAGTTTGGTCAAGCAGTGAATTTTCTGTAATTTTTAATTCTATTAGGTCTTTTTCAATTTCTTTAAACCAGTTCGGTTTTGTTTTTACGATTATGGAAAAAATCAAACACCTGTTTCGTCAATCTATTGGAGTTCATTCTAAGAAGATGGCCGTAAAAATTTATTCTCCTTTTTCTCATAGTATCTGACAGTTTTTCAATTTTCTTATAGAGAGCTTCATTTCTTATATATACTACCTTATTATCCTGAAATTTTGTTCCTATAATTTTTCTTAAGATTTTCCTTTCCGTTATTTCAAGCTTTTCTATCTGGCCTATGCGATTCATGGTTAATGTTTCTGCTGCGTACAGTGCTTCCGGCTTGATCACTGTTTTATAATGTTTAATTTTGGACCCCATGAAAGGGATTTCTTATTGTATGTTTCTTTCGTCAATTGGAAGGCCAATTCAAGTTTGTTTTTCCTAGATTCCATTGCCTTGCCTTCATCTGCATTCCAACTAATCCATTCATCAAGATATTTGAACTCTTTTATAATTTCTATTTTCTGTTCTTGGATTTTAAGGTATTTATTTGGGTATTTGTTGTTTGTCATGATTTTGGTCTTTTCAAAAGATATGTTTAGACCTATTTTAGCTGCTTGTTTCTTCAATTCAAGAATGTAGCATATTACTGTAATACAACTTTATTTTTAATACGGGATTTTTGAAACTGTAAATAACAAGTCTACATTATGATTATTGCGTTTTACCAGTATTTTAGCAATTAATGGACTGCGGTGAATGGTTTAATACAGACGGCGTGTTACTTGCGTGTTCGAAATTCTAACTCCAAAATAATTAAAACAAAACCCAAGATAAGAGTAAAGTTGCTTCCCCAAAGCAAATCGGCGACGATCGCATCGCCTATTTATAGCAGCGACTGCTGAAAGTTTGTAGTTTTCTGTGAAATTGTGCCAGAACTCTTCCTTTCAGAGCAACAAGATTTAGTCGTGTCCGCAGTACTTGGACAAGTACCAAAAACATACAATATCAGCTGTTCCTTGTTTTCGCGCGACCGTCTGTCTATCCGTAACGTATAGATTTTCTAAAAAATTTACGAAAAGCGAATTTTTTTAATTTTTACGTAGGTTATTTAAAACCATTCAACATCGAGTGAAACCAAAGTCTTCACATAACCTCAATTGTAGGCCTTTCAAACTTGGTTTCAGTACATTATTTTCTTATCTCATTTGCAGAGGTAAAATTAGGACCATAAGGTCCTAAATTACGGACCTGGAAGGAAATATTTACTTCCTCATAATATGCATGAATAATATGAATGTCATAATGAAAACAACAGAATTTCAGATTTTCATTGCTATAACGCTTTTCAGACCCATAGTCCTCCGCAGGGGGTGCAGACTAGCACCTATTGAGAGGATTTAGACGTCTCTCGCGGTACCCGAGTCTAACACACTTACACTTACAACACTAAACTTACATTTAGGCAGCGATAATAGCGTCAATGTGCTTTTCGCCTTAAAATAACAAAAAAGACCCATAGTTTAGGAAAGATTTTTGTTTGAAATTACGCATGTCTCTGCACATTAGCGGAGATTTATGGATGTAAAATTCCAGAGACTCGGGGAAAATTCCCTGGAAACATTTCCAGCGATATTCCAAAAATTAATAAATTCCAAAGAATTTAACTTTATTTTTGACATTTAGGTCGATAAAATATACCTAACATTATTAATTAAGCAGGTGCTGAAACCGGTTTGGACATATGGGATTCAACTTTGGGGATGTGCAAAGAAGACCAATAT
>CM040190.1:96431662-96439162 GCA_022606455.1 Callitettix versicolor
CAAGCCTGCAATGTAACTGAAGGAAACTTCCACCTGCCAGCTTCTTATATAAACTCCGAATAACACATACAAGAAGTGGTCTGAATAGCTGACCTAGATTAGCCCAGCTGATAAGGCCTAGATAAAAGACAAACCTACGCAACACATCATGCATACACCTAACGCTACACTTTATATTTACATTATCACTTCTACGAAAAACCTACACTTAACACTTACACTAAACACTTATACGAGGGGTTAGTGTAAGTGTTAAGTGTAGGTGTTTCGTAGAAGGTGTAAAGTGTAGCGTTAGGTGTTTGGGCTTAATCAGCAGGGCGCTATACGTCAGCTAGTCAGACCACTTTCTATTTTTGTTATTCGAAGTTAATATAAAGAGCTGGCAGATGAAGGTTTCCTTCAGTTTGACTTGAGACTTGAAATGGGAAGAACCTCGAAGTACGATTTTGGCGAAACATAGGAACGATGTTTCTTCCAGAAACAATTGTGTCGAACGGATGTACACTGGTTCTCAGTGTGATTCACATTTTTCCATCCGCGAAGAAATCGTTTATAACAGAAATTACATCTACATTTTAAGTCTCTATGTTGAGTATAATGATATGCCTTCCCTAGCTTCGCCAATTCTACTTTTGTTGACGCGTTTCGGAGAACCTCTATCTTCAAAAACTATTTCTATACTGATGACCAATATTATGGCCCGTCCTATTTATAATTTTCTAGGCACGAGGTGGAGATAGAAAATTATAAATAGGACGGGCCGTAATATTGGTGACCAGTATAGATATATTTTTTCGTAGATGGAGGTTCTCCGAAACGCGTCAACAAAAGTAGAATTGACGAAGCAATGGAAGGCAGATCATTTTACTCAACATAGTGACAATAATCCAAGCAGAAAAGAAGAATATAAAAAGAATTACATTTTAAGTTATTGAAAATAATATCGGCACGATGCTGTTTTTATAAAAACGAATTATCAAAAAAACATTCTCAGTTCAAAAAAGTGTACAATTCAAAAAATACCAGCTCTTATTTCATGTGCTGAATTTCGGTAATACAATGACTGCAGCTCAAATACTTCATTTCCAAATGAAAATTCGCAAACAAATATCACAAGGTAAAGGGGTGATCATCCCTTTGTACCGAACGTAAAACACTGTTTACACTTGGCTAGTTCAATGGTGCGAGGACCAGTTGAAAAATATCGCAACAGGTCTAAGCAACTCTGTGTGCCTACTCTAAGTACATATTTAGGTTTGTACAGATTTACCTAACAAGTAAAGTGTCACGTGTTTCGTCAGCTGATTGTTTATATAAATATAATACGTAAGGAAAGAATATGAAACGAAATAACTGAAAAACTTAATGTCAAATTTGGAGCAGGACTAGGTATATACATTATTAAACCATTCAAATTAGGTTTTTGCTAAAAAGTACATTCTATTTATATCGAAATAGTTTTAAAATCAGATCAAAGCAAATCTTCCTTAAAATAAAATAAAAAATATAACCGAGATAAAAGTGTTGGCAAAGGCCGTTAGTATAATGCTTTCTCAACTGAATATTTACAACATGCTGAATAATTTAATCCTAACTACTTTGAGAACAATACGAAATATTTGCACCAACAGAACAGAACGAATGCCTTCAATAAAACAGATAGTTTATAGTTACTTAAGGAGATTAAGTGTAAACAGCTCGTGCCAGAAAAGACAATCAGTTAAATTATTATATGTAAAACAAAAGCAGGCGAACATAAAAATAACAATACTTTACGTATCGCCGTAAACTATCTCGTTAATTTCCATTGTCTTCCGGAGAAAACCCGTAAAAAAAGAGCGTTTTGTTTAAAATCTGGAAGATTTTATAAATATTTGTTTTAGCGAAAACCACAAAATTGTTTGCAAATTTTTTTACAAACTAAGTAATAACAGTTAATTGGTACTTGTGCAACGGAAAGTGGCAAATTTTTAAATGAGAAAAAAAATTTTTATGCATTATATTTACCGAGTGTGGAAATTTTCACGAGTTGCAAATAGACACGTCACACATAAAATGTGTCCTACCAGTAATATTAAAAGTACTAATTCAACAATACAAATTTACTGTTCAAACACAGTTTTAGGTAACTTAAAATAAACAAAACGTTGCCAACTGAAACAAAGAAAACAAAAAATTTCCCTCGGATCTAACAATCACGCGCGTGTACTTTAATTATCTAAGCCTATTCTTAAAGCGTGTATTTTTCACCGAAGGGGGCAGACTAGCTGTACCTATTTAGAGGATTTAGACGTCCCTCGCGGTACCCGAGTCTAACGCACACTTACACTTACGACTTTAACACTTTACACTCACACTTACATTTAGGGAGGCGATAATAGCCTCAATGTGCTTTTCGCCTTAAAAAAACATCAAGCGTGTTTTAAATAATCAAAGAAGTTTACTAGTACAATATTCCCAGAATGTTATTTAATATGGACGTACTATAGGCCTATATGATTCATCGCACAGTGAACTTTCACAGGTAAGTTGTGTTAATGAAACTCAAATTTTATTTAGACATGTTCAAATTTGCGCACTGTTTTGGGCAGCAAAACGGTCACTTTGATTGCTATTGTAATAATATATATATATATATATATATATATATATATATATATATATATATATATAACAAGAGATGTATGTCGACGCACACAAAAATCAGACACTACAACACAGTCATAAAACCGGAGGTATTATATGCAAGCGAGACGCTAGCACTCCACACAAAAGCTACCACGGAGGGTATTTTGAAGGAAGAACGCAAAATCTTGAGGAAGATCCTTGGTCCGAGATTAACAGAAAATGGATACAGGTTGCACTCCCGGAAGACCACAGAGAAGATATCGAACCTGGCAGCAGATATCAGAAGAAGGAGGCTTCGTTTCTATGGACACATCAGTAGACTCCCAACGTGACTTGCCAACAGAATCCTTAAGTATATACAAGGTGTCAAATCAACAACGTCGTGGATCGCACAAGTCAGAATAGACCTACATGACGCAGGAATAGACTCAACAGATGTTGAAGACAGGCGCGCATACAGGAGAAAGATGCTCGGTTGGAAGGTCCCAGAGAATGAAATCCCAAAGAGAGCAGGGGTAAAATGGACGGAGGAGCGGAAGAGGATCAATGGGGACAGGATGAGGGAGGTGTGGAGGATTAGAAGGAACAAGACATGAGTCGGACTGCTTTGCGTGATCCAACAGGGTCTATGCGCAAATAATAATAATAATAATAATAATAATAATAATAATAATAATAATAATAATAATAATAATATATATATATATATAACTCTTAACAGGGTTATAAATAATTACACTTTGTTATTTTAAGGCGAAAAGTACATTGAGGCTACTATCATTTTCCTAAATGTAAGTGTGAGTGTAAAGTGTTAAAGTCGTAAGTGTAAGTGTGTGTTAGATTCGGGTACCGCGAGGGACGTCTAAATCCTCTCAACAGGTAGAGCTAGTCTGCACCCCCAGCGGGGATAAATAATTACAAAAATTATACACACTATACAGTAAAAGTATCATTAACAATAAATGTAAAGCCGAGCAGCCATTAAAGCGGAACTGCGCGGAGCGGAATGAAGATAGAAGACAACCGGAAGCAGAGTTCAGTCAGTTTACAGAATGCGTTTGTGTATTTTAAATCTAAATATTTAGGCCTACTTTATTGACTGTATCGCTAGGCAACGGTAACCTACGTGACGAGGAATAATAAATTTGTAGGCGTGGTCAGCGTGTTGGGGGAAGCAGAGTTAGCTTCAAACCCGAACTAGACCAACTCAAAGCTATGCGGAGACGGCCGAGTGGCGCCGCTTGACTCCGCTCAGCTTCGTTACGCTTTCAGTGGCAGCACTTACAACAACAATAGCCGCCTCGGTGGCCTAGTTGATAGCGTACTGGGCTTTCACCCCGAGGACCCGGATTCGATTCCAGGCCAGGGCTTGGCATTTTCATACGCTAAAAAACGCACTTGCAATAAAAACAACAAGTTATGTTTTGATCTACAACTTCGCTCCACATTTGGTGGTCACCCGTCCTACAATATACAATATTATGAGTATATACAATATACCCGTCCGTTATACAATATTAGGAGTATATACAATACACCCGTCCGTTATACAATATTAGGAGTATATACAATATACCCGTCCGTTATACAATATTAGGAGTATATACAATATACCCGTCCGTTATACAATATTAGGAGTATATACAATATACCCGTCCGTTATACAATATTAGGAGTATATACAATATACCCGTCCGTTATACAATATTAGGAGTATATACAATACACCCGTCCGTTATACAATATTAGGAGTATATATAATATACCCGTTCGTTATACAATATTAGGAGTATATACAATACACCCGTCCGTTATACAATATTAGGAGTATATATAATATACCCGTCCGTTATACAATATTAGGAGTATATACAATACACCCGTCCGTTATACAATATTAGAAGTATAACATGGATAACGGTTAACAAAACCTATGTTTTAAAAATAATTTTATTCTTTAAGAAACAATGTGCAAATTTTTCGATAAAACAGGAAAATTATAATTCCAAAGTTCAATATATTGCATTAAAGTATAATATTAAAAAAATACATGAAATTATAACAGACAAGCGTTTTTAACTTGTTAATTTAAAGCTTGCTTTTAATTACACAAAAAGATAGACGCCGTAAAGGACGCCTAACATAAAATGAAATTAACGAAACCGCGTGCAGAAAACAAAAGGTAATGAAAAGAAATGATAAATGAACGGTACACAATAAAACAGAGTAAGGCCAGACAAAACACAAATAAATAAAGCTTTCTTGAAACGTGCTACACGTTCGTATAAATGAAGACGCCACATATATTAAATAATGTCCACGTCTCGACGCTTTAGTCGCTGGCAACAAATTTTTGGCACACTTTGGCAACCTCGATCTGGAAAAATGTCTTTTGTAAGAATTTGTGTTGAGTCTTGTAACAGGTGCGAGCGCCCCAGTCGTATAATTCACGGCGGCGATTTGTGTCAAACTTAAAATTGGCGGTAGGAGCAGCCTTTGTGTTCTAAGTGGGTATACGGCCTGATTAACTGATTTGTTTTTAATTTTTCTGAAAATAGAGCTAGCACGCAAAATGGTTCGCATTAATTTTTCTGAAAATAGAGCTAGCACGCAAAATGGTTCGCATTAATTTTGTATGGCAGTTTTGAAATTGAACCGAGAACTTCGATATGGACTTCTTACTCTTAGTTTTTTTCAATTGTTTACTGTTTTTTTTTGTTTTTGTATTTTAAGGCGAAAAGGACATTGAGGCTATTATCGCCTCCCTAAATGTAAGTGTAAGTGTAAAGTGTTAAAGTGTAGTGTTGTAAGTGTGTTAGACTCGGGTATTGCGAGGGACGTCTAAACATTCTCAATAGGTGCAGCTAGTCCGCACCCCCTGCGAGGTCAATTGTTTACTGTGTTGGCCGCCTCGGTGGCTTGGTTGATAGCGTCTCACTGGGCTTTCACCCCGAGGACCCAAGTTCGATTCCCGGCCAGGGCTTGGCATTTTCATACGCTATAAATCATTCCATCGTCTGCAATAGCCCAAGTGTGCACAACAGTCGGACGTTACACAAAAAAAACTGTTTTTTTTTGTTTTTGTATTTTAAGGCGAAAAGCACATTGAGGCTATTATCGCCTCCCTAAATGTAAGTGTAAGTGTAAAGTGTTAACGTCGCAAGTGTAGTGTTGTAAGTATTAGTGTGTGTTAGACTCAGGTACCGCGAGGGACGTCTAAACACTCTCAACAGTTGCAGCTAGTCTGCACCCCCTGCGAGGTCAATAGTTTACTGTTTTAAAGAACCGTTTATAAGGTATTCCAAGAGGAAACCAAAACACTCTGCAGGTGTACTCATATCAAAGTAATTAAAATAATTCGTACAAACGTACTCACAGTTTTACACTTTGACCAAAAACTAGTAAAAACAAATTAACTATTTCCAATAATCCGTTTCAAAATGGTTGTCATTTAAAATTGTTAAATAAAAATTACCCAAAATACAAAAATCGTCGAGTATATTTTTGAAGATCGTTTTAGTTTCCTATCGAATAGTATAACACTATCAAAACGATAGTGTTATAGTAAAACAGCTTCCATTTGTACACAATGCCGAGAGCGATAGTTCAACGGCTGTAACACACATTAGAGCTTTTAGCGGTGTTTTAATTTTAAAAAATGACTCAAACGCAGCCCTTTTTATCTCGTTACCTTTAAAGGTTCAGAAACTATTAATAAAAGTACTGCTTGATTTACGTTTAAATCTGACAGGCGCGCGCGCGCGCACACACACACACACACACACACACGTGGTGAGGGGCGTTGTTTTAGTTGTTTTAATCTAGACGCGTTATTGTTTCTATAAAATCTGACACGCCAATTTTAGAAATCAGCGTTAACAAATTAACAATATTTGCGAAAAACGCCGACCTCGAACCAGGCTTCTTAGACGCCTTCGGTTTAATACGCGCACAAATAGATGAGGAATTTACTTTAAGACTTGTTTATTTTTTGACTTATAAGTTGTACACTAAAATGAATTTTATAACTTACGTACAATGAATTTTATAACTTACGTACAATGAATTTTATAACTTACGTACAATGAATTTTATAACTTACGTACAATGAATTTTATAACTTACGTACAATGAATTTTATAACTTACGTACAATGAATTTTATAACTTACGTACAATGAATTTTATAACTTACGTACAATGAATTTTATAACTTACGTACAATGAATTTTATAACTTACGTACAATGAATTTTATAACTTACGTACAATGAATTTTATAACTTACGTACAATGAATTTTATAACTTACGTACAATGAATTTTATAACTTACGTACAATGAATTTTATAACTTACGTACAATATAAATCGCATGCTTTCACATTATTTTAATTAATTTATAAAGGCGGAATTAAACTTAAAGTAGAATATTTTTTCACACTTTGAAAAAAAATGGTTATACATCACTAAGCATTAAATTTAAAATGCAGTTAAGCCCTTGCCCGCCCATAAATGTGAACAAGACATCAACACGAAGTCAGAAAATATGGGTTACTAACACATTTGCTACGTTGCAGTGAACAGTGTTTTATTAAAATGTCTGACGGAAGGAGATAAAGTTCAAATCTTTCACAAATTAAATCCAATTTCATTCGACCCGATCAATGACGAATTGTAAAAGTGTTTGTTTTACAACTGAGAATGTTTTACAAGAATTACAAACAATTATTACACTAGGGGATGTTTGCATCCCCAGTAGTTTCGTTCTGTTTCTGAATACGTAGTTCGTAATTAACCAATAAAACCACGTATCAACAATATGTACCAGTACATGTTTTAGCGTAATCAATCCTGTATTTCAGAAATAACAAAT
>CM040190.1:96444162-96456662 GCA_022606455.1 Callitettix versicolor
GATTACGGTAATGAAAAGGACGGTGAAAATATGTTTTCCTTTATCGTAAAATTCCAGTTAATACCGGCTTTAAAGCTACTAGCCGTTATGAAAACATCTCGGTGCATTTTAACCCCCTTAATAACGCTGACCCTAGGCGATAGCCTGCCCTTATGGCCTATAAATGCTCCCTTTTTTACTAACTTAATCTATCTGCAAGCAATCTTCTTGTGACTACATGACACACACATACATACACTTTATATAACTTTAAAGTTCATGACAATCTACGCGGCAGTTCATGACAATCTACGCAGCAGTTCATGACAATATACGCAGCAGTTCATGATAATCTACGCAACAGTTCATGACAATCTACGCAGCAGTTCATGACAATCTACGCAGCAGTTCATGACAATATACGCAGCAGTTCATGACAATCTACACAGCAGTTCATGACAATCTACGCAGCAGTTCATGACAATATACGCAGCAGTTCATGATAATCTACGCAACAGTTCATGACAATCTACGCAACAGTTCATGACAATCTACACAGCAGTTCATGACAATCTACGCAGCAGTTCATGACAATATACGCAGTAGTTCATGACAATCTACACAGCAGTTCATGACAATCTACACAGCAGTTCATGACAATCTACGCAGCAGTTCATGATAATCTACGCAACAGTTCATGACAATCTACGCAGCAGTTCATGACAATATACGCAGCAGTTCATGACAATCTACACAGTAGTTCATGACAATCTACACAGCAGTTCATGACAATCTACACAGCAGTTCATGACAATCTACGCAGCAGTTCATGATAATCTACGCAACAGTTCATGACAATCTACGCAGCAGTTCATGACAATATACGCAGCAGTTCATGACAATCTACACAGCAGTTCATGACAATATACGCAGCAGTTCATGACAATCTACGCAGCAGTTCATGACAATATACGCAGCAGTTCATGATAATCTACGCAACAGTTCATGACAATCTACGCAACAGTTCATGACAATCTACACAGCAGTTCATGACAATCTACGCAGCAGTTCATGACAATATACGCAGTAGTTCATGACAATCTACACAGCAGTTCATGACAATCTACACAGCAGTTCATGACAATATACGCAGCAGTTCATGACAATCTACGCAGCAGTTCATGACAATCTACGCAGCAGTTCATGACAATATACGCAGCAGTTCATGACAATCTACACAGCAGTTCATGACAATCTACGCAGCAGTTCATGACAATATACGCAGTAGTTCATGACAATCTACACAGCAGTTCATGACAATCTACACAGCAGTTCATGACAATCTACGCAGCAGTTCATGATAATCTACGCAACAGTTCATGACAATCTACGCAACAGTTCATGACAATCTATACAGCAGTTCATGACAATCTACGCAGCAGTTCATGACAATCTACGCAGCAGTTCATGACAATATACGCAGTAGTTCATGACAATCTACACAGCAGTTCATGACAATCTACACAGCAGTTCATGACAATCTACGCAGCAGTTCATGATAATCTACGCAACAGTTCATGACAATCTACGCAACAGTTCATGACAATCTACACAGCAGTTCATGACAATCTACGCAGCAGTTCATGACAATCTACGCAGCAGTTCATGATAATCTACGCAACAGTTCATGACAATCTATACAGCAGTTCATCACAATCTACGCAGCAGTTCATGACAATCTACGCAGCAGTTCATGACAATCTATGCAGCAGTTCATGATAATCTACGCAACAGTTCATGACAATCTACGCAGCAGTTCATGACAATCTACGCAGCAGTTCATGACAATATACGCAGCAGTTCATGACAATCTACACAGCAGTTCATGACAATCTACGCAGCAGTTCATGACAATATACGCAGCAGTTCATGATAATCTACGCAACAGTTCATGACAATCTACGCAGCAGTTCATGACAATCTACGCAGCAGTTCATGACAATCTACGCAGCAGTTCATGACAATCTACGCAGCAGTTCATGACAATCTACGCAACAGTTCATGACAATCTACGCAGCAGTTCATGACAATCTACGCAGCAGTTCATGACAATCTACGCAACAGTTCATGACAATCTACGCAGCAGTTCATGACAATCTACGCAGCAGTTCATGACAATCTACGCAGCAGTTCATGACAATCTACGCAGCAATTCATGACAATCTACGCAGCAGTTCATGACAATCTATACAGCAGTTCATGACAATCTACGCAGCAGTTCATGAAAATCTACGCAGCAGTTCATGACAATCTACGCAGCAGTTCATGACAATCTACGCAGCAGTTCATGACAATCTACGTAACAGTTCATGACAATCTACGCAACAGTTCATGACAATCTATACAGCAGTTCATGACAATCTACACACCAGTTCAAATTTACATTCCGAACAAGCATACATACTTCTGATGTTACAGTTAATACAGTTATATAGTTAATACAGTTATATAGTTAATACAGTTATAGATTACACTGTAACTTCCACCATAGGGCGAGTGTAGATCAATAGGTGTATGCGTCAAATTAATTGTTTCCTTTTTCGTTAAAACTATTTTTATGAATATATTTTTTGTTGCAGCAGATACAATATTTAAAATCATTACAAGCACTAAAATCTGCATATAAAGGCATGTGAAATTACACTCAAAGTAAAAAAAAAGATCTAACATAGGTTAGTGCATATTTTCGTATTCAAACGCAGATTTTAATGTTGATTATGCTGATGAAATCAAGCAAGGAAAGGAAATCATAAGATAAAAGCAAATACAGTTGGGAATTCGCTACCATAATGTCAGCGAGGCAGGTACGGTTAATTATAATGAACTTTAAATTCCGGGAACAAAACTTATTAAAATTCACACGGCAGACAACTACTTCCGAAATATGTGCGGAAAAGCAATAAAATCTGTAAAATTCAAATAAAACAGCTATTAATTATATCCAAAGGGGGTAATAAAATAGTTCAGAAGCAAATTAAGATTTCCCGAAGGTGCTGTAAATTTCCAATATGCATAAAACAAAGGCAAGAGGTGTAATAAAAATTACAAAGACGAATAAAGGTTCCCAAAGGCGTTTTTAAAACGACTGCAAGCGTAAAGTTTCAAAACTTGAAGAACGCATCCAAGGAGAATTAAAATAGTTTATCAGAACAGATTCATCAACGTACTGCTTTGTAAGGATTAACAAATTCGTAAGGTAATTTCAATTACAATAATAAAATGTAATTGCTTCTTTCAGCTTGATAAAAGTCGTTTGTTCTAAACTAAAAAAGCCGTAAGTTTTATGGGATTACAATGACCCGTGCGACGTTTCACAGTTAGCGGGAAAGCTAACGAATATTACAAAACAACGTGCAGCAAGAAGTTAAACTGTGTTATAGCACCTCTTTATAAACAATGTTCGAAGTGACCTATGAAATATAATAAATAATTTTCCTTGTTGGTACATGAACGAAAAGGAAAGTTAGGGACTTTCAGTGTGAAATCGTTATCTGTAATTGAACGTAATTGCAAGTAAAATACTTAAAATTATAACATTGGCTAGTATTTAATTACTATAATATTTTAATTCAATACTAGTATTTTAAAATTACTGTACGTATATTCTTAAGTAAAATAGTTGCAAAACCGTGTAGGCCTACTATTTCTTGTAAATATGAACTTCTGGTAAAATAAGCGTTATTGGCTAGTTACATTTAATTATAAGACCTGTTAATAAGCAATGCCATACATTTTATTCAGGTTATATAATACAATAGGCCTTACTTTGTTCTACTTCAGTACGTCAAGTTATAACCTATAAAATTAATGACTGAATTCTAACATTGCACGTTACTGAAACATTTACAAATGAAACGTACTATAATCGGATTTTTCATAAGAAATTTAATTAGGCTACAGTATTTACACTATAATCGGATTTTTCATAAGAAATTTAATTAGGCTACAGTATTTACACTATAATCGGATTTTTCATAAGAAATTTAATTAGGCTACAGTATTTACACTATAATCGGATTTTTCATAAGAAATTTAATTAGGCTACAGTATTTACACTATAATCGGATTTTTCATAAGAAATTTAATTAGGCTACAGTATTTACACTATAATCGGATTTTTCATAAGAAATTTAATTAGGCTACAGTATTTACACTATAATCGGATTTTTCATAAGAAATTTAATTAGGCTACAGTATTTACACTATAATCGGATTTTTCATAAGAAATTTAATTAGGCTACAGTATTTACACTATAATCGGATTTTTCATAAGAAATTTAATTAGGCTACAGTATTTACACTATAATCGGATTTTACATAACAAATCTAAATTAGGCTACAATATTTACAATATAATCGGATTTTACATAACAAATCTAAATTAAGCTACAGTATTTACACTATAATCGGATTTTACACAACAAATCTAAATTAGGCTACAGTATTTACACTATAATCGGATTTTACATAACAAATCTAACTGCTACAATATTTACACTATAATCTGATTTTACATAGCAAACCTAAATTAGGCTACAGTATTTACACTATAATCGGATTTTACATAACAAATCTAAATTAGGCTACAGTATTTATACTATAATTGGATTTTACACAACAAATCTAAATTAGGCTACAGTATTTATACTATAATTGGATTTTACATAACAAATCTAAATTATGCTACAGTATTTACAGTATAATCGGATTTTACATAACCAATCTAAATTAGGCTACAGTATTTACAGTATAATCGGATTTTACATAACCAATCTAAATTAGGCTACAGTATTTACACTATAATCGGATTTTACATAACAAATCTAAATTAGGCTACAGTATTTACACTATAATCGGATTTTACATAACAAATCTAAATTAGGCTACAGTATTTACACTGTAATCGGATTTTACATAACAAATCTAAATTAGGCTACAGTATTTACACTATAATCGGATTTTACATAACAAATCTAAATTAGGCTACAGTATTTACACTATAATCGGATTTTACATAACAAATCTAAATTAGGCTACAGTATTTACACTATAATCGGATTTTACATAACAAATCTAAATTAGGCTACAGTATTTACACTATAATCGGATTTTACATAACAAATCTAAATTAGGCTACAATATTTACACTGTAATCGGATTTTACATAACAAATCTAAATTAGGCTATAGCATTTACACTATAATCGGATTTTACATAACAAATCTAAATTAGGCTACAGTATTTACACTATAATCGGATTTTACATAACAAATCTAAATTAGGCTACAGTATTTACACTGTAATCGGATTTTACATAACAAATCTAACTGCTACAGTATTTACACTATAATCGGATTTTACATAGGAAATCTAAATTAGGCTACAGTATTTACACTATAATCGGATTTTACATAACAAATCTAAATTAGGCTACAGTATTTACAATATAATCGGATTTTACATAACAAATCTAAATTAGGCCACAGTTTACACTATAATCGGATTTTACATTTAAAAAAATCTAAATTACGCTACAGTATGTACTATAATCGGATTTTACATTTAAAAACATCCAAATTAGGCTACAGTATTTACACTATAATCGGATTTTACATAACAAATCTATATTAGGCTACAGTATTTACACTATAATCGGATTTTACATTAAAAAAAAATCTAAATTAGGCCACAATATTTACACTATAATCGGATTTTACACAAAAACCTAAATTAGGCTACAGTATTTACACTATAATCGGATTTTACAGAAAAAACCTAAATTAGGCTACAGTATTTACACTATAATCGGATTTTACATAAAAAACCTAAATTAGTCTACAGTATTTACTGTTTACTAAAAGCAGAGCCTTTCATTTAATAATATTTACATATTAGAACTGGCCTGGTATAGATTGCCTTACAAATTTTGTATACACACAATTAATTATTTTTGACACCTATGCCAACATTGTGCTGCACTCTCTCGGGGACATTTTATACTGCTCCTTGAATTTCGTTTACAAAGCTTTATCGGTTTTAGGTAATTTTATTATACTGTAAAACCTCAAAATGAAATGTATGAGGCATGAGAGTTCGCTGGTGTTCTGACGAACCTGTAGCTACCCATGTCGCTTCAATAACGCAGGTATTGATACAAAACCGATCGGAATGCTTAGACTAGTAACAATGAAAGATATTAAAAAATCGGATAATTTTATTTTATTATTAACCGCAGCAGTCTCGTTAACGTTATGGAAGCAAATTTCCAAAAATATATTTTTTAAATGTTACTGAAAAAACTGATTATATAATTATTGAAATTTCCACATATTAGAATTTCCGTTGAAGCTACATTAAAATGAACCTTGACCTCCGTCAGATATATTTTCTTATTTTTAAGTAATTTAATAGTGTTGGTTTATTTAGATTTTAACGATGATACGATTCTGAAATTATTATTTCAAACAGGCATAAAATAAAAAAAAATGTTTTCTAAAGAACTGAAATAGATTACATTTTAAAATGTTGAACCGACTTAGTTGGAAAAAGAATTTACCCGGCTATTAACGAAACAAATATGAAATTGAAAAAGACCTAATAAAATTAAAAATTACAGAAAATTCACTGCTTGACCGAACTGCTAAGATAATTACCAAAGACGAAAGAATAAGATTCCAAGATAAAACCAAAATAAAACCTAAACCTATCATTTCAGAAGAGGAGAGGAAAAGAAGATCAGAAAGAATGAAGAGCTACTGGGAACAAAGAAAAGTACAGCGCGCAAGAAATGATTAATTCAGCGTACCCCAAAGAGGGTGAAACGAAAAGAAGAAGAAGAAACAAATATGTGTGCAAAATTCGAATACAACTGGCATAAATTAGCTATTTAAACGTTAAAATTACATTGAAAATTAAAAATTTCACGCAAATCTTTAACTGAAGATTTAAATATTTCAATGAGCTTTAGGATCGGCGGTCTTTTAAATTAACGAGCCCGGGTCTCATTATAATGACCGCTCCAAAAGCTGAATAGAAATTCTACAAAAAATGAAGACGTAAACGAACTTTGCGAAGGATGCACCTGTTGAAAGTATCTGCCATTCTAAAAACAAGGAGCAAATAAAACCAGTGTTCTGAAACCAACATACAGTGCAGCCAACATTCAGTATTGATTAGAATGAAAAGTTCAGAGCAACACTGGCTGGTTGTACAATGTACCACGTCGTGGGGTTGCTTAAACTGAACTACAGCACACTGTTTGTTTGTTTGTTTACACACATAAACATTGCGTTTTCAATTTATATACGTTGTAGCTGTTTTGGTTTCAGATGCCATTGTGAAAGCTCGTTTATTATAGGCCAGTAATTTCGCGCACAGATTTTCAAAATATATTAAAATAAACATAATATATTTGCTCGTAATAAATTTTTAGTAACATATGTATCCTGATACTACATATTTGGATAAATAAATACAGTGAAATCTCTTTGTAGCTGCATTAAAGAAACGATAGTTTTCACCGCTATAAAGATATTTCCGTTATGGAGAAAGCTCAACTAAAATGTGTTTTATTTGTACGGTGTTATACACTATATTTAATTTGAATTTTTTAGTGCAAAAGTTATTAAAATAAAATTATATCAGGTACAAAAAAGTAATACAGAATATATTTAATAAGACAATATGGATATAATACTGTAACTGGGAGAAAAAGGCACAATTCTGCCGAAACTACTGCAGAACCGATTTAATTCCTTCAAATTCTGGCACTAGAATTTTTTTGAAACTATTCCTTTATTCACACCTTTCTCTAATGCAAAACTTTTACATCTAACGATACAATTTTCCGTTTAGACGTCATGTCACCGTATTGTAAAAGTATGAAATAATAATGCACTACTTGTAAAATGTACCAGTCACAAAACAATCGATAGGGTTAACGCACTACGCACTGCCTTTAACACTCGAATAACTTATCGGCATACTGAGAAATAGGGTAGAAGAGTAGGAAGTGTGCACGCGTTTCGCCGCTATAAAGAAATTCTTGGAATTCTGTTGGCCTCAATAGAGAAAACTACAATACATATTTATATAGGGTCCGCCAGTGAAACGGGATGATTAAATAAAGTAATTGATTGTTGAAAAACATTTTTTAGCAAATAATTGAAAGTACAAGAATAGCCATTATGGGTACATTACGAAAAAATATTACTTTCTGAACACTAAGTCTACTAAATGCCCTCAATTGCAATTAAGGCATTCCTGGAGCCTGGTTTGGAAGTTTTGCATGACCTCTCGCAGCATGTTGACAGGTATTGCCGCAGTCTCGTCTACAATTCGTTGTTTGAGGGCTTGAATGGTTGTGTGTGTTTGAAACACTTTTGTTTTTAGGTATCCCCATAAAATAAAAACAGATATCCCCCCAGATGTGTCACTTATTCCAATGCGAAGGGTATGTTGTTTGGCTGATCGGCGAGGACTTCTAACCATAGCCTGTTGAACAGCTGCGATGTTTTCAGGTGTTCGAACAGTTTTTACACTCCTGCTTATTTTTAAGACGTTGATCCCGTTTGCTCGAGATTGTTTGTCCATGTTCGAATTGCATTATCTGACGGTTTTTTGTCTGTGTGTTTAACGTCCGACTATTGTGCACACTTGGGCATAATGCAGACGATGGGATGATTTATAGCGTACAAAAATGCCAAGCCCTGGCCGGGAATCGAACCCGGGTCCTCGGGATGAAAGCCTAGTACGCTATCAACTAGACCACCGAGGCGGCTTCATTATCTGACGGAACAGGCTGGTTACGCGGTACGTTAAAATGATATCGGAAAGCACGTCGTTTGCAAAAAATTTCGCCATTTTGATAATACGCTTTCACCGTGTAATAGTTGTTCACCCGTCCAACGATCCATTACAACTAAATGGTAGATTGTGCAGGTGGTGACGCACCAGTAACCACCCCCACTACCTGCCAACTTTGTCTCAAGGCCACCTACAATCATCCCGTTTCATTGGCGGACCCTGCACTATACGAGAAGGGACCTGCATTATAAAGAGATTTCCGTTATAAAGAGATCCGCAATGGAGAGGTTTTACTGGATATGAAAATAATACGGAAAAAATATATAAAATGAAAACAATAAAATTGCCTATTGCGTAATATTAAAATATTTGAGAACTAAAGAGCTCTGTTACTTTCGTAACAAAAATAAGCAATTTCCGTCTGCAACCATGTAAATTACGTTCTCATTGTTTAATGTTAAACATCACATACACTGTACACGATTCTGCAATACAATTACCAAACATATTGTAAAGTAAAGCACAATTAATAATTACAATAATTACTTTAGTTACTAACACTCCTTGCAATGAAACACAGCCGCCTCGGTGGCCTAGTTGATAGCGTACTAGGCTTTCACCCCGAGGACCCGGGTTCGATTCCCAGCCAAGGGCTTGGCATTTTCATACGCTATAAATCATCCCATCGTCTGCATTAGCCCAAGTGTGCACAATAGTCGGACGTTAAACACAAAAAAAATGCAATGAAACACAAATATTTCAAAACTGAGAATTAAAATAAGATTAATAATGATTTATTACAATTTAAATTCATAGTAAACAATAATAATAAACACGACCTCAGTTTAAAAAATATTATCGAAGAAACAGATGTGATGCAAAATCAGATGTTTAGATAAGCATTAGATAAATATGAAAGTTTTCTGTTGCACATTAGGTGTTATATTTATACACTTGTATAACTGTTCAATTAAAACTTTATTCATAATTTTAAATTTATATACACTACATCTTGAAAATAATATTAATAAATATAAGAACAATATTAAGTGATTTTGTTTAGCAATTGAAGCATAAAACACAGTTAATTTCACACTGAAATTTCCGAAAGCATTGAAACATGAATGCAGTAACTGGAGCGAAAGAATCTCTTTCCAAGTACAATAATATTGACACCACATTATTGTTCTGTTAGGTTTCTCTGCAGTCTTTTGTAGTCAGAGATAAATTGAATCAAATCTGGTTTTATGGTTCGCCGGTGTTGAATACTTTGTCGGCAAAACTTTATTCCACACTTAGGCGCTTTAAACTCTGTTACAAGGAGGTTGAATTCTTTTTTTTTTTAAATTGTAAAACTGGACGGCGTAAAGTGTTCATCCGAATACTTGGAAGTGGACTCATAAATTGAAAATGTAATTCAAGATTAACGAAAGTAATAGTAATTAAAATAATAAAGCATTAATGACATTCCACTTTAAAGAATAATATAATCTCCTTTCGAGTTGCTGTAAATGTACAAAACAATGAGTTCCAGTGATACCAAACTTAAAACAAAATAGAAAAACTAAAACAAATAGAAATATATATAATATTTATTTTTTCAAAAACTTTAAGTCTGTGTAATATTTTTATAATCCCGAACCACAGCATTATTTTCCTTACTAGCATGCTTCATTGGTCAACTACTTTCTCCAATAATACATCCCTCCATCGTTCCTCTAGTCTTCCTTTCTTCCTCTGCTTGTCCCTGGAAATCCAGTTCGCCAAAAGGTGATATTTTCTTACTACGTGTACAGCCCATTTCCATTTTAATATGTGCTCTACTCTGCCCAAGTTTCTAAATTTCGCCTTCCTCACTAGCTTCTTATTGCTTATTGTGGCCTAGTTGATAGCGTACTGGGCTTTCACCCCGAGGACCCGTGTTCGATTCCCGGCCAGGGTTTGGCATTTTCATACGCTATAAATCATCCCATCGTCTGCATTAGCCCAAGTGTGCACAATAGTTGGACGTTAAAAAAAAAAACTTATTGCTTATTTTCTCCTGATACACTTAGTTTACTTCGTGAGATCATAAATTTTGTGACTTCGAATCTTCTAAGAAATTTGTGAAGGCCCAAGTTTAGCATCCGTGCAAAATAACTGGATACACACACAGCTCAATATTACCTTTGCTTTCAATTGACTTGAGAAACTACCTTAACAGATTTTTTGTTTAAGGGAAAAATATTTTCTCCGATTAACGAAAATATTAGATCAATAGCAACCGTTAAACGTGGGCAAAAGTCCGACTATTTTTGGGTTTGGGGTGATTTATAGTGTATGAAAATGACGTGGTCGATTTCTTTTTCTTTTTTTTTTTGGTGTTTAACGTCCGACTATTGTGCACACTAGGGTTAATGCAGACGATGGGATGATTTATAGCGTTTGAAAATGACGTGGTCGATTTTGTTTTTTTTTTTTTTTTACTAACTTGAAGAAGAATTAGGTTAATGCAGACGATGGATGATTTATAGTTATTTGAACCGACTATTGTGCACACTTGGGCTAATGCAGACGATGGGATGATTTATAGCGTATGAAAATGACGTGGTCGATTTTTTTTTGTGTTTAACGTCCGACTATTGTGCACACTTGGGTTAATGCAGACGATGGGATGATTTATAGCGTATGAAAATGTCGTGGTCGATTTTTTTGGGATGATTTATATCGTTAACGTCCGACTATTGTGCACGTCCGACTTTATGCACACTTAATGCAGACGATGGGATGATTTATAGCGTATGAAAATGACGTGGTCGATTTTTTTTTTTTTTGTGTTTAACGTCCGACTATTGTGCACACTTAGGATGATTTATATCGTATGAAAATGACGTGGTTAATGCAGACGATGGGATGATTTATAGCGTATGAAAATGATGTGGTCGATTTTTTGTGTTTAACGTCCGACTATTGTGCACACTTGGGCTAATGCAGACGATGGGATGATTTATAGCGTATGAAAATGACGTGGTCGATTTTTTTTTGTGTTTAACGTCCGACTATTGTTCACACTTGGGCTAATGCAGACGATGGGATGATTTATAGCGTATGAAAATGCCAAGCCCTCGCCGGGATTCGAACCCGAGTCCTCGGGTTGAAAGCCTAGTACGCTATCCACTAGGCCACCGAGGCGGCTATGACGTGGTCGAAGTTTTATAAGTACAATGTACCTAACCGAAGATTAACGTATTTCCTGTAAAAATAAATATTTTTATCAAAATTTGAAATTTAAATTACAATATAATTAAATCCGCATATAAATGTAATAGTCCAAACACGCGCCTGTCTTGAAACTATGTGATTTGATTGAAACTAAAATGCATAATAATTTTATCTAACACTACAAAAATCGTGATTTTTGTAAAGATTATCTTCGTTAGGATTTTAATAAATTATTGCACTGGCTCACAATTTGTATTTCAAGTTGAATTTTAAAATTTACAATGTTACTATAAGTACAAATGTAATATAGCAATCAATTATTTTAATTTAGTAACTTGAGTAATGATTGACGGGCGAATAAGACAAAAATAAAATAACAAAAACGAAATGTTTTCAAAATCTAAAAGATAAAATACACGCAATCGATATTGTTGCGTTTATATATTGATACGTCA
>CM040190.1:96464162-96596662 GCA_022606455.1 Callitettix versicolor
ATTGTACGTATTGTAATTTGGCACTACTTTGATCAATCAATCAGGGCAGTGCATTTTACATATTAAGATTAAAGATATTTCCAAATCTGATGACATGAACATTGTTTTTGTCATAATTTGATATATCATCGCTTCCAAAATATCGACGACAACGCTTTATAAGCCTAAAGCTAAACGAAACTAAAGCAGCTTCTCTGATAAAATCTCCCAACCTTATTCCAGACGGCTATTTATCACTTCGGCCATTCAGGGGTAGTTCAATTTGCAATGTGGATGTCGAACACTTATAAAGCCTGGCTTTGTGGGGCTTAAGGGTGGGGTAAGGGGTAAACTACATTAATCTTAAAGCCGGAGACTGCGACATCGGAAGAGACATGTCAACATTCTTATATTAATTTATCTTTCAACAATGGAAAACGTCTTGATGACAATCCAAGACGTTTCTAGACAATCCAGCAGCCTTTTCATCACATTTAAGTCTTATTCCATTTTCGTTTCGTTTCGCTCCGACTGTATGTTAAGTAATTAATTTTCTTTAAGCGTTACAATCCTCACTTGAATGTTTATTTGTACAAAGCTTCGCGTCACTGATATTGTTTGTCACTTGGAGGTCTAGATCAGAGAAATCTATTTGCCTGTTATATTTTTAGAGAAATTAAATTAATCATGGAATATTATTATTATTAATTGAAATGAAAACCTACTTTAGGGGCGGCCCTAATGCTTTCTGTATGAGGAAAACATACAAACTCGTAATAACGCGAATACCAAGCGAAAAAGTGTCACGTAGTGAACACATAGTTAGTATTCTTAAAGTGAATTTAAGTCTACCAGTGAAATTATTGTTTCAGTGTGAATTTTTGTAGGTCAGAGCTATGATTTCTGCTTGTGAAACTAACGGAATTGAGTTCAAAACACGCCACTGACATACATTTTTTTGTCATATTTGTTTAAAATTATATATATATATATATATATATATATATATATATATATATATATATATATATATATATATATATAGACTCAACAGATGTTGAAGACAGGCACGCATACAGGAGAAAGATGCTCGGTTGGAAGGTCCCAGAGAATGAAATCCCAAAGGTAACATGGACGGAGGAGCGGAAGAGGATCCATGGAGACAGGATGAGGGAGGTGTGGAGGATTAGAAGGAACAAGACATGAGTCGGAGTGCTTTGCGTGATCCAACAGGGTTTATCCAACAGATAATAATAATAATAATAATAATAATAATAATAATAATAATAAATTTCAGGGAGCCCACTGTTGCAAACAATTAAACATGTGAAAGATTCACTACCGTTTCAAGAATATGCCCTCTTGTTTCAGCGATGACGAGTGTAGTTGCTGTTTGTTTCTTGGCTGAACGGCAATACCTGTCATTATTTTGACTGATTTATGGAGAAAGGACAAAGGCGATAATTTCCAATACAGCTTGTTCAGTAAGATTTTTCATAAACAATACAGTTCCCGATTACGAGCATATTAATGGCCAAGCAACAAATTAAGAAACTACTGTTTTTTAAAATAATTACTAAAACATCTAAAGTAGTTTTTCTCTATATTCATCTGTGATAATCGTATCTAGTACAGTGGGGCTTTAACTTACAAATGACCTCACTAACGGAAATTTCAACTTACGAAACGGGATTTCGGAAATTTTCCGTCCCAACTAACGAAACGATGCGAAAACAAACACCGAAAAAGTGTTTACGAATTGGGCAGCCACACATTTCGATGACATTTGCCTAACGCATTTCAGAAGCATTCTTAAAAGTCGGCGAAAACAATCGTTGCTTGGCCGTTATTTCACCAAACGTGCATCGAAAGAAACTGGGTAAGGTGAAAGTAATCAAAAAGGCAAAACGAAGTGATGGTAATTAAAAATTAAATTCTAAAAAGTGTAAAAAAATCATTAAAAAATTAAATTGTTGTTATTTTAAGGCGAAAAGCACATTGAGGCAATTATCGCTTCCCTAAATGTAAGTGTGACTGTATAGTCGTAAGTGTAGTGTTGTAAGTGTGTTAGACTCTGGTACCGCGAGGGACGTCTAAATCCTCTCAATAGGTGCAGATAGTCTGCACCCCCCTGCAGGGATTAAAAAGTTATTTTTTTAAAGTTAAAAAAATAGAGTGTTAAATTGTTTTCAATTCTTAGTGTTAAATTTTATTTTGCAATACACTGTGTTGCGTGCACATACACGCTCTCTCAGCTCTCCATGTTCATCTCCTCCTCCTCCATATCCATAACCTTTGCCGCCGCCTCCTCCTACGTATCCGAATCTTTAGACGTAAGGAACTTTCTCTCTTTATTTGTTTCACCCAACTTTGGGGTACACTAAACCAACCACTTTTTAATGTTGTGTGCCTTCCTCGTAGCCCAGTATTGCTTCATTCGTTGTGATCTTGCTTTTCTTTCTTCGTCAGAGATTTGGATCGTTCGCTTGTATTTGACTTTGCCTTGGAACCGTTGCTTTTTGTCCTTGGTTATTATTTTGGCTGTTTTGTCCATGAGCATAGTGTCAGTGATTTGTAGTTCTGTTATGTCTAAACCAAAGTGGTTTGGCTCTTTTATTGCGAAAGTAGTCAAATATGTCTTTGGTTAGTCTATTTTTGTCCATTTGGAGGATGTGCCCATAAAAATCAATTCTCCTTTTTCTTATTGTGTCTGATAGTGTTACTAAAACGCAAAAGGTTCGGCTACTGAGAATGAAGAGGGCTCTTGGTATAACGCGTGATATCTACAATAAGAGATGTATGTCGACGCACACAAAAATCAGACACTACAACACAGACATAAAACCGGAGGTATTATATGCAAGCGAGACGTTAGTACTCCACACAAAAGCTACCATGGAGGATATTTTGAAGGAAGAACGAAAAATCTTGAGGAAGATCCTTGGCCCGAGATTAACAGAAGACGGATACAGGTTGCACTCCCGCAAGACCACAGAGAAGATATCGAACCTGGCAGCAGATATCAGAAGAAGGAGGCTTCAGTTCTATGGACACATCAGTAGACTCCCAACAACGAGACTTGCCAACAGAATCCTTAAGTATATACAAGGAGTCAAATCAACAAGGTCGTGGATCGCACAAGGCAGAATAGACCTACATGACGCAGAAATAGACTCAACAGACATTGAAGACAGGAACGCATACAGGAGAAAGATGCTCGGTTGGAAGGTCCCAGAGAATGAAATCCCAAAGAGAGCAGGGGTAATATGGACGGAGGAGCGGAAGAGGATCCATAGGGACAGGATGAGGGAGGTGTGGAGGATTAGAAGGAGCAAGACATGAGTCGGAGTGCTTTGCGTGATCCAACAGGGTCTATACGCAGATAATAATAATAATAATAAATAAATATAAAATTGTTTAGTTGAAATAAATATAAACTAAAATTGTTAAGTTGAAGTCACATTTAACGCTACGTTTATAATTCTGTAACTAAGATAAATCTCTGACAAAGAATCGATATTGTAAGAGTAATCTTAATTTAAAAAATAGAATGTTTAAGATTTCTTCTTGTAAGCACTCGTGCATTAAGGACCCACTGGAGTTTTAATAATTCAAATTGTGTACGCTATTCTGTTTAATACGTTAATTAGTTTGTATCTGAAAAAACATGCAGTCATTGATTCATAACGCATAATCACGAACGAAATAAATTAATTAAAAGATTATAAATAACGTTCATGATATTAATTTTACGCCTCTCGTATTGAGTTATTTCAAACATTTCAAAACCATGTGACTTGTTTTTCTTTGTGTGCATAATTCTGACAATATTGCCACGAATGCGTAGGCTATTATGTAATGTTTAGCGATACGTAAAATATTACGTGTCTATAGGTAATTTAAATTTATTAATATATAATGTCTGTGTTAAAATTATAGGATTTCGGAAAAAATCTAAACATTTTTTAGTACATTGAGTTAGGCAGAACAAAGTTAATTCAATCATGTACATAAACTGCATTTACATTGTTTTAAATAACTATATTAATATTAACGGAGTCTGTTCGTATCGTGCTGTCTCAATTGTTGCAGTCTTAAGCAACAAATAATTCTTTATATATTAAAACAATACAGTGGTGAACAAAACTGGTGAATGGATTAGTTGGAATGCAGATGAGGGCAAGGCAATGGAATCCAGGAAAACAAACTTGAATTGGCCTTCCAATTGACGAAAGAAACATGCAATAAGAAATCCCTTTCATGGGGGTCCAAAATTAAACATTATAAAACAGTGATCAAGCCGGTAGCACTGTACGCAGCAGAAACATTAACCGTGAATCGCATAGGCCGGATGGAAAAACTTGAAATAACGGAAAGGAAAATCTTAAGAAAAATTATAGGAACAAAATTTCAGGATAATAAGGTAGTATATTTAAGAAATGAAGCTCTCTATAAGAAAATTGAAAAACTGTCCGATACTATGAGAAAAAGTAGAACAAATTTTTACGGCCATCTTCTTAGAATGAACTCCAATAGATTGACGAAACAGGTGTTTGATTTTTTCCATAATCGTAAAACAAAACCGAACTGGTTTAAAGAAATTGAAAAAGACCTAATAGCATTAAAAATTACAGAAAATTCACTGCTTGACCAAACTGCTAAGATAAGTACCAAGGACGAAAGAATAAGATTCCAAGATAAAACCAAAATAAGACCTAAACCTGTCATTTCGGAAGATGAGAGGAAAAGAAGATCGGAAAGAATGAAGAGCTACTGGGAACAAAGAAAAGTACAGCGCGCAAGAAATGATTGATTCAGCGTACCCCAAAGAGGGTGAAACGAAAAGAAGAAGAAAACAATACAATTCCTAAACACGTTGGTAACTGCAACACAGTTAATTACTATAATCAATTTTTGTTATTTATATTCTTCGAAGTAAAAAAAAATAATGTATTTGTTATTGATTATATTAGGTTAGCAACAACATAATTTGATTATAAAAAATATAGTCTGGTGTGAAATCAGCTGTTTAAATGAACAATACGTTTTTTAGAACAAAATATGTTTTTGTATTTGACTTTGCCTTGGAACCGTTGCTTCTTGTCCTTGGATATTGTTTTGGCTGTTCTGTCCATGAGCATAGCGCCAGTGATCTGCAGTTCTGTTATGTCCTTCTCTGTTTCTCTAAACCAAAGTGGTTTGGCTCTTCTACTGCGAAAGTAGTCAAATATTTTTTTTTGGTTAGTCTATTTTGTCCATTCGGAGGATGTGCCCATAGAAATCAATTCTCCTTTCTCTTAAGAAACCTTATTACATACATTATTTTGTATTAGTATTATGTATATGTAATGTAGTACATATTATGTGTAATTAATACATTTTTTATTTCAGTTTTTTCTGTTTTATTTCTGCCATAAATGTATGTTTTCTTCGTTATACGGGAGAAGTTTGAAATGGTGGAACTAATTAGGCAATTTAACATGTTAAATGCGCCTTAACTTACGAAACGACTTCCGAATGAATTAAATTCGTAAATTGAGACCCCACTGTATATTATAAGGTTATAATAGTGTACGAAGAAGGACAGGACACAGAAGCAGCGACTACAAAGAACAACGCCTACTCAATAGCAATTGTCAATGTTCACACAACGCAACCTGCCACCCTTGCTTGCGTGTTGGTTTGGCACCTCTCCTAATGGCTTTACAAAAGGTCTTATGTAATGTTTAATGATGTTTACCTTGTCGCTTAATCGCTCGGCTTAAAATTTGATTAATTGTCGACAATCCTTACATCGTCACCGGCGTTTGCCTACTTGTGTAAACACGTTTCAAGAACAGCCTTTGTTCCAGAACAGTGAGGGGCTTCAAACTTGGTTTCACTCAAATTCGAATGTAATCACAACGTTCAGCACGAGTGACATTCGTGACGTAAGATTAAAGAACAATACATAACTAACTGGATACGTACTGTAGGTGCCATCTTTAAACAGAGTATTCATTGTAGCATTGTTCGAACATTTCACTTAGTTTTATATTGATTCGTAAAGATCAGCTGATTTCATTGAACAGCTGATAGGCTATAATAAGTTTTAGGTTATGTTGTTACAAACTAGCTTGTAGTTTATAGCCTATCAGCTGTTCAAAGAAATCAGTTGATCGTTACGAATTAATATAAACGACAAATTAGCATAGTTTTTAACAACCTAAACAAACAATAACCTAAAAGTTATCATAGCCTATCGGTTGTTCAACGAAATCAGCTGATCGTTAAGAATTACTAAAACTGATCTTTTACTATAACTATCAATATAAATTTGTGCAATTGCATCACGCGACGTGTAAAATACATCACAACCAGCCCTAAAACGCGATGTACGAGGTGTGTTCAGAAAGTAACGAGAATTTTTAAATTTCGCGGGATTGGAGAGTCCGATTATCAAACATATTTTTTATTATGTTGGTATACATGCCCTTCAAGTATGATAAAACTTTCAGCTGTTTTCATTGTTGACTTTGTCTGTGACAGCCACTAAGCTTAGACGTGTTTTTATGAGCTCGGCGATTTTCGTTTGTTAAAAGAAATGGAACAACAAATTTGTATCAAATTTTGCGTAAAAAATGTAATAAAGTGTGTGAAATGTTAACAAAGGACTATGGTGAGTCTGCTATTAGTAAAGCAAGAGTTTACGAGTGGTATAAGCGTTTCCAAGGAGGCCGTGAAAACGTTGAAGATGACGAACGCCCTGGACGCCCCAGCACATCAACAACCGATGAAAACAATGATAAAAAAGTGAAAGAAATGGTTATGAACAATCGCCGAATCACAATTAGAGAGGTCGCTGATAATGTTGGCATATCGATTGGATCATGTCATGACATTGTTTCCAGTGTTTTGTGCATAAAACGCGTGGCAGCAAAATTCGTTCAAAAATTGTTGAATTTTGAACAAAAACAGCGGAGAATGGAAGTTGCTCAGGAGTCACTAAATGAATTCAACGACGATGCAGAATTACTGAAACGTATTATAACAGGAGACGAAACATTGGTTTACGGATATGACGTCGAAACTAAGGCTCAATCATCCCAGTGGAGGCATTCTGGCTCGCCAAGACCGAAAAAGGCTCGACAAGTGCGGTCGAACGTGAAGGTTATGCTGACTGTGTTCTTCGATATTAATGGCACAGTGCATCATGAATTACTGCCACCAGGTGAAACGGTCAATAAGGAGTACTACCTACAAGTTTAACGCCATTTGCGTGAAGAAATCAGAAAAAAACGCCCTGTGGAAAAACAATTCATGGCTTTTGCACCACGATAATGCACCAGCTCACACTTCATTGCTTGCTCGTGAATTTTTGGCCAAAAACAGTAATGTAACGATGCCCCAGCCTCCATATTCGCCAGACATGGCTCCGTGTGACTTTTCCTATTTCAATTTGCAATGTGGATGTCGAACACTTATAAAGCCTGGCTTTGTGGGGCTTACAAGGGGGTGAGGTAAAAATTAAACTACATTAATCTTAAAGCCGGAGACTGCGACATCGGAAGAGACATGTCAACATTCTTATATTAATTTATCTTTCAACAATGGAAAACGTCTTGATGACAATCCAAGACGTTTCTAGACAATCCAGCAGCCTTTTCATCACAGCGTCACTGATATTGTTTGTCACTTGAGGTCTAGATCAGAGAAGTCTATTTGCCTGTTATATTTTTGGAGAAATTAAATTAATCATGGAATATTATTAGTATTATTAATTGAAATGAAAACCTACTTAGGGGCGGCCCTAATGCTTTCTGTATGAGGAAAACATACAAACTCGTAATAACACGAATACCAAGCGAAAAAGTGTCACATATTCTTTGTAAGTGACAGAGCTAAGCGAGGTGTCAGACAACTCGACCGTTCGACATTTTGTTTGTGTGTTTGTTAGACAGTTTAGGCCAAACGCATTGACCAATTGTTTTTAAATTTGGTTCGGAGTACAAAGCCCGAATGTTCTGCGTAAGATTTTTCCAAAACTTCCGTTTCAAAATGGCGGTCTCCGACTTAACGATTGTTTTAAAATTTGGTACGGAGCCCACTGCTACGAAGTCCGAACAATAATACATGTGATAGATTCACTACCGTTTCAAGCATATGCCCTCTTGTTTCAGCGATGACGAGTGTAGCTGCTGTTTGTTTTCTTGGCTGAACGGCAAGACCTGTCATTATTTTGACTGATTTATGGAGAAAAGACAAAGGCTATAATTTCCAATAAAGCTTGTCCAGTAAGATTTTTCTTAAACAATACAGTTCCCGATTACGAGCATATTAATGGCCAGAAGCAACAAATTAATACTGTTGTTAAAAAATTACTAAAACATCTAAAGTCTCTACATTCATCTGTGATAATCGTCTCTAGTACAGTGGGGCTTTAACTAACTTACGAATGGCCTCACCTAACGGAAATTTCAACTTACGAAACGGGATTTCGGAAATTTTCCGAACTAACGAAACGACGACGAAAACAAACACCAAAAAAGTTTTACGAATGGGGCAGCCACACATTTTGATGACATTTGCCTAACGCATTTCAGAAGCATTCTTAAAAGTCGCAAAAACAATCGTTGCTGGGCCGTTATTTCATAAACGTGCATCAAAAGAAACTGGGTAAGGTGATCAAAATTTTGATGGTAATTAAAATTAAATTCTAAAAAGTATAAAAAATCATTAAAAAGTTAAATTGTTGTTATTTTAAGGCGAAAAGCACATTGAGGCAATTATCGCCTCCCTAAATGTAAGTGTGACTGTAAAGTCGTAAGTGTAGTGTTGTAAGTGTGTTAGACTCTGGTACCGCGAGGGACGTCTAAATCCTCTCAATAGGTGCAGATAGACTGCACCCCCCCTGCAGGGATTAAAAAGTTATTTTTTTTAAAGTTAAAAAAATAGAGTGTTAAATTGTTTTCAATTCTTAGTGTTAAATTTTATTTTGCAATACACTGTGTATGCGTGCACGTACGCTCTCTGTCAGCTCTCCACGTTCATCTCCTCCTCCTCCATATCCTTAACCTTTGCCGCCGCCTCCTCCAAAATTCGCTACGTATCCGAATCTTTAGACGTAAGAAACTTTCTCTCTTTATTTGTTTCACCCAACTTTGGGGTACACTAAATCAACCACTTTTTAATGTTGTGTGCCTTCCTCGTAGCCCAGTATTGCTTCGTTCGTTGTGATCTTGCTTTTCTTTCTTCGTCAGAGATTTGGATCGTTCGCTTGGATTTGACTTTGCCTTGGAACCGTTGCTTCTTGTCCTTGGTTATTGTTTTGGCTGTTCTGTCCATGAGCATAGTGTCAGTGATCTGCAGTTCTGTTATGTCCTTCTCGGTTTCTCTAAACCAAAGTGGTTTGGCTCTTCTACTGCGAGTTAGTCTATTTTTGTCCATTCGGAGGATGTGCCCATAAAAATCAATTCTCCTTTTTCTTAAGAAACCTTATTACATACATTATTTTGTATTAGTATTATGTATATATAATGTAGTACGTATTATGTGTAATTAATACATTTTTTATTTCAGATTTTTTCTGTTTTATTTCTTGCATATTTGACATAAATGTATGGTTTCTTCGTTGTACGGGAGAAGTTTGGGGCTGGTGGAACGAATTAGGCAATTTACATGTTAAATGCGCCTTAACTTATGAAACGACTTCCGAATGAATTAAACTCGTAAGTTGTGACCCCACTGTATATTATAAGGTTATAATAGTGTACGAAGAAGGACACGACACAGAAGCAGCGACTACAAAACAACGCCTACTAATAGCAATTGTCAATGTTCACACAACGCAACCTGCCACCCTTGCTTGCGTGTTGGTTTGGCACCTCTCCTAATGGCTTTACAAAAGGTCTTATGTAATGTTTAATGATGTTTACCTTGTCGCGTAATCGCTCGGCTTAAAATTTGATTAATTGTCGACAATCCTTACGTCGTCACCGGCGTTTGCCTACTTGTGTAAACACGTTTCAAGAACAGCCTTTGTTCCAGAACAGTGACGGGCTTTAAACTTGGTTTCACTCAAATTCGAATGTAATCACTACGTTCAGCACGAGTGACATTCGTGACGTCAGATTAAAGAACAATACATAACTAACTAGATACGTACTGTAGGTGCCATATTTAAACATTGTAGCATTGTTCGAACCCTTCATTTAGTTTTATATTGATTCGTAAAGATCAGCTGATTTCATTGAACAGCTGATAGGCAACAATAAGTTTTAGGTTATGTTGTTACAAACTAGCCTGCAGTTTATAGCCTATCAGCTGTTCAACGAAATCAGTTGATCGTTACGAATTAATATAAACGATAAATCAGCATAGTTTTTAACAACCTAAACAAACAATAACCTAAAAGTTTGGTAGTAATATTAAAAAATCAGTTTTTATATTATGTTGTTAAAAACTATGTTATTTTTCGTTTAAATAATTATATATCAGGTTCAATAAATTTATCGTTACGAATTAATATTAACATAGCTTGTTAAAACATAACTATCATTATATAGCCTATGAATAACTTATAAACGCCACATTAATATAGCTTGTTCTTAACGTTTAGCTAGCCTATTATATAGCTATCAGCTGTTCAATGAAATTTATCGTTACGAATTAATATAAACGCCACATTAACATAGCTTGTTTTTAACAACATAACCTAAAACTCATTATATAGCCTATCAGCTGTTCAATGAAATTTATCGTTACGAATTAATATAAACGCCACATTAACATAGCTTGTTTTTAACAACATAACCTAAAACTCATTATATAGCCTATCAGCTGTTCAATGAAATTTATCGTTACGAATTAATATAAACGCCACATTAACATAGCTTGTTTTTAACAACATAACCTAAAACTCATTATATAGCCTATCAGCTGTTTAATGAATGAAATTTATCGTTACGAATTAATATAAACGCCACATTAACATAGCTTGTTTTTTTTAACAACATAACCTAAAACTCATTATATAGCCTATCAGCTGTTCAATGAAATTTATCGTTACGAATTAATATAAACGCCACATTAACATAGCTTGTTTTTAACAACATAACCTAAAACTCATTATATAGCTTATCAGCTGTTTAATGAAATTTATCGTTACGAATTAATATAAACGCCACATTAACATAGCTTGTTTTTAACAACATAACCTAAAACTCATTATATAGCCTATCAGCTGTTCAATGAAATCAGCTGATCGTTAAGAATTACTATAAAAAACTGATCTTTAACTATAACTATCGATAAAAATTTGTCCAGCATAACGAACTCTAAAACATGATACATGTTAAAATTATAATATAACAAATCTCTTTCGTTTGAATATATTTTTATATTGTAAAATCTACAAATGTAAATATGCCTATGGACTCTCGTCATGAGGTTTTGTGACGGATATTATTTCTATATGTAACTCAATTCGTGCAGAAAGATTAGAGAAAGACAGGTGAAATGCATCTCTAACAGCTATTGTCATCGGCCACATTATACAAACCAAAGTTCAGTGTTGGACATCACTTTGTGACGCAATGCTTGCGCAATCTGTTATACAGTGTAACTAATATGATGACCGGAATAGAGGGTATAGGAAATTGTTTAATGGAAGAACCGTGTAGTTGGTTGGGTTGATGTCTTTCAGGTCGAATAATTAGGAAGCCCGCTGACGCAGAACGATACACTTCCTAATGTAGCACGCTGATGTGATTACGACATTATAACAAAGTTTGGAACTCTGTATGAACTGACGTCATGTGTAATTATTCAGGGTATTGTTCGCCTGCGCAGAATTAATATGCTTCGTAAGTGTATGAGCAAAAATGGCGTAAAACGCTACGGTTATATTTTGTAATAAACTGTGACATGTTTCACAAAATGTCTTACATTATATTTATTACTTTCATTATTTTTAAGGGTTTCAATGAAGCCTTTAGGCAACCATGAAAGCCTAATTAGTCTCTCTAGTTAAACAAATAATCGCTGTACACAGATGCCTCACTGACAAGTAATGGCTCAGCCTCTTTTAATATACACGATGTTTTAGAGCTGGTTTTGATGTTGGGTTTTGCGGGACGCGTGATGGAGGAGCATGTTTATATTGATATATAACATTATATTTTTGTAGCAAGTCTTATATTAATTTAATTATGATTACAAATTTCTGTGTTTCCGCCGGGATCGAACCGGGGAACTTGCGCGTCTGAGGCACACGTATTCATTGTTTGGTGCCGCCTCGGTGGCCTAGTGAATAGCGTACTTTCACCCCGAGGACCCGGGTTCGATTCCCGGCCAGGGCTTGGCATTTTCATACGCTATAAATCATCCCATCGTCTGCATTAGCCCAAGTGTGCACAATTGTCGGACGTTAAAAAAAAATAAAATTGTTTGGTAAATATACGAAAGGAAATGATTTTGATTTTAGTAAATAACATAATACAGAATAATTATTATTTGTACTAAATCTGTCAAGAAGTAATTTCGTAAAAGAACGTCTTGAAATGAGCAACGATCTGAAAATCTGATTTTTGTGACTTGAACAAGTCAGTTACCAAATAAATTCAGTTCAACAGTTTCAAAATGGTCGGCATTTAAAACTGTTCTATTAAATATTTTGAAAATATAATTTCACCCCCATAAAGTCTTTCCTAATTTTCAATGGCATTTGTACAATTAAAGCGGTGATTTGTACAGATTTAAACGCAGATTATGATGGTGAAATCAGATTTTCAGAAAATTATAAAATTAAAAAAAAATATTGTTGGAAATTCGATTCCATCACGTAGCGATAAAACTGCGTTTAGTGATTATTTATATACGTAATATATCAAACACAATTTAAAAACTGTTACAACATTATTTGCATTAACTAATTTTTTTTCACAGTTAGGCATTTGAAATTTATTACAGCATTAACGAAATCCCAACGATACGCCTTCGAACTGCAAAGCACGCTACCGAGTGATACAGAGTTGCTTTGCAAACTGCATACGCTGCGCCTGAGCAACGTTTTCAGGCGGACACCATTTTCGAATAACTATTTGCATAGGTATTTCATATAATTGTATTGTAAATAATTCATTGACCGAGCGAAGCGTGGTCTCTTTTTCAGTTCGACCATTCGGCATTCGGTATGTATCTTTGTTACGCAGTCTTGGCAAAACGCACTGTTTTAAAATTTGGTACGGAGGTACTTTGTATAAAGCCCAATTGAAATGCGTGTAATTTATCATTTTCTTTCATTTCAAGATGACGGCTTCTGATTTATAACGAGTATAAACGATATTAGCCGATTGTTTGACCGATTGTTTTCAGATTTGAGAAGCTACTTTGTACAAACCCCAAATGACACGTGTAAGAATTTCCGTCATTTACTTCTGTTTCAAGATTTAACGATGCCGTGAACGCAGTTTTGTCTAAACGTATTGACCGATAGTTTTGAAATTTTGTACGAGGTACCTTGTGTAAAGGCTGCACCATGTATGTGTAAGACTTTTCCAATTTCTATTTTAAGACGGCAGCCCACGATATGCAATGACGAGTGAACGCAGTTTTGGCCACAAGAATTAAACGATTGTTTTGAAATTTCGTACAAAGATATATCGTATAAGTCCAAACGACAATATGTAATATTTTTCCTATTTCTTCCGTTTAAAGATGGCGGCTTCTGACGAGTACACTCAGTTTCAATCAAACGCATCAGTCGATTGTTTTGAAATTTGGTACAAAGGTGCCTTGTATAAAGCCCGAAAGACGTGTGTAAGATTTTTCCACATTCATTAGCGTTTCAAAACGGCGGGCTCGATTTAACGTTGAGAGTGTAGTTACTGGTTATTTCCAGTAATACTGGTTGAACGGCAAACTGGAGAAACAGCATAACATTTTCAATAAAGACGGTCCAGTAACATTTTTCGTAAAATAATACCGTTTACCGGTAAAACTGGCGAAAACATTACAAGTTTTGTACATTAACTACGAATATATTGCGAGGTTTTTTTTTAACGTTTGACTATTGTGCACGCTTGGGCTAATGCAGACACGGGATGATTTATAGCGTATGAAAATGCCAAGCCCTGGCCGGGAATCGAACCCGGGTCCTCGGAGTGAAAGCCCAGTACGCTATCAACTATGCCACCGAGGCGGATATACTGTGAGGTGCACTGTTCTTTGAACTAATAGTTGGTACTAGAAATAAATTCCGTAGGTTTTTTTACTAAGTATGAATCAAATCAGCCGAACAAAATTACGATCGTGAGCATGCTAAAACACACACGCGCGCGCGCGCACACACACGCACGCAGTTTGTGAAAAGGCGGCGAACGTGGCCGGAACCCTTTGCAGGCTCATGCCGAATATGGGAGGTCCAAGACAGAGACACGCCGCCGACTCCTGGCTGAGGTAGTAAGTTCAGTGCTCCTTTACGATGCGCCGATTTGGAGCCACGCTATGACGGTCACGCAATGTTAGTGCGTTGCTGCTTGTTGTGAGTGGTTACCGAACAGTTTCATACGACGCTGCATGCGTAGTGGCGGGCGAACCCCAATGAAGCTGATGGCTGATGAAAGAGCGAAGCTCTACTGGCGCAAGCGAAGTGCTGAGCCGCGGTATAGTCATACAATGGCAATTACAGAGGAGTGGAATCGGACCCTGGAGACATGGCAGCGACAGTGGGACGAATCAACAAATGGACGATGGACATACCAACTCATAGGTAACATCCAGGATTGGTGCAACAGGGATCGTAGGGAGATGGATTTCTATCTCACACAGATTCTCACTGGGTACGGTTGCTCCCGAGCTTACGTGTTCCGTTTAAGGGTGAAAAGAGACTCGGCTTGTCCCCTCTGTCTTCCAGGAGTGGAGGAAAATGCGAAGCATGTGTTTTTCCGGTGTCGGAGATTCGACGAGGAAAGGATGAGGCTGCAAACATATGTGCAAGGCAGCATTGCACCGGAAAATCTGGTTGCGACTATGATGGCTTCAGAGGCCAACTGGAGGGCCATTGCGGGATTCGCTGCAGTGATCATGAAGAGGTTGATGGCTGAGGATCGAGAAAAAAGATCCAACGCTCTAGAAGAGTAGGAGGTCAGCCAGTCCACCTTCCCATGAAGTAATGCCTGGCGGCGGTTCCGTGGGGGGGATTTACAGAGAAATGCTTTTGGTGGTTTTTTTAGTGGGTAACAATATATCGTAACTTGAGTTTGAACTCAATTTGAGTCCCACACTCTGGGGTAGCGCGGTACCCTACCCCAGAAAGTCTATAAAAAAATCCACGTTTTTGGCATCGCAAACACACACACACACTAGAGGTGGCATGATGGTCACTCATACCACGGTCGTACCATGATAGCTACTCACTTTACAAAGGACATTCGAACAGAAAAGTTGTGCAACTTCTGTCGAACGATGCGTGACTGTGCGACCTTAGACTACACGCTTCTGAATCTTGTCTGTCGTCAGTTTATTCACAAGGAATTCTTTCACCGCTCAACAAACAAACAGAACCGTTACGTCAATATCTAGTTTATATGTTAACATCCTCAGTTTACGCCTACCAACGCAAAGCAGGTCTGGCTATTACACGATACTCCCACTAAACACCCACTATATACTGACTTTTATTCAGATTTTATCTGTAAAACTTCTGTTTATTAGATATGCAAATAACCACTAAACGCAAATTTATTGCTACGTAATGGAATCAAATTGCCAACAATATTTTATTTTATTTTCCACTTTTCTGAAAATCTGCTTTCCCCACCATAATCAGCGTTAAATCCTGCACAAATCAACAATTTAATGTACTAATTTTAATGCCAATAAGAAAAAACGTTAACGCGGATTATAGTGGTGTAATCGTCTTATATTCTTCTTCTTTTCTGCTGGGATTATTGTCACTATGTTGAGTATAATCTGCCTTCCCTAGCTTCGTCAATTCTACTTTTGTTGACGCGTTTCGGAGAACCTCCATTTTCAAAAACTATATCAATACCCACTATTAAGATCCAAAAAGCAATAAAGGGCAGCTCATATTGGATGAAATTAATCGTATACAAAAAAATTAAAATTTACAATAGAAGAAGAGAAGAAAGGTAGTTTAAATTTTTTAGATTTTAAGAATACAAAGGAAACAATTGAATATGGAATATATAGAAAAGATACATACACAGATAATATAATTAACGCAAAGTCGAACCACCCATTAGAACATAAACTGGCGGCGTTCAGACACATGTTCAATAGATTATTAAATGTACCACTAAAGAGGAAAGAATATAAAGAAGAATTGAATACAATTTTCCAAATAGCAGTGAACAACGATTATGATTTAAAAAGTATAAGAAATATGTTACGAAGAATTAAAAGAAAGATAGAGGAAGAAAACAGTGATAAAAGAGAGGACAAAAAACGAAAAGAGAGGATAAAAAAAAATGAAATTTAAGATTTCATTTAGAAAATATGATATAGATATAGCAATGGCTATAAATAATATGATAAGGAACAAACTGACAAAGAATATAGAAGAAAAGGACAAATATAGTAAGAATGGGGTATACAGAATACAGTGTGGATGCGAGGCAGTCTACATAGGACAAACGGGACGAAAATTTAGAACTAGGTTTAAAGAATATGTAAGATCATTTAAGAGAATATATATGGTTTTTGAAGATGGAGGTTCTCCGAAATGCGTCAACAAAAATAGAATTGACGAAGCTAGGGAAGGCAGATCATTATACTCAACATAGTGAAATCGTATTTTTAAAAACCGTGTAATAACAAATCCGTGGCCGCCATTTTGAAACTGTTAAACGGATTTTGCTGAGTTACTGATTTGTCCAAGCTACGAGTCACAATCTGGGTTTAAACAAAATTCGCTAATAATCACAGAGTCACGCTTTTGTGAGAACAGTGCAAACTGGATTAGCAATTAAATTTGCCCTGACTGAACTATCGGTAATAAAACCCGCCTATTGTTCAACACTAATAAAAATGAAAGTAACTGAACATTGCCTTTGTTAAGAAAACAGGCAATCTACTTTATAACAAACCGCAACGCGAAAACAAAGATAAGAAACAAGGGTCGGGCTGTTAAATGGAAGGATTAAAAATTAAAAGGTAGAAAATATTAAATTTATTCGTTTAATTATTTTTTTATTACGAAGGAAATTTAACCAGAATAATAAAGTTTTAAATTCGTGATTAAATTAACGCCGAACGTTATTTGAACAACTGGTTAAGATAAAAACAAAGATGCCTCCTCCCGAGCAAAAATCATCGTTCCTGTGATTTATTTCGCGGCATTAAACTCGTTTTCCATTAAAGATGAGTATAACATCCCTTCCTTTCTCTTCTCTCCTTCCCTAACTCGCCACCGGCTCTGTTATTCCTTGAAGAGGCTATTGAAGGGAGTATCAGCTGATACAGTACAATACAAGAATAATGGCCTCCGTGTACTTTTCCCCCAATAATCTTTAAGCGCATCAAGTAAGACAATATATTTCGTTCTCAGAGCGTACTAAGATTAAAAATAATTTTTCTGAAAATAACAGAAGTAAAATATTCATTGTAAAGTAATGCGCGATTAGAATATGAACAAGAATATTTTGTAAGTGGAATATTTTTCATCGCTTAAAATGAAAAGTGATACACTCTCACGACAGGCTAAAGTACACTTTATTCGCCGTTTATAACAGTACTTTGTCCGCATGCTAGAACTTGCAGAATTTAAACCTTTAGAACATTTATTTTTATGTCAACGGAGTTCGGTTAAAACAGAAATTCGACAATTCAACGTCTAAAAGTACGCTGGAACTTGCAGAATTTAAACGTTTTAAACAGAACATTTATTTTTATGTCAACGGAGTTCGGTTAAAAAAGAAATTCGACAATTCGACACTAAAAGTACGCTGGAACTTGCAGAATTAAACGTTTTAAACAGAACATTTATTTTTATGTCAACGGAGTTCGGTTAAAAAAGAAATTCGACAATTCAACATCTAAAAGTAGGTTGGAACTTGCAGAATTAAACGTTTTAAACAGAACATTTATTTTTATGTCAACGGAGTTCGGTTAAAACAGAAATTCGACAATTCAACGTCTAAAAGTAGGCTGGAACTTGCAGAATTTAAACGTTTTAAACTGAACATTTATTTTTATGTCAACGGACTTTGTTTGAAACAGAAATTCGACAATTCAACAACTAAAAGTAGGCTGGAACTTGCAGAATTTAAACGTTTTAAACAGGACATTTATTTTTATGTCAACGGAGTTCAGTTAAAACAGAAATTCGACAATTCGACACTAAAAGTACGGTGGAACTTGCAGAATTTAAACGTTTTGAACAGAACATTTATTTTTATGTCAACGGAGTTCGGTTAAAAAAGAAATTCGACAATTCGACACTAAAAGTACGGTGGAACTTGCAGAATTAAACGTTTTAAACGGAACATTAATTTTTATGTCAACGGAGTTCGGTTAAAACAGAAATTCGACAATTCAACATCTAAAAGTAGGCTGGAACTTGCAGAATTTAAACGTTTTAAACAGAACATTTATTTTTATGTCAACGGAGTTCGGTTAAAAAAGAAATTCGACAATTCAACATCTAAAAGTAGGCTGGAACTTGCAGAATTTAAACGTTTTAAACAGAACATTTATTTTTATGTCAACGGAGTTCGTTTGAAACAGAAATTCGACAATTCAACATCTAAAAGTAGGCTGGAACGTGCAGAATAAACCTTTTAAACAGGACATTTATTTTTATGTCAACGGAGTTCGTTTGAAACAGAAATTCGACAATTCAACATCTAAAAGTAGGCTGGAACGTGCAGAATAAACGTTTTAAACAGGACATTTATTTTTATGTCAACGGAGTTCGTTTGAAACAGAAATTCGACAATTCAACATCTAAAAGTAGGCTGGAACGTGCAGAATAAACCTTTTAAACAGGACATTTATTTTTATGTCAACGGAGTTCGTATGAAACAGAAATTCGACTATTCAACATCTAAAAGTAGGCTGGAACGTGCAGAATAAACGTTTTAAACAGGACATTTATTTTTATGTCAACGGAGTTCGTTTGAAACAGAAATTCGACTATTCAACATCTAAAAGTAGGCTGGAACGTGCAGAATAAACGTTTTAAACAGGACATTTATTTTTATGTCAACGGAGTTCGTTTGAAACAGAAATTCGACAATTCAACATCTAAAAGTAGGCTGGAACGTGCAGAATAAACCTTTTAAACAGGACATTTATTTTTATGTCAACGGAGTTCGTTTGAAACAGAAATTCGACAATTCAACATCTAAAAGTAGGCTGGAACGTGCAGAATAAACGTTTTAAACAGGACATTTATTTTTATGTCAACGGAGTTCGTTTGAAACAGAAATTCGACAATTCAACATCTAAAAGTAGGCTGGAACGTGCAGAATAAACGTTTTAAACAGGACATTTATTTCTATGTCAACGGAGTTCGGGTAAAACAGAAATTCAACAATTCAACAACTAAAAGTAGGTTGAAACTTGATTATAAAGCCACTGAAATGGTTAAGATTAAAAAAAATTACGTTATAAGAAATGTTATAAAACATTCAATTTTATAGTTTAATAATGAATAAGAAGTACACAAACTGTTCTAGCATTGATACATTATTTCATTACTACATTTATGTTTTTTGATAATGAAAAGAAATACTAAATACAAAAACTTACCTTCTTCAAGTCTTTGTTGGGTTCGCCATCTTCAGAAGCTTTCCTCTTTTCCCCGCCAGTCACTCCTACACCGGTCAAAGGATCTTTCTCGCCCACCTGTTGAAAAAAACACATCTGTTCAAGTAGGCCTTCAAATAAGCAAATATTCGGTATATTATTTTAAGTATTAAAGTAGTATCATAACTTTAAAACGTTATTTTTTGACAAGCCGCCTCGGTGGCCTAGTTGATAGCGTACTGGGCTTTCACCCCGTAGACCCGGGTTCGATTCCCGGCCAGGGCTTGGCATTTTCAAACGCTATAAATCATCCCATCGTCTGCATTAGCCCAAGTGTGCACAATAGTCGGTCGTTAAAAAAAAGAAGAAAATTTATTATATCAGATGTTTACTTAAGCATTAACAGAAATAGTTCATTAGGTTCACATCAGAGTGCAGCACGTACAACTGTTTTATTTCTGGGTGTTTATGTTTACGCAAATTTTCTCGCGAAGTGTTAACAAATAATACAGACAATATTTCTTCCTTAAAGAAATGATTTGTGTTTGAAAAATTAAACTTTACTGGCGACTTTTGATTGGTTCGTTGGGTGCAATAGCCTTAGTGGTAAAAACCTGATCAAAAACTTTGAAATTAGCGCTGACCTTGATCTTTTTTTTACGGTTCGTTAAAACTGATACATGCGCGCGCATGTGCGTCTGTGAATGTTCGCAATTTTAGTCAGATTTGATTCAAAACATGGAACAATAATTAATATTAGTTTTAGCTTGGATACGTTTGTTCACAAGAAATTACGTTTAACAGTTAAAAAATGGCGGATAATTAAAATATTTTTAAAAAACAAATCATTAACGTTTTACCTTATAGTGATGAAATTCACTTTTGTATATTCAATCTAATTTTAAAATGTTAAATGGTAATATATGCAGATAGCGAAATCGTATTTTCATAAAAGTGAAAGATAAAAAAAATACTGTTTCAAATTCGCTTCCATCACGTCAATAAAGCTGCTAGCTGGCGATTGTTTATATATAAAATGTTAAATGGTAATACATGCAGATAGTGTAATCGTATTTTCATAAAAGTGAAAGATAAAAAAAAATAGTTTCAAAATCGCTTCCATCACGTCAATAAAGCTGCTAGCTGGCGATTGTTTATATATAAAATGTTAAATGGTAATATATGCAGATAGTGAAATCGTATTTTCATAAAAGTGAAAGACAAAAAAAAAATACTGTTTCAAATTCGCTTCCATCACGTCAATAAAGCTGCTAGCTGGCGATTGTTTATATATAAAATGTTAAATGGTAATATATGCAGATAGTGAAATCGTATTTTCATAAAAGTGAGATTAAAAAAATACAGTTTCAAATTCGCTTCCATCACGTCAATAAAGCTGCTAGCTGGCGATTGTTTATATATAAAATGTTAAATGGTAATATATGCAGATAGTGAAATCGTATTTTCATAAAAGTGAAAGATAAAAAAAAATACAGTTTCAAATTCGCTTCCATCACGTCAATAAAGCTGCTAGCTGGCGATTGTTTATATATAAAATGTTAAATGGTAATATATGCAGATAGTGAAATCGTATTTTCATAAAAGTGAGATTAAAAAAATACTGTTTCAAATTCGCTTCCATCACGTCAATAAAGCTGCTAGCTGGCGATTGTTTATATATAAAATGTTAAATGGTAATATATGCAGATAGTGAAATCGTATTTTCATAAAAGTGAAGGATAAAAAAAAATACTGTTTCAAATTCGCTTCCATCACGTCAATAAAGCTGCTAGCTGGCGATTGTTTATATAGTTTTACTAGATCTAGTGTTGCCCAATGAACAGGAGTCACTTAAAGCGGGCATAACATTTACCGCGAGCCGCGAAGCCCCCGCAATATGCCCAAAATAGATTAATCGTAAACGTTGCATTTAAAGACAGGCAGCGCCTGGTTTGTATCAATTTTGGTTGCATTAAAACCTGAAGGCTTTATGAGCCGAAACACCAGCCGCCAATCAGAAGGCAATAAATATTTATGTAGAAAGTTTTGAAAGTTCGACACTGACGCTCGTAAACGGCGGGAACATGGCAATATGGCGTCTACATTGTTTGGTTTGTGGTAATAACAGTAATCCAGTGAGAGGCGTTCATTTATAACTTCATTCAGTTAACGTCAGTGCCCAAAACAAAATTGTACAAAGATGTTTACCTAAAGTAGCATATAAACGTAATAAAATAAACGGTTAACGGTTCTTTGCACTAACTTTCTTACATCCTATTGTGTACATTTGATAAGTTGGAAAAAGTATTTTTTTTTTAGGTTAGATTTTGCCTGAATTAATTATGAAGGAAAGGTATTTATAACGGGTTCGTTCATTTAGGAGGATTTACGTTGGTCAAGTTAAGAGATTCAAACTGGTTCAGCCATTTAGGTGGGTTTACGTTGGTCAAGTTAAAAGATTCAAACTGGTTCAGCCATTTAGGTGGGTTTACGTTGGTCAAGTTAAAAGATTCAAACTGGTTCAGCCATTTAGGAGGGTTTACGTTGGTCAAGTTAAAAGATTCAAACTGGTTCAGCTATTTAGGAAGGTTTACGTTGGTCAAGTTAAAAGATTCAAACTGGTTCAGCCATTTAGGCGGGTTTACGTTGGTCAAGTTAAAAGATTCAAACTGGCTCAGCCATTTAGGAAGGTTTACATTTGCCAAGTTAAAAGATTCAAAGTGGTTCAGCCATTTAGGAAGGTTTACGTTGGTCAAGTTAAAAGATTCAAACTGGTTCAGACATTTAGGTGGGTTTACGTTGGTCAAATTAAAAGATTCAAACTGGTTCAGCTATTTAGGAAGGTTTACGTTGATCAAGTTAAAAGATTCAAACCGGTTCAGCCATTTAGGTGGGTTTACGTTGGTCTAGTTAAAAGATTCAAACTGGTTCAGCCATTTAGGCGGGTTTATGTTGGTCAAGTGAACTATTCAAACTGGTTCACCCATTTAGGCGGATTTACGTTGGCCAAGTTGAAATATTCAAAATGGTTTAGCCATTTAGATGGGTTTACGTTGGTCCAGTTAAAAGATTCAAACTGGTTCAGCCATTTAGGTGGGTTTACGTTGGTCAAGTTAAAAGATTCAAACTGGTTCAGCCATTTAGGTGGGTTTACGTTGGTCAAGTTAAAAGATTTAAACTGGTTCAGCCATTTAGGAAGGTTTACGTTGGTCAAGTTAAAAGATTCAAACTGGCTCAGCCATTTAGGTGGGTTTACGTTGGTCAAGTTAAAAGATTCAAACTGGTTCAGCCATTTAGGAAGGTTTACGTTGGTCAAGTTAAAAGATTCAAACTGGTTCAGCCATTTAGGAGGGTTTACGTTGGTCAAGTTAAAAGATTCAAACTGGTTCAGCCATTTAGGAGGGTTTACGTTGGTCAAGTTAAAAGATTCAAACTGATTCAGCCATTTAGGAGGGTTTACGTTGGTCAAGTTAAAAGATTCAAACTGGTTCAGCCATTTAGGAAGGTTTACGTTGGTCAAGTTAAAAGATTCAAACTGGTTCAGCCATTTAGGAAGGTTTACGTTGGTCAAGTTAAAAGATTCAAACTGGTTCAGCCATTTAGGAAGGTTGACGTTGGTCAACTTAAAAAATTCAAACTGGTTCAACCATTTAGGCGGATTTACATTGGTCAAGTGAAATATTCAAAATGGTTGAGCCATTTAGGAGGGTTTACGTTGGTCAACTTAAAAGATTCAAACTGTTTCAACCCCGTTGGTCAATTTGAAATATTCAAAATGGTTCAGCCATTTAGGCGGGTTTACGTTGGCCCAGTTGAAATTTCCGAACTGGTTCAACCAATTGGGCGGATTTACTTTACTGAAGTGAAAAGATTCAAATGGTTCAGCCATTGGCTGTTTTTAGTTGACTAAGTAACAATTGTGTAAAAACGCCTTCACGCAAAATTTAATCATTGAATTCAATTTGTATACTTTATTTCTTTTCAGCATTATTTAAAAATAACCGCGGCACCAACTATCTAATTGACGTTATGGAAGCGAATTTTCCAAAGTACTGTATCTTACCATTTTTTAAAAATTCTGCTTTCACTTACATAACCAGAAATAAAATCTGCATTAGCATATTAAACTTTCGAAATGCAATGAAAATACGTAAACAAATTTTACGCATTCAAAATTAATTTTACGTGAAATTAAATTTCCGTCAATTTGATCCCTGATCGCCGTCAAATTAAATTTCTTATATTCAACTGAATTTGACAATCAAAATGTAATTTATGCAATTATTAATGAAACAACAACAATATTTTAAACAATAAAGATATTTAAAGAGTTGAAATTGATGCCATTTTGTTAACTGTTTTGCCAAAGTTAATGTTGCTTGTTAACGAACTTGTCCAACCTATTACCAGAATCGATGTTTGCACCAAGTTAGAACCTAATCGGACTAAAATCGCGATAGCTCATTTTCCAACGGAAATACGCTGGTGATTTTATTCGGCTATTTTGTACTTTGCATCCAACTACGTCGCTAAGCTGGGATTATTAGCATTGTTCATGTTTTTGTTCGACGTTTGATATTTCATTGAACAATGTTAAATGTGATTCACTTTTGTTGCTTATCTGAGCCTGATGTTGGGCTGGGACAGAACTTAGACGGCAGAAGTTTTATAATATTTAAAAGTTTGATCAGTGTGAGAAACAATCTCATAAATAATCCACAAAAAATATGTTTTGCTTAAATATTTATACGATAAATATTAGAAAATAAATAGTGCAAAAATAGTTCATATTCAATTATTGCCCCAAAAACACCACGTTGGGAAAATCGCTCTAATTCCATAAAATCGGTTGTTCAGTTTTTGATATATATGTCATAACTTGTCAGTGTAGCAAATTTGAAATTAAAAGGAATTTATGGTTCGTGAGCAAATGGAAGATTAAATCCGACGGAGGTCAAGGTTTATTTTTAACTGACCCAGCGAAGCGAGGTCTTTGTTTCAATTCGAACGTTCGACATTTGAATTGTTGGTTTGTTACGCAATTTTGGCCAAATTCATTGACCAATTGTTTTGAAATTCGTTACGATTGGATTTTTTTTTAATTCGAAAAGCACATTGAGACTACTATCGCCTCCCTAAATGTAAATGTTAGTGTAAAGTGTTACAGTCGTATTAGACTCGGGTACCGCGAAGGATGCCTAAATCCTATCAATAGGTGCAGCTAGACTGCACCCCTCTGCGGGGTATAAATTTGTTACGAAGGTACCTAGTATAAAGCCCGAAAGACGTATGTGTAAGATGTTTTTCATTCACTTCCGTTTCAAGATGGCGGCCTCTGACGGAGTCATGGGAAAACGAATTAACCTATTGTTTAGAAATTTTTACGAAAATCCCTTGTATAAAGCGCGAAAGACGTATGTGTAAGATGTTTTTCATTCACTTCCGTTTCAAGATGGCGGCCTCTGACGGAGTCATGGGAAAACGAATTAACCTATTGTTTAGAAATTTGTTACGAAGGTACCTCGTATAAAGCCCGAAAGACGTATGTGTAAGATGTTTTTCATTCACTTCCGTTTCAAGATGGCGGCCTCTGACGGAGTCATGGGAAAACGAATTAACCTATTGTTTAGAAATTTTTACGAAGATCCCTTGTATAAAGCCCGAAAGACGTATGTGTAAGATGTTTTCATTCACTTCCGTTTCAAGATGGCGGCCTCTGACGGAGTCATGGGAAAACGAATTAACCTATTGTTTAGAAATTTTTACGAAGATCCCTTGTATAAAGCCCGAAAGACGTATGTGTAAGATGTTTTCATTCACTTCCGTTTCAAGATGGCGGCCTCTGACGGAGTCATGGGAAAACGAATTAACCTATTGTTTAGAAATTTGTTACGAAGATCCCTTGTATAAAGCCCGAAAGACGTATGTGTAAGATGTTTTTCATTCACTTCCGTTTCAAGATGGCGGCCTCTGACGGAGTCATGGGAAAACGAATTAACCTATTGTTTAGAAATTTTTACGAAGATCCCTTGTATAAAGCCCGAAAGACGTATGTGTAAGATGTTTTTCATTCACTTCCGTTTCAAGATGGCGGCCTCTGACGGAGTCATGGGAAAACGAATTAACCTATTGTTTAGAAATTTTTACGAAGATCCCTTGTATAAAGCCCGAAAGACGTATGTGTAAGATGTTTTCATTCACTTCCGTTTCAAGATGGCGGCCTCTGACGGAGTCATGGGAAACGAATTAACCTATTGTTTAGAAATTTTTACGAAGATCCCTTGTATAAAGCCCGAAAGACGTATGTGTAAGATGTTTTCATTCACTTCCGTTTCAAGATGGCGGCCTCTGACGGAGTCATGGGAAAAAGAATTAACCCATGTTTAGAAATTTTTACGAAGATCCCATGTATAAAGCCCGAAAGAAGTACGTGCAAGTTTTCCCCAATCAATTTCGTTTCAAGATGGCGGGGGCTCTGATTTAACGTTGCCGTTTATTTCCAATAATATTGGCTGAACGGTAATACCTGTCAGAATTTCGACAATTTTATGGAAAAAGAGTATATTTAATAAATACGGTCCAATATAGTTTTTCGTAAATATTACGATTACCAGTTAAACTGACGGAAAATGTTACGAGCGCTACCGTACATTAAGTATGTACTGCGAGGTGATACTTGAATAAATGTTCAGATTTATTCATAAAACCTATGTTTATTTTACTTTATTTTACTTTATTTTTCAAAATTACAGCGAAATATATTTGATAAATTTTCAGTAATATGGCAGATTATTATTTTTTTTAATAATTCTTGAAGCAGGCACTTTATGCGATACAGGACCAGTACGGTTTCTTTGGATACTAATGGGCTGCATTTTGACAATTATTCATATGCTCGAGGCGATTTTTGGAAAATCTTATTTTAATTGCGTTTTTACCAACAAACATGTTCCAACCGGCAAACATGCCAATTTTATAAAAATCAGTCAATTCGTTTAATATAAGGACAGACATTTAAGGAAATTTTTTTTTCTTTTTTGGTGTTTAACGTCCGACTATTGTGCACGCTTGGGCTAATGCAGACGATGGAATGATTTATGGCGTATGCAAATGCCAAACCCTCGCCGGGAATCGAACCCGGGTCCTCGGGGTGAAAGCCTAGTACGCTATCCACTAGGCCACCGAGGCGGCTCATTTAAGGAAATTTATCTTGGACCTGAAATAGCTTCAATCTTCAGAATTTTAAGGTCACTATTTACACGGTTGATATCAAGTATTTCTATACGTAGTGAAGTACAAATTGTGTAACCGGAACAATAAGTAAAAAAAACAAGTGGATCCAAAAGTATTATGTATATGTATACAGTGAACTCTATGATATTAATTGACGACATAAATGCATTTGAATATTAATTGGTTTTCGATCGGTGTTAAACATAATATCACCAATACGAAAACGAGAATCACAGATGCGGTTCGTAAATATCACTGTGCTTTTTATACTGCGAATCTGTGCTCGGATACAACTTCAGCGGAAAGTTGGTTTATAGCAAAACCTCGGCATATAAATTCATGAGCCTCGTTCGCAGCAACACATCGGGCAAAGTTTACAAAAAACACAAAGTTAAATGTTTATACATCCGAGAGAAGGAATATTTTATATGTTTCACTAGAAGGAAAGAATCAAAGAAGGTAGAGTAACATCAAAGAGTCCCCAAATAGCTTTTTGATTACCTATTTCGTGTTGGAGCCTCGTTATAAAAATAGATTTCACTGGATTTGCTCCATTCTCGCTTCGAACTGAATCACTTAAGACAAGCACTGTTCCTTTTAACAATAAACTCAATGTGTTCCAGATAGTGTGAGGATATCAATCCATTCGCAACTAAGTCAAATCGATGCACGCGTAATATAGTTAATAACATTTACAGATGAACATTTCAGTAAGTCTGTATAAATTCTTTTTATATTCTTCTTTTCTGCTGGAATTATTATCACTGTGTTCAGTATAATGATCTGCCTTCCTTAGCTTTGTCAATTCTACTTTCGTTGACGCGTTTCGGAGAACCTCCATCTTCAAAAACTGTATCTATACTCTATAGAGTATGGAGATGGAGGTTCTCCGTAACGCGTCAACGAAAGTAGAATTGACGAAGCTAGAGAAGGCAGATCATTATACTGAACACAGTGAAGTCTGTATAAATTTTAGTACACAAATTTAATACAAGAGAATTAATCGCAGCTTGATTCATTTTTTATTTCATTGAAATGTAAAACAAGCACTAATTACCGCATATTTTACCTGCAACTACGGCGAAAGAAGATTATTTTAAAACTTAAATAAGAAAGTTATTAATGTCTTCATATTTTGTTTTTTTCGTCATTTTGAAACGATATTTTGCGCCAAGTTTGAAAGAAATCGTACGAAAGTCACAAACGGTACGTCCATTTGTTCTAGAAATCACGATCAGTGTTCACTTCAAGATGCTACTTATATTTTTTTTTTTTTTTTTTGTGTTTGACGTTCGATTGTTGGGCTAATGCAGACGATGGGATGATTTATAGCGTATGAAAATGCCAAGCCCTGACCGGGAATCGAACCCGGATCCTCAGGGTGAAAGTCTAGTATGCTATCAACTAGGCTACCGAGACTGCTTGGTCCTGCCTTAACATTAACGGCCGCTTAAATTAGACCTATTATAAATATCCGCGCATTATTATCTTTTTGTACATTTTTTAACCACACTGCAATAAAATATCAACTAACAGAAACAGTTAATCTTCCAACTTTAATTTTTTCTTGTTGTTATTTTAAGGCGAAAAGCACATTAAGGCTATTATCGCCTCCCTAAATGTAAGTGTGAGTGTAAAGTGTTAAAGTCGCAAGTGTAGTGTTGTAAGTGTAAGTGTGTGTTAAACTCGGGTACCGCGAGGGACGTCTAAATCCTCTCAATAGGTGCAGCTAGTCTGCACCTCCTGCAGGGTTCCAACTTTAAAGCACTGTTTATAAAACGAATATTATTTAGTTATGATAATCTTTAAATCTGGGATAAATTAGTTTTTTTTTGTAATTATATTTAGGGCAAGTTAAAATTAGAAACCAAAGCGATAATTAGCCTAGTATAACCAATTACTGTACCTTAATAATTTTCCAGATAACAAAAAATACAACTCTATGTTTATATAATTTATTGCAAGTATAACTTTCTTGACACGGGCGCCTGAACTCAGTATTTGCGAACCAATATTGTAAACTTTTCCCATCACATCCAGTAAGGTATATTTATAGAAACGGTTATGCGATCAACTCGCATAAACAGGTATCGGAGAGCGGTCTATTAAAACTGACAGAAAACGTCATGTTAAATGCCAATATAATAACAAACATATGGGTTGTTGCCAACTTTACGGAGGTTAAATAACACGACTCGATAGAGAGCTCGTATGGCTGTTGGTAGCACTGTTTGTAATGAGTGAAGGATTACGTATGATTTATTAGCGGCTTATTGAACACAGTAAACAGCCGGCTGACACTGGAAGTGTATCGGCTTACGTGTCAAACCGCCGTGAAACGAAAATAATGTCTACATTATTTGCCACAGTAAAGAATAACGGAAGTCAGGTATTCTTTTTTTTTGTGTTTAACGTCCGACTATTGTGCACACTTGGGCTAATGCAGACGATGGGATGATTTATAGCGTATGAAAATGCCAAGCCCTGGTCGGGAATCGAACCCGGGTCCTCGGAGTGAAAGCCTAGTACGCTATCAACTGGGCCACCGAGGCGGCTTAAGTAGTCAGGTATTCTTTTTTTTGTGTTTAACGTCCGACTATTGTGCACACTTGGGCTAATGCAGACGATGGGATGATTTATAGCGTATGAAAATGCCAAGCCCTGGTCGGGAATCGAACCCGGGGCCTCGGGGTGAAAGCCTAGTACGCTATCAACTGGGCCACCGAGGCGGCTTAAGTAGTCAGGTATTCTTTTTTTTTGTGTTTAACGTCCGACTATTGTGCACACTTGGGCTAATGCAGACGATGGGATGATTTATAGCGTATGAAAATGCCAAGCCCTGGTCGGGAATCGAACCCGGGTCCTCGGGGTGAAAGCCTAGTACGCTATCAACTGGGCCACCGAGGCGGCTTAAGTAGTCAGGTATTCTTTTTTCTTGTGTTTAACGTCCGACTATTGTGCACACTTGGGCTAATGCAGACGATGGGATGATTTATAGCGTATGAAAATGCCAAGCCCTGGTCGGGAATCGAACCCGGGTCCTCGGAGTGAAAGCCTAGTACGCTATCAACTGGGCCACTGAGGCGGCTTAAGTAGTCAGGTATTCTTTTTTTTTGTGTTTAACGTCCGACTATTGTGCACACTTGGGCTAATGCAGACGATGGGATGATTTATAGCGTATGAAAATGCCAAGCCCTGGTCGGGAATCGAACCCGGGTCCTCGGAGGAAAGCCTAGTACGCTATCAACTGGGCCACCGAGGCGGCTTAAGTAGTCAGGTATTCTTTTTTGTGTTTAACGTCCGACTATTGTGCACACTTGGGCTAATGCAGACGATGGGATGATTTATAGCGTATGAAAATGCCAAGCCCTGGTCGGGAATCGAACCCGGGGCCTCGGGGTGAAAGCCTAGTACGCTATCAACTGGGCCACCGAGGCGGCTTAAGTAGTCAGGTATTCTTTTTTTGTGTTTAACGTCCGACTATTGTGCACACTTGGGCTAATGCAGACGATGGGATGATTTATAGCGTATGAAAATGCCAAGCCCTGGTCGGGAATCGAACCCGGGGCCTCGGGGTGAAAGCCTAGTACGCTATCAACTGGGCCACCGAGGCGGCTTAAGTAGTCAGGTATTCTTTTTTGTGTTTAACGTCCGACTATTGTGCACACTTGGGCTAATGCAGACGATGGGATGATTTATAGCGTATGAAAATGCCAAGCCCTGGTCGGGAATCGAACCCGGGTCCTCGGAGTGAAAGCCTAGTACGCTATCAACTGGTCCACCGAGGCGGCTTAAGTAGTCAGGTATTCTTTTTTTTTGTGTTTAACGTCCGACTATTGTGCACACTTGGGCTAATGCAGACGATGGGATGATTTATAGCGTATGAAAATGCCAAGCCCTGGTCGGGAATCGAACCCGGGTCCTCGGGGTGAAAGCCTAGTACGCTATCAACTGGGCCACCGAGGCGGCTTAAGTAGTCAGGTATTCTTTTTTTTGTGTTTAACGTCCGACTATTGTGCACACTTGGGCTAATGCAGACGATGGGATGATTTATAGCGTATGAAAATGCCAAGCCCTGGTCGGGAATCGAACCCGGGTCCTCGGGGTTAAAGCCTAGTACGCTATCAACTGGGCCACCGAGGCGGCTTAAGTAGTCAGGTATTCATGGCAATATATAGGTACATTTTGTTTGGTGCAATTCATATACATACATACACACACACACACACACACACACACATATATATATATATATATATATATATATATATCAACGTCCACATTCATGTGTTAGACCAGTGAGGACAAGCGATTAGCGTTAATGCCAAGGAAAAATATTACAGCAATAACTCCAGTCTCGAACCTTCGACCAAGAGGTGGAAAAAGTTCGGACGAGCCGGCTGACCAGTGCTTTAAACTACCGGGACATACGGGTATTAATTTCTTTATAACTAAAACTGTAAAAAAGTTTCTACTGAACAGTTTTCAGGAATACTTTTTTTTATTGTAATATTGACGTACTTACAGTGGTTATATAAATAATCCTAGTTTTGCTTAATTCAGAGTAATAAACCGATAAAAACCTCTACTTGCCAAGGTAAGAATGAGGACTGGAGGACGTGGCAGAATAGGAAACGGTGCCACGTTAGGCAAATTAGTTTTTAACTCTATGGGATTAGGTTAAGTTAGTTTTTGTCGCTATGGAATCAGGTTAAATTAGTTTCTGACGCTATGGGGTTAAGTTAAATTAGTTGTTTACGCTATGTGGTTAAGTTAAATTAGTTTTTTACGTTATGGGCTTAGATTAAATTAGTTTCTGACGCTATAGGGTTACGTTAAATTAGTTTCTGACGATATGGGGTTAGGTTAAATTAGTTTCTGACGCTATGGGGTTAGGTTAAATTAGTTTCTGACGCTATGGGGTTACGTTAAATTAGTTTCTGACGCTATGGGTTCGGTTAAATTAGTTTCTGACGCTATGGGCTTAGATTAAATTAGTTTCTGACGCTATGGGGTTACGTTAAATTAGTTTCTGACGCTATGGGTTAGGTTAAATTAGTTTCTGACGCTATGGGCTTAGATTAAATTAGTTTCTGACGCTATGGGGTTACGTTAAATTAGTTTCTGACGCTATGGGTTAGGTTAAATTAGTTTCTGACGCTATGGCCTTAGATTAAATTAGTTTTTGTCTCTATGGAATTAGGTTAAATTAGTTTCTGACGCTATTGGGTTAAGTTAAATTAGTTCCTGACGCCACGGGGTTAGGTTAAATTAGTTGTTTACGCTATGTGGTTAAGTTAAATTAGTTTTATACGTTATGGGCTTAGATTAAATTAGTTTCTGACGCTATGGGGTTACGTTAAATTAGTTTCTGACGCTATGGGGTTAGGTTAAATTAGTTTCTGACGCCATGGGTTAGGTTAAATTAGTTGTTTACGCTATGTGGTTAAGTTAAATTAGTTTTATACGTTATAGGCTTAGATTAAATTAGTTTCTGACGCTATGGGGTTACGTTAAATTAGTTTCTGACGCTATGGGGTTAGGTTAAATTAGTTTCTGACGCTATGGGTTTAGATTAAATTAGTTTTTGTCTCTATGGAATTAGGTTAAATTAGTTTCTGACGCTATGAGCTTAGATTAAATTAGTTTCTGACGCTATGGGGTTAGGTTAAATTGGTTTCTGACGCTATGGGGTTAGGTTAAATTAGTTTCTGACGCCATGGGTTAGGTTAAATTAGTTTTTTTACGTTATGGGCTTAGGTTAAATTAGTTTTTGACGCTATGGGGTTTGTTGGCCCCTGGTTTCGCGATCAAAGGATGTCTCTTCTATTACAGTTCAGTAGACTGGTGTTCCCAATAAGTTTTAATTGAAAAACTCATTCTGAAGGAGATCCTGAGAGTTCTGGAAGCTAAACACCTTTAGTCTCCAGCTAACAACAGCGTCACAAACATATGTGACTTCCAGTTTCCTCTTCCTAGCCTACATACTGTTTCTCCATGATACATGCCTACCCTGTTCACTTACTCTCTCAAACCACAGTGCACTGTAATGCGTCTCGCGGTTTTCCTGAGTAGCCCTTCACCCAGAGTCTTAACCTACCTTGCTGACACGCCTCCAGTACGGTTCCCATCAGTCTTATATATCTGCCGCAATTCATTGTGGGTTTTTTAATAATTCCCCAGTTGCCTTTCCCTCAATACTACTTTTGCTATTTTCTCGTGTTTTCCGGGCTTTGAAGGTTCGTTTCCGAAGTCCAAAGTCTCACAAGCAGCTAGGAAAATAAAATGTCCACCTGCACAGTGTCCTAATGCATAAAAAGGCTGCATTACAACTGGTTGCCCGGTATTCAGAGTCTTCATACTCCAGCTAGCCTCTTCCTTAGCAATTCAGCCTTCGGCGAACGCTGTTCCACTTTGGCTCACAACTAAGGAATCTAATACGAGAGCAGATAAGTGACGAAAGGTTATATCCGCCTACGGCATCTTTGTCCTGCCAAACCCGTACTCACAATGTGAGCCACTGAAGGAACGCAGCGGCGTTCCTAAATAATCAGTTAAGTGTTCGTCAAGAAAATAAAGCAGTGTACTAAAACACGCAAGTAGTAGATAATGTGTACACGTGGAGCGCTGAGTCGCAGTTTTATATTCCGAACACGTAAACTGTGCTTTATCTCGTGCTCTATTATTGATACCCAAGGTTTCCCGGGAAGTTATTGCCCCGTTGTTTCACGTAATCTCTTTAAACGTGCCAATATTTACGTCTTTTCCCCGACCCAGTATTGAAAAGAATGTGTTTTACGATCCAATTACCCGAAAATAAATATTGTCTAAATTGCCTACAAGAAATAAACAATAGATAAAGAAGTGAGGTTAGAAAAGAGAGAAAATGCGAAGATAACGAGTAGTAGGTTCTAGTAGTAGGGTATGTGCATAATGTGTTCGCATCTCACAATTAATTTTATAGAGAAAATATAATCTCTATGAAATTTTAGAAGGCCATTAAATAATGCTCGAAAATAAATTTTTTTTTGTTACTTTAAGGCTATCATCGCCTTTCTAAATGTAAGTGTGAGTGTAAAGTGTTAAAGTGGTAAGTGTAGTTGTGTATTAGACTCGGGTACCGCGAGGGACGACTAAATCCTCTCAATACGTGCAGCTAGTCTGCACCCCCGTACGGGGTCGCAAATGATAATCACTGCTAACATATAACAATAACGTTATACCTTACATATTTTCAACATCATAATCAGCTCTGCATAAATCTGCATAAATTAGCTTTTGAAATTTACAAATTACAATGAAAATACGATTAAAAAAACAGATTAATTTTCGAATTTTCAAATGGAATTTAAACACTCGCTGAACGCAGCTGTCTCGTTCACGTACCAAAAATATTTCTCTTAATGTACCCCTTTATTTAATTTTTACTTCACTATCATAACCAGCGTGGAATCTACATAAATTATCATTTAAAATTTTCATATTGAATGTACAATACAAAAATGAACTCATACCCTCATCAAATAGAAATTACTTAATTTCAAAGGATTTCGAAAACACAAAAATGCCTGTGTGTGCAATTTTTAACCCTGATTTAGATAATGAAAACAATTTTAAAAAAACAAGGAAAAAAGTTATTAATTTTTAAAGATTTGTAAATGGCGGCCATTATGAAACTGTAACAAATTTTGCTAGTTAACGAACTTGTTATTACTATAATCGATTGTTGTGTTAAATTTGAATCGAATCGGGCCAAAAAACCGGACATAGTTTTAAGGCTCTCTTAAAATAAACCTAGAGGTCAAGATATGTGCTTACTTCAAGTCCGAGTCTGAGCCTTACTATAATGGCTGCTCCAATAGCTCATTTCTGCATTGGAAATACGCTAAAAACTGTACACGATTGTTTTATATAGATACAATGCTGATTTTTTAAAATATGGCAGTCGAGGGGACTAACCGACAGAAATGAAAACTTTTTTATATCATATGCAAATATAAAACATTTACAATACATACATATATATATATATATATATACACAATACATATGAAACTATAACTGCTCTAATCATTGTGCCTGGCTGGACCATTCATGTAGTGTTTGTCGTTCATTGATTATTTGAATATATATATTCATGTACTAAAGGATACACAATGTGCAAAATATATTTTAACTGTAAACAATTTTGTAATAGATATATTTTGGATATGTAGTATAATGGCGGCAAATATGATTTAAATATTTATTACTGCTCTTGTTAAATAAATTTTACACAAAATAAAAATACTAAATGTAAAACAAATAAGTAGCACGTTTTGAACAAAACTCTCCTAGTTGCATAATGCATAAATCCATTATACTACCACGAGTGTAACTGGGAACAATCACCTCGCTGGTAGAAGAAATTAGTGTTTACTTTTAATTTTATGTTGAAGGTGAACGTGACGATGTTACATATTGTTGCTATCACGAAATTCATTTTTTTGTTATACAAAAAAAACGAGAATCTTTAAACATCTGAAATGATCGCCATTTTGATTCGACTTTTCTGCTAACGAACTTATCGGACCTATTACGAAAATATATTTCTGTTCCAAATTTAAATCGAACCTTAATCGCGAATTGACAGTGTACACGCGCGCGCGCGCGCGCACACACACACACACACACACACACACCGAATCTGCAGGCTCATGCCGAATCTGGGAGGTCCAAGACAGGCACGCCGCCGACTCCTGGCTGGGGTAGTAAGCTCGGTGCTCCTTTACGGAGCGCCGATTTGGAGCCAGGCTATGATGGTCACGAACTATGCGTGCAAGGTTAATGCGGTGCACCGCCGTGCGTTGCTGCGTGTCGTGAGTGGTTACCGAACAGTTTCCTACGACGCTGCATGCGTAGTGGCGGGCGAACCGCCAATGGAGCTGATGGATGATGAAAGAGCGAGGCTGTACTGGCGTAAGCGAAATGCTGAGCCGCGGTATAGTCATACAATGGAAATTACAGAGGAGCGAAATCGGACCCTGGAGACATGGCAGCGACAGTGGGACGAATCAACAAATGGACGATGGACATACCAACTCATAGATAACATCCAGGATTGGTGCAACAGGAATCATGGAGAGGTGGATTTCTATCTCACACAGATTGTCACTGGGCACGGTTGCTTCCGAGCTTACTTGTTCCGTTTCGGGCTGGAAAGGGCTCGGCTTGTCCCCTCTGTCTTCCAGCAGTGGAGGAAGATGCGGAGCATGTGTTTTTCCGGTGTCGGAGATTCGACGAGGAAAGGATGAGGCTGCAAACATATGTGCAAGGCAGCATTGCACCGGAAAATCTGGTTGCGACTATGATGGCTTCAAAGACCAACTGGAAAGCCATTGCGGGATTCGCTACAGTGGTTAAGAAGAGGTTGAGGGCTGAGGATCGAGAAAGGAGAGTCAACGCTGTAGAAGAGTAGGCATTCAGCCAGTCCACCTTCCCATGAAGGTGGTTCCGTGGAGGGGTTTACAGAAGAGGAATGCTTTTGGTGGTTTTTTTAGTGGGTAACAATATTCTTAACTTGAGTTTGAACTCAAATTGAGTCCCACACTCTGGGATAGTGCGTACCCTACCCCAGGTAGTCTATAAAAGATTTTTTCCACCTTTTTTTGGCATCGCAAAAAAACACACATTTTTTTAATCTAGCTTTTCAGATGTGATCTAGTTAATTTTCTTTTTTGATCGATCAATGTCTATATATATATATATATATATATATATATATATATATATATATATAAAAAAATATTTTCTCCTGAACTTGATCAGTAAGTTTTATTTCCACTAGTGCTTAGTAGCCAAACTTAAACAACATTTGATCAAAATTGTTACACTCGATTCTGAGATATTTCATCGAAATCGATAAACTGATTTTTCTACAAACTTCGTATACCGAGGCGGTCCAAACACTGTTAAGTAATTTTCAAGACAATGAAACACAAAGCAACTAACCGAACAGCAGAGAACAGTCTTAGCTTAGCTGAGTACAAACCAAAATTCAATTATTTTTCAGTTTCAACTCCCGTCTGCGTTAGAACTCGTTAAACCGAATCCAAGTTGAATCTTAAAATACATACACTCACCGTGTACGCAAAATTTGCCCGGAGCTGTCGTAGATTTATAGTGCAATAAAGTGCATATATCAAACAGAGAGAGTGTTTGTGTGTGAGAGAAAGAGAGATCACTGTCTAAGAGAACAGAAGAAACGACTATAAACTTTTAATTGGCATGTATACAAACGCAATTGAAGCTTCGTTCGTGAATAAGCAATTTAAATCTTTTGTGAATTACATTCGCTCCGCGTGATTTACATTGCAAACACTTATTAGGCCTATTGCTTTTGTAAATCAATCCACGTTACTAATTCGATTTCAGGAAACTACGAAATATATTTACAAAAGCACGGCTTACTGACCTCAAGAATTACAAAAGAAATATCACATTACACGGTAATAACTTTTGTTTATCGTATTCTATGACGGAAATCTTATATCACCATCAAAAATCAGCTTCAATCACACCGCGACAACGTTCGTAACGTGTCGCGCCAGTTTAACCGGAAACCGTACGCAAAATGTTACTTGACCAACTTTATTGGATATTTTATAGTATTTCTCCGTGAAGCGGTCAAAATTATGATAGGTTTTGCCGTCCATCCAGTATTACAGGAAATAACTAGCAAATACACTATCGACATTGAATTGGAGCTCGCCATTTTCAAATAGAAGTGAATGGGAAAAATCTTGCATATACGTCTTTTGGGCTTTATACAAGGTACCTTTGTACGAAATTTAAAAACAGTCGGTCAATGCGTTTCACTTAAATTGCTTATACATCGGTAAACAAAAGTCGCCATTTTGAAACACAAGTAAATTGAAGAAAATCGTATAAGTCATTTAGGATTTATACAAGATATATTTGTAAAATTGTAAAAATGTCAACGCGTTTAGCTGAAACCGCGTACACTCGTTGTAAATCAGAGGCTGGGCGAGAGTGAATTGGAAAAAATTTTACACATACGTTGTCCAGGTTATACAAATGGTAATTTGTACCAAATTTTAAAAAAATCGGTCAATACGTTTGGCCGAAACCGCGTAACAAAGAAAACAAACCGAATTGTCGCGTTGAAACTTCCCTTTCGCTCGGTCAATAATAAACCAATTTTGCACATTTTTTTTGTTTTGTTCAGTTAAAAAAGGTTTTGCCTGAATTGAAATTAAAACCTGTACCAGCGTTAGTTAGTGTCAGTACTTTTATCTTGGATCAAATTGGCGGAATTTGAAATCAATTTGTAGTTAAATTGTAGTTGATTTTACAAAGGATCCGGCCGGCATTGTATCAATCAAACGGCAATTACTTTATACACGCTCGGCTGGGTCAAAATAACAATATCTGAAAGCATCTGCCGGCTTTAAAACATACATCTGTTATTTACCTGATAAGCGGTATTTGTTGTTATCAAAAAACATGTTGCCAGATCGACGAGCACATTTGCGATGTTTTCATATCTTTTAATTATGTTTGCAACAGGAAAATGTACGCAAATTTCGTTAATTTTTTTTTTTTTTGGCGTTTAACGTCTGACTATTGTGCACACTTGGGCTAATGCAGACGATGGGATGATTTATAGCGTATGAAAATGCCAAGCCCTCGCCGGGAATCGAACCCGGGTCCTCGGGGTGAAAGCCTAGTACGCTATCCACTAGACCAGGGGTCTCCAAACTTTCCAGCCTTAGGGCCATACTGATTACTCCAGTAAGTTCCGAGGGCCAAAACCATATTATCATTGTTGCCGGTGGTAAAAAGTGAAATAGTCCACTGATGAAAAAAAAAGTCCGAAAAAGTACGCAACGTTTAAAAAAGGCTGCAAATAATTAAGAACAAATATCAAAACTCATCTTTGTTGGAATTTTATAAGTCTTCCACTGACACAATTTGATAATTTGCATAAATTTGCTCGTGGGCTGTTTTCTGTTTTTGGTACTACTTATTTGTGTGAGAAGACCTTCTCCAAAATGAAGTACACAAAAAATGTTTACAGATCTAAATTAACTGATGAGCATCTTTAATCTCTTTTAATAAGTGGTACAAGTAAAATTAGTCCACAACTACAAACTATTGTCAGTGGAAAATCTCAATTACATAAATCTCATTAGTATTTCATATGTCATTATGCTTGTTATAAGTTATGTTTTTTATTTAAAATGTATAAAATGTTAGTTGGATTCATTTCAATAATTTGTTAGTTATTATATACTGAAGTTAAATTTTCTGCATATTATACATGTCTTTACTCATTACAATTCTGTGTTTCTTTATCCAACTTATCACAAAAACAATAACAATAAGCCTACAACAATGTTATGAGTAGTTAGCCCATGACCATATCAATGTAGATGTCATATTAATAATTATTCAACATAAAATTAGAATACTTCAGTAAACTAAATTTAATTTGCTATAAAAAAATATGTTCTCTAAAAGGAGTTTTCAAGTATGCTAGCTCTCCGCGGGCCGAACAAAATCTGTCTGCGGGCCGGATGTGGCCCTCGGGCCGTAGTTTGGAGACCCCTGCACTAGACCACCGAGGCGGCTCGTTGATTAAAATCACACAATGTTGAAATAAAAATCTAAGCACGCGAAAGCGGCAACTTCTACCTTCAATCTACGGACTTCAGTTATGGAATATCGGATTGACGTTGGGCTGGATACCTGGCGGAAATACTCGAGCAGATAGTGCCGCGTCACAGGACGAGTGATAGACTTTTCAACAGTTCTGAAACGCGTATCAGTGGGAAGACTGGCAAGCAGCAAAAAACAACAAACGGAGGGTGGTTAGTAGTACCGTCCGACCTGGGGATCTTTTATTCGTGCAAGTCGTAGGGGGAAGATAGTGGTTACCCGTCTTTGGATCGGATATTTCTCCTAACACGTGGTTTCTGACGGGTGACGGAGACTCACCACAGTGCGGTTTTGTGGAGAAACCATCACATATTTCACTACAGTGTGATGACTAAATATTCGACGTAACTGTGATTTAGGCGATTGCTTCAGACAATTTTGGGAGATAGTGGTGGGGGCGGGTCTGGATTTGTTTATACAAATTTAATTTATACAACTGCTATTATGTAGGAGCCTCTTTACAATTCTTCAAAAATAGTTTGACTTATTTTTTCAAGATAATTTTCTTTGTTAACTACAATTGTTAACCTACAATTGTAGGTGTTTTCGTGTTTTTTAAATTTATTTTTGCTGTTACTGCTATACAATAGATTATGTATAAATCGTTATTTTTTACGGTATATGAAATAAACTGTATTTTTGTTTTATTTGTATTTATATTTCTGCTATAACAATTTGTTAATTTTTTTTATTAATTTCGCGACAAGGTGAACACCGTTATGGTTTTTCGCCGTAGAGAATGTACTACCTTACATCTACCTAACCTAACCTAAACATCTCAATTTTACCTTTGTTCATTAACGTATTCTGCAAAAAACGCTTTAAATTTAATATTACTTTCTCGAATTTTATTGACATTTTAGCGAATTTCTATTGGATGTTGAGCTACTGCAGTAATCATCATGATAAGACACATCCTCGCGACCTTGAAATGAACGTCGATCCTGATTTCTACATCACGTTTTGAAGGGTCATTAAAATAAATAAATATATTTATCTTCTCTTTATCTGTTTCACCCAACTTTCGGGTACACTAAATCAATCATTTTTCAATGTTCTGTGCCTTCCTCTTAGCCCAGTATTGCTTCATTCGCTGTGATCTTGCTTTTCTTTCTTCGTCAGAGATTTGGATCGTTCGCTTGGATTTGACTTTGCCTTGGAACCGTTGCTTCTAGTCCTTGGTTATTGTTTTGGCTCTTCTTTCCATGAGCATAGTGTCAGTGATCTGCAGTTCTGTTATGTCTTTCTCTGTTTCTCTAAACCAAAGTGGTTTGGCTCCTTTATTGCGAAAGTAGTCAAAAATTTTTTTGGTTAGTCTATTTTTGTCCATTCGGAGGATGTGCACATAAAAATCAATTCTCCTTTTTCTTATTGTGTCTGATAGTGTTTCAGTTTTTTGGTAAAGAGTTTCATTCCTGATGTGGAGTAATTGGTTCTAACGGAATTTGGGGCCTAAAATTTTCGGATTTTTTTTGTAATATCTTTCTCTCTTTGATCTCCAGCCTTTCAAGTGGGCCCTGGGTTGTGAGAGATAATGTTTCAGCTGCATGCATATAAGGCTTCTGGTTTAATTACCGTATGATAATGCCTTATCTTTGTATTCCAGGAGAGGGACTTCTTGTTGTATGTGTCTTTGGTAAGTTGCAAGGCTAATTCAACTTTATTTCTCCTAGATTCCATAGCTCTTTTCTCTAGGGCGTTCCAGCTGATCCATTCCCCAAGATATTTGAATTCTTTGACTATCTCAATGTATATATATATATATATATATATATATATATATATATATATATATATATGTGTGTGTGTGTGTGTGTGTGTGTGTGTGTGTGTGTTTTAGCACGCTTACTGTCGAAATTTTAATCAAATTTGATTTGAACTTGAAACAAAAAATCTATTTTGGTAACAATAGCTTGGACTGTTCAACTAACCAGCAAAATTGATGAACAGTTTCAAAATAGCAGCTATTTCAAATCTTTAAAAAAATCATAACTTTTTTTTTCATCATCTGGAATTTTTTGAAAATCTGATTTATATTATCGCAATCAGCGTTAAAAGCTGCATAAATAAACACCGTTTTGAAAAGCTGCATTTTCAAAGTCCGTTTTGAAAAAGAAATATTTCGACGGCGTTTAGGGTTCCATTACGTATTTGATGCAATTTAAACGTTTGAGTGCAATTTTTTAAACTGATTATGAACGTGAAATCAGAATTCAAAAAAAGGGTAAGAAACAGCGTCGTTCCGCGTTATTTTTTTATTCATTATATAACAGCTGGGTTATCTCAATATTGATGTTTCAGATAGAATGTTCGACAATCGCGGCAGACAGTTGCCTCGCTGACGTGATGGAAGCAAATTTTCAATAGTAAATTATCCAACCAACCTGATTTTACTGTCCCAATCGTCTTTAAAATAGGCATAAATTAACGTTTAAACGTCCAAATGACAATGAAAATACCAAAAAACATGACAGTCAGGGGATTAGCCGACAGAAGCTTGCTTATACTAATTGTTATAGACAGTAACATTGTAGAAGCTCATAACATTGTAGAATTTTTGGTATATAAATATAATTCATATGAGTATTCAGACATTAACAGTTGAAAAGATAACTATTTTGACTCGACTATAAATTTTACATTTTATAATCTGCGAGAGAAAGGTAAAACAACAAAATAATTTAACATCCTTTTTATTAATTTCAAAATTTTAAATTTAGAAAATATGAGCTTTTAACATTAACTCTTCCATAAAACAATATACGCATTCGGTTTTTATATTTGACTCTCAAATTAACTGTAGTAATTTTTTGCTCTATTAAAAAAAAACCATAACCTCCGATACTATGAGTATAATTGCATAAATTCTTTTTATATTCTTCTTCTTTTCTGCTAGGATTATTGTCACTATGTTGAGTACAATGATTTGCCTTCCCTAGCTTCGTCAATTCTACTTTTTTTGACACGTTTTGGAACTCCATCTTCAAAAATTGTGAGTATAGATATAATGAGTATAGACTATAGATAGTTTTTGAAGATGGAGGTTCTTCGAAACGCGTCAACAAAAGTAGAATTGACGAAGCTAGGAAGGCAGATCATTATACTCAACATAGTGATAATAGTACAATTTTATCAAAATTAGCACAACACTGACAAACACAAGCGATGGAGGAACCAAACCTGCGCGCCATATGTTACGCCGCAGTGGAGATAAAGCATTAGTGGAGACATAAGCCTATTAGATAAAGCTTTTAGCGCTAAAAAAACAAATTGACATGAAGCTGTTTAGTTTGAAGCACTTATTGCGAAATGGACACGTGCTATGTTATTCGACTGAATTTAAAAATCGCCGTGCAACTTTAAATGTCATTAAAGTACACGAGAGTGCAAACATGTTTCGCCCTTAACACTCGGCTCGATTTCCATTTATGAAATATCTAATATTTGTAAATGAATGGAACAGTTTTGTAGTTTGAACGACAAATAGTAAACATCGATTGTGTAGCAGAACATGCAGATATTTACAGAACAAGCTTATACATTTACAACATTTATTACAAACAATGTTCAAACGTGTTGGTTTCATTTACAGTATAATGTCGTTTTGTTTTACCTGTTTTTTTTCAATATTTTTTTTTTTTTGATACAGACGAAACAAATTCGTGTCGTCTTTTCAAGGTCGAAACAATAACGTGTTGTCACGTTCTCGCGGTTAGGTTTAGGCAGCGTGAAATTAGAAGCAATTTCCTGTTTATACGTTGAAGGTTGTTCGTTATTTCGAAAAACATTTTACAAAGTCAAGTAGATAATTTATGCAAATTAAAGTGCGTTTTTTTTTGTGTTTAACGTCCGACTATTGTGCACACTTGGGCTAATGCAGACGATGGGATGATTTATAGCGTATGAAAATGCCAAGCCCTGGCCGGGAATCGAACCCGGGTTCTCGGGGTGAAAGCCCAGTACGCTATCAAATAGGCCACCGAGGCGGCCAAGTACGATAAGTGAAACAATACATCTTTTATAATATAACACGTACTATAAACAATTAGGAGAAGCAGTTTAGATTACAAGACTGTTCTAGAATAACGCTGGGGGTGCAGAATAGCTGCACCTATTGAGATGATTTAAACTTCCCTCTCTGTACCCGAGTCTAACACTCTTACACTTAAAACACTACACTTACTTTAACACGTTACACTCACACTTACATTTAGGGAAGCAATAGCTTCATTTAGCTTCAGGTGCTTTTTGCCTTAAAAGAAAAAAAAAGAATAATGATTACATTTTAAAGTGTCATGTTTCAACATTTTTCCTAAGTACTCTGAACAAAAAAATGTCATATTTCGTTGAATGAACAAATTATTTCCATAAACAAGATACGTATTTTTTTATATGCGTATAAAAAAAATGGACGACGGTTTTTATATTTGACTCTCAAATTAACTGTAGGAATTTTTTCGCGTTTCGGTACCTCTCTTTAAAAAAATGACGATAATTTAAAACATTCATTGATCTCATATTACTATGTTAATGAATGGGCCTGGGCTAGTACTTGTTACACTTCGTCGGTCGTAACGATCGATTATGTTGTAAGGTTACGGTAGTTTGTTGTGCGTTACTGAGTCCTGAGAACTGCGACTGCTTCACTGTAGCGGTTGGTAGTGTGGCGTGACCTTCGACAGCTTACGGAGCAATAGTCTCACATCCCCAATTCTCCTTTTACCGGTACTTTCTCTTCTTCTAACTTAAAATGTCTTAAAAGACTTTTTTCACCATCAAAGTAACGGATGACGAAACTGGTCACAAAACGTACCAGTAACGTTTGAGGAAAATGAAATGAGGAAATTGGCCTCCAAATTCGAACTCGATGAAAGCCAACTGGTTACAGAATTCCGAGAGTATAATCTCTGGAGTGTTCCCGGAAAGTTAAGACTTACCCTGTTGAAACAAAACTCATAGCCATACCGCCGAGTGAATGTGAAAGAGCTTCCTCACAGATTAATCTTATTATCACACCACTGAATATTGCAACAGTTTGTGGTCTGTTTTTTGTAAAGATCAATGGACATCCACTTCTGTTCTTTAACCCAGCTTAGTGAATTGGCTTGTGCCTGGACACCATTCAACATTAGACGTAAAGAGACAAGAAGTGTGACGAAAACATATTGAAGTTTTGGACAACCTTTTAGGACGGACTTAAACAATCACGGCAAAGCTTATCTTACTGTTCTTATTACTTTACTAGAACACATCTTGTACTTCTTTTGCAAAGTAAAATTGGGAATTAAATAATTTTTTTAGACTAATAGTTTGGGATAATAGCACACACCGGAAGGTTACAGTTCCGGAAATTCTGTTTCTAGAAATCAAACACTGTCTAACCTTACAAACCAAAAACTGTTTAAGAAATTATTTTTAATTGAAAAGTCATATTATTACAATTTTTACTTGAAAATGTATGTATATATATATATATATATATATATATATATATATATATATATATATATATATACAGCCGCCTCGGTGGCCTAGTTGATAGCGTACTGGGCTTTCACCACGAGGACCCGGGTTCGATTCCCGTTCAGGGCATGGCATTTTCATACGCTATAAATCATCTCATCGTCTGCATTAGCCCGTGTGCACAATAGTCGGACATAATATATATATATATATATATATATATATATATATATATATATATATATATACACACACACACACACACACACACACACACACACACACACACACACACACACACACACACACACACACACACACGAGGTGTGTTCAGAAAGTAACGGAAATTTTAATTTTTTGAACAAAATATTTATTTATTCTTCTACATTGAAGTTGTCGCCTTCAAAATAGTCCCCATTGGAGATTATGCACTTGTGCCAGCGCTTCTTCCAATCCTCGAAACACTTCTCAAACTCGATACTTGAGATAGCCTTTAGTTCTTTCAGCGATGCGCTTTTAATGTCATCTACGGCTGTAAAACGACGGCCCTTTAAATTTATCTTTATTTTTGGAAATAGAAAAAAGTCAAACGGAGCCATGTCTGGCGAATATGGAGGCTGGGGCATCGTTAAAATACTGTTTTTGGCCAAAAATTTACGAATTGGAAAATCAACATCATCAGCGACCTCTCGAATTGTGATTCGGCAATTGTTCATTTCTTTTACTTTTTCGACGTTTTCATCGGTTGTTGATGTGCTGGGGCGTCCAGGACGTTCGTCATCTTCAACGTCTTCACGGCCTAAGAAGGAAACGCTTATATCACACGTAAACTCTTGCTTTACTCATAGCAGGCTCACCATAGGTCTTTGTTAACATTTCACACACTTTGTTACACTTTATTCCATTTTTACGCAAAATTTGATACAAATTCTTTGATTCATTTCTTTTAACAAACGAAAATGACCGAGCTCATAAAGACACGCCTAACTTTAGTGGTTGTCAAATACAAAGTCAACAATGAAAACAGCTGAAATTTTTATCATACTTTAAGGGCATGTATACCAACATAATAAAAAAATGTTTGACAATCGGACTCTCCAAGCCCGCAAAATTTAAAAATTCTCGTTACTTTCTGAACACACCTCGTGTGTGTATATATGTGTGTGTGTGTGTGTGTGTGTGTGTGTGTGTGTGTGTGTGTGTGTGTGTGTGTGTGTGTGTGTGTGTGTGTGTGTGTGTGTGTGTGTGTGTGTGTGTGTGTGTGTGTGTGTGTAGAGAGAGAGAGAGTGAGAGAGAGAGAGAGAGAGAGAGTGTGGATCAACTATCGTTCTCAAATGCATTAATATAAAACTAAAACATATGATTGAAATACTAGATCTATGAATAGGCCTACTTTATGTAAAAAAAGGAGAAAAGAAATACACTGTAAATTACAGAAAAGTGGTGAGTAGATGTAATAATTTATGTAGTATGAATAAAAAAATATTATTAAAGTTTAAAGATTTAACCAAAAACACGTTTATTTCGATTTGTTTAAATACTCGTCCGTTTTAATTCTAATTTATAATTTCTTCTCGTGTCTGGATAATCGTTAATCACTCTGACGTCTTGAAATCGATATTTCGCTTCGTTACGTACGAGGGTTGATCAAATATAAACGAGACTGATTTTTTAAAAAATGTATTGCTTACTTACAAATTATTCTTGATACAACTTATTTTTCTACATAGTCTCCCGCACGAGTAACACATTTTTCCCACCGGATTGGAAGTTTTTTAATTCCATCTTCGTAAAAAGTTCTCGGGCGTTCATTGAGCCATTGGAGCACGAAGGTCTCCACCGCAGAATCGTCTTCGAAACGCTGGCCTCCAAGCGCCTCTTTGAGTGGCCCAAACAGGTGATAGTCGCAGGGTGATAAGTCTGGACTGTATGGGGGATGTTCCATTGGTTCCCAGCCAATTTGATCGAGTTTAAGCCTCGTAGCGTTCGCCGAATGTGGTCGGGCATTATCGTGAAGAAGAATGACGTTTCTCGCCGGTTTAGATTTCCTTTTCCTACGAAAAGACTGTTTTGCGGCCTCTAAAACATCGCAATAATATTGTGCATTTATTGTGCGTCGTTGATGGAGGAAATCGACGTGAAAGGCGCCTTGATTGTCGAAAAATACAGTGGCCATTACCTTCCCGGCCAACGATCGTGATTTGGCCTTCAGGTTTTCTACTGCTTCCCGTCCTTCGGCGAATTCCTTGTGCCAAGCAAAAACGCGAGCTCTTGACAGGGTCCTGTCCCCGTATTGAGCCGTCAATCTACGAAAGATTTCAGTCAGATTGACCCCCTCCTTGGCCAAAAACTTAATAATAATTCTCTGCTCCACGGAAACGTGCACTTCACTCTCACTCATTGTATAGTTTTATACTGAAGGGTCCGAACGGAAATGTTGCCCGTCTACGCCCGTCCCAAACCTCCCAGGCTACCTGAAACCCCACCCTTTAGAGTTCAATGTCCAACGGAAAAGTTTTTAGAAAGTAAGTCTCGTTTATATTTGATCAACCCTCGTATTAAAAGAAAAACGCAAGGCGAATAATAAAATTGGGTTACGGCTTAAATTTGGCGGAGAATATATTTCACGCATATAGCGGAAGAGCATTTCTCTCTGTAGAACACTACCCCTAGGTGGTAGAGTGCTTTTTTATGTGCAATATGTAATTTTGTATAAAAAGAAATTTAAAATTGCTTGATCAGAAGATCGAAGACTTGTGAACGTTCATCCAAAATAAATATTGTTGACAGTCCACGAAAGTCACAGATAAAAAAAAACAAATTATACAATTTTCATTGTTTAAATTAAGTAAATCTTTCTGCAACCTATATTCCGCCAAACAACTTACACGTTGTGACGTCTACTTAATTATCCAGTACTGCACTGTAATTATTTACTGCAAACAAAAAGAAACGAAGCAACTAGGATTTAAGTGGGCTGAGGGCAAAGACTGTATGTTTTGTACTAAAGGTGACAAGTGAAACGTTTAGCTGCATCTCGTTGCCAACAATAACACGACCCCGACCCAACAATATCTTACTCAACTGAAGCGTAACTATTTCAGTTGATAATATGAGCAGCCTGCAGTGACTTGCCAAGTTAATATTACTGCACATTCACGCAAGTGTAAATAACTAGAGGCGAAAAGCTGTTATGAAAGAAAGTCTAATTAATTGTAAACGTTTTGCAAATATAACTACGGTCTAATTGTGGTTTTGTATGAATATATTCTAGAGGTTAGCATAGGCGTTCGTTTCAAGGTCTTCGGTTATACCGTGACTATTTCTCTGAAAACTAACTTTCCAGTTAAAATTCGTTACTAAGAAAGGAACAATCCAATTCCTTTTCTCTTCCCTCACTCTCTCCATCCATCCCCCTTTCGCCTTCACAATCACCAATGTTTTCCAAAGGCAATTTGCTTCATGTTGACCTATAATAATTTTTATACAAAAGTATTGCATAAGAAAAAAACTACACCAATTTAATCATGTTTGCCTCCTGTTACGATAAGATTATTCGTTCTTGGCATTTGGGAAAACGCTGTAAATCCTTACTGTAAGACTATTCGTTCTTGGCATTTGGGAAAACGCTGTAAAACATTACAGTAGGATCATTCGTTCTTGGCATTTGGGAAAAGGCTGTAAAACCTTACAGTATGATCATTCGTGCTTGGCATTTGGGAAAACGCTGTAAAACATTACAGTATGATCATTCGTGCTTGGCATTTGGGAAAACGCTGTAAAACATTACAGTATGATCATTCGTGCTTGGCATTTGGGAAAACGCTGTAAAAGCTTACAGTAGGATCATTCGTTCTTGGCATTTGGGAAAACGCTGTAAAACATTACAGTATGATCATTCGTGCTTGGAATTTGGGAAAACGCTGTAAAACCTCACAGTATGATCATTCTTTCTTGGCATTTGGGAAAATGCTGTAAAACCTTACAGTATGATCATTCGTTCTTGGCATTTGGGAAAACACCGCAAAAACCTTACAGTATAATCACTCGTTTTTGGCATTTGGGAAAACGCTGTAAAACCTCACAGTATGATCATTCTTTCTTGGCATTTGGGAAAACGCCGCAAAAACTTACAGTATAATCACTTGTTTTTGGCATTTGGGAAAACGCTGTAAAACCTCACAGTATGATCATTCTTTCTTGGAATTTGGGAAAACACTGTAAAACCTTACAGTAGGATCATCCGTTCTTGACATTTGGGAAAACGCTGTAAAACCTTACAGTATAATCATTCTTTCTTGGCATTTGGGAAAACGCCGCAAAAAACTTACAGTATAATCACTTGTTTTTGGCATTTGGGAAAACGCTGTAAAACCTTACAGTAGGATCATCCGTTCTTGGCATTTGGGAAAACGCTGTAAAACCTTATAGTATGATCATTCGTGCTTGGCATTAGGGAAAACACTGTAAAACCTTACAGTAGGATCATCCGTTCTTGGCATTTGGGAAAACGCTGTAAAACCATACAGCAGGATCATCCGTTCTTGGCATTTGGAAAAACGCTGTAAAACCTTACAGTATGATCATTCGTTCTTGGCATTTGGGAAAACGCTGTAAAACCTACAATATGATCATTCGTTCTTGGCATTTGGGAAAACGCTGTAAAGCCGTACAGCAGGATCATCCGTTCTTGGCATTTGGGAAAACGCTGTAAAACCTTATAGTATGATCATTCGTGCTTGGCATTTGGGAAAACGCTGTAAAACCTTACAGTATGATCATTCGTTCTTGGCATTTGGGAAAACGCTGTAAAGCCGTACAGCAGGATCATCCGTTCTTGGCATTTGGGAAAACGCTGTAAAACCTTATAGTATGATCATTCGTGCTTGGCATTTGGGAAAACGCTGTAAAACCTCATAGTATGATCATTCTTTCTTGGCATTTGGGAAAACGCCGCAAAAACCTTACAGTATAATCACTTGTTTTTGGCATTTGGGAAAACGCTGTAAAACCTCATAGTATGATCATTCGTTCTTGGCATTTGGGAAAACGCTGTAAAGCCGTACAGCAGGATCATCCGTTCTTGGCATTTGGGAAAACGCTGTAAAACCTTATAGTATGATCATTCGTGCTTGGCATTAGGGAAAACGCTGTAAAACCTTACAGTAGGATCATCAGTTCTTGGCATTAGGGAAAACGTAGTAAAACATTACAGTATGATCATTCGTTCTTGGCATTTGGGAAAACGCTGTAAAACCTTACAGTATGATCATTCGTTCTTGGTATTTGAGAAAACGCTGTAAAACCTACAATATGATCATTCGTTCTTGGCATTTGGGAAACGCTGTAAAACGTTACAGTAGGATCACTAGTTCTTGGTATTTGGGAAAACGCCTTAAAACTTTATTTCCACACCTCCAACAAACGAAACAGGACATATGGATTTCTAAAATAGACTCTGCGCATGTCTGTAACCTCTAGCAAGGTATGCTGTGTTGTAGCCTCAAACCCTACACCTGAAGTGTTAAGGTTGACCCTACTGTACGTTTAAAACTAGCAGAGACAATGCGAAATAAACTGTAACCAATACGGTGCTATCCGGAACAGCTGATAGGAGATGCTGAATCACAAAGCACTGTAAGTCATTGCCCTGGCCTAAGATAACAGTGCTTTGGCGGGTGCCATTGTTCCGCCTCACAGTGGAATGACTTGTACTGAACTAATCAATATTTTAATTAGATGGATCGCAACCTTTAACATACTTACGCTTGCCGTAAGGTCGTTAGCTTTCTTCGCGGCATAACCTGATCAATAGACGGAACTTGCGACAATGAATCACGAATACTTTTTTAACAAGTTTAAAAGTAACAACAGTCAGTACGTGTTTTAAAACCAATTTAATGAAGCATTTTTAACAATATATGTTTCCAGCTACTAAATGTTATCTAACTTCAATATTTCAGCCTGATATTAGCCGCCTCTGTGGCCTAGTTGATAGCGTACTACGCTTTCACCCCGAGGACCCGGTTTGATTCCCGGCCAGGGCTTGGCATTTTCATACGCTATAAATCATCCATCGTCTGCATTAGCCCAAGCGTGCACAATAGTCGGACGTTAAACACAAAAAAAATCATCCTGATGAACCTGGCGGAGTAACACGCTTTTTTTTAAACAACACAAGTTTTGGTGAAAATACTTATTATGTTATCAATTGACGGTTAATCACTGAACGTTTCGGAAATGCTTATGTCTACTTGTACAACGAGTAGCTGTAAAACGAAATATAGCTTATACGTGATTATCAATAGATCAATCAATATTTCAAGCAGCCACATTCAAAACGTTAATTAACTCGTTTACTTCAGCAGAAGCTGTTTGAAAGTTTTAACTCTGAGTTTCCAACAAGTTAATGGTCTTATTTAGTAGTTTTAATTTAGTTATCAAGTTACATACTAACGTAAACGTATGTCTGTGTGCGCGCGCGCGCTCGCATGTATCTCGGATTAAATCTGGCCAAAGATTTTCTGTTCGAATTGTTAAAAATAAACAATGCTATTTTCATCCGATATTTGAATTACTGTTTAATAAAACTCCTATAACAATATCGTGTATTTTAACGACATTTTTAACATAATGTCTTGAAAAATAACTACGTTTAAAAAAATGAAACAATTCTAAGATCTAATTTTAAATTTCACAAAACTTTAAGAACTGTAACATTCAAAGGAAATATTAAGGAATACAAATTTGGATAATAATACAATACGTATACAAAGTATATTTATAATTGAATTTTTTCGAGGAAAAAGAGCTACAGGATAAATAAACATTGAATATTTATTGTATGAATGTGATACTTTGTACCACTGACTGAAAATATAGGATATAGCGTGACCAACGACATTAAAAATATTTTAATTTAAAATATACGTTATCCTGAATATAACAGTGAGAAATTTCTTGACGCAATTTGAAAAAAAATTGACGCAACAAAGATTTTTTTAAAATAGATCTTTTGCTTTTTATTTGTAATTAATTATATAGGCAAAATAACAACAAAAAAGTTCTGTGTTTTTTTTTAACTAAATTGCACTTTTTATGTACTTTAACAAACACACACACACACACACACACACACACACACACACACACACACACACACACACACACACACACACACACACACACACACACACACACACACACACACACACACACACACACACACACACACACACACACACACACACACACACACACACACACACACACACACACACACACACACACACACACACACACACTTTAACATTTTTATCACACACACACACACACACACACACACACACACACACACACACACACACACACACACACACACACACACACACACACACACACACACACACACACACACACACACACACACACACACACACACACACACACACACACACACACACATTCTCACTCACACATATTCTCACTGGGAATGGTTGTTTCCGAGCTTACTTGTTCCGTTTCAGGCTGGAAACACACTCGGCTTGTCCCCTCTGTCTTCCAGCAGTGGAGGAAGATGCGGAGCATGTGTTTTTCCGATGTTGGAGATTCGATGAGGAAAGGATGAGGCTTCACATATCTGCGAGGCAGCATTGCACCGGAAAGTCTGATTGCGACAATGATGGCTTCAGAGGCCAACTGGAGGGCCATTGCGGGATTAGCTGCATTGGTCATGAAGATGTTGAGGCTGAGGATCAAGAAAGGAGAGAAAACGCTGTAGAAGAGTAGGCGGTCAGCCAGTCCACCTTCCCACGAGGTAATGCCTGGCGGCGGTTCCGTGGGGGGGGGGTTTACAGAAGAGGAATGCTTTTGGTGGTTTTTTCAGTGGGTAACAATATATCTTAACTTGAGTTTGAGTTTGACACTTAGGGGTAGTGCATAACCTACCCCAGGTAATCTATAAAAGATTTTTTCCACCTTTTTTTGGCAACGCAAAAAAACATAAACACACACACACACACACACACACACACACACACACACACACACACACACATTTCCCTTTTCATATATATTACTTCCTTTTTACAAATCATTTTACATTTTTCCTTTTGAAGTGCCTTTTTATTTTTATGAGGGACGCTTATCGCGTTCCGTTATTCGGTGTCAAATCTTGTCTCGCTTGGTTTTGAATTAACCTTTGTACACAAATAAGAGAAAAATGTTTTCCAATTAAAACTATTTGTTTGTTAACCCAACCTGTTATGATTTTGTGCATTATATGTGCAGCTCAGCGGTATAAATTACGTTTTATCTGAAATAAAACCATTATTCACACACAGTAGGTCTACATTATAATGTGGCTATTGTATTCCGTAGAATTACCGATTTTCAAAAAATAGCTAAAGAGTCTTTTTTGAACCCGTCAAGGAATATTTTAACTATTATATTCAGTTAAATGTACATATTTAAATGTATTTCTCGAATATCATTGGCTTAATAGTCCTACAGTATCTCATCTATTCTACTTCGTAATAATTGAAAAAAAACCTCATTTTTTTAAAATTACGTAAATATAATTTTTACTGTTTTCGCACTATTGTTTTACACCCTAAAGTAATATTTTGGTGTGCAGTGACGCCCATTAAACCGTTCCCCGTTACACATTAAGTAGGATTCAATTCCACAAAGGTTAGGCTACTTGCACATCTGAGGATTAGAAAGAGGGGATGAAGTGATTAGCACAAAGAAATACATTACCCAACCCAGCGCAACCCTTGTATTAAGTACTGTAGGCGGTAATTAATTTAAAAATCCTTGCAGCTAATTAACGTATCATCTATCTTGCTTTTGTGGGGGGACAAATTCATTGTAAGCTTAGTTTCAGGGTGTCGTGCATTTCAACCCTTAACAAAGAAATGCATGTTTACTAGGCGTTGAAACAACAGCAAAGTTGAAACTTCTATTGTTTAGCAATAAAATAATACAGTAAGCAATAGAACAAATGTTATTACCTTGTGATTTCAGAGCCAAATGGATGTTTCTTTGATGCTCAGATAGAATTTTATAAAAAAAATAATAAAATAAAATGTTTCTGTTTATAAACGTAGTTCTGGAAACGCAAATTTTACCAGTTATAATTTTGTTTCTTTTAATAAATGTTAATCTCAAGAACGACTTCACCGATTTAATTGAAATTTTGAACAACAATTTATTTTGGTATACAACGACAAAATAATTATAAAAACTATCGAACAGCATAACAGTTACACCTACAGAACAGTATAACTACCAAAACTATCGAAAAATAAATAACTATCAAAATTAACTAACAGCGTAACTATTACACCTACAGAACCGTAGGATATAACTACCAAAACTATCGAAAAGTAAATAACTATCAAAACTATCGAACAGCATAACTATTACACCTACAGAACAGTATAACTACCAAAACTATCGAAAAGTAAATAACTATCAAAATTATCGAACAGCATAACTAGTACACCTACAGAACAGTAGGATATAACTACCAAAACTATCGAAAAGTAAATAACTATCAAAACTATCGAACAGCATAACTAGTACACCTACAGAACAGTAGGATATAACTAGCAAAACTATCGAAAAGTAAATAACTATCAAAACTATCGAACAGCATAACTAGTACACCTACAGAACAGTATAACTACCAAAACTATCGAAAAATAAATAACTATCAAAATTATCGAACAGCGTAACTACCAAAACTATTGAACAGTAGACTACAACTACAATAAATATCGAACAGTATAACTATCACAACTATCTAAAAGCATAACTATCAAAAATATCGAACAGCATATAACTATCAACACTATTTAACAGCATAATTATCAAAAATATCGAACAGCTTAACTATTAAACCTATCGAACAGTATAACTACCAAAACTATCGAACAGTAAATAACTATCAAAACTATCGAACAGCGTAACTACCCAAAACTATCGAACAATAGATTATAACTACCACAAATATCGAACAGTATAACTATCACAACTATCCAACAGCATAAATATCAATCCTATCGAACAGTTTATAACTATCAAAACTATCGAACAGTATAACTATCAAAACTATTGAACAATAGACTATAACTACCACAAATATCGAACAGTATAACTATCACAACTATCTAACAGCGTAAATATCAATCCTATCGAACAGTTAATAACTATCAAAACTATCGAACAGTATAACTATCAAAACTATTGAACAATAGACTATAACTACCACAAATATCGAACAGTATAACTATCACAACTATCTAACAGCGTAAATATCAATCCTATCGAACAGTTAATAACTATCAAAACTATCGAACAGCGTAACTACCCAAAACTATCGAACAATAGACTATAACAACCACAAATATCGAACAGTATAACTATCACAACTATCTAAAAGCATAACTATCAAAAATATCGAACAGCATATAACTATCAACACTATTTAACAGCATAACTATCAAAAATATCGAACAGCTTAACTATTAAACCTATCGAACAGTATAACTATCAAAACTATCGAACAGCGTAACCACCCAAAACTATCGAACAATAGACTATAACTACCACAAATATCGAACAGTATAACTATCACAACCATCTAACAGCATAAATATTAATCCTATCGAACAGTATATAACTAACAAAACTATTGAACAGCGTAACTACCCAAAACTATCGAATAATATACTATAAGTACCATAACTATCGAACAGTATAACTATCAAAAACTATCTAACAGCATAACTATTAAACCTATCGAACAGTATAACTACCAAAACTATCTAACAGCATAACTTATCAAAACTATCTGTTGCATAAATTATCAAACAGAATTTCTATCAAATCTGTCGAACAGTATAAATATCAAACCCATCAAACAGCACAACTATCAAACCTACGGCAGAAAGGTTGTGAATAAAATAGCTTTCTTTAGTGAGCATTGCTGAAAGCGGTATGTTATATCATACAACCCTTGATGCTTACAGTTAAATGGATAGTTTTGTAACTATACCATTCTATAAAAAATCAAACGAACTACAAAAATTTGCAGTTGACGTATTTATGAAGAAACTGTTTTTGAGTAATTTAAATTTAAACTCTTTATTATTTTGCTTTTCTTTTCAACGAGATCTTTACAGGTGCAGAGTTTAAAATCAATTATTAAAACATTTCTGGAAATATTGTTTAGTAAGAAAACGGAAAGCTGATACAAGAAGCATTTATATATATATATATATATATAAGCATATATATATATATATATATATATATATATATATATATATATATATATCAGTGTGTGTGTGTGTGTGTGTGTGTGTGTGTGTGTGTGTGTGTGTGTAAAAAAATATTAGAACCATATAAACACCTGCTGGAACATTCTGTACATAAAACGTACAAAATTTGAACGATCTTAGTTCCAAAATAAAATAATAAATGATTATTAAGAAATTCAAATTTGCTGTAGTCAATATAATAAAGAATATTCTTTAAAGAATAAGAATAATCATTGAAACCAAATATTTGTGTACTAAAACAAAATTCATATTTTAGCAAGAACACTACAGCGAGACAGGTTACCTTCATAAATAGTTTTGATAGTAAAAAATATTTTTTTGTAAATGAGTTTTTTCTTCCGTTAAAGAGCATATCAATTATGTATTTTTATACGGAAATGCACGGCAGACAACGTTATGAAATTGCTAATTAAAATCATAAACTTACAGTGTTTAAACTTTAAATAAAACTCAATTCTATTGTAAATTTAGTTTAAACATACCCAATGCATTCAGCTCGTTACTGTACCCATCGCGCATAAAGTAAGGTTATGTGACAAACAGCATCAGACTCGTTCACTTCGCTAATCTAGACTGGCGCAAAAAGAGCCGTGGAAATAACAGTCAACCCCTTGATAACTCCCCTATTGTAACGGGGTGGGTAACAATACACAGGAACAATCTACGGTAGCGAGAAAATCGGCAAAAACCAGTCGGCTTTAGTGAAACGTGATATTCAGGTGACAAGAAGTAAGGGAGTTCGAAACGTCATTGTTGTATTAAACATTCCGTTCAATAAAACTAATTAGTAATTTCGCTGTTTTCATGTTACTTGTTTATACTAGTTAAAGCCCTAATATAAAGTTATTAACAAAAATTATTACTTTGATTAATTAATCAGACAATAACAATCAATTACCAGTGTTTTAAAACATTGTGCCAATTAGGCTAATGAAGACGGTTAGTGTAAATAAGGCAGTAACTGCGTTTTGAACCCACAACCTAGAAATGTGCGGTCAGAGACTGTCCTGTGCACGAGCCTTGTCTGTTATCAGGCAAACCGTAAACCTGCTTCGGCATTTTTATACACTAGATTCTATCTTACAAAAACGTTCCTTACTTTTTTAACTTTAAAAAATTAGTTGCCCTTAGGCAACTAAAACTCGTCATTTGAAACTGTTTGTTAGTGCGCATATTTATAACCTCGAAAATACCCAGCTGTTTGTTAGACGTAACGGAAGCGAATAAAAAAAAACAATCTAACATTCAATAACAATAAGGTATACAAGGCCTTTGTAAAATTCAAAAATGTTTAATTGTGCACGTCTACTGCAGTAATGAGCTTAAAATCTGCAAAAACCTCTATACCAAATTGCTTTGAAAATAAAAATGTAAAACTCGACTGCAATATAGTTTGTTTATTGTTACAGTTTTGTACGAGTTTTAGCTTTGCTCGTATATAAAAATCAACTCAGGGAGCTCCTTTTTTTGTTGCTTAACTTCCGTACTTTATGATGCTAGTTAGATTAACTAACAGGACGTTTCGAGAGTATGGATCAACTATCTCGTTCCCATGGATCAACTCTCTCGTTCCCATGGATCGACTCCCTCGTTCCCATGGATCGACTCCCTCGTTCCTATGGATCGACTCTATCGTTCCCACGGATCAACTACCTCGTTCCCGTGGATCAACTCTCTCATTCCCATGGATCAAATTTCTCGTTCCCACGGATCGACTCTCTCGTTCCCATGGATCAACTCTCTCATTCCCATGGATCGACTCCCTCGTTCCCATGGATCAACTCTCTCGTTCCCATGGATCAACTCTCTCGTTCCCATGGATCGACTCCCTCGTTCCCATGGATCGACTCCCTCGTTCCCATGGATCGACTCTCTCGTTCCCATGGATCGACTCTCTCGTTCCCATGGATCGACTCTCTCGTTCCCATTGATCGACTCTCTCGTTTCCACGGATTGACTTTCTCGTTCCCATGGATCGACTCTCTCGTTCCTATTGATCGACTCCCTCGTTCCCACGGATCGACTCTCTCGTTCCCATTGATCGACTCTCTCGTTCCCATGGATCAACTCTCTCATTCCCATGGATCGACTCCCTCGTTCCCATGGATCGACTCTCTCGTTCCCATGGATCAACTCTCTCATTCCCATGGATCGACTCCCTCGTTCCCATGGATCGACTCTCTCGTTCCCATGGATCGACTCCTCGTTCCCATGGATCGACTCTCTCGTTCCCATGGATCGACTCTCTCGTTCCCATGGATCGACTCTCTCGTTCCCATTGATCGACTCTCTCGTTTCCACGGATTGACTTTCTCGTTCCCATGGATCGACTCTCTCGTTCCTATTGATCGACTCCCTCGTTCCCACGGATCGACTCTCTCGTTCCCATTGATCGACTCTCTCGTTCCCATGGATCAACTCTCTCGTTTCAATGGATCGACTCTCTCATTCTCATGGATCGACTCTCTCGTTCCCATGGATTGACTTTCTCGTTCCCATGGATCAACTCTCTCGTTCCCACGTTGTTTGTTATTTACTCTCGAAAAGTCGTGTATTGCTTTTATATACAAAAATGATAGTAAAAGAAAGAACAAATTGTAATAACAACACAAATATTGCAGCATTAAGCAACAATTTAAACAAAACCATAGTTTATTATTTCCAATGACAAATTTGAAACACTAATTTGTGCAGACTTGAACGTTTATTAAGAGTTTTTAAAAAAAATGTAAGATACAAAATGTACGATTACTTAAAGATTTAAAATGACCGCCATTTTGAATCTGATTTAACTGAGTAACGAACTTGTCCACGCAACCAGAAAAACCGATTTTCTGGTCATATTTGAATCAAATAGGTACAAATTAACATTCAAAACTACATTACAAAAAGGAAGATTACACCTGGCCTCCATTAACTGTGTTATTATTTTTAATCTCTCTCTATATATAAATAAGCCAAATACCGCTCAATCGCTCATAATGGTTTCTCTAAAACCACCGAACGGATTACAGTAAAACTTGGCACACAACTTCCTCTAAGGTCCTAGACGCTCGCTAAGCAACGGTTTTGAAGAATCTTCACCCCTAAAAAGATAAAATCAGATGAAAACGAACTTTATATTTTGTCACTATATCTCCAGATCCAAAAGGTGAAGATGATGAAATTTCGTACACAAATCTCTTAGAATTCGGAGGTGCACAAAGAGCATGGATTTCTAAAATTTCACCCCTAAGGGGCTTAAATTTAATAAAAACGAACTTTACATTTTATCTTTGTATTTCCTTTAACCGGCTTTAGAGGGGCACAAATAAATAGTTTTTCAAAATGCCACCCCTAAGGGTTAAAATGGGGTAAAAATGAACTATCTCTATGACGTCACATCAAAAAGACGTAGATCTAATTTTCCGATACAGGTTGTTTAAGGTTTTGGAGATGCAAAAAAGGAAAGGTTTCCCGAAACTCTACCGCTAAAGTGTTGAGACTTGGGGTAAAAAAATAACTTTACGTTTTATTTCTGTACTTCCAGATCTAAAAAATGTATAAAGATGTAACTTCATACACAAATTTATCTTAAGCGTTCAAGGTGCACCAGAAAGAACCCTCTCATAAATTTCATCCCTATAAGGTTAAAATTTGGTAATATCTGGCTTATAAACTGGTAAATAAATTATGCCTATATAGTAACTAAATAGCCATAACCTGGCACACAAAGTCCTCTAAGGTTTTGGACTCTCGCTAAGAAACGCTTTTAAAAAATTTTACCCTTTAAAGGTTGGTGGGTTTAAAATGGGGTAAAAACGAACTTCAAATTTCTGACGTAGGTTTATCTTAGACTCTAGAGATGCACAAACGAAGTGTTTTCTAAAATTATACCCCCACAGAATTAAAATAGGATAAAAACGAACCCTATTTAGTAATTTGTCTGTTATCTTTACGTCAGCGTTAGGTATCTAGGGTTTAAAAACAACCAGTACTTGTTCCAAATTTCTTTTTATAATAGTGCAATTGTAATATTTCACCAGCTGCCTCGGTGGCCTAGTGGATAGCGTACTAGGCTTTCACCCCGAGGACCCGGGTTCGATTCCCGGCCAGGGCTTGGCATTTTCATACGCTATAAATCATCCCATCGTCTGCATTAGCCCAAGTGTGCACAATAGTCGGACGTTAAAAAAAAAAAATGTAATATTTCATTAAATAACTCCGCCATTGCCGGTCCCAAAATCTTAGGCCCCAAATTCCGTAACAACCAATTACTCCACGTCAGTAATGAAACTCTTTACCAAAAAACTGAAACACTATCAGACACAATAAGAAAAAGGAGAATTGATTTTTATGGGCACATCCTCCGAATGGACAAAAATAGACTAACCAAAAAAATATTTGACAACTTTCGCAATAAAAGAGCCAAACCATTTTGGTTTAGAGAAACAGAGAAAGACATAACGGAACTACAAATCACTGACAGTATGCTCATGGACAGAACAGCCAAAATAATAACCAAGAAATTAGAAGCAATGTTTCCAAGGCAAAGTCTAATCCAAGCGAACGATCCAAATCTCTGACGAAAAAAGAAAAGCAAGATCACAAAGAATGAAGCAATACTGGGCTACGAGGAAGGCACAGAACATTAAAAAGTGATTGATTTAGTGTACCCCAAAGTTGGGTGAAACAAATAGAGAGAGATTTCATTAATAATCTGACAAAACCTTAGTGACCTGACAAAAGCAACTTAAAAGTTTCAATTAAGTAATGTAATAATAGAGTTGTATGAACCCATGAATCATTTACCAATTATTGTATCAATTCTGGAGGCAAACAACAACGCATAAAATAACTTAAATCCGGATATACGATACGCTTCCCTCAGTTATTGCATTTCTTATGGCATTGCTACAATAAGTAGAAACCATTTCGTAAGATGTACAATACGTAATTAATGAAGTTACGACATAATGAAATCCAAAATGGAAGAAATATTAGTGAAAGAGGATTACAGCGCTTTGTTTCTCTTAGAGGCAACCTTTCCGCCAACCTTTGCCCGCAACCCTAAATGTCAGCTTGTGGCAACTCTCCAACCTAATGTTGATTGATTGATCATATTTTCTTTTCCTTTCTAAAATAAAAACGCCTCCAAACAGAAAGGCAGAGGTAACAGGGAAACACTTCCAGATAATCATTTTCCGTCATAAAAAAATCCTTTCAACTCCCCCGGCCTACTGTTAACGTCTTCAAAAACTGTTTGACGAATTCCGTTCATATTAAACATCAAACAACCTGATGTTTGACAATTTTTAACATCCGACTATTGTGCACACGGGCTAATGCAGACGATGGGATGATTTAAAGCGTACGAAAATGCCAAGCCCTGACCGGGAATCGAACCCGGGTCCTCGGGGTGAAAGCCTAGTACGCTATCAACTAGGCCACCGAGGCGGCTCAATGTAAAAAAACAATGCAATGTCTCAAAGGCAGAAATGTACGATTATTTAATAAACAACATAAAACTAACCCGAAGAAAGGAATTGAACTCATCCTCATTGCTGATTTACTTATATAGTTCCTTTTAGAAGTTTATCTGTATACTCTATGGTAGAGATTTAAAAAAAATTGTAGATGAAGTTTAAAAAAATACAGTACGGTATTTTGCGTTTTCTCTTAAACCAACTAACTAGATAGGCTCATGACTTAATTATCCCAAAATGGGCGCGGGTAGGAGATGTCACATTTTAGCACAATCGATTTTGAAATTTATGTTTTAAATCGATGCACAGAGATTTCAAAAAAAACATATTTATTTATAAAGTAGTTTGAGAAATGATTGTCCGATAGAAGATTGAACTTATCAACTTGTCTGGCAATTACAAATGTTTTACAGAGTGTATAAAGTTCAGAGAGTTAATATTATATTATTGTTATTATTATATTATTAATATTGTAATATTGTAGGTTATATTTTGTAGGTTTTGCAATAATAATATTGTAATATTATTAATATTGATTGATTAATATTTTTTCAATCAATAATTAATAATTATTACATATTATATTAAAACATCGGTAAAAAGAAGTTAGCAAATTTAGGATTTTATCTGAGCATCAGCGACTGTAAAAAGTTTTAAAACTAAAAGGATCGATAACGAGTACGAACTGCTTTTCCGATTTTGGATTTTCCAGTTTTTAAATTAAAGAAACTTAAAACGATTTAAAAAAAGTTGTAACTGATATTCGTGCTTATTAAAATATAACTACAATATTACAATATTAATAATATAATAATAACAATAATAATAATATTATAATATTAATAATATTACAATATTATTATTGCAAAACCTACAAAATATAACCTACAATATTACAATATTAATAATATAATAATAACAATAATATAATATTAATATTAATAATATTACAATATTATTATTGCAAAACCTACAAAATATAACCTACAATATTACAATATTAATAATATAATAATAACAATAATATAATATTAATATTAAAATATTAATAATATTACAATATTATTATTGCAAAACCTACAAAATATAACCTACAATATTAATAATATAATAATAACAATAATATAATATTAATAATATTACAATATTATTATTGCAAAACCTACAAATATTACAATCACTTTAAGAAATGAATAATATTTTAAAACATACAAATCAGGTTAACATTAATAAAATGTTTTTCTAAAGTGTATTTCATGCAGACATACTGTAAATTTAGGAATTTATAATAATTCCAGTTAAGACAAAAGCAATAAAATAAGTTCGTTACGTTGGCAGACCTTGTTGGGAGGTTATTTAATTAGAGTTAAGCTGCACTGATACCGCTAGACAAATTTAATTTATAACTGCACGTTAACTAAGGAGACATAAATAACAATCTCGCTTTTACACAAAATACCATCAGATTTAGAAGAAACTCCAGTAACAGAATTCACTTTGAAATGTTGGCAATAGTCACGTGTAACAAATAATCCAAGTTATTGCGCTTAAAAGTTGGCAGCATGTATTTATATCTAAGTGTTTTAATAGTGCTACTGTACGCTCCTATTATCGGATAATTTACAATTAATTCCGTTCTAAAGCGAGCGATTAATTTACGTGTCCATTACAACTTAAGGCGTAATTAGTAGAATCACGTACAATTTATAGTGTCATATAATACGAAGTTCACTCTTAAGAGACTTTAATAAATAATATTCTTCGTACAACTATTGCCACAGTTTTATACGCTCATTTAAACACGTGAAGGTCTTTGTATGAAAACTCATAATTTACAATTTCATATAAGACGCTCAGATTTCTCGCTGACGTAATGGAAGCGAATTTATAAAAATAATTTTACTAATACTTTTCTAAAATAGTCTATTTCAATCACCGTAATTGATTTAATCATTACAATCCGTAAATATAAACGTTTTCCTTTTTAAAATAAATTATACATTGAAAATACGAAAATGATTTCTGACCGCCATTATTTTAAAATATACAAACTAATGGTGATTTTAACGCTGAATTATTGGATTAAATTTTAAAACATCCATTTTGCCTAATCTGTGCACTGATTTGGTAACGTGATCTGGTAACGAACAAAACAAGTGTTCTTTAACACAAATATTATAACCTAAAATTAATTTGACTTTCACAAAAAGCCTTGTTTAAATTTAAAACAATACATTTTACTGTAAGCAATCTCGATTTAAAATTACATTTTGAATTCAAATAAAACAACTTTGGTGCATTCTTGAAACTTAAAAAGCGTTACTGTATGACGCAAATTTAACAGTTTCCTTTACTTTGATTAAGATTACAGTTTGAATTCAAATAAAACAATTTGAAGCAATCTTGAAACTTAAAAAGCATTACTATATGACGCAAATTTAACAATTTTCTTTATGTTGATTTAAAATTACATTTTAAATTCAAATAAAGCAATTTTGGTGTAATTTTGAAACTTAAAAAGCGTTACTGTATGACGCAAATTTAAACAAATTTATTTATGTTGAATTAAATATTTTGACAACCTGAAACTTCAAATTAATGACGTAAATTTAACAATTTTCTTTATGTTGAATTAAAATTACATTCTGAATTCAAATAAAACAATTTTGGTGTAATCTTGAAACTTAAAAAGCGTTCCTATATCGCAAATTTAACAATTTTCTTTATGTTGAATTAAAATTACATTCTGAATTCAAATAAAACAACTTTGACGCAACCTTGAAACTCAAAAAGCTTTACTGTATGACGCAAATTTAACAATTTTCTTTATGTTGATTTAAAATTACATTCTGAATTCAAATAAAACAACTTTGACGCAACCTTGAAACTTAAAAAGCGTTACTGTATGATGCAAATTTTAAACAAATTTATTTATTTTGATTTAAGATTTCATTATCAATACAAATAAAAAAACTTTGACGCAACCTTGAAACTTAAAAAGCTTTACTGTATGACGCAAATTTAACAATTTTCTTTATGTTGAATTAAAATTACATTCTGAATTCAAATAAAACAACTTTGATGCAACCTTGAAACTCAAAAAGCTTTACTGTATGACGCAAATTTAACAATTTTCTTTATATTGAATTAAAATTACATTCTGAATTCAAATAAAACAACTTTGACGCAACCTTGAAACTTAAAAAGCGTTACTGTATGACGCAAATTTAACAATTTCCTTTACTTTGATTTAAAATTACAGTCTGAATTCAAATAAAACAACTTTGACGCAACCTTGAAACTTAAAAATGCGTTACTGTATGACGCAAATTTAACAATTTCTTTATGTTGATTTAAAATTACAGTCTGAATTCAAATAAAACAACTTTGACGCAACCTTGAAACTTAAAAAGCGTTACTGTATAACGCAAAATTAACAATTTTCTTTCTCAACATGTTAGAAAGCATAAAAAATGAATTCACTCGGCCAATTAGTTAACGTATTTTGTCCTTCTAGATTTGTCTAAACCATGCAAACTCTCAAGTGTCTATGCGTTACAATTTGGAGTTGTGTTTTTACACAGAGGCGTTAAGTGCAGGCCAGGTAAGAAATGTATATCAACATTTTCACTGTGTCAGTGAGCTCTCATTTTAGAAAGTTGGTAACTTAAATTTGTACAGTAAGTTAGAAAAAACGTAAATTTTACAATTCTTGAATTTAACTTTCAATAATAATAACCTTAGGTTACACAACATCAATAATATATTTCATTGACTACAACATTTTAATGTTGTATTTCATTTTAAGCTCATTTCATTACAATATTGTATTTTCAGGATATTAACACATCCTGTTAAAATGTACGATTGCATGTTTTGCAATTAACAATTGGTCTAGTAAATGGGGGTCTTAATTTTTCAACGGCAGATTTCACTTAGCCTAAAACGATTTTTATAATTAAACAATATTATCCTATTCTATAATTAAAAACAATATTATTCTATCCTATAATTAAACAATATTATCCTATTCTATAATTAAACAATATTATCAGATTTTATAATTAAACAATATTATCCTATTTTATAATTAAACAATATTATCCTAAACTAATTTCTTTTAAAAGGGAAAAGATATCCTAAAACCCTTATCTGTTTAGTCTACAGCAATGTACTTGATCAAGACATAATGGGTTAAACCAATCTCTTTAAAAGACTTCCAGCCTTGAATGAGTGGAAAGAATTCACTTAAGTGCTTTCTAAAATAAAGTAAGATTAGGAACAGTACAGTGGTGTTTGAAACTAGGATTGAAACAAACCAATATAATAATGTATATTGTCTTATTTGCTATTATTTGAGTATATAGAACAATACAACACGGATTCGAGAGTATAAACCAACACTTGTTTTCAAGTGGTTTGTTTGCTTTTGACTTGTACCACTTCTCTCGTATGAAACTCTATTTGCCGGAGCATTTGTTTCCTGTGTGTTTCTGTTTTAAAAGCAATTCACCATAATTTAAATTTTTGTTCAAAGAAGTGCAGAAATATTAACAAAAATCTGTATTATAACGTACTCGAACAGTATTGTTGTTGAAAACAACTGACAAATTATGAAACTACAAAATAGTTATTAGTAGGAAAACTACGTGAAAAGTGTTCCAGTTGATTTCTTGAAATATAAAATTTACTTTTCAAAATATATTATCGGCATTAATACGTTTGGTGTATGTGAAATTAATGTTCGATTACCGATTGATAAGTTATAGCGCCCTAAATGTATGCGTTTCCTTTCGTGAATCAGATTATTTTTAAAATACGAGTAAACTTATTCGTCTAGGTTTACGTTATATTTTTAAATGCATCTACTTTACTCCCGGTACGAAAAATTTTGTGGTGCAGTGAAATCGAATTGAAAGTAAGACAATTGCATTAATTTAGGTTCTTAGGAAGTGAAGTGACTACTTCTTTACGCACGGTTCGGTAAATTTTGAGGTGCAGTGAAGTCGAATTGAGAGTATCACAATTGAATTAATTATGTTTGGTTCATAAGAATTGAAGTGAAGTGAATACTTCAGTACGCCCGATAAGGCAACTTTTGTAGTGCAATGAAATCAAATTGACAGTAACTACCACAATTGAATTAATTTAGGTTTTTAGTGTTATTGAAGTGAATACTTCTGTACGCCCGATAAGGCAACTTTTGTGGTGCAATGAAATCAAATTGACAGTGGTTCAAATTCAAATTGTGGTGTAACTACCACAATTGAATTAAGTTAGGTTTTTAGTGTTATTGAAGTGAATACTTCTGTACGCCCGATAAGGCAACTTTTGTGGTGCAATGAAATCAAATTGACAGTAACTACCACAATTGAATTATGTTAGGTTTTTAGTATTATTGAAGTGAATACTTTGTAGCCCGATAAGGCAACTTTTGTGGTGCAATGAAATCAAATTAACAGTAACTACCACAATTGATTTAAGTTAGGTTTTTAGTGTTATTGAAGTGAATACTTCTGTACGCCCGATAAGGCAACTTTTGTGGTGTAATGAAATCAAACTGACAGTGGTTCAAATTCAAATTGTGGTGTAACTACCACAATTGAATTAAGTTAGGTTTTTAGTGTTATTCAAGTGAATACTTCTGTACGCCCGATAAGGCAACTTTTGTGGTGCAATGAAATCAAATTGACAGTAACTAACACAATTGAATTAAGTTAGGTTTTTAGTGTTATTGAAGTGAATACTTTTGTAGCCCGATAAGGCAACTTTTGTGGTGCAATGAAATCAAATTGACAGTAACTACCACAATTGAATTACGTTAGGTTTTTAGTGTTATTGAAATGAATACTTCTGTACGCCCGATAAGGCAACTTTTGTGGTGCAATGAAATCAAATTGACATTAACTAACACAATTGAATTAAGTTAGGTTTTTAGTGTTATTGAAGTGAATACTTCTGTACGCCCGATAAGGCAACTTTTGTGGTGCAATGAAATCAAATTGACAGTAACTAACACAATTGAATTAAGTTAGGTTTTAGTATTATTGAAGTGAATACTTCTGTACGCCCGATAAGGCAACTTTTGTGGTGCAATGAAATCAAATTGACAGTAACTACCACAATTGAATTAAGTTAGGTTTTTAGTGTTATTGAAGTGAATACTTCTGTACGCCCGATAAGGCAACTTTTGTGGTGCAATGAAATCAAATTGACAGTAACTACCACAATTGAATTAAATTAGGTTTTTAGTGTTATAGAAGTGAATACTTCTTTACGCCCGATAAGGCAACTTTTGTAGTGTAATGAAATCAAATTGACAATAACTAACACAATTGAATTAAGTTAGGTTTTTAGTGTTATTGAAGTGAATACTTCTGTACGCCCGATAAGGCAACTTTTGTGTTGCAATGAAATCAAATTGACAGTAACTAACACAATTGAATTATGTTAGGTTTTTAGTATTATTGAAGTGAATACTTTGTAGCCCGATAAGGCAACTTTTGTGGTGCAATGAAATCAAATTGACAGTAACTAACACAATTGAATTATGTTAGGTTTATAATGTTACTGAAGTGAATACTTCTTTACGCCCGATAAGGCAACTTTTGTGGTGCAATGAAATCAAATTGACAGTAACTACCACAATTGAATTAAGTTAGGTTTTTAGTGTTACTGAAGTGAATACTTCTTTACGCCCGATAAGGCAACTTTTGTGGTGCAATGAAATCAAATTGACAGTAACTAACACAATTGAATTAAGTTAGGTTTTTAATGTTACTGAAGTGAATACTTCTTTACGATCGGTACGGCAACTTTTGTGGTGCAATGAAATCAAATTGACAGTAACTAACACAATTGAATTACGTTAGGTTTTTAATGTTACTGAAGTGAACATACGATCGGTACGGCAACTTTTGTGGTGCAATAAAATCAAACTGAGAGTAACGTAACGAAAAACTGACCAAAAAAGGGGCAAGCACAATTCATCAATCTTTTAAAGTCGATCCTGGATACCGGTGTAAACAGGATCATTAACAAGTATTCACTTCGAAGTTGCGTATCCCCTACGCACTATTTATTATTTTTTATTTATGTTTTAGTTCCGTACTTGAGTGAGTTAATTCTCGCTCTCCAATCGTTGTGCAATATCCTTTTATACACAAAAAGTATACGAAATATCCGACTAAAAATAACATTAAATGAATATTCTAACATTTAGCAATCAATATTTTTTTAACCACAAAACATTTGAATGTTTATGAAATATACCTTATAACAAGTATTTTTCGTTGAAAGTTTCCGAACTGATTTTCAACCCTCATTGATATTTACAGACTATATTTAAGAAAATTTGTAAAAAAATGTTTTTTTCATTAAAAATGTTCCCGAGACAATCAAACAACAGATATACATATTTAAAAAATTTTAAAGTTCAAGTGAACAAAAAATATTACGAGAGTATAAAAAAGTACTTTATGTAAGAGTTTAAGGCTGGATTATTTTAAACCCCGAATAATTACTTTGCTTGTAATTCGATTCCACGGCGCTTCTCCCCCTCAATCTGCGTGGGTTAACGCATTAATACCGTGGGTAAACACCTTAACGCAAAGCACCGAGCTCCTGTTCCAAGCTGTAATACTAAACCACACCGGAGCAGTCAGACTGAGGATTATACGCGAGAGCACTTCTTAATTATATACATTTAGCCAGCATCCCAAGTAAACCGTGATTTAAATATAACAGTTTCGTTTGAATAAGACCATCATAATAGGCTTCTAAATATATGTGTAGCATACATAAGTAACGCCAAACTACCTCTAGTTATTATAATACCTTTCGTTAGGTTCAAATAAACAGTACTTGAATTAGTAAATACTAAAAATATAACTAACGAACTTTAAAACATCCTGCTAATAAACCACAAACCTTATGTAGCTATCAACATAATACCATTTGGCCACTGTATAATCATTCTATTGTAGTACTCCGTGTTAATATATAAAAAAAACTACTTTTAATAAACGCATTAAGTAGACGACTTTTGCCCAAGATAATTGTTATTTATTATTATTATTATTCTTTCTTCTTTCGATGAGTCCTGCTAGGGACCACGTGACAATTTCAATTCTTCACACTTAGCTGTTTTCTCTTACGTTCCCTCCAATATTCCTTCATCCTTTCACTATGCAACTTCTTTCTGTCTTCGGACCACTTCGCACCTGGTTTCTTCTGCAATCTTCCTTGGAATCCCTCCATACTCAATATCCTCCTTCTAAAAATCTCTCTGTTCAGCGTTTCTTCTTCTTTAATATTATTTCTTTCTAAATCTTTCCTTACCTCTTATTATTATTATTATTATTGTTGTTATTTCACGACGAAAAGTACATTGAGGCTATTATCGCCTCCATAAATGTAAGTGTGAGTGTAAAGTGTTAAAGTCGTAAGTGTAGTGTTGTAAGTGTAAGTGTGTGTTAGACTCAGGTACCACGAGGAACGTCTAAATCCTCTCAATAGGTACAGCTAGTCTGCACCACCTGCGGGGGGGGGGTAATTTTTATTACTTTCACTCTGGGACTTCATAACGAATTTTCCTAAGAAAAAAAGAATTCTCCTAAGAGCCGCCTTGGTGGCCTAGTTGAGAGCGTACTGGGCTTTCACCCCGACGACCCGGGTTCGATTCCCGGTCAGGGCTTGGCATTTTCATTCGCTATAAATCATCCCATCGTCTGCATTAGCCCAAGTGTGCACAATAGTCGGACGTTAAACACAAAAAAAAAAGAATTTTCCTATGCTATTGTTATTGCCAGAATCAATTTTTGTACCAGGTTTTAGTCGTAACAGACCATAATATAATTGAGAACGCTAGAGTTCAAATACATATACACCATACACGCGACATATGCGCTCGCTCGCACGGGCGCGCGCACACACACACGCGTGCGCACACACACACACACACACACACACACACACACACACACACACACACACACACACACACACAACACATCGTTCATTTAATTTTTTTAGGTAATATTATCTCTCGCTAAAGTAAAAGATACACCGACTAATCACACTATACTACAGTAATTACATTTAATTGTAAATCACATTTAATTGGCATTTGAACGGTCAACCGACACGCGCCGATAAATGCAGACATTTAACCGTCTCCCGGCGATACATCACAATACGTCGCCGTCGAGCTTTGTCACGGATTATCCGCTCCCGAACTTGTTTCAAGTTCACAAAGTTTGCGCTCAGGATCCGTGTAATCGGCGTTGTTTGCAGATCTTAAGGCTGAGGAAGCGCGATAAATTGTCATTTACGATCGATCAAAACTGTTTGCTCAGCGAGTCAGCTACTTTACTTCCTTACTTACACAAAACAAGTAAGTAAATTTCACTGCGTCAACGCCGAAGTGTACGCGGAAATGCGCGATGCGGAACACATTGAGAATGCAGAGATAAAACAAAAGTTGAATTACCATTTTAACTACAGTATCTTATCGGCTGAAAAATATATGAAAAGAATTTGTAATCAGTTACAGATGAGTAAAACAGATGTTAAAATTAATGGAAGCTGTGTCTGTTTTGCTAATAAAATATTATAAGTCGAACATTATTTACAGTCCGTGCTTGGTAAATAAGGGATCGCGGGTTCGGTTCCGATGAAACTTTTAACGCAAGATTTAAAACTGAACTTAATTTATTTTTGATTACGTTAAATATGTTATAACAAACTGGTGGGTCAGATGTACAACACTGATTCTGTTGTTAATATTTGAAAATTAAAGACAAAATATATTTTAATTTTAGACTCTTTTAAAACGAAGTTTTTTACAATTTAATAACCTTATAATTGAATGTGATACTATTGCTGAGATGCTCAGTTACAGCTAGTCTCTTTATAAAGGGCATGATTTGAAGAGGATTCAAGGAGGGTAACTTCCCCACTTGGTATACTTGGTGACTTCCCAATTCATTACTGAGGTACTTGTTCTGCTAATTCCCTTCATTGCTCCCCGTTACTCCTGACCCTTATCATGGAAATTGTGTCCCGTTTGGCCAGCTTTTTGTTGCGCTGATATCCTGCCCATTCTACTTACATTCTTACTCATGGGAACATGAGTAGCTAGGGAAATTGTGTCCGCCCGCACAGACCCCGCATCCAAGAGGCCATTCCATTTAATCCGTCAAGTGACGGATGCATCAAATACGTCGAACACGTCGAACTGCCGTGCCATGGCCAGTCCATTTCGTGCGTCTGGCATGTTTGGTCCTCGAAGGGGTCGTACGATTCTCGGCAATGAGAATTTCTTCATCCACGTTTTCAATACGTCTGCCGTACTCCAACTGATAGCGGCACCAGTCGAATCCGGCACGTTAACAGACAGATGGCGATGCATTGACGTGATGTAGGCAGTGGAAGGCTCGTAGTCTAAACAATATGAGTCAGTTGTTTTGCGTTTGCATACGTAGACGTGCCTTACTATGACGGAATGACCGCTTAAGGTACACTGGGAGGTTACCCGGGCTCCGTTTGATTCATATTAAGCCGGTGTCATACGCTCCATTACGGGTCGCATTGCACTTTAGACTAGTGGATGCGTGTCGAGTAGATGAATGAGAATGAGCTAGAGGATCGCTAAACCTACCAGTTGCTCATATCAACTGCCTTCTCCAGATGTAATTAGATTTAGTTTGGTCAAATCTTTTTTCATTTGTTTTTTTCAACATACTTCTTATCCAGTAACATATTTTTTTATTTTATACAGCCATGTATGGACTACAATTACACAACTTTCTTCCTTGTTAACCCCTGTTTCCTCCTACGCCAGTACTCCTTCATTCTCTGCCTCATTCTATGACGTTCCGCCTCCGAAACCACTCGCCTCTTTCCTCTTGGATTCTCTTCAGAGATGTCTTTCAACTCAGCAGCAGCTATCTTCCTCCCACACGTATCCCTATTTTGTACCTCTTCAGCGCTCATTCCACATCTAGTCAGATCCTGATGGACTTCCTTCAGCCATGTTTATTATATTTTTTATCTTCCTATTCTAAATTTCTAAATAAAGAGCAATACTAAGTCTAAACATACAGTTGTTTTGGACATTCTATTCTTAAAATTAGACACAGTTTTATTTCACAATGAAGCTTTAATGTTCAATGCCAATTTCGACTTTTTCAGGTCGCTGACAAGTGCGGTACGGTTGTCAGATTCGACTGTAGTGTTTTATCGTTTAAAACAGTATTTTCAAACTACTTATAACAATTTACACATGAATAGAACAGACATTTCCGTCTGTTAAAATAATGGAAATTACGTTTTTTTTTTTTAATAAAATATTACGAGATGAACAATGCTTACAATTTTTGGTATGAGTATATTATTTTTCACAAGTTTGACTTGCGAGAGTTGAAAGCGGTAGTGGACTCTATAAAATATTTATTACAATCTCTGACTTCCGAATAACTAAATACAAAATAATACTTGAGTCTGTATACCATCCAGACTTCAAAATATCTTCAATTTAGATTTACACACGTGTGAAACATGTATACGCATCAGCAAGTCATACAGAGAACTAATTATCAGTCTTATCTCGTTAATGAGTATATTAGACGCCACGACAGACGGGCCAATAAAATAATTTGAGTTACAATCACAATAAAACTACGTATAGTCTTTCTCCAGACGGCCCGTATCGTATTTCCCCAATCGTTAATAATCTCGCGAAGGTTGTAAAATACATTTTATTAGCCAATATAAATCACTCAATATATTCCGTGAAATAGCGTTTTTTATTCTCTCGCAGCAGTCGGTTGTTTCTAATTATACAAATAATCTGTCCTCTTTGATTTATACTATAAGACATGATTATCGCGATGTTTTTGTGTAAATATAGAAAATTATATTGTAGCAATCCAAAAATCAGTTGTTTTTATTTGAATACTGCTTACTTTTTTTTGAAAAAAATACATGTCTTTTTTGTTACTGTTTAGCAGAAAAGTAACTGAATAACTAAAAATACTTTTTACCGAATTTTCATTGGAGCGGTAATTATGGTAACACCCGGACTCGAGATGTTGTAAAGAACGACGATTCTGACCTCTGGATTACCTTTTGAGGGATGACCTAAGTGTTTTATAAACGTACGCGCGCGCGCGCGCGTGTGTGTGTGTGTGTGTGTGTGTGTGTGTGTGTGTGTGTGTGTGTGTGTGTGTGTGTGTGTGTGTGTGTGTGTGTGTGTGTGTGTGTGTGTGTGTGTGTTTTAATATTTAAGCGTAGACGTGTGTTAATTTGTCCACAAGACAGACAAGTTCGTTTTTCATCAAAACTCGCTCAACCGTTTCAAATTGTCGGTCATCACCAAGCATTTAAAAATAAAAGCTTTTTTTTACCTTATACATTTAAAGAACACTGATTTCACAATCACAACCAGCGCTAAAGCAATAAAGGAAATGAATTTGACAGGTAGAGGTTCATTTTTATATTTTCAAAGGAATACAAAAGTTTAAAATGTTAATATATTCACATTCTAATGTTTATTTTGACTGTTAATTCATATATTCAGAAAAAGTGCATGCGAATTTTAGAAAATTTGCTTCCATCACGACAGCGAGACAGTTGCGTGCTTCGTTTATTAAATTTTATTAAATAAAAAACAAGGCAAACATTAACATTTTTAGAACGGACAAAGAGATGATAACTTTGCGTTATTACTGGAACTCCAATTACAGACAACTGAGATTACGTACACTTTCAGCGAATATTAAAATCCAAAGATCTTTTCAAAAAACATTATACGCTGTTTGCTAGCCAGCTAGTAATCAAAACTTCAAAATTTTGCAATTAATTTACTGGTGATTTAGTTATTATTATTTTATCAGTTGTAACATATTTTTACTTTCCTTGAACTATTTGAATATTTAATTGACGGAGTTTACGGAAACTTACGTTAAAATTAGATTTTTCTAAGCAGATTAAAGTTTTCAATTATAAAATTTTTTACAAAACAATATTTTAAAATATATGTACCACTTTTAATTAAAGAACAAACTCAGTTTAAAAATAAAGTTTTGCTAACATACCGTTCAGGGTTTAAATGTCAAAGATAAAACATTAATTAAAAATTAAAAAAAAAACATTAAACAGAATTGTAGACATACGTTATACAAAATTGTATAACGTCTTTACAATTTTATATAACGTATGTCTATAATTCTGTGTAATATATGCCTATAATTTTTTATATACTCAGAAAAAGTGCATGAAAATTTTAGGACATTTGCTTCCATCACGACAGCGAGACAGTTGCGTGCTTCGTTTATTAAATTTTATTAAATAAAAAAAAGGCAAACATTAACATTTTTAGAACGGACAAAGAGATGATAGCTTTGCGGAATTACTGGAACTCTAATTACAGACAACTGAGATTACGAACACTTGTAAACATAAGTTATATAAAATTGTAAAGAGGTTATACAAAAATTGTAGGCACATATTACACAGAATTGTAGACATACGTTATATAAAATTGTAAAGAAGTTATACAAATATTGTAGGCACATATTACACAGAATTGTAGACATACGTTATATAAAATTGTAAACACTTTATACAAAAATTGTAGGCATGTATTACACAGAATTGTAGACATACGTTATATAAAATTGTAAAGAAGTTATACAAACACTGTACGCACATATTACACAGAATTGTAGACATACGTTATATAAAATTGTAAAGAAGTTATACAAACACTGTACGCACATATTACACAGAATTGTAGACATACGTTATATAAAATTATAAAGAAGTTATACAAAAATTGTAGGCATATATTACATAGAATTGTAGACATACGTTATATAAAATTGTAAACACTTTATACAAAAATTGTAGGCATGTATTACACAGAATTATAGACATACGTTATATAAAATTGTAAACACTTTATACAAAAATTGTAGGCACATATTACACAGAATTGTAGACATACGTTATATAAAATTGTAAACACTTTATACAAAAATTGTAGGCACATATTACACAGAATTGTAGACATACGTTATATAAAATTGTAAAGAAGTTATACAAACACTGTACGCACATATTACACAGAATTGTAGACATACGTTATATAAAATTGTAAAGAAGTTATACAAAAATTGTAGGCATATATTACACAGAATTGTAGACATACGTTATATAAAATTGTAAAGAAGTTATACAAACACTGTACGCACATATTACACAGAATTGTAGACATACGTTATATAAAATTGTAAAGAAGTTATACAAAAATTGTAGGCATATATTACACAGAATTGTAGACATACGTTATATAAAATTGTAAAGAAGTTATAAAAAAATTGTAGGCATATATTACACAGAATTGTAGTCAAACGTTATATAAAATTGTAAACACTTTATACAAAAATTGTACGCACATATTACACAGAATGTAGACATACGTTATATAAAATTGTAAAGAAGTTATACAAACATTATACGCACATATTACACAGAATTTTAGACATACGTTATATAAAATTGTAAAGAAGTTATACAAAAATTGTAGGCATATTACACATAATTGTAGACATACGTTATATAAAATTGTAAACACTTTATACAAAAATTGTAGGCACACATTACACAGAACTGTAGACAAACATTATACAAAATTGTAGACACGTTATACAAAAATTGTACGCACACATTACACAGAATTTGTTGTTGTTGTTGTTATTTTAAGGCGAAAAATATATTGAGGCTATCATCGCCTCCCGAAATGTAAGGCTGTGTTAGATTCGGGTACCGCGAGGGACGTCTAAATCTTCTAAATATGTGCAAATAGTCCGCACCCTTCTGCGGGGCTTACACAGAATTGTAGACACATGCAATATAAAATTGTAAACACGTTATACAAAAATTGTAGGCACACATTACACATAATTTGTTGTTGTTGTTGTTATTTTAAGGCGAAAAGTATATTGAGGCTATCATCGCCTCCCGAAATCTAAGGCAGTGTTAGATTCGGGTACCGCGAGGGACGTCTAAATCCTCTCAATATGTGCAGATAGTCTGCACCCTTCTGCGGGGCTTACACAGAATTGTAGACACATGCAATATAAAATTGTAAACACGTTATACAAAAATTGTAGGCACACTCTGCACAGAATTGTAGACATACGTTATACAAAATTGTAGACACACGCTACACAGAATTATACACACACGTTATAACCAACTGAAGACACATGTTACATAAAATTGGAATGTTGAAGCAAATAGAAATGTCTAAATTTTAGAAACATCAATAAATATATACAAAAATTAAAATAAAAACAGTTATGAAAACGGAAGTTGATATAGGGTAGCAGTGAAAATATCAATGAAATCTGCCAGTAATGTTATTATTTAGTTAAGTAATCTAATTGCTACCTTTGTCAATTTTATCTTGACGCGTATCAGATTAGCCTCTTTGTCAAAAATTGTTTCACTCAAGTTTTAATGAGTTTATATCCAAGTACTTATTGAGTACAACGATATGTTCTTTTATACACAAGAAAAACATATTTTAACTACAAACTTTAAAACTGAACTAACCCACGCTGTATATAATTAAACACCAGAATACATTAACCCGCTGCTCTGGAGTACAAAGATTAAAGACTTAGGGGTGAAATATTAATGAAAGAGAGCTTACTACTATTGCACCTCGGAGCACTGCGTTATTGTGGTCAGCGACGTCGGGAAGCAATCTACTCACTTCATATCCTCTCTTTTCTTAATTTAGAAAAACATTTCACTTGAAAATCTCTGTCTTCCATTGTCTTTGTATTCTCCAGCTACACTGCCAAAGCTTTCTTAATGCCATAGCAATAATCGCGATTACCATTCTCGTAATATTTAAATAACAGTTTGCAATATTATTTCATGTTAAATTTTGATTTTAATTTCTTTAATTTCACATTTTAAAACATTCGTAGCCGATATGTGTAAATTTCAAATGGAACTTGAGCTATTGTTGTGGCCATAATGGCAAGACCCAGAAGCGGGACTTTCAAAAAATGTGCATGCGTGCGTGTGTGCGTGTGTGTGTGTGAGCGCGCGTGTGTGAAGTTTTGTGTATTAGCACGTTCATAAGTTTTAAAATAATGGCAATTTCTAGTCTTACAAAAATCACAGCTTTTTCAGAAACTCTGATTTTACCATTGTTATTGGTTTTAATATTTGCAATTTAAATAAGCAAATAAGCAATTTAAATTATCCATTGGTAAGTTCCAATTGGTAATACGAAAATGAACTAAACGTTAGTTTAGACTTTTATATTTTCAAAGGAATTTTAAAATTAAAAATACTAATATATTATTATTATTATTATCTGCGTATAGACCCTGTTGGATCACGCAAAGCACTCCCGACTCATGTCTTGCTCCTTATAATCCTCCACACCTCCCTGATCCTGTCCCCATGGATCCTCTTCCGCTCCTCCGTCCATTTTACCCCTGCTCGCTTTGGGATTTCATTCTCTGAGACCTTCCAACCGAGCATCTTTCTCCTGTATGCGTTCCTGTCTTCAACGTCTGTTGAGTCTATTTCTTCGTCATGTAGGTCTATTCTGACTTGCGATCCACGACGTTGTTGATTTGACACCTTGTATATACTTAAGGATTCTGTTGGCAAGTCTCGTTGTTGGGAGTCTACTGATGTTTCCATAGAACCGAAGCCTCCTTCTTCTGATATCTGCTGCCAGGTTCGATATTTTCTCTGTGGTCTTCCGGGAGTGCAACCTATATCCGTCTTCTGTTAATCTCGGGCCAAGGATCTTCCTCAAGATTTTGCGTTCTTTCTTCAAAATACCCTCCATGGTAGCTTTTGTGTGGAGTGCTAGCGTCTCGCTTGCATATAATACCTCCGGTTTTATGACTGTGTTGTAATGTCTGATTTTTGTGTGCGTCGACATACATCTCTTATTGTAGATATCACGCGTTATACCAAGAGCCCTCTTAATTCTCAGTAGCCGATCCCTTTGCGAAGCCTTCTCGCCACCCGTGGGTTCAAGAATTTCTCCCAGATATTTGAAGTGCTTGACTCTGTTTATCTTACCATACTTTGTGTTTAGTTCTTGAATATTTAATTTTGAACAGAAGAATTCGGTTTATATATATATATATATATATATATATATATATATATATATAAGTTGATATTAACTGTTGGAAATCCACGTCAGCAATACAGCTGCTTGAGGTCATTGCTTTTTCACACAATCGCCTACAATTAATGTTCAAATTTACGGTTCGTCAAACGAAAAACATGAAGAAACCGCTTATTACTTGTGGACATTAAGAGAACCAAAAAACTGTTTGCTGTCCACTCGGAAATTCCGAATGAACAAAGAACACGTTTACTGTCAAAAATGTGTCTTCACTTTCACATCCAAACAAACTAAATTGTATACACTTTTTTGGAACATGGAAACTGATTACGCCTTATATATTAATTTGCAGTCACATTATATACAGGAACTTTCTTATTAGCGAATTTCTAGCTTTCGTTGTAACCTTGAAATGAGCACCGATCCTGACCACCAGATCATTTTTTAACGTCGGTGTCAGGGTTTCGTAATTTCACTGTAATTTGAAAGTTTAAAATGCTAATATATGCACATCCTAACGCTGATTATGATTGTGAAATCATAATTACAAAAAAGGGAAAGGGAAAAGTCGGTGCCAGGGTTTCGCAATTTCACTGTAATTTGAAAGTTTAAAATGCTAATATATGCAGATCCTAACGCTGATTATGATTGTGAAATCATAATTACAAAAAATGGAAAGGGAAAAAGTCGGTGCCAGGGTTTCGTAATTTCACTGTAATTTGAAAGTTTAAAATGCTAATATATGCACATCCTAACGCTGATTATGATTGTGAAATCATAATTACAAAAAAGGGAAAGGGAAAAAGTCGGTGCCAGGGTTTCGTAATTTCACTTTAATTTGAAAGTTTAAAAAGCTAATATATGCAGATCCTAACGCTGATTATGATTGTGAAATCATAATTACAAAAAAGGGAAAGGGAAAAAGTCGGTGCCAGGGTTTCGTAATTTCACTGTAATTTGAAAGTTTAAAATGCTAATATATGCACATCCTAACGCTGATTATGATTGTGAAATCATAATTACAAAAAAGGGAAAGGGAAAAAGTCGGTGCCAGGGTTTCGTAATTTCACTGTAATTTGAAAGTTTTAAATGCTAATATATGCACATCCTAACGCTGATTATGATTGTGAAATCATAATTACAAAAAGGGAAAGGAAAAAGTCGGTGCCAGGGTTTCGTAATTTCACTGTAATTTGAAAGTTTTAAATGCTAATATATGCACATCCTAACGCTGATTATGATTGTGAAATCATAATTACAAAAAAGGGAAAGGGAAAAAGTCGGTGCCAGGGTTTCGTAATTTCACTGTAATTTGAAAGTTTAAAATGCTAATATATGCACATCCTAACGCTGATTATGATTGTGAAATCATAATTACAAAAAAGGGAAAGGGAAAAAGTCGGTGCCAGGGTTTCGTAATTTCACTGTAATTTGAAAGTTTAAAATGCTAATATATGCAGATCTTAACGCTGATTATGATTGTGAAATCAGAATTACAAAAAAAAGGAAAAGGAAAAAAACTATTGGTAATTCGATTCTATCACGCCAGCGAGACAGCTAACGTGCCGCGATTATTCTAATATCGAGGAAGCGAATCGGGAAATCAGTGCTGTGTAACTTGGATGTGGAAAATGGGATGTGTTTTTTTATCTGAGTTGGGATAAATGTAAGGAAATCTACTCCCCCCCCCAAATCTGTTCAGATAAGAGCGGTTACTGATGTTCTTTCAGTACGTGAGAGGATAAACATATTTGCTCTTCAACAGCAATAACTTATATTGATCGTACGACAAAAACATATGTTTAATAGATCGAGAGATAAACGTCAAACCACAAAAAGATGTTTATAGCCTTCCTTCTGTGGTCACGTGATAGTGTAGAACTCCACAAAGTGGTAAGCCGTTCCAAGGTTCAATCAAAATATTTAAAGCAGTATGCCATTTTATGCTGAATCATGCTCAAAAGTAGAATTTAATCATGCACACACAAATTATCGGTCATTCAAAAAATTCTTTTTTGAGAACTGAAATGTTTGTAATAAGAAAAAACCGAATTAGTATTAATGAAAATAGTTTAGTCTATTTTAGAAAAAGGGTTTTTAACGCTGTGTTACTAAATAAATCCCAGCCGTTTCGAACGTCTATTTAAAGCAACTCGAGCATATTACTGGACTTATAGGATCCTTTTATCCAACGATGTTACAACTAAAATTGGGTTTGCTTAAACTACTCGAATTAGTTTCGTAATCAGTTTCTAAGTGAAACAGATAACATTCAAAGCAACAGAACTTGACCTAATTACACGACTGCCAAAAAGGAGTGTTACGTTCTTCGTAGCTGAATAAATAAATATGTAGCCTCCTCGGTGGCTTAGTTGATAGCGTACTAGGCTTTCACCCCGAGGACCCGGATTCGATTCCCGGCCAGGACTTGGCATTTTCATACGCTATAAATCATCCTATCGTCTGCATTAGCCCAAGTGTGCACAATAGTCGGACGTTAAACACAAAAAAAAAGAAAAAAAATGTAGCCTATGTATGTTTGTTCCATTATAATATCTTAATGGCTCATCCGATTTTGATTTAGCTCGATGGATTCCTCACTTCATCAGGAGTAACACAGGCTACATAACTTTCATCCAAACCCTCCCCCAAGTGGGGTAAATTTGGGGTGAAATAGATAGAATACAATTACAAGTATTTTCAGATGGATAAATAAGTTACTAGGATGAAATTAAAAATTCTTAAAACTAATGTAGGTTACTAAGAATTTAGGTTCTCAAATAACTAATGTACATCTGATAATTACTAGGGACTATACAATAGGAATTACTCAGATTCAACCTCGGAAAAGAATATTGTTTTTAAATTTTAAAGGCGAAAATCACATTAAGGCTATTTATTATCGTCTCCCTAAATGTAAGTGTGAGTGTAAAGTGTTAAAGTCGCAAGTGTTGTGTTGTAAGTGTAAGTGTGTGTTAGACTCGGGTAACGCGAGGGACGTCTAAATCCTATCAACAGGTGCAGCTAGTATGCACCCCACGCGGGGAGAAAAACAATAACACAAAATCTAACTTAGAAACCCAAACGCCTACAGATATCATTGAAGTTTCTGCTGATTCAGGGCGTTGAGCTGGGAAAAATGACACCCTGAACACAAAAATCGGCCGAGCCAAATTGGTGTTGTGAACATCGGAAGGAATGGTAGACGATCTAGCGATAGGCTTTGTCCAAAGGTCAGACTCGGGGACGACACCGGCTTTTCAAATTAAAGTAAATAGTGAACACCGTTCAATCGTCGACGGGACAAAAATTAAATAATTCGAAAATTAAAAATCACAAAAAAATTATTTAAATTGAAATACAAATTTTTCAACCCCATACATGCTAACTCCAGTCGGCGTTTGCCGTACATCGGGGCAGGACCGTAAGAGGGAACACAGATCAGCGCTAGAACTTCGCAGTGCTTACTTTACAATTTTATTCTTTTTTAAAATAACAAAATGGCTAAAAAGGCTTAACGTTTAGTGGCTTAGTCACTAAAAATTACTAAATAATTAAATTTCAGATTTCCATTTCGTTTAATTATGAAATATATAATTTTTTTATTTTGTGTTTTATTAGTCGTGTTTTTATGTTTTTAAGTGATTATTTTTATTTATTCCGCTGTTAAAACACAGCACAAATATTTTTAATCTTTCTTCACATAATGCAGTTACTATATTGACTCTACCATTGACTCTGCTATAAAGAAAAACAATTGATGTACTCATTTTTCCGACGCCTATTCAAAAGATTTAACAGCCTACAAAGCCCCGTAAATCACTCTAACAGGCCCTTTATAAAAGCCACGTAATGTCGGCGGAAGTTGGCGTTTTATATGATTTCCTGTTTCCCCCTTTTAGTAAAGAAACATCTTTGTAACTGAACGGAAGTCAGACTGATTTGATAATGTTTGTACGCTATCGCGTTCACCTGGATTGATACTGGAAAGTTATTATTCGCAATTCAATTTTCAAAGTACAAAACTCTACTAAAGTTTATACTTTGGTTTCTAATACAATACGGAACAAAGTTTTAAAAATAATATGAAAATTACAATAAGTCTTGTTGATATACGAGTAGTTTTAAGTTTTAGTTCGTACACTATAATTTATAAAGGCAAATTCTAAAACACGCAATTTGGAAAACACCACAGTTTATATAAAATTTACTATTATGTATAATTACAGCCCTAAATTTGGGTATAAACATTGTTATTTAAGAGATAAGCTACTGAAACAACATTAATTTGGCTCTTGGTCTTTTTTATCGTTTTATTTTTGTGCGCTACACTTTGTAGTTTTTAATTTTGTTGTTTTGTATCATTTAGTTATTATATTTCACTTTGATGTTGCGTCTCTTTTGTAGTTGCGTCTCTTTTGTAGTTGTGTTTCATTTTGTTGTTATGTCTCGTTTGTAGTAGTTGTGCCTCACTTTGATGATGCGTCTCTTTTGTAGTTGTTGTGCCTCACTTGATGTAGCGTCTCTTTTGTAGTTGTTGTGCCTCACTTTGATGTTGCGTCTCTTTTGTAGTTGTGTTTCATTTTGTTGTTGCGTCTCTTTTGTAGTAGTTGTGTCTCATTTTTATGTTGCGTCTCTTTTGCAGTTGTGTTTCATTTTGTTGTTGCGTCTCGTTTGTAGTTGCTGTGTCTCACTTTGATGTTGCATCTCTTTTGTAGTTGTGTTTCATTTTGTTGTTGCATCTCGTTTGTAGTAGTTGTGCCTCACTTTGATGTAGCGTCTCTTTTGTAGTTGTGTTTCATTTTGTTGTTGCGTCTCTTTTGTAGTTGTGTTTCATTTTGTTGTTGCGTCTCTTTTGTAGTAGTTGTGTCTCACTTTGATGTTGCGTCTCTTTTGTAGTTGTGTTTCATTTTGTTGTTGTGTCTCGTTTGTAATAGTTGTGCCTCTCTTTGATGTTGCGTCTCTTTTGTAGTAGTTGTGCCTCACTTTGAGGTTGCGTCTCTTTTGTAGTTGTTGTGCCTTACTTTGATGTTGCGTCTCTTTTGTAGTTGTTGTGCCTCACTTTGATGTTGCGTCTCTTTTGTAGTTTTTGTGCCTTACTTTGATGTTGCGTCTCTTTTGTAGTTGTTGTGCCTCATTTTGATGTTGCGTCTCTTTTGTAGTTGTGTTTCATTTTGTTGTTGCGTCTCTTTTGTAGTTGTGAATCATTTTGCTGTTGCGTCTCTTTTGTAGTAGTTGTGCATCACTTTGATGTAGCGTCTCTTTTGTAGTTGTTGTGCCTTACTTTGATGTTTCGTCTCTTTTGTTGTTGTGCCTTACTTTGATGTTGCGTCTCTTTTGTAGTAGTTGTGCCTCACTTTGATGTTGCGCCTCTTTTGTAGTTGTGCCTCACTTTGATGTTGCGTCTCTTTTGTAGTTGTTGTGCCTCACTTTGATGTAGCGTCTCTTTTGTAATTGTGCCTCACTTTGATGTCGCGTCTCTTTTGTAGTAGTTGTGCCTCACTTTGATGTCGCGTCTCTTTTGTAGTAGTTGTGCCTCACTTTGATGAAGCGTCTCTTTTGTAGTTGCTGTGCCTCACTTTGATGTTGCGTCTCTTTTGTAGTTGTGTTTCATTTTGTTGTTGCGTCTCTTTTGTAGTTGTGTATCATTTTGTTGTTACGTCTCTTTTGTAGTAGTTGTGCCTCACATTGATGTCGCGTCTCTTTTGTAGTTGTGTATCATTTTGTTGTTGCGTCTCTTTTGTAGTAGTTGTGCCTCATTTTGATGTCGCGTCTCTCTTATAGTTGTGTTTCATTTTGTTGTTGCGTCTCATTGTATTGTTAGGTCTTCACTTTCTTATTTACTGTCATTTCGTTCTTACTTCTCATGTTGTTCTTGTGATTCATTTCCTAGTTGTCACTAATTTGTTGTGTAGTGTTTCACTGTATTGTTGCAAATAATTTTTTTTTCATTTTGATATGGTGTCTTAGTTTTCTTATTTTGTTTACGTCTAATTTTGTTCTTGTTTTGTTTGTTGTATTTGTTGCTTTGTTTCGTTTCTTATGATTTGTTCCTCTAATGTTCTTATTGTCCTCAGTCACATTTTATTGTTGTGCAACTTTTCTTTTTCTCCTTCCTTGTTCAGTTACTTTCCTTGCACGAAATTTGATACAGCTCTGTTTCCATAAAGGAAAACGAATATTTTATATTCACTCTTTCAAATAAAACTACTTTAATCATATTTTCAATCATTACACATTCTTCAGTATCTTTACTCTGTCATTCATACTTTTCAAAACCAATTACAAACAACAAATATCAAAAACGTTTTGCAAAATATGTCGTACTGAAAAAGTGTAGTCTCAAGAACTGTGTATCTTCAATTTTCTTACATTTTATAAATGTTATTCTTATTCTTAACGACTCAGCCAGAATAAAAACAACATTGTTAAAGTACTTTCATAAACAGTAACGATGAACTTTTTTAAATTAAAATTGCTGCAGTACGCTTAAAATATTCAATTACTTGCAAGGAAAAGTAAAGAATCTAAAAGGTAAAACACGTTTCTATAGTATTTTTATTATTACAGTATAATAATAACGTCTTTGTGTTTTACGTAGAAATAAAATCCACTATAAAATATAATTTCAATTGAGTGTTTAAAATCACGAAATAGGTTAAAATTAGTTCAACTTCGGAATGTTTAGAAAACACTTCAGGGAACAAGACGGAAATTTACTTATTCATCCATCAATAACAAGGAAAAGAAACAACTTATGAAGGAAAAGCAGCACTTCGCTTCTTTCCGTTCCGTTCGTGAAATTTAACACACAATTATTTAGCGGAGACAATCGGTTCGTATTTCGTTTAAAATTTAATCAATTCAGAGAATCACTTACGCAGGCGGTGCTCTGTTTTGTCTGCAACAAGCCATTAATGATCACCCTCTAAATTTAAAAAGCTCTTCTCATTAATTGACAGCCCTCGACGTAAAGAAAATAAATTGTAAGAGTCTTGATTTATTATTCATGAACCCAACTCTGGATGCGTTTGTTTTACGTCGTCACTCATCTCGGCCAACTCCAGAGCGGAGCGTTTCAATGTTTCGCGTATCGATAAACGTGAAAATATTCAAATAAAACGCAGCCGCCGAAAGCAGTCTGTTTTATGGTAACAGAAATGCCTGCACGGAGGAAAAAGCTAATTTGTTTGCAGGATTAAAACGCGGGCTTTAGCCGTCACATTCGTTTCTGGTTTTGAAGGGTTGGGGCGAAAAAGGGGCGGAAGCTGTGGCTGCCTTTTATTCTGATTGTAGTTCAACAAAAAATATGTAAAAGCGATACAGCTTTTTCATTGATAGTTTGTTCAAGGCCGAAGTTTTAAATGAGCCGTATTGTCACACTATTAAAAGTAAATGTTGGATAACTTGCCCATAAACAAATAAATTATTTAAGAAACTTTTGGAATACTTATCAAGTAAAACGGCGAACAAAATCATTTCCAAAGCTATCGACAGGAAAAATAATTTTTCACATTCGTTTAACGTTTTGGGTAAAGTTCACTCGAACATAAAACTCATTAAAAGTCAGTGTTACAAATTTAAAATTAAAAACAAAACCGATATTATTTCTCTTGTTTCTTTAGAAATTATAAACTTTCAATATAAATGACATTTCAGTGTTTGTCCTTAATAGCTGTGGTGTAAATAAGACTATGAAATACTTCTGTGAACTTTATTATGTTGACAATTCACAGACGACAAGAGAAATTATATCCGAGGGTAATATTTTAGCAGCGAAATATTAAATATTACGACATTAAACGAACCCTGCATCGAGTAGTGCCAATTTGGAAAGAACCTGAGATACAAATTTCAATAAAATATGAATAATTGCACACATAAATGTCTGTATAAAATACCCGTTTCACAAAAACACGTGTATATTAAAATTTATTGTAATAAACATAAATAAAAAAGGAAGTTTATTCAACTAATTACACGATACACGCTTGTTTTGGAATATATTTCAAATTTTGTTCGGTTAAGCTGTACAATCGCCGTACAACGACGTGATGGGAGCGAATTTTCAAAAGAAATTTTTCAACTCTTGGTATTGTGGTTTGACCATCAGACTCAGTATTCAAACATTCATATACCAGCACTTAAACTTTTAAACTACATTGAAGATACTAAAACGAGCCTTCAAATTACTTTTTTTAATTGAAACGGATTTTTGAAAACACTTAAAAGTATTGAATGTTTACGAAATCAAACCTAAATAAAATTGCGGAAATGATCGTGCCTAAAAGTTGGTACATATAATTTTTAACGACTCCTATAACAGCTTGACCTATTGGTCGAAAAGTGCGCTCATTTCATGGTCCCCCATATGGATCTTACCATTATAATAGCTAATTTTCCAATGAAAATTAGGTAAAAATAATTTTACTCATTAGACACTGTGTACAAACAACTGCGATAATTAATAATCGATTTTTAAACCTTGACGAATGTATTGTTTTTACCTCTGAGTTAGGAAAAGTAGTGTGTTCTATGTGCGTTTTTGTGCGCGCACTCACATTATAACAAGCAAAATATCTAGATGTGACTTTTTACTTTTTTGGTTGACATCTTATGATTTCCAAAACAAAAACAACAATAAAATAAAAAAAAGAATATATTTACGCTTTAGTTAGGAGCATAAGTAACTTATGTAAACCTTCCTTAAAAAATTAAATGTAAAAAGGTTTATACGTTAATATTTTCAATTTACTTTCCAATGTATAAAAGTAATAGAATATTAGAGATTTTTAATTAGAAAATGTGTTGTTGGAGCGGCCATTACGGTAAGACACAGACTCGCGACCTTGAAATGAGCACCGATCTTGACTTTTAGATTATCTTTTTAGGATGTATGTGTGTGTGTGTGTGTGTGTGTGTGTGTGTGCGTGGTGTTTTAGCACGGTAACGTTCATAAATTTGGATTGATTTGATTCAAACGTGGCACGAAAATCGACTATCATAATAGCTTGAAAAATCTAAATTCTTTAACCATCTAAATTCGTTAACCATCTAAAATCGTTAACCATCTAAATTCGTTAAGCATTTAAATTCGTTAAGCATCTAAAATCGTTAACCATCTAAAATCGTTAACCATCTAAAATCATTAACCATCTAAATTAGTTAAACATCTAAATTAGTTAACCATCTAAATTCGTTAAGCTACTAAAATTGTTAACCATCTAAATTAGTTAACCATCTAAAATCGTTAAGCATATAAAATCGTTAACCATCTAAATTCGTTAAGCATCTAACATCGTTAACCATCTAAATTCGTTAACCATCTAAATTCGTGAACCATCTAAATTTGTTAAGCATCTGAAATCGTTAAGCATATAAATTCGTGAACCATCTAAATTAGTTAACCATCTAAATTCGTTCAACATCTAAAATCGTTAACCAACTAAATTCGTTAAGCATCTAAATTCGTGAACCATCTAAATTTGTAAACCATCTAAATTCGTTAATAATCTTAAATCGTTAACCATCTAAATTCGTGACCCATCTAAATTCGTTAACCATATAAATTCATTAAGCATCTAAAATCGTTAACCATCTAAATTCCTTTACCATCTAAAATAGGTAACCATCTAAATTCGTTAACCATCTAAAATCGTTAACCATACAAAACCGTTAGTATATAAAATTGTTAACCATCTAATTTCGTCCAACAGTTTCAAAACAAGGACCAAGGACAAACGTTTAAAAAATTTAAACTGTTTTTATTTAAATTTTCTGGAAAATATAATTTCACCATCGTGATAATAGCATCAATTGGCGTCCTGAATCTTTAAAATTCGTTGAAATTAAGAATTTTTTTTACGGCGGTCAGAAAAATACATTTTCGCATTTTCAAAATAATTTGAAAATTTAAAATGCTAACGTAGCAGCTTTTGCTGCTACGCATGCTGATTACGATGGTGAAATCAGAATTTGAAGAAACGGTAAGGTAAAAAATAATTCGGGAAATTTGCTTCTATCACGTCAATTATATTTCTTTTAAATAATTTACCCGTCAAAATGTAAATTACGGTTTACATTTAAAACCAATAAACTAAAATTAATGTTCTAAACTTTGTAACGGTTCATAACAACTTAAAACATAATCCGTATTTAACCTATAAAGATTAAATAAGAATAATTTTAACAATATAAAAAAAACCATAAAATGTAATCACTAGTAGGAAAGCTATTTTGAAAACAAGAGAATCTTATCTCAAACATAATTCAAGTTAATTCCGATTCCTATATGCTTATCTAAACACGTGTGATTACAGTATATTTTCCATGAAGTTAACGTACTAACAGAAGTGTAACGAAGTAACTAAGAAAACACTATTTGAAATAATTTCACTAGCACGGTATTTGTAACAGAAAATGTATTATTTTATAAACTGAAACGTTCTTAAAGTGATTTGACAAAAATTTGGATTGTCACGTAACTGTTGTATAAGTTCGAAACGTCAGTTTCCTTTTATTTTTTAAAACATTTATTACTTGTAGTTCACAGAACAGCAGACCTCGCAGTATATTCTTAATTAATTTACAGAACGCTCCACGACAGCGCTAGTAACGTTTTCCGCAATTTAACCGGTAACCGTAATATTTAGGAAAAATGTCACTGGATCAACTTTATTGGAACTTTTATGCTCTTTCTTCATGAAGAGGTCAAATTTATGAAAGGTTTTCCTATTCAGCCAATAACTAACAACTACACTCTCACCGCCGAATCAGAGCCCGCCATTTTGAAACAGAAGCGATTTTTTTTGGTGTTTAACGTCCGACTATTGTGCACACTTGGGCTAATGCAGACGATGTGATGATCTATAACGTATGAAAATGTCAAGCCTTGGCCGGGAATCGAAAACGGGTCCTCGGAGTGAAAGCCCGGTACGTTATCAACTAGGCCACCGAGGCGGCGAAACATTTTTTTTTTTTTTTTGTGTTTAACGTCCGACTATTGTGCACACTTGGGCTAATGCAGACGATGGGATTATCTATAACGTATGAAAATGCCAAGCCATGGCCGGGAATCGAAAACGGGTCCTCGGGGTGAAAGCCCGGTACGTTATCAACTAGGCCACCGAGGCGGCGAAACATTTTTTTTTTTTTTTTTTTGTGTTTAACGTCCGACTATTGTGCACACTTGGGCTAATGCAGACGATGGGATTATCTATAACGTATGAAAATGCCAAGCCATGGCCGGGAATCGAACCCGGGTCCTCGGGGTGAAAGCCTAGTACGCTGTCAACTAGGCCACCGAGGCGGCGAAACATTCTTTTTTTTTTTTGGAGTTTAACGTCCGAATATTGTGCACACTTGGGCTAATGCAGACGGTGGGATGATTTTATAGCGTATGAAAATGCCAAGCCTTGGCCGGGAATCGAACCCGGGTCCTCGGGGTGAAAGCCCGGTACGTTATCAACTAGGCCACCGAGGCGGCGAAACAGAAGTGAACGGAAGAAAATCGTACACATACGTATTACACAAGCCCGTACAAAATTTCAAAACAAATCGGCCATGCGTTTGATTTAAATTGCCATTGTTAAATCAAAAGCCGCCATCTTGAAAAGGAAGTAAATTGGAAAAATGGTTACACACACACGTCATTTGGGATCTATACGATATATTCGTATGAAATTTCAAAGCGATCTATTACGCGTTTGGCTAAAACTACGAACACTCGATACTATAAATCAGATGTCGCCATCTTGAAACGGAAGTGAATGGTAAAAAAATCTTACACATATTTTTCTGGTTTTAAAAAAGGTACCTCCGTTCCAAATTTCAAAAACCCGCAGGGGTGCAGACTAGCTGCACCTATTAAAAGGATTTAGAAGTCCCTCGCTGTACCCGAGTCTAAAACACACTTACACTTACAACTTTAACCTCACATTTACATTTAGTGAGGCGATAACAGCCACAATGTGTTTTTCGTCTTAAAATAACAAAAAAAACAACCAATTTTCAAAAAAATCGTTTGGCCAAATTACGTTCGCTCGTCTAGTTAATCAGAGGCCGCCATCTTGAAGCAGAAGTAAATGGGGGAAAATCTTACAAATACGTTATTTGGGCCTTATACAAGGTAACTTCGTCACAAGTTTCAAAACAACCGATAAACGTGTTTGGCTAAAACTGCATACACTCGTTATTGTAAATCAGTGGCCGCCATCTTGAAACGGAAGTGGATGGGAAAAATCGTTATACATACGTCGTCCGGGTTTCATACAAGGTACCTCCGTACCAAGTTTCAAAACAACCGGTAAAAGCGTTTGACTAAAGCTGCGTAACAAACACACAACCACACGCCAAACGGTTAAGTTTAAAAAAGAGACTTCGCTTCGCTCGGTCTAAAATATTACAAACGATTATGCTGAAGTCATGCAATTACTTTCAATTAAAATAATCGCGGAACGCAGCTGTCTCGCTGACGCGATGGAAGCGAATTTCCTAAAATAATTTTTATTGGTAACGTATAATAATTTTTATTGGTAATTTTTCACCATTTTTGAAATTTAAATTACACCATCATAATCTGCATTAATATCTACATATACGTCATTTATTGAATACGTTGAACGGATTTTGCTGGCTAGAGAAGTTGTGAAGGCAGAAAAAACTATTTTTCTGCAGTTTTGAATCAAATTAGACCAAAACTGCGAACTTAAGGTGATCTTTTCCATTCCATTCCTCCTCTCTCCATCTCTCTCTCTCTCTCTCTCTCTCTCTCTCTCTCTCTCTCTCTCTCTCTCTCTCTCACTCACACACACACACACACACACACACACACACAAACAATATTTTTTTAAATTGTTAAACATTGCCCCATAACAATGCCATGTTCATTAGAATCAGCGCTTATTCCAAGGTCACGGTCTTACTATGACTGTCGTTCTAATAGCTCATTTTCCAGTAGAAATTCAATAAAAACTGTTACAGAAACATAATAACATACTCCCTCGGGCAAGCACTTATGTCGTTACTGAGCCTGTTTTTTTAAAGTGTTTCCTCGTTATTTGTTGTAAATCAGTTAAGCTCGTGGCAGTAGAACATAATCCCAGTATCTGTGAGCCAACGTTTAATTAAGTTAACTCTGTTAGGTGCATAAAATTACATAGCTGCTAATAGCAGCCTTTCGAGACTGTCAGACGGACGGACGGACAACGTAACTCCAGGGCACCCTGTGCAGTACAATGCCGTAATTAGATCCGATTCAAAACGATTGGGGGAAAAGAACTGTTGTCTCGCCTGAAGCTACTGTACCCGTACACGTCAGGTAACAGTAGTTATGTAGACTTTCTAGCGAAATTCTATCGGAAGATTAAATATTTAGAGGGCAGAACTGTTGTCTCGCCTGAAGCTACTGTACCCGTACACGTCAGGTAACAGTAGTTGTGTAGACTTTCTAGCGAAATTCTATCGGAAGATTAAATATTTAGAGGGCAGTAATGGTAAGACCTAGAAATAGACTCCGACATCCATGTTTTAATGAATGAACGAATGACTTTCTATGGTTCTTATTGTATTGTTGCCTTGTTTACACCTCCTTTCTATATTCCTGAAATGCTCAGTTACAGGGCCTTTTCAAACCCAGTCTTTTTATAAAGCCTAGTATTCAAAAGGTTTATCCCACTTCTAATTCATTATGAGGTATGTTTGCTATGCTAATTCCCTTTAAATTTTCCTTCAAAAAACGTATTGGCTTGTTGTGCCCAATTTGGCCAGAATTTTATTGGCCGGCGAGAACACGCTCATTCTATTTACATTCTTACTCAAGGAAACATGAGTAGCTAGGGAAGTTATGTCTGCCTACATACAAGGTGTGTTCAGAAAATAACGAGAATTTTAATTTTTTGAACAAAATATTTATTTATTCTTCTACATTGGTGTTGTCGCCTTCAAAATAGTCCCTATTGGAGATTATGCGCTTCTTCCAATCCTCGAAACCCTTCTCAAACTCGATCTTTGAGATAGCCTTTAATTCTTTCAGCGATGCGCTTTTAATGTCATCTACGGCTGTAAAACGACTGCCCTTTAAGGTGCTCTTTATTTCTGGAAATAGGAAAAAGTCACAAGGAGCCATGTCTGGCGAATATGGAGGCTGGGGTATCGTTACAGTACTGTTTTTGGTCAAAAATTCACGAACAAGCGATGAAGTGTGAGCTGGTGAATTATCGTGGTGCAAAAGCCATGAATTGTTTTTCCACAGATTTTTTCGGATTGCTTCACGCAAACGGTGTTGAACTTGTAGGTAGTACTTCTTATTGACCGTTTAACCTGGTGGCAGGAATTCATGATGCACTATGCTATTAATATCGAATAACACAGTGAGCATAACCTTCACTTTCGACCGCACTTGTCGAGCCTTTTTCGGTTTTGGGATGATTGAGCCTTAGTTTCGACGTCATATCCGAAAACCCATGTTTCGTCACGTGTTATAATACGTTTCAGTAATTCTGCATCGTAGTTGACTTCATTTAGTGGTTCCTGAGCAATTTCCATTCGACGCTGTTTTTTTTCGAAATTCAACAATTTTGGAACGAATTTTGCTGCCACGCGTTTCATACACAAAACATTGGGAATAATGCCATAACATGATCCAATCGATATGCTAACATCATCAACGACCTGTCTAATTGTGATTCGGCGATTGTTCATAACCATTTCTTTCAGTTTTTCCACGTTTTCATCGGTTGTTGATGTGCTGGGGCGTCCAGGGCGTTCGTCATCTTCAACGTCTTCAAGGCCTTCTTGGAAACGCTTATACCACTCGTAAACTCTTGCTTTACTCATAGCAGACTCACCATAGGCCTTTGTTAACATTTCACACACTTTGTTACACTTTATTCCATTTTTTACGCAAAATTTGATACAAATTCTTTGATCCATTTCTTTTAACCAATGAAAATCGCCGAGCTCATAAAAACACGTCTTACCTATGTTAGGATATGTTATTGGTTTTAAGTCTGTTTTATTTTACTGTAAAACCTTAAAAGGAAAAAAATATGAAGTTCGAGACTTCCCCGGTGTTCTAACTAACCTGTAGGTACTACATATAGATAGTTACAATAAAGCAGAACTTTATTTTTAGTACAAAACCGATATAAATGTTTAGCATAATAAATATACGAAAGACTTTGCTATAAATATAGCACATAAATCAGACAGAAACCTAGTCACGCAACAAATAACACTGAAAATACATTAAAAGTATTCTCGCGAAAATCAGATTAATAGTGCAAAAACAGAGATTTTCAAGTTACCGAAAGAACAAAATTTAAACCACTTGAAAGATGATTTTATTTTAAACTCAGCCTTATCAAAGGAGCATCGTTCAGAATATCGCAGGCTCTGCCTTTCTTGAGATACAATGAACAGTGAATGACTTTGCCCTGTGTGTATATCGATTTATTCAAAAACGTTTACCCAGGTTTTCAATTTCGTATGACTTTCGTAAATATGGGAATACATGATTTTTTTTATGGTATAACCAAATTAGCAAAAAGGCATTATTTACAAAGGTTGCTGCCTTTTGTCACCTCAAACGAGTAAGCAATATTAAGATAATGTTTCAATCTATTTTCTTACTAGGTCGTGGCACTGAATACAAACGGACTACAAGTACAGACACCATTATGAAAAGCGTGCTCGATATCAGTGGATAAAGTCCAAGTAATTCAGCTATCTACCGGTACAATCGCTGCAAGGATTGAAGACGTTTGAGAAAATATACAGTACTTTTATCTGTTTATTTATAGTTGAATGCTCTGCCGCAAGATGTCACCAGTAGCAACCGCTCACAATCTCCGTAACGGTTATCACTCAATTGTCTGGATTTAAATAAATAAGTTTTATAATATTTTTTTAGACAAACAATTATTATAAATACTTTTTTATTATAATTATTGTAATATACGTTTTGTATAGTTGAAGACAATTATTATTTCCCATATACTTAAGTAGTATTTTCAACATAAAATATGAAAATGCTCTTTTAATTTAATTTTTATCACACCAGTATTTTTATTTCAAAGCCATCAATTTCCGCCACGCACGAGGAAGTATATGCCGCCAGGAAACAACTCCCCTCCCCTTTACAAGAAACCAGCGGAGTAAATGCAAATACCGTTCGCGTGCTGCACGGCCTAATAACAGTTTCCATGTTTTCCTTTTTCTTTGATTCGCTCAAAGTGGGGAATTGGACTGAGCGTAGCCTACGAGTATATCAAAGGAATGGAAATAGCCGCCTTTCTCCTGCTCTCGCAAGGACTTGACAACCGTAGTCCATTTTGCGGAACCCCTATTTAGATTTATTATCAGTTTCTTCCCCAAGACGTGCAGTGCAGTTCGCGCAAATCCCGTAATCTCGCGACATCTCGGAGTCTACGCAATTTGTCTCCGAGCTTTTAAACCTGGCGAAGTTATATTTCAACAAAATCGTTTTACATTTTCAGATTTTGCGTACACAGAACGTAGTGAATCTGTTCTTACTGATTTATATGTTTAACACCATTTAGGAAACATATATTTTGCTATAAAACATTTCTGATAAATCTTCATTATACAAATTCTATCAATTAACGTATGGAAATAAATTTTGTAGCAATAAAAATGAACCTTTTACTTGAAAAATAACTATAAATAAATGCGGTTGAACGAGAAGGTTATGCTCACTGTGTTCTTCGACATTAATGGCATAGTGCATTATGAATTCCTACCACCAGGTGAAACGGTCAATAAGGAGTACTACCTACAAGTTCAACGTTGTTTGCGTGAAGCAATCCGAAAAAAACGCCCGCATCTGTGGAAAAACAATTCACAATTCATGGCTTTTGCACCACGATAATGCACCAGCTCACACTTCATCGCTTGTTCGTGCATTTTTGGCCAAAAACAGTACTGTAACGATGCCCCCAGCCTCCATATTCGCCAGACATGTCTCCGTGTGACTTTTTCCTATTTCCAAAAATAAAGAGAACCTTAAAGGGCCGTCGTTTTACAGCCGTAGATGACATTAAAAGCGCATCGCTGAAAGAACTAAAGGCTATCTCAAAGATCGAGTTTGAGAAGTGTTTCGAGGATTGGAAGAAGCGCATAATCTCCAATAGGGACTATTTTGAAGGCGACAACATCAGTGTAGAAGAATAAATAAATATTTTGTTCAAAAAATTAAAATTCTCGTTACTTTCTGAACACACCTCGTGTATATATATATATATATATATATATATATATATATATATATATCGTGTCGCTCTTATAAGTAAAAATTTTTTAAAAAATTGTAATTAGCTATATCAAGAAATTGATACATCTTTCGGTCATGTTCGGTACCAATTTCATGGTTCCTATTTCGGAAGTTGTTCCAATAACTCAATTCCAATGAAAATTATGCAATAATCTCAATGTAAGAACTATAAATCACTCCGGAAAATATAAAGATAAAAGTTACATTACCCACAGACGAGACACTGCTGTAACGTTAACGTGACACTCTTACGTGACAGTTTAAACTTGCACATACCTGGAACATACAAGGATAAATTACAGATGGAAACATTTTGAGATCCTGACACTTGTACGAGCTTAGAATCGTGTTAAAGAATTTCAAATATTTTATATATCGAATCTCGGACCTTATTTTATTACCTTGTTGTTTTGGAACGTGTTTAATACACTTTCAGTAAGTACCATTAAAGTAACTACAAGATAATTTCCGGTAAAACTAATAAAAATATTTTTAATAAAAATTAATTACACCATGGAATTAAACAACATTATTTATGCTTACTGCGTGTCTTATATGGTGCGATTATAGGTTTACAACTTTTTAAGTCTTCCGATATCCAAATTTCACTAATTTTAAGCCTTTAAAAAGTCATATCGCTGTCTCAATTTATCAGCTCCATCCAGTTCAATCGGGTTTTCTTTTAACATGTATCACGTTTTAGTGCTGGTTGTGATGGATTTTGCCCTTAGCGTGATGCGAGTGCACAAATGTATATTGGCAGTTATAGTAAAAGATCAATTATTTTATATTAATTCGTAACGATCAGCTGTATAATAAGTTTGAGGTTTTGTTGTTAAAAACTAGCTATGGTAGTTATAGTAAAAGATCAGTTGTTTTGTATTAATTCGTAACGATCAGCTGATTTCATTGAAAAGCTGATATGCTATAAGTTTTAGGTTATGTTTTTAAAAACTAACTATGGCAGTTATAGTAAAAGATCAGTTGTTTTATATTAATGAGTAACGACCAGCTGACTTCACTGAACAGCTGATAGGCTACAAGTTTTAGGTTATGTTTTTAAAAACTAACTATGGCAGTTATAGTAAAAGATCAGTTGTTTTATATTAATCCGTAACGACCAGCTGATTTCACTGAACAGCTGATAAGCTATCGTTTTAGGTTATGTTGTTACAAATCAGCTACGTTAATTTGTTGTGTTTTGGAACAAATTATCGTAATTAAAACAAAAAGGAAGAGAAAACATGACACATGATTTTTATTTTTTGTACAATAACATAAATTACATATTTTTCTCTCCTAGCCTCCGCTGTGAAACATATTTAGTCAGTATGTGTATTCTTTACCTAAAAACAAATTTGATATTAAAACAATCTTATCTATATAAATTACAAAAAATATTTTTTAAGAACCATATTACGAAATCTCTCAAGACTTATAAAAAGACGAATTCAACTGATGCTCTTAATTTATATTTAACCAGTAAAAAAGGGGAAGCGAAGGCTTATTAATTACAAAAATACTACTTACTTAACAGAAAGAAAATGTTTAAATTTCGGCAATTCTTGTATTGAATCAATTAATACAATGTTCAATGTCTGAACTGCAGTTAGAAAACTCAATAACGTTCTTATCTTTAAACTCTCCTGCTAGTTGCAGCCAGCTAGTGAAGTGTGTCAAGTTTTTGTTTTCCAAAGCACGTTTAAAAACTTTAACGTATTTCCGAATCAATTTAATATCCTCATCAAATTTGAAACCATCTGGCTTCTTCCTTGAAGACCAAAATTTAAACTGGGATCGGGCAGGGATTTTTGACATGCTGATTCCGACAATCTGTTTTATATTCGTATAATAACTGGATAATTGACTATTAGTTTTATTTAGATTATAAAACCTTTGTACAGTTGTACAACCCTGCTATAGAGCCACACACACGTGCCTCCTATTTATATTCCCTTAACGTCTATACCTTAAGCCAGTTAGACTAATGAAAAAGAGTGATCACTGTTAACCGAAAAGGCAAAGCAACGGAGTACGTGCGTTTCGAACCCACAATCTTGAGGTATGCAGTTCAGAGAGGCTGACCGGTGCCTTGTTGGCCATATCGACCAACGAGGATTACTTGTGTGTGTGTGTTTACATATATCTGTTAAATGAAATGAAAACACATATTGGAGACGAAATTTAAAAAAATTAAAATTTCACATTACATATAATTAATATAAAATATTATTAATTTTATTATAATTAATATTATAATATTTTTTTAGCTTTATTATATATATATATATATATATATATATATATATATATATATATATATATATATATATATATATATATATATATATGTATATATATATATATATATATATATATATATATATATATATATATATATATATATATATATATACAGTCCCAACAACGAGACTTGCCAACAGAATCCTTAAGTATATACAAAGAGTCAAATCAACAACGTCGTGGATCATACAAGTCAGAATAGACCTACATGACGCGGAAATAGACTCGACAGGCAGGAACGCATACAGGAGAAAGATGCTCGGGTGGAAAATCCCAGAGAGTGAAATCCCAAAGAGAGCAGGGGTAAAATGGACGGAGGAGAAGAGGAGGATCCATGGAAACAGGATGAGGGAGGTATGGAGGATTAGAAGGAACAAGACACGAGTCGGAGTGCTTTGTGTGATCCAACAGGGGTCCATACAAAAATAATAATAATAAATATATATATATATATATATATATATATATATATATATATATATATATATATATATACATTATTGTCTTTAACGTCCGACTATTGTGCACACTTGGGCTAATGCAGACGATGGGATGATTTATAGCGTATGAAAATGCCAAGCCCTGGCCGGGAATCGAACCCGGGACCTCAAGGTGAAAGCCCAGTACGCCATCAACTAGGCCACCGAGGCGGCTAAAATATTATCTATAATATATATATATATATATATATATATATATATGTCTTATGTTGCGGAACCTTATGCTGTATTCAGTTTTATCAATAATTTGTTACGCTGAGTTTCCAGGGCACTTTTTGAACCAAATGCAAAGAAGTAGGATCGCTTCTCCTGTCCCTCTATCTTGGGAGTTTGCTTACTTTAATTCAGTTATAACTCTGGAATCTCTGCTAAATACAGGACTACAGGAGAGGAATTAAGTTGAAAATAAGCCTCCGCAAAGGGAATATCTTTCCCTTTACCTCAGAGATTACCGTTAATACTTGGACAAGGTAAAAAACATAAACTGTTTTCTTCCAGAAGAATACATTCAGTTTGAAATATATCTTGGGTTGATAAAAATAATGACTTTTGTCTCAAATTAAATTCAAAATTAAACCAGAAATAGGGGAATATTTGTTCTTATAAAAACGTTATAAAGGGTATACTTGTACTTACAATTTAATGACGTCAATAAAGGTTCCAACTTCACATTAATCATTTCATTAATTGTGCAACTCAAATTTCGTAATCTTTTATTAAAATATTTGGTTGAAAAACAATATCCCTCTTAGACATATCTTACAGATTTTTTTTTTACTGACGTCTTTTGAACACAGATGAAACCCTGCGAACGTAAACTTTTGAAGTAATTTGCTATAATAAATACGCTAAAAATTTGTGCATGCCATAAACAAAATGGCTAATCTATGCCCGCCTATGCACCATTTTTTCGGTTAAGCTACAAGCAGTAACAAATTGAGGGTAATTAAAAATACTATTCGTCCTTGGGGGTCGTCAGGACGTGCAAGTCGTAGAGAAGATGTGGTGATCTTTATAGACCTCCTTCTATAAATTTATTGGTTGAAATTATAATTATTAATAGATTAGTATGTTGATCTTCTTTTTCTATTTTTTTTTTTATTATGTTTATTTCTTTTATAAGAGCTTGTTATAGATTTTATTTATTTTCTTATACTCAACATGGTAATTTTTATTCTGGTTATTATAGTTTTTCTAGTGGCTTTATTCGTGAATATTTGTTATTATTTCTCCATTGATTACCTTTAAATTTGTTTTTATTAAAAATTAATATGTTTATATTATTTTATTTAAGTATTTTAAGTTAAAAATTATAGTTTGTGGTACTGTAGATATCTATTATGATCTTAGATTTATGAATTATAAGTTTGGTATTGGATATTTTATATTTTTATTTCTTATGTTAATTTGCCTTCGCATTGGTCACTCCATGTTAACGCATGGATTTCTGATGGAACGCGGGGACCCACCTGAATGCGAGTTCTGTAGGGAAACCATCACAATAAAACATATATTGCTCGATTGTGATGGTTTCCAAAATGTGCGTGTTATGTGTGGTCTGAACAACTGTTTGCAGACGATGTTGGCAGATAGTGCCTCGGCCGTTGACCGGGTTCTAGACTTCCTTTATTTAATTTATATATTTGTTATTAATTTATATATTTGTTATTTCTTGTGTTATTTTATCTAAATAACTTTATTTCTGTTATGTTTATATATACTTTTACGAATTGTTATTAAATTTTATTCATTATTCATTGTTATTTATAAGTATTCGTTATTGTAATATAGTTATACATGTTATTTACATTTTTGTTTAATTTATTTTTACTATTATAGGTTGTTGTTGTTTTATTTTCTTATTTAAGTAAATGTTGTTAAATTTTTTTTTATACTTTCATTTTGCATGACTGCGATGATAACCTTAACGGTTTTTCGCCGAAACAAAAAAAATCTTTCGGCTAAATTAATGTTTTAGTTTTTCCTAAACGAAGTATAAATAAAGTAGTAAAAAACTCGATTATAATGAATCAATGAGTTATTAAGTCTCTGTAATGGAAAAGGAAAGTTTTTACTTGGATTTTTGTCAATTTCTGTTCGTGCAAATTGTTGAAGACCGATTTTGATGAAAATTGGAATGTAAACCTAATTTACCTATATCGGTTTTAATATAAGATTTTTAAACTATTTCTTTGTCAAAAAAACTGTTTAAAATGTTTTTTTTAAACGTGCTGTAAAGACTTTAATTTAATATTGATTAAATGTAATCATACAGTACACTGAAAAAACTTACTGTACAATTTATCTGTCTTCCAAAAATGCACGATTTCCATTAGTACTACTTTTAATTAAACAAGGTGAGCGCTGGATCCGAAGTAACACCGTTCACCATAATTTTAGTCGATAAGAAATTGACACTGATCACATTTCAAAAGGAAATTTGTAATGTAAAAAAAAAGTTAGTAAGAATGTTGCAAAGTAATTATACGATTCGACTTTTCCCTTATTATTTTGACCCATGTTTTTTGTTTTTGTGCAAACAAATGTTTTTTAGATATTCTTAAAACAGGTTAGGACGTGTGTGATAACTCACGTTACATTTTGACACTAATAAGTCAGTTATCTTATTATACGAGGGTTGATCAAATATAAACGAGACTGATTTTTTAAAAAATTTATTGCTTACTTACAAATTAATCTTGATACAACTTATTTTTCTACATAGTCTCCCGCACGAGTAACACATTTTTCCCACCGGATTGGAAGTTTTTTAATTCCATCTTCGTAAAAAGTTCTCGGGCGTTCATTGAGCCATTGGAGCACGAAGGTCTCCACCGCAGAATCGTCTTCGAAACGCTGGCCTCCAAGCGCCTCTTTGAGTGGCCCAAACAGGTGATAGTCGCAGGGTGATAAGTCTGGACTGTATGGGGGATGTTCCATTGGTTCCCAGCCAATTTGATCGAGTTTAAGCCTCGTAGCGTTCGCCGAATGTGGTCGGGCATTATCGTGAAGAAGAATGACGTTTCTCCCCGGTTTAGATTTCCTTTTCCTACGAAAAGACTGTTTTGCGGCCTCTAAAACATCGCAATAATATTGTGCATTTATTGTGCGTCGTTGATGGAGGAAATCGACGTGAAAGGCGCCTTGATTGTCGAAAAATACAGTGGCCATTACCTTCCCGGCCGACGATCGTGATTGGGCGACGATCATGGCTGAGGTTTTCTACTGCTTCCCGTCCTTCGGCGAATTCCTTGTGCCAAGCAAAAACGCGAGCTCTTGACAGGGTCCTGTCCCCGTATTGAGCCGTCAATCTACGAAAGATTTCTGTCGGATTGACCGCCTCCTTGGCCAAAAACTTAATAATAATTCTCTGCTCCACGGAAACGTGCACTTCACTCTCACTCATTGTATAATTTTATACTGAAGGGTCCGAACGGAAATGTTGCCCGTCTACGCCCGTCCCAAACCTCCCAAGCTACCTGAAATCCACCCTTTAGAGTTCAGTGTCCAACGGAAAAGTTTTTAGAAAGTCAGTCTCGTTTATATTTGATCAACCCTGGTAAATGTACAAAATGTACAATAGCCCGTAATAATTTTTCTCCAATATCACCAAACTACCTATGTCCTGTTCAGTTTGGGAAACATTTGAACTGTTACACAACGTAATGACCACCTTACAAATTTAGTTACGTTACAGACAGTAACATTGTAGTAATTTATCATTACATTTCAGCTGTGTAGTTAAAAATATAAGCACAATATATTTTTGAATAACAAATCAGTATAACTGGCCGGCATACACAATTTATTATTTAGAAACTTAATAAAATTAAGTATTTATATAAAAATATATTATCTTCCAGATCGGTAGCTCTCGTTATATTAGGTATTTTCATTAACTCTGTGTTCAGCATAATGATCTACCTTCCCTAGCTTCGTCAATTCTACTTTCGTTGACGCGTTTCAGAGAACCTTCATCTTCAAGAACTATATCTATACTGGTCGCCGATATTATGGCCCGTCCTATTTATAATTTCAATGATTTAAAAATTATAAGAAATCTGTTACGAAGAATTAAAAGAAAGAGAGAGGAATAAAACAGCGATAGAAGAGAGGATAAAAAACGAAATTGGGCTAAATTATCATATACGGGGAAAGAGGAATATAAATTTAAGAATCTTTTTTAGAAAATATGATATAGACACAGCAATGGCTACAAATAATACAATAAGGAACAAACTGACAAAGAATATAGAAGAAAAGGACAAATATGGTAAGAACGGAGTATACAGAATACAGTGTGGATGCGAGGCAGTCTACATAGGACAAACGGGTCGAAAATTTAGAACTAGGTTTGAAGAACACGTAAGATCATTCAAATACGGCAAAAATAATTCAAATTATGCGTCACATTTAATAAAAGAAGGACACATACCTCGAGAAATAGAAAACACAAAGAAGGTACTACATATGACAGAAAAAGGAAGACGTATGAACGTTTTAGAGAACTTGGAAATTTTTAAATCTAAATTAAAGGGAGAAAACAATAAATGAACAGATATCGTCGCAAGCAGATATTATGTTTAAAAATCTAAAAATTTTCAAAAGTTAACAGGAGGGACGACCGTTGAAGAGAAAGTTTGAAAGGAGCCAATCTGAAACGAGCGAAAACGTATGATTTTGAAGAGCCAATCAGAAGCGAGCACGTCAGGTTTAATGTACACGTATTGAATAGAGGAGGGGTACGAGGTGGAGATAAAAAATTATAAATAGGACGGGCCATAATATTGGTGACCAGTATAGATATAGTTTTTGAAGATGGAGGTTCTCCGAAACGCGTTAACGAAAGTAGAATTGAAGAAGCTAGGGAAGGCAGATCATTATACTGAACACAGTGATAATAATCCTAGCAGAAAAGAAGAAGAATATAAAAAGAATATTTTCATTAAATTGACTTGAGCCAGTTAAGTACAGCTCTTTCCTACATTTATAAAACGATGTTGATATTCATCTTCAAAAAAACGGAATAAAGTTCTCTGGAGCTCTCTTTTTATTATTTTTAAGTGTTTTAAGTGTATTAGACGTACAATAAAGCGTAGAAAATATTAAATCATTGCAAACAGTGTTGCCAACATTATCCAATTATTTGTCAACACTTATATAAATAATTTGTTACTTTATTATAAAAACTTTTTTTCTGTTTGTTTCTTTTTCCAATAAACACGCCCATCACTGTTTCTTTTGCTAGATTTAACGTTTCAAAAAATGACGCGGACACAAAAATGTCAAACATACCAACAAGTTTATAATTACATTTAAGTACAGGATCCAATTTTTTCTACAATTATAAAACAATGTTGACACTAATCATTAAAAATGGAAAAAAGTTCTCTTGAATTCTTTTTTATTAGTTTCAAGACTTTGTAGTTAGATGTACAATTAGTATAAAAAATATTAAATTATTGTGATTGCAAACAGTGTTGCCAACATTCTCCAACTAATTAACAACACTAATATATATCAGCCGTTACTTTGTTATAAACAATATTTTTGTCTCCTGTTTCATGGACAATCTCATTAAAACACTGTTTCTTTCTCCACAATTTTACATATTAAAAAATGTCGCACCAACAAGTGTACGAGTGCATTTATTTTTGTGATGTACAGGATTCAAACTTTTCGACAATTATAAGACAATATTGACACTCATCTTTATGGAAGAAGTTTTATTGAGTTATTTTTTTATTAAATTATTACGATTACAAACAGTGTTGCAAACATTGTCCAACTGATTAATAACACTAATATATATCAGATGATACTTTCTCTTTCTTTATTTGTTTCACCCAACTTTGGGGTACACCAAATCAATCAATTTTTAATGTTCTGTGCCTTCCTCGTAGCCCAGTATTGCTTCATTCGTTGTGATCTTACTTTTCTTTTTCCGTCAGAGATTTGGATCGTTCGCTTGGATTTGACTTTGCCTTGGAACCGTTGTTTCTTGTCCTTGGTTATTGTTTTGGCTGTTCTGTCCATGAGCATAGTGTCAGTGATTTGTAGTTCTATTATGTCTTTCTCTGTTTCTCTAAACCAAAGTGGTTTGGCTCTTTTATTGCGAAAGTAGTCAAATATTTTTTTGGTTAGTCTATTTCGTCCATTCGGAGGATGTGCCCATTAAACCAATTCTCCTTTTTCTTATTGTGTCTGATAGTGTTTCAGTTTTTTGGTAAAGAGTTTCATTCTTGATGTGGAGTAATTGGTTGTTACGGAATTTGGGGCCTACGATTTTTCGTAATATCTTTCTTTATTTGATCTCCAGCCTTTCAAGTGGGCCCTGGGTTGTGAGAGATAATGTTTCAGCTGCATATAAGGCTTCTGGTTTAATTACCGTATGATAATGCCGTATGATAAGCTGATACTTTATTATAAAAAAAATATTTGACTGTTTTTGTCTCCTGTTTCACTGACATTCCCATTAAAACATTGTTTCTTTTGCCAAGAATTTGCCTATAAAAAAAATGTCGAGCAGAAAAAATTTCAAACTTACCAACAAGAGTAGGCTATAGCTGCACTTACGTATTTCTATCTCGTAATGGCGCCATCACAAGTACAGATCCTGTTCATTGTTTCCAACGAAACAACAATTTTTACCCGTATCTGTACTAGTTAGAAATTACATTCATTTGTCCGTGAAGTGAGACTACGAGCGGGGAGAGTGAAACAATTAAGAAGGAATATACGAATGTCTGGTTTCCAAGTGTAATTTGGTTTGTGTTGGCCTGTAATATAAGCAAAACTATTTGTATTTGTAGCTATCTCAGATTAAAGACAGCATATGTAATTATACACTTTTTCTCCAGCCATAACGTATATTGAAGTATATACCTGAATACAAAATAGAGGCTTTACGCACACAAAAACAATATGTATAATTTGAGCGCACTGTTCAACTGGCACAGCATACAATTTCACTTCCGGTAAAGGTTTCAGTAATCTGCATTATTAAATCTTGCATCACGGTCCACCCCCCGCCACCATCCCCGCACCCACATACATTGGAATTGTTTCGTTTAAATCCAATTTGAGCAACAATGCAGAATGTTAGGTTAGGTTTAATTTAAACCGCAATATATCCCACCCTTCATTTTCCCACCGTTCTTAAAAGGACTAGGTTACCCGTTAGCCCCTTTCTAAACGGTAAAGGACGAAATGTATTATAAACATTTGCATACGTTAACGTGTTTCCGTAAATTTGTTTTACGCTAATCTCAAAACTTACGCAAGTGTAGAACTAACGAAATTGATTTGCAGGGAAAAAACGTAATGTTTGAGCCAAAAATTTTATTTTCAAAATAAATCAATCAAAATTTCAATATTTTTTTGTTAAGTAAATTTCTTTTGTTATATAAAAAGGAACATTATTTTCGAATATCGAAGACCTTACTGAAAAAAGTTGACGCCATGTGTAAGCTTCCCTTAAATGTAAAAATTCCGAATAAAACCGATTTTCTAACAACTGAATTGTCAGTGATTGCATTACAGGTGTTTCAATTGCCTCCGAAATCTTCGATTTATAAATAATAAAATATATTTGTATAGGTATCTTATAAACATTTTTTCTCTATTTCCTTCTTTATTACCAATTTGTGTCAATACTATACAGACTATTAACAACAAAATAACGTAAACTTTTAAAGTTACATTTACAATTTGACCTTTGTTGCAGTCACAAGTAATTGTATATTTCTTGTATTTTTGTATATATTGATATTTATTTATTTATCTCTCACAACCCAGGGCCTACTTGAAAGGCTGGAGATCAAATAAAGAAAGATATTACGAAAAATCGTAGGCCCCAAATTCCGTAACAACCAATTACTCCACATCAAGAATGAAACTCTTTACCAAAAAACTGAAACACAATAAGAAAAAGGAGAATTGATTTTTATGATCACATCCTCCGAATGGACAAAAATAGACTAACCAAAAAAATATTTTACTACTTTCACAATAAAAGAGCCAAACCACTTTGGTTTAGAGAAACGGAGAAAGACATAACATAACTACAGATCACTGACACTAAGCTCATGGACAGAACAGCCAAAACAATAACCAAGAACAAAAACAACGGTTCCAAGGCAAAGTCAAATCCAAGCGAACGATCCAAATCTCTGACGAAGAAAGAAAAGCAAGATCACAACGAATGAAGCAATACTGGTCTACGAGGAAGGCACAGAACATTAAAAAGTAATTGATTTAGTGTACCCCAAAGTTGGGTGAAACAAATAGAGATATTGATTTATAATTATTACCAAAATTCCTTCAAAAATTATACAGTATAATACAAAATATGAAGGATCTATAGAAGATATAAATGCCCGTATATGGGTTGGTCCTTAAAATTAATTGCTTGCTTATATGTAAATACTTTTAAAAATTGTATCTCTCAGTACTATTATTATAAAATTTAAATTTGACGGATATTTAACACAAAAACATTTTTATATTATAAAAGATTTGTACTTAAGATCATATTAATTTTTTTAACTCTTTTTTACAGTTTTAGATCCACATTCTAAAGTTTTTAAAGCATCTGGAAGAACATTATAATATTTCTTGGCATAACACGTATAACATCTTTGACCAATTGTTAAGGAATGTTTCGTTAATCTCACACTTCTGCAACGAGCATTGCGAGGATTCTGCACAAATTCTTCTTTTAATTCACTGTACTGATACGCTAAGGATTTTAAGGCAAATACTTGTCTAATATTTAATGGTCTATCAGGATCCTGTGAATGCCAATAATTTTAAAAATTTACTTTAAAGTCTATTTAGTGCACCCAGTGAAGCATCATAGACACCTCACAATCTAATTAAGCCATATACCGCAATGCTAAGAAAAAGGCATCGTTAATCTGCAATAACTGATTGTTTTACATGTTCTTGAGTCTATAAAAACACACTAAGTATTTATATTATGACAATCTTGTTTACATAAACATTGCATTTAATATAAATTAAAATAAAAAAATACTACATTTACTTGAAAAATCTATTAATCTATTAACCTAAAGAGTTATTTTTATTATAAAAAATAAATGTTCATCCATACACCCACACTCAGCTGGATTCAACAGCTATCAATTCTTTGCCCCCAGTCACAATAGAACAGTTGTTTGCACCGGATATTACGTCACGTTTACGGATGTAATGCCAGTAAAGCTGCCTTCTGTATTTTATTAACTTTTATATTTAGAGTATTATACATTGTACTCTACCGTGTGTCAAAGTCTTTTAAAAATTAAAAAAACAATATTCTTGACAACTCTCTCTCTCCCTCTCTCTCTCTCTCTCTCTCTCTCTCTCTCTCTCTATATATATATATATATATATATATATATTGAACGTAATGATATTTAAGGACTAATGTGTTAAAAATATTAATGCTTAAAATTACAAACTATTATTCGAATATACAGTTTAACCTTATAACAAACAGTACAAGTTATATATATATACATATCCACGTTTTCAAACTTTAACTTTTGAAAAAAAAAATCGATGTCGGTAATATAGCTTACAAAATGTCGTTACCAGCCGCCTCGGTGGCCTAGTGGATAGCGTACTGGGCTTTCACCCCGAGGACCCGGGTTCGATTCCCGGCCATGGCTTGGTATTTTCATACGCTATAAATCATCACATCGCCTGCATTAACCCAAGTGTGCGCAATATTGGGGCTTTAAACACAAAAAAAATGATGTCGTTACCGAATGAAAACCGTTCAACAGTTTCAAAATGACGACATTTCAAATTCTACCATGTCATAACGTTTTCACTTTAATTTTACATTTTTCACAATTTTGATCAGCGTTAAACACTGTATAACCAGGCATTTAGAACATTGAAAATTCATTGAATTTAAAAAAATATCACTATCGGCAGTCAAGGTACGTGTTTTTCAATACACCAGTTTTCAAAGGTTTATAATTTAAATATATGCAGATTTTACGCTAATTTTGATGGTAAAATTAAAATTAAAAATAAAGTTATATACGAAAAACACTTTTGGTAATTCGCTTCCATCACGTCAGCGAGAACAAAATATAAATGCTGGAACAAAGTTAATTATTAAAAACCATTCGGAATTAATTTTTTTGAAACGTTTTCTCCAACCAGTGTAGCTAAACCACATTTTTAAACAGACTAAACCACTCCGAAACGATGCTCGTTTCAAAATCTTACGAAACAAAAAATAACGAACGCAAACTCGAGTTAAATACATAACGGTGGAATTAAATGTTTTGGTAATAACAAAAATGGGTTAATTTATTCGTCCCGCTCCCGTCAAGCGAACAGCTTTTGGATTTAACACAATCAGGTTTTGTTTTTATATTCAGTATAATGATCTGCTTTCCCTAGCTTCGTCAATTCTACTTTCGTTGACGCGTTTCGGAGAACCTCCATCTTAAAAAACTATATACTGGTCACCAATATTATCCAGTCCTATTTATAATTTTCTATCTCCACCTCGTACCCCTCCTCTATTCAACACGTGTACATTAAACCTGACGTGCTCGCTTCTGATTGACTCTTCAAAATCATACGTTTTCGCTCGCTTCTGATTGGCTCCTTTCAAACTTTCTCTTTAACGGTCGTCCCTCCTGTTAATTTGTAAACATTTTTAGATTTTAAACGTAATATCTGCTTGCGACGATATCTGTTCAATTATTATGTTTTTCCCTTTAATTTAGATTTAAAAAATTCCAAGTTCTCCAAAAAGTTCATAAGTCTTCCTTTTTCTGCCATATATAGTACTTTCATAGAGTTTTCTATTTCTCGAGGTATGTGTCCCTCTTTTATTAAATGTGACGCATAATTTGAATCATTTTTGCCGTATTTGATCTTGCATGTTCTTTAAACCTAGTTCTAATTTTTCGTCCCGTTTGTCCTATGTAGACTGCCTCGCATCCACACTGTATTCTGTATACCCCATTCTTACTATATTTGTCCTTTTCTGCTATATTCTTCATATTCATATTTTTTGTTTAGAAATGAATTGACGAAGCTAGAGAAGGCAGATCATTATACTGAACATAGTAATAATAATCCTAGCAGAAAAGAAGAAGAATATAAAAAGAATTTTTTGTTTTAATACTTTAAATATTGTCTCCCATTAAATATTTATTAACTTGTAGTCTTGCTTAACTCTCGGAGCTCGGAGAGCGCTTTAATGGCGAGAATGACTTAACACAATTTATATTTTCTTAAAAAATATTATTTAAATATGAAACATTACCATAACAGTGACCACAGTTAAACTACAGTTTTTTTTTGCAAAAACCCCGTTGCGTTCAGATGTCTCGTTTTTTCTCATATTTTTTTGAAAATCAGATTCGATTATCATAAACAGCGTTAAAATCTGCATAAATTTGTATTTTAATTTACACTTTTTTTTTTTTTAAGGGAGAAGCACATTGAGGCGATAACTTCACTAAATAAAAGCGTAGAGTAAAGTGTTAACGTATTAAGTGTGAAGTGTAAAGTGTGTGTTAGACTCGGGTACCGCGAGGAACGTATAAATCCTCTCAATAGGTACGGCTAGTTTGCATCCCTCTGCGGAGTTACACGGAAAATAAGAAAAAGAACCTTGACAGACGTATGTATCGGGAACACAGGTGACGATCAAAATTATGATGGAATCAAACACAGCACAAAGGTAATGTGCCAAAAGGGGAAATAAAGTTATACTATTCAAAGATTTAGTTGCAAAAACTGTTGAAAGTGGGCTCCATTATGCGATTTACACAACTGAATAAGAAATTCTTTTATATTCTTCTTCTTTTTTGCTAGGATTATTGTCACTATGTTCAGTATAATGACCTGCCTTCCCTAGCTTCGTCACTATACTATATGTGAGTATAGATATAGTTTTTGAAGACGGAGGTTCTCCGAAACGCGTCAACGAAAGTAGAATTGACGATGCTAGGGGAGGCAGATCATTATACTGAACATAGTAACTGAATAAAACGTTGCATGTTCCTTTTTTAATACTTATTTTTGAGAGTTGATTGTTCGTAGCCAAGTGCGATAAATATAAAATTGTAATTAGTCAGATCAAAACCAACAAGTGAACTCTTCTCTCTACACCGGGCGTTACAGAGGACAAGAACCACTGACAGAAAGCTTTACGTTTTACAAAGTCTTCAGGTAACAATGCGTGAACTACATGAGCTCTGTGTGAATACTTCTTTAAATACAGTATTCGCATAATGCCATGTGGGCACTACTGACGCCTACATAGGCGTCGTGCATATTTTGTGGGACTACAAACAAGTAACTGGCACGCCAACCAACATTCAACGGTTTTTAAATAACTGATAGAATATATATATATTGTGTTTAACGTCCGACTATTGTGTACACTTGGGCTAATGCAGACGATGGGATGATTTATAGCGTATGAAAATGCCAAGCCCTGGCCGGGAATCGAACCCGGGTCCTCGGGGTGAAAGCCCAGTACGCTATCAACTAGGCCATCGAGGCGGCTTAATGGATAGAATAAAACAACTTTCTTATTTCCACCATACAGTTACGTCACTTTCTAAACACTCTGCATATTATTATTGGAAATAAATCGATAATCAGTTATTTAAATTTCGATAATTTATAATAGAGTGGTTTTGAATTCACAAACAGTGATTATTAAACAGTAGTCAGGTAATTAGAAAATAATATTTTAGTGACCAAATCGATTAAATTGGTAGTTATCCAAGATGCTTTATAACGCACGTAGCTATGATTCAATTACATATTTAAGCTCTACGGAGCTGCTCAGAAATATTAATTAAATATATTACAAAATTCAGGTAGTAGGCTATTTGAATTGTTTAATTTCTGACAACATTAAATTTTTGAAGTGAATATTTCTTATGGCGGCTTATGGATGTATTTGCACGGGAAAAATTCAGTTTGCCGTCACGCATCACGCTCTTATATATATAGTATATACTTATATACTACTTCTTATGGCGGGGTATGGATGTATGTTTTGCACGGAAAAAAAATTCAGTTTGCCGTTACACATCATGCTCTTATATATATTTTTGCTTTAAAATGTATTTTTGAAGTGAAAACTTGTATGTTCGCGACGTTATATTACTTACCCAGTCCAACTTAAATATTTAGTTTTGTGTCAAGTGTTAACTGTGTAACAGTGACTTTTAAACGTTTATTATATATTCGTAGGTGTGAAAAATAAATATTTAAATGCCATTATACTAGTTACCCAGGGCAATTGAATGATTTAGTATTCAGGTTTGTGATATGTGTTAACTGTAGGCTACAACAGTGACGTTTTAATAATATTTTACACTTCTTAATATAATATTTTAAATTTTAAAGTTTATGTGTATGTTTTTGTTTGTTATTCAATCACACATTAACTACTGGACCGATTGAGATGAAATTTAAAATGAACATTGTTTAGGTACCTGAGATGGACATAGATGTATTTCCGTTTTAAAAATCTGAATCCCTGTTATTATTTATTATAAAATTATTGTTTATAAGCTTACATTTGCAATGATTTTAATTGAAACAATCTTACAATTCCAAACAACCTGCCTTTCCGAATTAAAATATTGCAGTTTCAATTGAAGCTGGCATTTCCAATGACAATTAATAAGTCACAGGGTCAGATATTAAGAGTAGCAGGAATACATTTGGGACTCCGTGTTTCTCCCATGGTCAGTTATAGCCTATTCTAGTGTCGACTAGCAAAAATTTATGTCTTGGGAAAAAACCATAAAACCATATAATATTGTATTTAGAAATATATGTAACTGAAATGAACGTACTCATGATTTTGAAAATAGACTATATATTTTATTTTGTGGTGTAAAATATACAGCCATAACCCGTGATAAGAAGTAGTCATTTCTGTCGGCAGTCATGCCACTGCCACCTTTTTATTTTTACACATTTCGTATGCATGGAATTTTTTTAAAGTTTTTGCAATTCGAATATATTATTGTACACATTTAGTACACCGTTTATTTGGGGGGGATTTAGCGACAAATGCGTATTATTTTTGGTACCTATACACTTATGCCGCTGTCGTGGAGTGTTCCGTTCCAAAGAGTGTGCAGGAACTAATGAACCGGACTGGATATTGAGCTGGCACTAACTAAACGCCACAAATCAAAATTTTATATGAAAATATTACTAATGCGAATTCAGAATTAATTGAGTTAATGAAATTTCTCCCATAAAAAAAAAAACACTGTTAGTTTCATAGTTTAGAGAATGCAAATAAATAAAACTGAGACTTCTGCAAACAACTGAAAGAATTTACTTTAAATAATTACAAAGGTTAAAGATTATTTACGAAAAGATAGAATTGTTAAATAGTTGGCCAACTGTGTGCACATTTTTTTTTTTTTAGCACGAAACCAAAACTACATCATGAGCAAATTAAAAAAAAATATTTAAATTAATTGAATTTAAAAAAATGTAATTCTGAATTTGTCTCTAAGAGACAGTTAGGCCTGAACTGGACGTGTCTGCACTACCCAACATGTTTTTTTAAGTATTTCAATAGCTAGCTTTAAAAATAGTTTGAAGCAGTTAGCCTAAACACAAACATTTTAAATTCTGATTTTAAAACATTTAAGAAACATGAACGCAAAGCTGGTTTGCGCGCTTAAAGTTTAGTTTGCCCGAGTTCACTTTGCATTACGATGATGATAGGCCATTAAGTTCGAGCTCAATTTTTCTGTTGTTAACAGCCAGCTTAAACCAGTTGCCGGAACTGGTTTCGCCGTTGATTGTCTTTAATGATATAATTCACATAAACAAGACATTTTATAACACTTACTCGTAATTTTTTTACATTATTTAAAGTGTGCTAAACTATTGTGTTTGGGATGGGGCGTGTCTGAAGACTACCTTTTAATGCTGAGTGTAGACGAGTGAAAGTCGTGTTGCAGCATTGGGAATTTGAAGGGGAATATCAGCCAGTCAGCTTGAGCAGTAAAGACGAAATACGATCCAACCATTATTGCATTAAAAAAATATATATAACATTATTTTTGAATGAAACTAGTAACACTGTGATCCAGTTATTAAACATGTTATTTATAATCATTTCATTTTATACTTTCTGAGACAAGGACTTACTGGTAGTTCAAAGAACAGCACACCTCGAAGTATATTCTTTTTTTTTCTTAGTTTACGCCCTCATTGGATTTTTTTTTTAACGTCCGACTATTGTGCACACTTGGGCTAATGCAGACGATAGGATGATTAAAGCGTATGAAAATGCCAAGCTCTGGTCAGGAATCGAACCCGGGTCCTCGGGGTGAAAGCCCAGTACGCTATCAACTAGGCCACCGAGACGGCTGGTTTGACTTTTTTTTTTTATTATACCTTTTCTTTTAACAAAACCTTTGAAATGAAGCTTTATTACTCGACAGCACTGAGGCTAACATTAAACATTTTTTAGCTATCCAAAAAATCTCCAATTGGGGGGACGGAGATAAATACACTAAAAACATCTCTATGCCTTATAAACATTTAATGACTACGGTTTTTCTCAACAAGTTCCTGGTATCATTATTTTTACAGAAGGAATAAACAATGGCGTTTAAAAAAAAACACCTCGGTGGCCTAGTTGATAGCGTACTAGGCTTTCACCCCGAGGATCCGGGTTCGATTCCCGGCGAAGGCTTGGCATTGTCATACGCTATAAATCATCCCACCGTCTGCATTAGCCCAAGTGTGCACAATACTCGGACGTTAAAAAAAAAAAAACAATTTGATTATATTTTTATAACGAATGCAAGATACGAATTTAAAGTTCTCTATGTTTGAATCTCTCGTTAGCTTTAAAACGTAACGGAATGGCAGCGTTAACGAAAACAAAAACGTAATTTAATTTCCTGTGTTCAAAGACTAAATCTGCAGTAACGTACAAATAACGTTGTTTGTTCAACGTAAAGGCGCTACTTCCACGGGAAACACAAAAATTTAAGGATTGTAAACAACTTCCGATTGTGTTTTTTTAACATTTGATATTATTTTACGTCGAAATTTTAAAAAATTCAAATAATCGCAGTACATTTAAGAACTAAAAAATAACGAAATAATATACGCATTTGTTTGTAATCACTCAATTTGATTCCAAACTTAGTTCGAACTAGTGCGTTGTTGTGAGACTGTGCACGCTATCACTGCTACTGAGAACACTGTTCTTAGCACTGAGCAATGAGCAGTTGTGATTTTTCTTCAACTATCCTGCTCACTGCTCAGTGTTGTCTGCTCCTTGTTTTACAAGGAATAATAAAAAAATACTGAAAATGACGTGAAATAAAATTTTAACCCATTATGGATGTTAATTAATTTTTAACAAGTTGTTTATTTTACTGTGACTAATAATTAAGGATTAGTTTTTTAATTTTATTTTAATTAAATAGATGGAACTTTTCTATTTTTATTAACTGATCGCGGTAATTGATTAACGGTAAGAGAAAAGCAAATGGAGCAACTGCGGCTCGAACTAAGAACCTTTAGGTGCGCAGTTGAGTGACGCGGTAGACTGACAGATGCTTTAGTCACTTGACCACCAAGTCTCAAAAAATTTTAAAAAATCAAATCAGATCAATAAATAAATCAATAAATAAAAAATCGTTTCTAGGCAATTTATTTTACTTCATTTATTTTTGCCGATTAATACTTACTATGTTAGGTACAATATTTTATAATTTTATTATTTATAGGCTTACAATTGTATGCATATTTTTACACAATAATAAATTATCTGCACGTTTTTACTAATTCAATAATATAACTCTACTTTAATTAAAAAAAAAACAAAATAGTATTCTTCATTAAAAATTTACTAGCATAATAAACAGTACTGAACAGTGTTAGCGTACGGCAGCACGTTGTCTTATTAGTAAACTGTTCTCTAAACTGTGATTAAATCACTGTTAGGCCTACTGTTCACTGTTCAGAGCATTCAACTGCTAACAGGAAAACACATTTAAGCCCATTGGTATTAATTAAAAAACATTTTTTTTTTTTTTATTAAGGCGAAAAGCACATTGAGGCTATTATCGCCTCCCTAAATTTAAGTGTAAAGTGTTAAAGTCGTAAGTGTAGAATTGTAAATGTGAGTGTTAGATTCGGGTACCGCGAGGGACGTCTAAATCCTCTCAATAGGTGCAGCTAGTCTGCAGCCCCTGCGGGGTAATTAGAAAACAATGACATGTATTTAAGACACGGGTCAATCTGCTGTGCCTCTAAACTGCGCAGTCCTTAAGATCGTAGGTTCGAGACGCAGTTACTGCTGTAAGCTTAATCTTTCCGTGAACCGCAGTCTCCTTCTAACAAGTTTAATTGGCGTATTTTTTTTTTAATTTTAAGGCGAAAAGCACATTGAGGTTATTATGGCCGCCCTAAATGTAAGTGTGAGTGTAAAGTGTTAGTCGCAAGTGTAGTGTTGTAAGTGTAAGTGTTGTGTTCTATGCCTACACTAATTGACATAAAAGAATGGACGCAGTGGAAACAAAAAAAAAATGGTTCAACACTTTAACAATAGTGTGATTAATTCCTTAGTAATAACTTGTTTATCTCAAACTTTTTTTTTTAACTGACTTCAAGGTTGCATTAAGAGTGACCGATATATCACGTACTGGGCGGAATCTTAAATTATCCACCTGCGTTTCTTATAAGGAAGCAAGCGAACTCCGTACAAAGTTGATAACCACTGTTCCACGTAATTTCAATTCTATATTTGTATTTCAGGCAAACTTTAAATCCCAGATTAGCGATGCGTGTTAAAGCGGAGTTGTTTTTGTTGTCATTTCGGCTTAATAATACAAACCCCTCCCCTACACCGCCACCCCCAAATACTTCATACACTGAGTACTTTTACCAACATATTGGCTGCATGTACACTGTTGTGTTTATACAGATGGATTCACACGATGCAAACATATATTTAAGCTCAACTACCCTGATATAAATACAAAACATGAGTATAATTTAATGTATGCAATAAGAACAGTGTACCGAATGTATTTCATAATTTTACCGATGACATGAGCAGTTAATGAGTAGATTACCTGATGACAGATGAGTAGTTAATGAATACGTTTTTTAATGACAAATGAGTCGTTAATGAGTAATCTCTTGATAACAGATAAGTAGCCAATGAATAGATTACCTGATAAGACCGATGAGTAGTTAATGAGTAGGTTTCCTGATGACAGATGAGTAGTTAATGAGTAGGTTTCTGATAACAAATGAGTACTTAATGAGTACGTTTCTTGATGACAAGAGAATAGTTAATGAGTAGGTTTCCGATGACAGATGAGTAGTTAATGGGTAGATTTCTTGTTGACAAATGAGTAGTTAATAAGTAGGTTTCCAATGACAGATGAGTAGTTAAAGAGTAGGTTTCCAATGACAGGTGACTTTTTTTTTTTGTGTTTAACGTCTGACTGTTGTGCACACTTGGGCTAATGCAGACAATGGGATGATGTATAGCGTATGAAAATGCCAAGCCCTCGCCGGGAATCGAACCCGGGTCCTCGGGGTGAAAGCCTAGTACGCTATCCACTAGACCACCTAGGCGGCTTCAATGACAGATGAGTAGTTAAAGAGTAGGTTTCATGATGACAGATGAGTAGTTAATGAGTAGGTTTCCAATGACAGATGAGTAGTTAAAGAGTAGGTTTCCAATGACAGATGAGTAGTTAAAGAGTAGGTTTCCTGATGACAGATGAGTAGTTAATGAGTAGGTTTCCAATGACAGATGAGTAGTTAAAGAGTAGGTTTCCTGATGACAGATGAGTAGTTAATGAGTAGGTTTCCGATGACTAATGAGTAACTAATAAGTTAATAATACCAATAGGTAATAATACTTAGCCTATTAATTAATAAGTACGTTTCCTGATGACAGATGAGTAGTTAATAAAATAGTTTTTGTAGTCTGGTTTAATTTAATGTCTTCGTCGAGTTCTGAACAGCAGAGTAATAGGTACATCCAGTTTCAAATTTCGAAGAACAATTGATTGATGTGACTTGGGACAACATGAAATGCTTAACACTTTTAATCGATATGATTGGTCCGCCTGGTGATTTTTGTTGTTTAGACGCCAAATTGATTTCACCAACGGTTGTGACTGGTATTACGGTCTGGTGCATCACGACAACAATACGTTTGTCTAAAATTACGTCCAACACGGACACGTGATTCGATTTCATCCTTCACGTCTGTATTTTATGCCAGTTAGACTAATGAGGTCAAGGGATTGGGGTAACTGCAAGGGAAAAATGTACGGCAATCTCGAACTTATGATTTGGTATGAATTCAACCAAACAAAGTCAGTAATGAAATTTTTGTAGCATGAACTGCACCACAATGCGCTGAGATGTCGCAGAGAGGAGGCCATCAGCACAAGATACTGCAACAATAACTACCAGAGGAGGCCATCAGCACAAGATGCTGCAACAATAACTACCAGAGGAGGCCATCAGCACAAGATACTGCAACAATAACTACCAACTACTTCTGTCACAGAGAGGAGGCCATCAGCACAAGATACTGCAACAATAACCACCGACTACTTCTGTCACAGAGAGGAGGACATCAGCACAAGATACTGCGACAATAACCACCGACTACTTCTGTCACAGAGAGGAGGACAACAGCACAAGATACTGCGACAATAACCACCGACTACTTCTGTCTCAGAGAGGAGGACAACAGCACAAGATACTGCGACAATAACCACCGACTACTTCTGTCACAGAGAGGAGGACAACAGCACAAGATACTGCGACAATAACCACCGACTACTTCTGTCACAGAGAGGAGGACAACAGCACAAGATACTGCGACAATAACCACCGACTACTTCTGTCACAGAGAGGAGGACAACAGCACAAGATACTGCGACAATAACCACCGACTACTTCTGTCACAGAGAGGAGGACATCAGCACAAGATACTGCGACAATAACTACCAACTACTTCTGTCACAGAGAGGAGGACATCAGCACAAGATACTGCGACAATAACTACCGACTACTTCTGTCACAGAGAGGAGGACAACAGCACAAGATACTGCGACAATAACTACCAACTACTTCTGTCACAGAGAGGAGGACATCAGCACAAGATACTGCGACAATAACCACCGACTACTTCTGTCACAGAGAGGAGGACATCAGCACAAGATACTGCGACAATAACCACCGACTACTTCTGTCACAGAGAGGAGGACATCAGCACAAGATACTGCGACAATAACTACCAACTACTTCTGTCACAGAGAGGAGGACATCAGCACAAGATACTGCGACAATAACTACCGACTACTTCTGTCACAGAGAGGAGGACAACAGCACAAGATACTGCGACAATAACTACCAACTACTTCTGTCACAGAGAGGAGGACATCAGCACAAGATACTGCGACAATAACCACCGACTACTTCTGTCACAGAGAGGAGGACATCAGCACAAGATACTGCGACAATAACTACCAACTACTTCTGTCACAGAGAGGAGGACATCAGCACAAGATACTGCGACAATAACTACCGACTACTTCTGTCACAGAGAGGAGGACAACAGCACAAGATACTGCGACAATAACTACCGACTACTTCTGTCACAGAGAGGAGGACAACAGCACAAGATACTGCGACAATAACTACCAACTACTTCTGTCACAGAGAGGAGGACATCAGCACAAGATACTGCGACAATAACTACCGACTACTTCCAAAAAAACTCCAAACTTTCCTAATCATTTTACTACAACAAAACAATACATAGAACTAAGAAGTAATGATTTTATAAAAAATGATTATTCCGTTTTGATCGGTGATCCTGAACAGCTAACCCTAAATGAAGTATACTTTAACATGATCAGTATTGTTCTTTCGGTGATAACACCATCAAGAAGGTGATCAATGTTCTTGAAACCCTGCACACTAGTTCATAGAACGATAGAGAATCGCAGTATATTCTCGATAACTGCCGGATCCACGACAGAAACCTTTTCCGCCAATTTAACCTGTAACCGTATATTTACGAAAAATGTTACCGGACCAACGTTATTAGAAGTATGCTCTTTCTCAGTGAAGCGTTCAAAATTACGATACTTCCTGCCGTTCAACCAGTATTACGCGAAGTATTCAGCAACTACACACGTCATCGTTAAATCAGAGGACGCCATCTTGAAACGGAAGTGAATGAAAAAAAAATTACACATATTTTGTTCGGGCTATAAGATTTTGAACAAAGTTTGGCCGAAACTGCGTAACAAAACAAAATACGGAATGAACGAGGTGGAACAAGATACCTCGCTTCGCTCGTTTAACAATATTTGAAGAACGAAGAGGGCAATATATTTACTGTATTGAACCGTCCGTCGATTGACAAACGTGTTTTTATTCGCAAACACTACCCAATGGGGCAGTTAAGCTATAATATTCGTAAATGTAGTACAATATTATCTCCAATATATTCTAAGTGGTTATAAGCCGCCTCGGTGGCCTAGTTGATAGCGTACTAGGCTTTCGCCCCGAGGACCCCGGTTCGATTCCTTGCGAGAGCTTGGCATTTTCATACGCTATAAATCATCCCATCGTCTGCATTAGCCCAAGTGTGCACAATAGTCGGACGTTAAACACCAAAACAAACAAAAATCTAAGTGGTGATATGCGTATACGCTACATTGTGCGTGAGTGCAAGAGAATACTAAATGCGTCGGATCCTCTCTGTCTGATTTCGATAACGGCTATCAATAACTTCACAGAAGTGCATCGAGCAATATTTTTATTAATCATTACGATTCCTCGAAAACGAAACAAAGTCAAGGCTCTGTAACCGAACGTTTGGTTAAGAGCAATAAAAGCCTGTTTAAAAGATCAGTGCACATGCTATGTTCCCTTGGCTAACGGAACATTCTTCCAGTTATAAATACACTCCGCCATATAGGTCGCTTAAAAACACGTTACCTTCTACGACTGCAAGACAAGAATAAATAATTTACCAGCAAGCATGGCCTCCGTCCAAGACGGTCACAAATGTCCCGTAAGAAAGCAAATGACAAGCGCTCGGAAATAGCTTCACACAATTTTTCTCTATCAGGAAATCGTTCAACGCAGTAGCTTCCTTTATATTAATCTGTCTGGCTGCGTATTTATGTGGCGTTTGAAATAAAAGCTCTTTTGTGACGCTGTTGGAATAATTACTGGCGCAGTCTACAAACGGCTCTATTCGTGGTAGAGGTTCGCGTCGAGACACGATTTTGAGTTATGCGAAGACAGACAATGATCCAGCACACTGAAAAGTACTATTTAAATAATCGCGTCACGCAGCTGTTTCGCAACGCGATAGAAGTGAATTCCCAAAAGTATTTTCCTATATTTTACTTTTCTTGGCATTTTGATTTCACTATTGTAATCAGCGTTAAAATATGCATATATCAGGATTCTAAATGTTGATTTTACATTGAAAATACGAAAGTGAACCGCGACCGCCGTCGAAAACTAATTTCAACAGATTTTGAAAATTCAAAATGCTATTTTATGCAGTTTTTTACACTGATTACGACGGTGAAATCGGATTTACGAAACAGTTTAATTCGATTGAAATGGCGGCCATTTTTTAAACTGAACGAATTTTCCTGACTAACGAATTCGTCCGAGCTATTGTAATAATCGATTTTTACGACAAATTTGAATCGAATCGAATAAAAATTGTAATTTTGAAAAAAAGTTAACATAAATTTTATCGACCCCTCAAAAAGTAATCTCAGGATCATTTGAAGTCCCGGGCCTGAATCTTATCGTGACGGACGTTCTAATAGTTCATTTGTCCAATGGAAATTCGCAAATAAGTGTTATCACTAAGATCGTTTGTGATAACAACGATCAGTCCTAACTACATTTCAGTCGCCATCTTTATTCGGCCATTCAAAACGGTGAACGTTATTTATATTTGTTTTGAATAAACCACTGTAAAAGATCAAACAACGGTAGGCCTAATGTATGTTTGGGTTGACATACCAGATATTAGCGGCACGCATCTGTCTCGCTTAAAAGATGGAAACAAGTAAAAACAATATTTGTACTACGTTATGCATTTTTTGACAGCTCATTTCACTCTCACTGAAATCATTATAAATTAACATTTAAAACTAACGAAGGTGAACTCTACACAGTCGCCATATTAACAATCGTATCGTCAGTGGAATTTGATAATTTATGCAAATTTTAATGATAATAATTACAATGGTAAAATTGGATTTTCAAAAAATTTCTGACATTTTAAAAAAAATTAAAATGCCCTTCTTGCTGAAAAGTTTGTACGGATTTTTGTGGATAACGAACTTGCCTAACGAATTTGTGACAAGTTTGTATTAATACTACACTGGATTGCATATGTGGAGTGCTAAAACAAGCGCACGCGCGCGCGCGCGCGCACACACACACACACACACACACACACACACACACACACACAAGTTCCTAAAATTTATAATCACTAAAAAAATATGTTATAAATAAAGAACGGCTCTCACGTTAATATCTCGGGTCTGGGTTATATCATGATGGCCGCTCCAAGTTACACATGTTAACCGTCGTTACAAATGGGGAACTTTTTGTATTTAATTTCCCGCGTGAACGCATACAATTAAACTTAACGCAGCGGTTTAAGTTGGTGTCGCGGTTAACATAATTCTGTTGACAAAATTCAAACAGAAGATGCGCAGTTTATGCTAAACATGAATACACAAGAAGGTACTGTGCATACAGAGGGATGATGGGGGTGTAAATATGAATGAAACTAGGCAAAGACGCAATAGAGCTTGCAATGTATTGACAGGGTAGTGCAGTACTCAACTGATAATACTTGAGGCTTTCCTGTCACACGCAAACATGTTTGTGTTTAATTCAGCGTTTATGTGTGTTAACGGATTGATTTTATTTCAACCGATAACAAATGATTTGTCAACACTAGCGTTACAGCTGCGAAACGAAATATATTTCAAACAGTGACGTCACTCAAATTATTAAAATCACATTAATAATTTAATTTAACTTATAATTAACAAGTTACTGATTTTCGCCGGGTAGCAATTTTGAGGTTATGTTGGTCACTTTTATTTTCGATTTTATCGTACTTCTCGTGCTTTCATATTTTGGATTCTTGCTTTTGGGCACATAATAAAGCATTTTAGTAACAAAAATATCGAAAAATAAGGATATGCTACACTGCATATTTACCATTTTTTCATATAATGTAATTACACAAATATATATACTACCTTACAATTGGCACTCTGCGTAGGGATTTTTTTACATTTAATATTGAAAATTCAACACAAAGTAACAAATAGTCAGATTTGAAAAAAATTTCAACTAAAACATTGAAAATGTTACATTAAAAGCAATAATTTTGCAATAAATAAAACACAGATTAAGATTCTTAAAATAGGATTGAATCTATGTTCATCTCAGGTACCTAAATCACAGGTCCGGTAAATAACTACCGTTAACACATGCCACAAAACTAAAAACTGATAATTATTTTGGGCTGGGAAAGTAGTATAATGACGTTTTGTAAAACGGAATAGGCCTATGTGTATCTCTGATACTTAAACCATATTCGTACCAAATTTCATCTCAATTGGTCCAGTGGTTAAAGCGTGATTGAATAACAAACAAACAAACACACAAATTTTCAGAAATATAATATGAATTAGATAACATAATTATAACATTAATATTAACATTGAATAATTGCATGCGTTTTTATGAAAAGCACATAAACTAGTAAAGTAAAAAGGTTTATAGGAACCTAATTAATAAATTATATAAAAATATATAACATCATGATCCCGGCACGCAGACGTCCCGCTAGTGTGATGGAAGCGAATTTCCAAAAATATAATCACACCATCTGAAGATCCAATCTATAGACAAACTTACCCTTATGGAATTTCTGATTCCATTCTCACAATAAGTATTAAAATCGGGCAGTGTTAGCATTTTATACTTTTAAGTTAATTTTAATTGAAAACACTAAAATTAAACCTGATTAAATTTAAATCCAACTCATTAATTTTAACGGATTATGAAAATTCAAAATGCCAATTCGTGCAGTTTTTTCAAGTTGATTACGATGGTAAAATTCAGATTTAAAAAAAAAAAAAACATATTTTGTTCTAAAAATCGTATTGTTCATTTAAACATCTGATTTCACACGAGACTATATTTTTTATAATAAAATTATGTTGTTGCTAACCTAATATAATCAATAACAAATACATTGTTTTTTTTTTGACTTCGAAAAATATAAATAACAAAAATTGATTACAGAAATTAACTGTGTTGCAGTTACCAACGTGTTTAGGAATTGTATTGTTTTCTTCTTCTTTTCGTTTCACCCTCTTTGGGGTACGCTGAATCAATCATTTCTTGCGCGCTGTACTTTTCTTTGTTCCCTGTAGCTCTTCATTCTTTCCCATCTTCTTTTCCTCTCATCTTCCGAAATGACAGGTTTAGATCTTATTTTGGTTTTATCTTGGAATCTTATTCTTTCGTCCTTGGTACTTATCTTAGCAGTTTGGTCAAGCAGTGAATTTTCTGTAATTTTTCTGTAATTCTATTAGGTCTTTTTCAATTTCTTTAAACCAGTTCGGTTTTGTTTTACGATTATGGAAAAAATCAAACACCTGTTTTGTCAATCTATTGGAGTTCATTCTAAGAAGATGGCCGTAATTGTATTGTTTTAATATATAAAGAATTATTTGTTGCTCAAGACTGCAACAATTGAGAGCACGATACGAACAGGCTCCGTTAATATTAATATAGTTATTTAAAACAATGTAAATGCAGTTTATGTACATGATTGAATTAACTTTGTTCTGTCTAACTCAATGTACTAAAAAATGTTTAGATTTTTTCCGAAATCCTATAATTTTAACACAGACATTATATATTAATAAATTAAAATTACCTATACACACGTAATATCTTACGCATCGCTAAACATTACATAATAGCCTACGCGTTCGTAGCAATATTGTCAGAATGATGCACACACAAAAAAACAGGTCACATGGTTTTGAAATGTTTGAAATAACTCAATACGAGAGGCGTAAAAATTAATATCATGAACGTTATTTATAATCTTTTAATTAATTTATTTCGTTCGTGATTATGCGTTATGAATCAATGACTGCATGTTTTTTCAGATACAAACTAATTAACGTATTAAACAGAATAGCGTACACAATTTGAATCATTAAAACTCCAGTGGGTCCTTAATGCACGAGTGCTTACAAGAAGAAATCTTAAACATTCTATTTTTTAAATTAAGATTACTCTTACAATATCGATTCTTTGTCAGAGATTTATCTTAGTTACAGAATTATAAACGTAGCGTTAAATGTGACTTCAACTTAACAATTTTAGTTTATATTTATTTCAACTAAACAATTTTATATTTATTTATTATTATTATTATTATCTGCGTATAGACCCTGTTGGATCACGCAAAGCACTCCGACTCATGTCTTGCTCCTTCTAATCCTCCACACCTCCCTCATCCTGTCCCTATGGATCCTCTTCCGCTCCTCCGTCCATATTACCCCTGCTCTCTTTGGGATTTCATTCTCTGGGACCTTCCAACCGAGCATCTTTCTCCTGTATGCGTTCCTGTCTTCAACGTCTGTTGAGTCTATTTCTGCGTCATGTAGGTCTATTCTGACTTGTGCGATCCACGACGTTGTTGATTTGACTCCTTGTATATACTTAAGGATTCTGTTGGTAAGTCTCGTTGTTGGGAGTCTACTGATGTGTCCATAGAACCGAAGCCTCCTTCTTCTGATATCTGCTGCCAGGTTCGATATTTTCTCTGTGGTCTTCCGGGAGTGCAACCTGTATCCATCTTCTGTTAATCTCGGGCCAAGGATCTTCCTCAAGATTTTGCGTTCTTCCTTCAAAATATCCTCCATGGTAGCTTTTGTGTGGAGTGCTAGCGTCTCGCTTGCATATAATACCTCCGGTTTTATGACTGTGTTGTAGTGTCTGATTTTTGTGTGCGTCGACATACATCTCTTATTGTAGATATCACGCGTTATCCCAAGAGCCCTCTTCATTCTCAGTAGCCGAACCTTTTGCGTTTTAGTAATACTAGTAACACTATCAGACACAATAAGAAAAAGGAGAATTGATTTTTATGGGCACATCCTCCAAATGGACAAAAATAGACTAACCAAAAACATATTTGACTACTTTCGCAATAAAAGAGCCAAACCACTTTGGTTTAGAGAGACAGAGAAAGACATAACAGAACCACAAATCACTGACACTATGCTCATGGACAAAACAGCCAAAACAATAACCAAGGACAAAAAACAACGGTTCCAAGGCAAAGTCAAATCCAAGCGAACAATCCAAATCTCTGACGAAGAAAGAAAAGCAAGATCACAACGAATGAAACAATACTGGGCTACGAGGAAGGCACAGAACAGTAAAAAGTGATTGATTTAGTGTACCCTAAAATTCGGTGAAACAAATAAAGAGAGAAAAACTAGTAGGCCCCTAATAAAATAAAACTGCAGCTCATATCAACAACACTAAATATATGACTGTTTTGTAAAAAAATACAAAAAATAACGCAAATAACTAAGAATATATAAAATGAAAATGTATTATATTTATCTGGCGGGAATAGTGAAACATAGGGCACGTTATCTGACAAAACACGACCGTTACAGACGTACGTGGTCGGTAAAAGTGTGAGCATTTTCAACCCCTCAGCAATAAATTTTTGTTAACTAGTCTGTTATTACGTGCACCCCACACAGCTATGAGGGTAGTCGGAAGTGAATTGTGGGAAATTATAACTGAATTATTCGAAAAATATAAACGCAAGTAGCTTATAAATCTATGAAACTAAAAATTAATTAACATAAATTAAACGTGACGTCTAACAGCATTTTAAAATGATTTTAACGCTGATTACGACAGTGAAATAAGTTGAAATTAACTTCCATCGTGTCAGCGAGACAGCTGCGTGCAGCGATTATTTTCACTTAAATTCTAGAGTTAACTGTCTGATCGATGTATTTTAACAGAATGTATTGATCAAGTATTTATTTTCATATGCAGTTACGAAATAAGAATTTAAAGTATAAAATTTACGTCATTCACACCGGATATCCGGAACTGAAACTGTTCTCGTTATACTTTAAAAACATGAACGTGCTAGAAGTACAACCATCGTTATAAGCGTGCTCGAAATGACAGGGTAAAGTCCATGTAGTTGGATTATTTGCCGCTACGAACGCTACAAATAAAAGGAAAGTCGTAAAACTTATCTATTTAACTGTAGTTCAACACTCTGCCGCAAGATGCCACCAGCAGCGAGTGCTCACATATCTCTCACGTGGGTTATCGTTCTGGTACGTTGATATTCAACGGCGTAACACTCGGACTTGACTGATGCAAATAGTTTAATTTGTTGAAGCTTGTGGACAGGTCATCACAAGAGTTCTTACTAGTGAAAGTCGGCTTTGAAAAACAACCTCTTTTACCTGTAGAATATGTTACGTTACAAAAAATTTCCTTTACGTTCGCAGAACGCGAATAATCTTCTTAGCAAAACAAACGACTTGGTGGTCGACGTGGCCAAAGCACCGGTCAGTCTGCTGCGTTTCTGAACTGCGCACCTCAAGGTTCTTAGTTCGAGCCGCAGTTATTCGCGTTGCTTTATCCTTATTTTTAATACTGATTCATCGTCTGCATGAAGGAAAACATAAATAACCGCGCGATTTCACAAATAGCATACAACAAATCGTAACTCTTACATTATTAGTACTTTATTTTTATAACAAATTTCAGTTTGCCAATGAACTGATTGTTGAACATGCATTCGTGGCTCAGAGCTATCATTTCTGATTGTATAACAAAAATAGTGAGTTCAAAACCAGCTGGTGCCTTTAATTATTTTATACAGGCCTATATAATATCTCTTTAATATTATGAATTTAAATAAGTTCAGTGTTGCATACTTAAATAATAATTAAAACCATTGTTACACCCACAATTCACTTTGTATAAATAATAAATAAAATTATTTTATTGAAGTCCACTGCTAAGTTTTTGCTAAGCGTTCATTATTTTGCTAAAGAAAGCAAACATTATTTATTATTAAATGCTAACGAAATATACAACAAGGTTAACTGAATAGGCGCGGCGACGCCCACAGTTTGGAGGACTGCCTTCAATTGTGTCCCAATTAATGCAACCTTACAAAGGTCATTGACAATTACAGTGCACTCAATCACGTGGGCTAATGCACAGTACCGGTGGGTCGAACTATGTCAACTTCAAGCCAGCCCACTTCATATTTTCGTCACTTGAAGTTGCGAAATTTATAAAAAAACTAAGAGCTGGATTCCCTTCATTTTGATTTCAGACTTTTAGCGAGAACCGCTATGAAGATGGCATACAATATTGATCTAGAAGGCAGCGTAGACGTTCATTTAAAGAGGCAGTCTAGTTTGCCTCAATAGTTCATTTCTAAATTTATGTTCGTTATAAATTTCTTTTGCGATGCCTTACAAAGGTCATTGACAATCACAGTGCACTCAATAAAGAGGCAGTCTAGTTTGCCTCAATAGTTCATTTCTAAATTTATGTTCGTGAATAAAATTTCTTTTTGCGATGCCTTACAAAGGTCATTGACAATCACAGTGCACTCAATCACGTGGGCTAATATACAGTACCGGTGGGTCGAACTGTGTCAACTTCAAGCCAGCCCACTTCCTATTTTCGTCACTTGAAGTTGCGAAATTTATAAAAAAACTAAGAGCTGGATTCCCTTCATTTTGATTTCAGACTTTTAGCGAGAACCGCTATGAATATGGCATACAATATTGATCTAGAAGGCAGCGTAGGCGTTCATTTAAAGGGGCAGAGTCTAGTTTGCCTCAATAGTTCATTTCTAAATTTATGTTCGTGAATAAAATTTCTTTTTGCGATGCCTTACAAAGGTCATTGACAATCACAGTGCACTCAATCACGTGGGCTAATGTACAGTACCGGTGGGTCGAACTATGTCAACTTCAAGCCAGCCCACTTCCTATTTTCGTCACTTGAATTTGCGAAATTTATAAAAAAACTAAGAGCTGGATTCCCTTCATTTTGATTTCAGACTTTTAGCGAGAACCGCTATGAATATGGCATACAATATTGATCTAGAAGGCAGCGTAGGCGTTCATTTAAAGGGGCAGAGTCTAGTTTGCCTCAATAGTTCATTTCTAAATTTATGTTCGTGAATAAAATTTCTTTTTGCGATGCCTTACAAAGGTCATTGACAATCACAGTGCACTCAATCACGTGGGCTAATGTACAGTACCGGTGGGTCGAACTATGTCAACTTCAAGCCAGCCCACTTCCTATTTTCGTCACTTGAAGTTGCGAAATTTATAAAAAAACTAAGAGCTGGATTCCCTTCATTTTGATTTCAGACTTTTAGCGAGAACCGCTATGAAGATGGCATACAATATTGATCTAGAAGGCAGCGTAGGCGTTCATTTAAAGGGGCAGTCTAGTTTGCCTCAATAGTTCATTTCTAAATTTATGTTCGTGAATAAAATTTCTTTTGCGATGCCTTACAAAGGTCATTGACAATCACAGTGCAATCAATCACGTGGGCTAATGTACAGTACCGGTGGGTCGAAATATGTCAACTTCAAGCCAGCCCACTTCCTATTTTCGTCACTTGAAGTTGCGAAATTTATAAAAAAACTAAGAGCTGGATTCCCTTCATTTTGATTTCAGACTTTTAGCGAGAACCGCTATGAAGATGGCATACAATATTGATCTAGAAGGCAGCGTAGGCGTTCATTTAAAGAGGCAGTCTAGTTTGCCTCAATAGTTCATTTCTAAATTTATGTTCGTGAATAAAATTTCTTTTTGCGATGCCTTACAAAGGTCATTGACAATCACAGTGCACTCAATCACGTGGGCTAATGTACAGTACCGGTGGGTCGAACTATGTCAACTTCAAGCCAGCCCACTTCCTATTTTCGTCACTTGAAGTTGCGAAATTTATAAAAAAACTAAGAGCTGGATTCCCTTCATTTTGATTTCAGACTTTTAGCGAGAACCGCTATGAAGATGGCATACAATATTGATCTAGAAGGCAGCGTAGGCGTTCATTTAAAGGGGCAGTCTAGTTTGCCTCAATAGTTCATTTCTAAATTTATGTTCGTGAATAAAATTTCTTTTTGCGATGCCTTACAAAGGTCATTGACAATCACAGTGCAATCAATCACGTGGGCTAATGTACAGTACCGGTGGGTCGAAATATGTCAACTTCAAGCCAGCCCACTTCCTATTTTCGTCACTTGAAGTTGCGAAATTTATAAAAAAACTAAGAGCTGGATTCCCTTCATTTTGATTTCAGACTTTTAGCGAGAACCGCTATGAAGATGGCATACAATATTGATCTAGAAGGCAGCGTAGGCGTTCATTTAAAGAGGCAGTCTAGTTTGCCTCAATAGTTCATTTCTAAATTTATGTTCGTGAATAAAATTTCTTTTTGCGATGCCTTACAAAGGTCATTGACAATCACAGTGCAATCAATCACGTGGGCTAATGTACAGTACCGGTGGGTCGAACTATGTCAACTTCAAGCCAGCCCACTTCCTATTTTCGTCACTTGAAGTTGCGAAATTTATAAAAAAACTAAGAGCTGGATTCCCTTCATTTTGATTTCAGACTTTTAGCGAGAACCGCTATGAATATGGCATACAATATTGATCTAGAAGGCAGCGTAGGCGTTCATTTAAAGAGGCAGAGTCTAGTTTGCCTCAATAGTTCATTTTTAAATTTACGTTCGTGAATAAAATTTCTTTTTGCGATGCCGCTCGGTAATTCGCTAATTGTTGATTGTGTTGAACAGAAATTGATAATTTTCAAGTGAAGAAGAGTGTAAAGAAATTATTATTATAGAAATATATTCAACACAATGCAGTAATTAAAATAATACTTTTGACAGTTATACTGTCTAAGAATACCAATAAATATAATATTTGTGATTATGGCATCCAAAAATTGTTACAGGTCATGTACATTGAGTAATTTAATTACACAATTTTAGAGAATACACATTTTTTTTAAATTAACAAAATTAGTAAACATAACCTCAATTGAAATGATATTGAAGCTATTGTGCGAAATCAGCTGTTTCGATTTTTTTTTTGGTGTTTAACGTTCGACTATTGTGCACACTTGGGCTAATGCAGACGATGGGATGATTTATAGCGAACGAAAATGCCAAGCCCTCGCCGGGAATCGAACCCGGGTCCTCGGAGTGAAAGCCTAGTACGCTATCCACTAGGCCACCGAGGCGGCTGACCAGCTGTTTAGAAGTAGTCACTTCCAGTCTGGATATATACAAGAACAATATATGCTGTGAGGTGTGCATTACGGATTCAAGCGTGACGCGAAAACAATGTTTATACCCATGTTTTGTGAACGGCGACCATACATGTTTTCACTTCAAAAATACATATTAATCACTAAACAAACCACGTCACTAGCGTGTGCGTATGGATGTGTTTGAGCATTCCGTGACGGCAAACTTAATTGTTCCCCGTTCAAAACATATACACATACCGCGCGATATGAAGTAATCACTTCAATAAATAATAAACAATTTATAATATATGTATTGCTTTAATTCGAATCGTAAATAAGAATTTCCCAAATAACATTAACATTAGTGTAAGGAAATAAATTAATTACAACACAATACAGTAATAAATACCAACAATACGTGTATTTTTTTAATACGAATTATAAACAGTTATTTTCCAAATAACACTGACATTGTAGGCGTTGCGTTGAATGTATTATACAAGTCGAATCTTAAGGACTCGAATCTTTCATAACCGATGAGGCTGTTACTGTCAAAACAACACTTACACGAAGTGACGGAAAATCGATCTCAACAGCTTTCACTGCTGCGGAAATTCGGGACAGTAAAAACGGAACGAAAACATGCGATTTTCCTCCGGTAACGGTTCCCATCGAGTACAATGAAGCACGAGGACTATGTGTGCCGATCAATCAAACCGCTGAATAGGATGTTCAAACATTCAGCCAGCCTACACGCAGCACTGGAAGTAAGCCAGCAAATCCGGTAACGTCAATATTTACATAAAA
>CM040190.1:96601662-96609162 GCA_022606455.1 Callitettix versicolor
TCATCACCTCACTCGTGCCACATTCCCTCTTGAATGTAAATCACTGTTCATTGTCTTCCCAAGAAACAACTGCATTAACTGTGACACCGTTCTGTCTCATTGCTTCCAGGAAAATGTAAAACATTAATTTTACCAACAGCAACACCGAACCGAAAACACCGCAGGTTCGGTAACTTTTGAAACAAAACCAATCGTTCTAAATTATAAAAATCAGGTTTATCGCGTTTCTGGTCATTTATACGGTCAGTTTATATAAACATTTATCAAAAAAAAAAAAAAAAATTTCTAAATGGATTCCTCTTTAAAATTAATTTTACGTAAATTATACGAGGAAAAAATAATGGTTTTAATAATTACAACAAAAATTTCCAGTCGTATAAAATAAGTTAATTGAAATTAATGCTATAGGTGTCTTAGCTTTTACGAAAAACATTTTTCCTCTAAATTTGAATCAAACTAGATCAAAATTAAGAACCATACCATGCGCATGCACGCACACGCATTCTATATATATATATATATATATATATATATATATATATATATATATATATATATATATATATATTAGCCGCCTCGGTGGCCTAATTGATAGCGTACTGGGCTTTCACCCCGAGGACCCGGGTTCGATCCCGGTCAGGGCTTGGCATTTTCATACGCTATAAATCATCCCATCGTCTGTATTAGCCCAAGTGTGCACAATAGTCGGACGTTAAATGCCAAAAAAAAATATATATATTATATTTATTTATTTGTGTATATGTATATCGCATGTGTGTGTGTGTGCGCGCGCGCGCGCGAGTTAAAGAGAGAGGAGAGAGAGACAGAGAGAAAGCGAGCGAGAGAGAGAGAGAGAGCGAGTTGATTCATAGTAATTCATGAAAATTCACGATTGGAATGTAAATGACATTCAGAATCAACAGAATATATATATAAATATAAATATATATATATATATATATATATATATATATATTTTTTTTTTTTTGTGTGTTTAACGTCCGACTATTGTGCACACTTGGGCTAATGCAGACGATGGGATGATGTATAGCGTATGAAAATGCCAAGCCCTCACCGAGAATCGAACCCGGATCCTCGGGGTGAAAGCCCAGTACGTTATCAACTAGGCCACCGAGGCGGCGGCGGCCATATATATATATATATATATATGTATGTGTGTGTGTGTGTGTGTGTGTGTGTGTGTGTGTGTGTGTGTGTGGTGCTTGCGTGTATGATTTAAAGAAACGGCTAAATCGAGTGTTCCAAATCTAAATTTTATAATCGCTCCTAACTTCATGATCTCAGGTCCTGGACGTTTCACTTGTAACAAGAATTATCCGAGGATAAATAACCCAATTTCTCATTCAATCATTCATTCTAGACTCCAATTAAAAGACTAATTATTATGCATAAATATGGAAGAAGCGCTTTGAAAAAGCTCAAGGATCGATAATTGTTAGATCCGTTGCTTCGACGATGCCTGAAATGATCTCGAGCAAAAAAGAACATCACAATTGCCATAAAAAGCGAGTTAACATGTTCACCCACTCTGTGAGCAGTGAGTTAAGTAAAGCAGATTAAGCCGGTGACCAACTTGAGTTGCTCAGTTTTCAGTTGACTGATTAAAAGTGACACAAATTCGGGCGTTCCGTTCAACGACCCGTCACTGATTTTACTAAACTACGTCTGACAGGATCGCGATAAAAAGAACTGTTGCTTTACAGGGTAATGTCACGCAGTTGTCGCTTCACGTATTTTCTTTGCGACTAATGGAGCGTTAATAACTGATTAGATATTTCACAGTGATCGCACGGTTACTTTTTAAAACGTGCTTTGTTGAAACAGTGACTGCGCTAACAGGTGACTGTAACAAAATTTTAATAATACCATCTGTTATGAATAAAAAAAATAGCAAATATTTTTTGCTACCTCGTACAAAGTAGTACGAGGTGTGGCAATTAAATAATGGACTGGTGCTGCTATCTATGGACTGCTGGCGCAATGTTCGGAAAACGGTCCATCACTGCTGTCAATCACCCCACCACAGTAAATTAGTCGGTACAGTTTTCATCAACTTAACACTTTTCACATTTTGGTGCATTGGTACGTTATTATGAATGGTTTTAGATTTATTACTGGTACTTAAAATATTATGCATTAGTATTAAAATGTTATTTATTTAAAATAATATAAATACGTTCTGGTTAGAAAAAATAACAGCGTAAATATAATAAATATATTTTTTTATATTTTATATAAATTGTATATATAATATAAACGAATATAAATAATAATAAAATAACCGGGTTCATAGTGAAAACCCAGTACGTATCAACTTAACTGAGGCGGCATAAATTACTAAGTACACCAGTGATGTAAGCAGTGCTAATTATTCACTAATACGTTAATGGATAAATAAAACAACTGCATGCACTTACATTGGTATAAGTTAATTATTAAAATAACCTTTTTTCCGGCAAAAACAAAATAAAAAAGCTATCATCGTCTTCAGCGATGGGGACTTCGCGTAAAACTAATTCTAACCTAAAATTATCAAGCTAAATAACAGGAAACAATAAATAAAGAAAAGGATAATAATATATATACATATGTACACTTGCACAGAACTAGTTAACAACGTAAATATATATTTGGCAAACGTAAAGCAATAATAGGGGGCTATAAAGCCATCTTTGGGCTGAGCGCGGTAAGTTGCCCAAGTAGTGGTGGGGATAGCAAAGCAGACGACATACTGCTCCTTGCCACTTGTCGCCATATGAGCCATGAATCCATAGGTTATAGATCTTTGCTACCGGCAAACAGCGAACCAGGCGGGGCAGGTTTGATCATGTCTGTGCCTTTTGATGCTACCCAATCCTTGAGCTCGATGGGCACAGCTGTAAGTCGTTTAGTCTCGCTGTAGCAATCGCACGTCAAAGTGTTCAAATGTAGCAAAGAGTCCTCAAGTCTCTTGTGAAACTAAAGAAAACTGCTGCAGAAGCTCATGCCGTGTTAAAGGAAGTCTACGGAAGTGAACGTTTACAGCGCACTAGTATTTGAATGGTTCGAAAGGTTTAAGGAGAGATGTGAAACAACCGAAGACAATCCGCGTCCTCGACGGTCCTCAACATCAAAAACGGTCGATAACATCCAGAAAATTTGTGAAATGATCCTGGAAAATCATCATCCGAGTGTCTGAGCTGTTTCTCTGGATTTTTTTTTTTTATTTTATTAAAATTGAAACTGAACATTAGTCCTTCTATCAATCAATATGTCCATGAAATGAAAGCGTTAGTTGGTTGCACATACTATGACGCATTCCAAAATCCAAAAATCACTTGATCTTTTGACAGTTCTATCAATATTGTCTTAGTACAAATCAAACGGTTTTATCCTGTCCAACCGCCGAACTTGAACCGAATTGTCGAGAACTTGTAGCATCTCGATGTTATGGTGCTTATGCAGTCTTTCTTCAAGCTTTCTAGCAAATCGTCGAACCTCTTCATGAACTGTAGCAATTTGTAAATCCTTATGAAGGTTATCATTGCGTATATACCATGGGGCATTAACAATGCCTCTCAGTATTTTGAAACGTCTGAATAATTTTAATATTGCTTCTTTTCGTGCAGCTCCAAAGCTGCACACCCCGTATGTCCAGATGGGTTTTAGGACTTGTTTATAAAGTAATAGTTTATTGTGCACTGACAACACAGAATGTCGCCCAAGAAGCCAATGCATTTTCCTTAGTTTCAGATTCAGCTCATTACGTTTCTTTTTGACATGTACCTTCCAGCGCAGTCTGGAATTAATAAAGAAAGCGTCCACCAAATTTTACACGAGTCATTGAACATGCAGAAAGTTTGCGCAAAAATAGTACCAACATTTCTCAATCCAGAGCAAAAGGAATCGAGAACGAACATTTGTGATGACCTTTTAAACAACACCGATAACGATGCAGACTCGTTAGACATAGTGATTACTTGTGATGAATCGTGTTTTTTTAGCTATGACCTTGATAGATGCAAAGCGCCAACTGCATGCAGCTATTGCAGTTTGAATAGACATTTAAAATCAGCGTAAGAAAAAATACATGGTTTAAAAAAAAATGAAATTAATAGTAATTTTGAATAATGAAGTAAAGTTGATTTCTAATAAAAACCTGTATCTCAAAATTGAGAGACTCTCAGATAGCATGAGGAAAAGACGACTTAGTTTTTATGGCCATATTAGTAGGATGAACAGCAGTAGACTTACTAGGCGGATCTTTGCTTTCTCAGAGATCGGAAAACGAAGAGTAATTGGTTCAGGCGGGTCCAGGAGGACTTAACTGAGCTGGCGATATCAGATGAGATGATTGACGATGTACTTAAACTGCGAAAACTTTTACATAATGAAAACCTAAGGTTCCAAGAAAAACCAACATCTAAAAAGGGCGGGGCAGTCTCGGATGAAAGAAGGAAGGCAGCCTCGGATAGAATGAAGCAGTATTGGATACAGCGGAAGGCAGCTAACGCACATCAAAGTAATTGATTTGGCGTACCCCAAAGTGGGTGATCCGGATGAAGAAGAAGCAATTTTGAAACGTTTTGCACGTTATAACGAAATTATTCAAGTTTTTATAACAGTATAAATATTTTTGACTATGCATCATTTTCCCGCACCAAAATGTTCGTTTACATGATGTTATTCAGTACTGACAGTTTTGGAAAGTGCCTGTCGCAATTAATCTGTTATCTAAAAAAATATTATTTACATTAAAAAACTATTCTTAACAAATGCGTTACTGTTACGTTCTCCCCCTCTCTCTCTCTCTACCTCTCTCTCTCTCCAAATACTGCGACTTGTATAACAAATCGTCTGCTTTTGTCGTACTCTCAAATTCAAGACGTTACGTCTAGCATTGTCAAGTAAAGCATGACTGAGCGACAAATCTTGCTCGAAATTAAACCTTAAACGTGTTTGTGTCGCGAGGTGTTTACGTCGTAACAAAAATGTAATAATTTCGAACTAACACGCGTTTTGACTTGTATATAAATGCTGAAATTATGTTTTTTTAATAAAATATTTTGTCACAATACAAACCCTTATTGCGGTTACGTTTTACTGGAAAATGTTTCAGGAATTTTATATTTTACGAAAGATTCAATTTGTAATTTTCAAAATGCCAATCATACAGTCTTCAATGTGCATATTTATATGTAAATACGACATTAAATTGCAGTCAAGAAAAGATTTTAATATTACTGCACTGCGGTTATAGAGGAGAAGAAGAAGAAGAAGAAGAAGAAGAAGAAGAAGAAGAAGAAGAAGAAGAAGAAGAAGAAGAAGAAGAAGAAATTAAATCGAGGGAAATACATCACTTTAAAAAATACCGAACCAATTTCTATCATTTTACATTGTTGTCAATCGATACGGACAACAGGTTTGAAAAAAAACTGTTTATTTAAAACAGACAACAAAATCGGTTTACAATAATTCAACGAGCGAAGCGAGGTCTCTGTTTCAACTCGACCGTTCGGCATTTCGTCTGTGTGTTTGTTACTCAATTTTAGCCAAACGCATTGACAGATTGTTTTCAAAATTTAGTACGGAGGCCGTGTACAAAGCCCGAACGACGTATTTGTAACATTTCAAAATGACGGTTCTAGCCAAACGCACTGACCAAATTTTGGTTGTTTTGCCAAACGCGCTGTTTTGAAATTTGATACGAAGATATCTTGTATAAAGCCAAAATAGTTATGCGTAACATTTTTTCCTATTTACTCCCGTTTCGACGAGTATACGCAATTTCATTAAAACGCCTTAACCGATTGTTTTGAAATTTATTAAGAGGGTATCTTGCACAAACTGGTACGGTTGGATTTATAACAGATAGTTATTACTGGCTAAAAGAAATTATTCTTAATTTTCTGTAAACGTGCTATTTAAGTTGTAAAATGTAACACGACCACCATTTTGAAAGGGTATTTTTTTATTTTTTGGACAGTTACGGGCACAGGCAATTGTAACATCCATACAGAATTTCTATATCAGTGGCATTGGCTGTTCTTGAAATATTAATACTTTTATTTTAAAAAAACAAAATGGCGGATAGACGGAAAACGAAGTATTTTAGCTTGACATGAACTTTTTTGTAATTTTTTTATGTATCTCCTAGATCCTTTAGGGTTGTTTCAAACCATAAACCATGAACTTTCATAACACGACAATGTAAAATTTATGAAAATAACAGAAATTTACTATCTGAAAGCAAAATGGAAAAACACTGACGGCGGTCATGTTTTATTATAGATTTTTTTACTTTCAAACTTTTTATATTGACCTCTTATTTGAATTAGGAATCCACCAAAATAACTCGTGACACCGATTTTGAGGAATTAGGCCGATTTTAAGGCGACATTCCAGGATCTATTTTTTTTAACGTAAATAAATTATTCGCTGTTCGGGGATATTTCGGGAAAATTTTATACAAATCGATAAAACCATTTCGATGAAATTAGTGTGGTTTTCACCACATAACTTCAAGTGGCGAAATTTGTGGGACTTCTTAAAACGGTGAAAAAAATCACTGAATTTATAATAAACAATTTATTTCAAATTTCCTTCGTAACAGGAGTTGCTGAAATAATACTCGTATAAACTATTTTTTTTTTTTTTTTAATGTCCGACTATTGTGCACACTTGGGCTAATGCAGACGATGGGAATGCCATTAGTCCTCGCAAGAAAATGCCAAGCCCTCGCCGGGAATCGAACCCGGGTCCTCGGGGTGAAAGCCTAGTACGCTATCCACTAGACCACCGAGGCGGCTACACGTATAATCTACATACGAGTATATACTCGTATGTAGATACGAGTATATATATATAATGAGTATAGATATAGTTTTTTGAAGATGGAGGTTCTCCGAAACGCGTCAACGAAAGTAGAATTGACGAAGCTAGGGAAGGCAGATCATTATACTGAACACAGTGATAATAATCCTAACAGAAAAGAAGAAGAATATAAAAAGAATTTCTCGTATAAACTAATTATCTTACAAGCAAAATATTGCTATGTTCTACTTACTGATTTTGCTGAGTGGGAAGCTTACCTGAAACAGAAATAAGAAGTAAATATATACGTGTAATATATACTTGTTAGTATGTACTCTTACACATGATATTACTAAAAATTAAGCCTTTCAACCTTACGTCACATAATAATTAACTTTAAAGAAAACGGAATGCAAATTTATTTATCCACACAATAAGTGCAACAACAATTATTTATCCAGGATTACTTTCACTGGAAAAATAGAACATATTTATAAATTTAAAATAGATTAAAAATATTTTTCTTGTGAACTTGGTCATAACAAACTGTCACATTTTAAGTAAATAGACATTTGAAATTAACATTTAGATTTTCACGATGACTTTTATTTAAAATGTTGAAGGCAAAAGATATTTAAAAAAATATATTTAACATTAAATTACAAAACTACACCAATCCTAATAGGA
>CM040190.1:96611662-96614162 GCA_022606455.1 Callitettix versicolor
ACAGAAAGGAAAAACGCTACATTTATTGTATTACGCACGTATAAAACCGGTCACTCGACTTTCTCACATTCCTTGTCCACTCTTAGTAAATTATTTAAACGATCTAATTAATAGAATTCTTTGCCGGCCTCTGTTGAAGTACGGAGTTTACCTTGGTCAAGAAACGAACCAGGTCAAGTGCTACTTCCTAAGGTAATAAATTGTATCCACATTTAGATAAGGCGTTGTAACTTGCTCCCGAGTCATAACGTACCGGCAGCCTTACTAGTAAGAAGAGGAGGGTCTTTATGTACACATATATCAGTTTAATTAGCCTTAAGCTATATGTAGGTTACTGTTTTAAGGATGATTTAAATATAAGTTGATATCTACTGACAACTTCATAGATCTTGTCTGAAAAAATTAAGATTACATATTATTTTATAATGTAAACTCAGCAATTTTGAACATTTCCATCATTTAGAAAAAAACAGAACTTAAATGTTTGTTGAAAAGTACTTTAAGTTATTATATTAAAACACTTTTACTACAAAAGCGTTTTAATTGTAACCTAAATTTTTCGTTTTTGCATGTTTTACAGAATTTTGACAAATATGTTGGCAATTATTTTAGTATTAGGTAGAAAAACGTAACAAAATAATTAAACATTTCATTTTTTTATTCCATTTTTACTTTTAAAATGTAATTGGTCAAAAAGTTTGACTAGTTGTTTGTTCATTCGAAGATTCCCAACAGTTTTATTGATTCGGAAATACCCAATTGTTTGTTGATTAGCAGATTTCCGTTTTGTGTTGATTTGCAGATTCTCAATTGTTTCTTGATTAGAAGATTCTAACTGTTTTAGCCCAAGTGTGCACAATAGTCGGACGTTAAACACCAAAAAAAAAAAAAAAAAAAAATCTAACTGTTTGTTGAGTAGCATATTACCAATTGATTAGCAGATTCCAAATTTCTTGTTGATTATCAGATTCCCAGTTGTTTGTTGATTAGCATATCATTGATTAGCAGATTCCCAATTGTTTGTTGATTAGAAGATACCCATTTTTTGTTGATTTGCAGATTTTCAATTGTTTTTTGATTAGAAGATTCTAATTGTTGATTAGCATATTACCAATCGTTTATTGATTATCACATTCCAAATGTTTTGTTGATTAGCATATTACCAATTATTTATTGATTAGAAGAAACCCAATTTTTTGTTGATTTGCAAATTCTCAATTTTTGATTAGCAGATTCCAATTGTTTTATTGATTCGAAATTCCAAATTGTTCGTTGATTATCAGATTTACAAACTGTCTGTTGATTGGCAGATTTCCAACTGTTTGTTTAGTTGATTTTTTTACTCGAATTGTGTCGAATATGCTCGTCTACCTTTGTCAATTGACGCGTTTCGTACTACTTCCATCCTCAAAACGTATTGTTGTGTTTACAACCATTGGGAATACAATAAAACGTCTTCAGAATGGGCAACGCTAAGAAAGATAAAAGAGTGGATTCAACACAATGATAACATTTTTAAGGAAAAAAAGTAAAGAAGGTTATTTTAATAATTTGTCGATTTATTGTTATTTATTGTGTAAAGATGCGTTGACAAACGCTAACTAGTTTAACTAATTAAAAAAATACAGTCGTTGGGACTGTCGGAAGAAGCGTTAGCTTTTTAAAATATAAGTGGAGAGAGAGAGAGAGAGAGAGAGAGAGAGAGAGAGAGAGAGAGAGAGAGAGAGAGAGAAGGTTATTTTAATAATATGTCAATTTATAATTATTGTTTATTGTTATTTATTGTGTAAAGAAGCGTCGACAAACGCTAACTTGTTTAATTAATTAAAAAAATTACAGTCGTTGGGACTGTCGGAAGAAGCGTTAGCTTTTTAAAATATAAGTGGAGAGAGAGGGGGGGAGGGAGGGACAGAGAAAGGGAGAGAGAGAGAGAGAGAGAGAGAGAGAGAGAGAGAGAGAGGGAGGTTGGGAGAGAGAGAAAACCGTGCACGTTGTATGTACATATAGGCACAAAACATACATACTCGCGCGACCAACTCAGTCGGAACCGGCAGACGAAAGAAAGGAGAAGAGCTGAGAACTGGAGGGGATCTGTGTAATACTTCTCCTACTCGCGTTACTTACGCTTCGTAAGCCTACTCGATGAAACCGTATCACTCCGTAGTGACAAACACAAAGTACACAACGCGGTATGAGAAGCTAAACCTCCAAAAAAAAAAAAACTTTTTTACAGAAAATTAATAATTCATTTATTTTACATATAACAATACTGAGATTCGTTTATTTACAAAGACAAGTATATGCCACAAACTTGTTGTTTATTGATTATCACATTCCAAATGTTTTGTTGATTAGCATATTACCAATTATTTATTGATTAGAAGAAACCCAATTTTTGGTTGATTTGCAAATTCTCAATTTTTGATTAGCAGATTCCAATTGTTTTATTGATTCGAAGATTCCCAATTGTTTGTTGATTATCAGATTTACAAATTGTTTC
>CM040190.1:96619162-96646662 GCA_022606455.1 Callitettix versicolor
TGCGGCAGAGTGTTCAACTACAATTAAATAGACAATAGTACTGCCAATATTTTCTAAAGTTTACCCCATGTCCTTGCAGCATGCAGCGTTCGTAGCGGCAAGCAGTGAAATTACTTGGACGTTTTAGCCGCTAATATTCAATGCTCTTACCCAATGATTGTAAAAAAATTAATTAAAAATGAGGTATCATACTTAATTTATTATTGTTGTTTTTGAAAAGACAATATTAGGTAAATTACCATCACAGGTAGTAATGTTAACAACTTTTTAAGCAAATGATGGTAAAACCCAGGAAACATCGATCAAAACACAAACACACGCGCGCGCGCGCGCGTAAAATTGACCAAAAACAATAATTAGATAATTGTATTGTATGAACTGTATAATGTAGGCTACTTTTAGATTTTTACAATTAGAATTTAGTATAGCCTAACATTCAATAATACATACAAATATATGCTATTACAGTAAAAACTAAAACAAACCATAAGATTACAAAATATCAATCGTGACACGCAGCTGTCTCGCTGACGAGACAGGATCGAATTTCCAGAAGTATGTTTTTTATCTTATTCTTACCGAAGATTTCACCATCATAATCAGCATTAAAATCTGCATACACAAACATTTCGAAGTTTCAAATCACGCTGAAAGCACGAAAAACGAACCCTGACCGCCGTCACAAGATTAGTTTATAACACAGATTACGTAAATGAAATAAGATTTAAAAAAAAAAAAAATTTTTAATGAATTTTTAAAGATTTAAAATGGTCGCCATTTTGAAACTGTTTAACGAATTTCGCTTACTAACGGGCTTGTTCAAGCTATTATCGCTAATTTTTGTGCCAAGTTTGAACCCAATCGGACCAATCGTGAGCGTGCTAACACATATAGGCTATATGCGTGTAGTGGTTAGGATCGGTGCTCATTTCAAGCGCCTGGACCGTCCCAATAAAAAACCGCTAAAAACCTGCATTATTCCAATAACAATAAACTGTCTGCCAATTACATAACTATCGTTTTAAGTACGCAATTAAGAGAAAGTTAAATGCCCACATGTGCCAAAAGTCAGCGATAGGCCTACGCAATAATGCCCGCAACAGTCTTGCGTACACCTAGTGACCTCGTGGTCTCACCGTCTGTCTCATCTCATGCCAGGCACAACAGCTGATTTCTTATGATAATCTGTTTACTAATGCCGACGTCATCAAACGACAAACACAAGCCTATTCATATGTATATTTATTTTTAAATGTTAATTCTATAAACTACGGGAATTCAAAATAGATCCAATAAAAATACAAGGCGTAGGGCAAGGCGGAAGGTGAGACATAATAAGGTCTGCTCAGGGCACGAGTTGGCTCTTGTGCAAAAGCCTTGGACGGGAGCCATCTTGAAGCCACGCGCTAAGCTTTACTAGTTGCTTGTAAGAGATTGTGTAGCTGTGCAACACGCCCGTGTGTGTGTGTGTGTGTGTGTGTGTGTGTGTGTGTGTGTGTGTGTGTGTGTGTGTGTGTGTGTGTGTGTGTGTGTGTGTAACGTGCAGTGGATCATTTAACTTGAATTTTTTTTTTTTTTTGGTGTTTAACGTCCGACTACTGTGCACACTTGGGCTAATGCAGACGATGAGATGATTTTATAGCGTATGAAACTGCCAAGCCCTCGCCGGGAATCGAACCCGGGTCCTCGGGGTGAAAGCCTAGTACGCTATCCACTAGACCACCGAGGCGGCTCATTTTAACTTGAAGAAACTACTGTCAAGATAAGAAATGATATGCCTGGGCAGACTTGACAATGTTTAGCTTTGGGTATGCGATTTTAAATGCCTTGGTAAAAACGTACCTTGACTTTTGTTTCAACGCGTTTTATATTATTTTACATATTTCATTTTATATATAAAAATGAAATATATAGCCGCCTCGGTGGCCTAGTTGATAGCGTACTGGGCTTTCATCCCGAGGACCCGGATTTGATTCCCGGCCAGGGCGTGATTTTCATACGCTATAAATCACCCCATCGTCTGCATTAGCCCAAGTGTTCACAATAGTCGGACGTTAAACATAAAAAAAATATATATAAATTTACATATTTTTTTCACATATATTTTCATTTACATATTTATATATTTTATACGCGTTTATCTATTTTCATTTACATTTTTGTGTTACTTTTTAATATGTTACAGCGGATTTTTATTGAAGCGACTACTTCTTATAACAGGGTATGAGTGTTTTTGCACGGGAAAAAATCAGTGTCCCGTTACGGAACGCTCTAACACGTCCACGCGCGCACTCTAGTGAACGTTATTATTACAACACATTATTATTATTTTTGAAAAGACAACTGCACAGGTCGCGGTTGACAAAACAAGGGTATAAAACATTTGCTGCTTTCGCGTCACGCTTGAATCCGTAATGCATACCTCACAGCATATATCGCAACAATCATTTCGAATGAGGTTATGTTTATTGTTCTTGTTAATTTAAAAATGAGTATTTTCTAAATCTGTATAGTTAAATTACTTAATGTACATGACCTATACCGATTTTTGAATGCCAGAATTACAAATATTTTATTTATTATTGCAATTAGACAGTATAACTGTCAAAAGTAGGGTTATAAACTGTTTAATTATTAAAGTCCCTTATGTAGCCTAAGATACTCAGATTCATAGTTGTGGCGATAATAACCTTAACGGTTTTTCGCCGGAAAAAAATTCATAGTTGTGACAGTTTCAGTTAATTTTTAAGTTGTGTATCTACACACACGTACGAAATTTAATACGAAAATAATTTTCAAGAGTTGCCCTTTCCTGCATGCCTCTAAATTTTTATAAAAATAATTAAATCATAATAGTGAAAAAGTACAGTCAGGCATGCCAAAAGAAATACTGTCAGTCAGTCACGCACTGCCTAAGTTTTTTAAAATTATTTTGAACTAGCTGTTACCCGTTGCGGCTTTGAAATTATAATGTAGGCAATAAAATTTATAGTCGATTTTCAAAATCAGAATAGGTCATTTCATTTTAATATATTTCTATATACAATATTATACGATTTATGGTTTTCGGCCAAGACATATAAATTTTTGCTACTCGATACTCTAAAACAGGGTCCTGTCATATTTTAAGAAAATACAGTATTATTAAAAAATCACTATTATACAATTAAACTGGAATAGTATTGTGTTTATCTCAGAATCCTAAACCGTGTTCATACCAAATTTAATCTCAATTGGTCCAGTAGTTAAAGTGTGATTGAATAACAAACAAATAAACAAAAACAAACTTTCAGAAATATAATATGATTAGCTGTTACCCGTCACGGCTTTGCCCGCAATCATAATATACATTAAAGATCACGCATCACCGTGTTAGGACCAACAACCGTGTCAGTTAGGTTATGGTGATTTTTTTAATAAAGGTTTTTTAACGCATCACCGTGTTAAGCCTAACAACCGTGTTAGTTAAGTTATGGAGTACTCTTTAAAAAAAAATTAAGGTTTTTTTCCTGCATCACCGTATTAGGCCCAACAACTGTGTCAGTTAGGTTATGGAGTACTTTTTTAAAAAAAATAAATAAAGGTTTTTTTAATGCATCACCGTGTTAGGCCTAACAACCGTGTCAGTTAGGTTATGCAGTATTCTTTAAAAAATTGGGTTTCTTATCACCCAAAACCCGTGTTAGACGTATTTTTATTGTTTTACCGATCTACAACACGGTACCGAGGTTTGTCGTGTAGCAATAATATATGCTACACTGCATATTTACCATTTTTCATATAATGTAATTACACAAATATATATACTACCTTACAATTAAAGTATCCTAATAAAATTGTATATGTGTATATAATATATACTTGAATATAAAATTGTATATTCTGCACTCTGCTTCGAAAACATTGAAAAGTATTAAATGAAAAATACCAGATTGTGATTATTAGATGAAAATGTAACATTAAAAACAATAATTTTGCAATAAATAAAACATAGATTAAGATTTGTAAAATTGGATTAGATCTATGTCCATCTCAGGTGCCTAAATCTCATGTCCAGTAAACAACAGTAATTAAACCTAACTACAGTTAACACATGTCACAAAACTAAATACTAAATTGGCTGGGTAAGTAGTATAATGAATTTTTTAAAACGGGAATAGGCCTATGTTTATCTCAGATACTTAAACCATATTCGTACCAAATTTCATCTCAATTGGTCCAGTGGTTAAAGCGTGATTGAATAACAAAAAAACAAACAAACACAAACTTTCAGAAATATAATATGAATTAGATTAGATAAACGTAAACAAATATTAAGATATGAAACTGCTTCGCTTGTTAACATTATATTCAGTAAATTTTCATTTCTTAACTAACGTATTTTACATAGTGAAAATTAGTATATACGGTCGTAAAAGGAAAATAATTAAAATGAATGCGGGTAGGGTACAAATTAATTTGTCATATTCTTCGTGAATCACTCTACAACACTAGTGAGTTCGCTACAAGTTTAGTCTTTTCGCAAGTCTAGCTTTTTGTGTGTTTCGACCTCTCTTCATTATTTTAACGTCCTAAAGTATAGGGATTCCATTTGTCATATGTTTTGGAATAAAACTTCCTACATTTGTCCTGTGTGTTTTGGAATAAAACTTCCTACATTTGTCCTGTGCGTTTTGGAATAAAACTTCCTACATTTGTCCTGTGCGTTTTGGAATAAAACTTCCTACATTTGTCCTGTACGTTTTGGAATAAAACTTCCTACATTTGTCCTGTGTGTTTTGGAATAAAACTTCCTACATTTGTCCTGTGTGTTTTGGAATAAAACTTCCTACATTTGTCCTGTGTGTTTTGGAATAAAACTTCCTACATTTGTCCTGTGTGTTTTGGAATAAAACTTCCTACATTTGTCCTGTGTGTTTTGGAATAAAACTTCCTACATTTGTCCTGTGTGTTTTGGAATAAAACTTCCTACATTTGTCCTGTGTGTTTTGGAATAAAACTTCCTACATTTGTCCTGTGTGTTTTGGAATAAAACTTCCTACATTTGTCCTGTGTGTTTTTGGAATAAAACTTTTGTCCTACTTCCTACATTTGTCCTGTGTGTTTTGGAATAAAACTTACTACGTTTGTCCTGTTTGTTTTGGAATAAAACTTCCTACATTTGTCCTGTGCGTTTTGGAATAAAACTTCCTACATTTGTCCTGTGTGTTTTGGAATAAAACTCCCTACATTTGTCCTGTGTGTTTTGGAATAAAACTTCCTACATTTGTCCTGTGTGTTTTGGAATAAAACTTCCTACATTTGTCCTGTGTGTTTTGGAATAAAACTTCCTACATTTGTCCTGTGTGTTTTGGAATAAAACTTCCTACATTTGTCCTGTGTGTTTTGGAATAAAACTTCCTACATTTATCCTGTGTGTTTTGGAATAAAACTTCCTACATTTGTCCTGTGTTTTGGAATAAAACTTCCTACATTTGTCCTGTGTGTTTTGGAATAAAACTTCCTACATTTGTCCTGTGCGTTTTGAAATAAAACTTCCTACATTTGTCCTGTGTGTTTTGGAATAAAACTTCCTACATTTGTCCTGTGTGTTTTGGAACAAAACTTCCTACATTTGGAATAAAACTTCCTACATTTGTCCTGTGTGTTTTGGAATAAAACTTCCTACATTTGTCCTGTGCGTTTTGAAATAAAACTTCCTACATTTGTCCTGTGTGTTTTGGAATAAAACTTCCTACATTTGTCCTGTGTGTTTTGGAATAAAACTTCCTACATTTGTCCTGTGTGTTTTGGAATAAAACTTCCTACATTTGTCCTGTGTGTTTTGGAATAAAACTTCCTACATTTGTCCTGTGTGTTTTGGAATAAAACTCCCTACATTTGTCCTGTGTGTTTTGGAATAAAACTTCCTACATTTGTCCTGTGTGTTTTGGAATAAAACTTCCTACATTTGTCCTGTGTGCTTTGGAATAAAACTTCCTACATTTGTCCTGTGTGTTTTGGAATAAAACTTCCTACATTTGTCCTGTGTGTTTTGGAATAAAACTTCCTACATTTGTCCTGTGTGTTTTGGAATAAAACTTCCTACATTTGTTGTCTTCCTACTGTGTGTTTTGGAATAAAACTTCCTACATTTGTCCTGTGTGTTTTGGAATAAAACTTCCTACATTTGTCCTGTGTGTTTTGGAATAAAACTTCCTACATTTGTTCTGTGTGTTTTGGAATAAAACTTCCTACATTTGTCCTGTGTTTTGGAATAAAACTTCCTACATTTGTCCTGTGTGTTTTTTGTCCTGTGTGTTTTGGAATAAAACTTCCTACATTTGTCCTGTGTGTTTTGGAATAAAACTTCCTACATTTGTCCTGTGTGTTTTGGAATAAAACTTCCTACATTTGTCCTGTGTGTTTTGAAATAAAACTTCCTACATTTGTCCTGTGTGTTTTGGAATAAAACTTCCTACATTTGTCCTGTGTGTTTTGGAATAAAACTTCCTACATTTGTCCTGTGTGTTTTGGAATAAAACTTCCTACATTTGTCCTGTGTTTTGGAATAAAACTTCCTACATTTGTCCTGTGTGTTTTGAAATAAAACTTCCTACATTTGTCCTGTGTGTTTTGGAATAAAACTTCCTACATTTGTCCTGTGTGTTTTGGAATAAAACTTCCTACATTTGTCCTGTGCGTTTTGAAATAAAACTTCCTACATTTGTCCTGTGTGTTTTGGAATAAAACTTCCTACATTTGTCCTGTGTGTTTTGAAATAAAACTTCCTACATTTGTCCTGTGTGTTTTGGAATAAAACTTCCTACATTTGTTCTGTGTGTTTTGGAATAAAACTTCCTACATTTGTCCTGTGTTTTGGAATAAAACTTCCTACATTTGTCCTGTGTGTTTTGAAATAAAACTTCCTACATTTGTCCTGTGTGTTTTGGAATAAAACTTCCTACATTTGTCCTGTGCGTTTTGAAATAAAACTTCCTACATTTGTCCTGTGTGTTTTGGAATAAAACTTCCTACATTTGTCCTGTGTGTTTTGGAATAAAACTTCCTACATTTGTCCTGTGTGTTTTGGAATAAAACTTCCTACATTTGTCCTGTGTGTTTTGGAATAAAACTTCCTACATTTGTACTGTGTGTTTTGGAATAAAACTTCCTACATTTGTCCTGTGTGTTTTGGAATAAAACTTCCTACATTTGTCCTGTGTGTTTTGGAATAAAACTTCCTACATTTGTACTGTGTGTTTTGGTATAAAACTTCCTACATTTGTCCTGTGTGTTTTGGAATAAAAATTCCACCAGTTTCCGTTATGAGGTAATTTTCAACCAATACTCCCTATGAGGTAGTTTTCAATTTAGCAGAGTTGTGTACGTGTCTACCTGTTCAAGTGCAGAGGGTATTTTCAATCACAAATAATACCACACAGAGGTCCACACAGAGCTAGTTTAAATGTCACCGCTGTTGAAAGTTTAATAAATATCAAATTGAATACCACACTTTATGCACTGAGTTTTATGACCTGATTAAAAACAGTACATTTTTACAGAAATTTATAGCAGTGAAAAATATAAATGTTTTATCGTTGAAGCAAGTCCCAGTGGAAGTTAATAATGATACAGAGACGTGGATTGTGCATTTATATTTTAATTTTTGTAATAAGTTTAGACAGTCAGTTTGATTATCAGTGTATCGCGTCCATAAAAAGTGATAAGATTAAATAAAATAGTAATTTTTAAAATAAAAATAAATTTGCATTTCTTCCATTCAATTTTGAACATTGATAGCCTAAGTAAAATATAACCTATATTTTTGCATTCTTATTTCAGTTTTGCAATTTTTACAATAGAATTTGGTGCACTCGGTTTTGTCCTAGATTTTTGACGTTCTTGTCCTCGGTTTGAAAGAAAAAATTATGGATGATGTAGCCTATAAAAGTGCATACGTTAAACCACAAAAAAGTACAAATAATTTAAAAACACTAATGTTTCTTAAGCATTAAATGCAAATACAACACAACTAGGTCCGTAGATACAGATCTAAAACAAGAATTTTAATTTGCTTAAAACAGGCACAAATTCGTAGCAATTGAATAAAGTCGTTATAACATGTAAACGTTTAATTGCAGACAAGAAATAGAAGTAAGATATTTTATCTGCAGCATCACAACACACTCTCAACCCTTACCATCATCCCTCGCTACCAACACCGCCAAACATAAGCTTACAAAGTAGTACACGGAAACAAACCTAAACGCCTCCACACACCTCCCTCCGAACGCGAAGACGTTCCTTATTTAAACAGCCCTCATGAAAATGTATTTTACTAAACTAATTTGAATAATTCCCGCAGCGCCCCCACATTGTCGTAATATTTAAATCGAAATGTCTTTGTACACGACTGTAGGTACTCCATACGTAGCGGGAACAATGGAGCGGTGCTGTGCGTGTTGCCTAGCTAGCGCCCTGCACCCCTCCGCTGGTACAGATTACATTTGTTTGGCAATTCTGCCGAGACCTAGCTCGACACGCAAACCGCCAATTATTAAGGGCTTCACCGCAAATTATTTTTCGGCATCTGACATTCGTGATCACCGCCGCTATTACAACACGAAATCACTTTTAATCTTGTACTTTAATTGTACCTAAGGGCGCTTTTTTCCTAAGTTAAAACTGCCGTTATTTCTAATAAATTTTTCTCAAAGCTAAACTAATTGTACTTGTACATGGATCTTCGTGAATAAGAAAATTCAATTTATTAAAAGCGGATTTTCTTTTAAAACTGTTATAAAAGCGTTCCGATAAAATGACGTATTTTACTGTCAGTGTATTTTCATTGGGAAATGGGTTAATGGACGATCAGATCAAGGACCATAAAATGAGATCCGACTGTGACCTGCAGAACAAGTTTACAGCCGTTAAAAACTGCATTTAACGTCTATAAATTTTATTTATACGTCTACAAATAAATTTGTACAAATTTCGAGTACGTTTTGTGAAATATTACGAGTGCGTGATGAAAAATGAAAGTGCGTGAGTTGGCTCATGCTGTAGGTATCTCAACTGAACGGGTACATCATATTTTACACGAATATTTGGACATGAAAAACTCTCCGCGAGATGGGTGCCGCGATTGCTCACATTCGACCATAAGCGCAATCGTGTGACCACTTCAAAAGAGTGTTTAGCGATGTTCAGCCGTAATCCGAACGAATTTTTGCGCCGTTTTGTTACTGTGGACGAAACATGGATCCATCACAACCCGCCAGAGACCAAGGAACAATCGAAACAGGGGGTTGCTAGGGACCAAAGAAGGCCAAACAGAGTCTGTCAGCCAACAAGGTCATGGCCACAGTTTTTTGGGATGCACGCGGCGTCATTCACATCGATTACCTCGAGAAAGGTAAAACGATCACCGGCGAATAATATTCAAAGCTTTTGAACAGATTCGACGTTGATTTGAAGCAAAAACGGCCGCATTTGGTGAAGAAGAAAGTGCTGTTCCATCAAGACAATGCACGTGTGCACACTTGTCTAGTCACGATGGCCAAAATCCACGAATTGGGATACAAACTGCTACCCCATCCAGCATATTCTCCAGATTTAGCCCCGTGCGACTATTTTCTGTTTCCAAACCTAAAGAAATGGCTGGGCGGTAAGAGATTTGAGTCGAATGAAGAAGTCATTACTGAAACAAACGAGTATTTTGAGAGCTTTGAGGAAACCTATTATTTGGAGGGAATAAAAAAATTAGAAAAACGCTGGACTAAATGTATCGAGCTAAAAGGTGATTATGTAGAAAAATAAAATGTTTATTTGCCGAAAAAAAATTATTTTATTCAAAAAGTCACTGACTTATCAAACCGCCCTCGTATTTAAAAACCCTTTCTTTGAGTAGCGCATTTAGGCTTATGTTCTTGTTGCATGTTTAGGTATTACGTTAGGCACTTAAGGAGAGTTGGGCCACACTCTCGAAACGTCGTGATTGTTTTATATAAACAAATGGTGGCAAATGTTCGAATAAATTGTAATAATGGCAAACGCATTCTATCATGAAGTAACAATTAAAAAAAAATTATGCTTTTTGCGGTGGTTATTTTTAAAGCAAAAAAAATGTGATGCACCGTTGTTTACTCTTTGAAAATTTCCTTCCTTTTTTCACTAAGATAATTGTATGCCAAGACAGTTAAAAAAAAAGTCATAATATATATTCCAGTAGAAATAGTCAGTATTTCATTTTAAACCAAACCATTAACACAAATAGTTAAATACGATTCTAAAGGACTAAACTAGCAACTGTCAATTTTAGTTTTTGCTGCCAATGTTACTGAAGTCTTGGATGTGGGTAGAAGTTATGTTTTTTTTAATACGTCATTAAAACACTAATTTCGGAAGACAAAAATAAAACTGTGATAAAAAATCACTGTATTTTTGTGTTGAAGGTCACGTGACCACCTACACATGCGTTATTAGTTGCGTTCTGGGTCTTGTGTCACGGAAGTTACAAGCTACATTTTCATAACAATATTACCCCTATATGTAGGAGAATCAGGAGCAAGTTGTAAGAAAATTTGATTTTAAAAAAATTTTATTTATTTATTATTATTATTATTTTTTTTTTTTTTTTTTTTTTGAGAGAGAGATCGGTTTAACAGATTTCGCTAATAGTTTTCTTTATACACTCTTATACGGCTTTATTTCCCCAGTTTTGAGGTTTTTTCGTTAAAATTTGTTGGACCCAAACCAGGCCTTCTCTCGTCAACAACTTCTAATAATAATTTTTAGAGTTGTTTCACGAAAAATATTACAGTTGTAAAAATCATATGAAAATATACCTACAACAATTATCATGAAGAGTAGGCCTAATAATTTTTCCGTATTTTGTCCTTTTTAGGTTATGAGTTAGATTGACAACGATAATTATTTTTCAGGTTGGGTAAAATTATTTGTATTAAAATATTATTAAAATTAAGGGAAAACCAAACAACAGATTTAATTAATTTAAACAAATAATATTAATGGTTGGTACTTAATTTGTACAATACATTAATCTTTATTTCAATTCTGTACTTTAAGATTACTGTACATATCTTCCTAAGTACAATCGTTGCAAAACCATGTAGGCCTACTATTTCTTGTCAATATGAAGTTTTGCTAAACAGACGATAAAGTTATATTTAATACTTGTAAGACCTATTAATAAAGCAATGCCAATCATTATATTTAGGTTATTTAATACAACATACCATACTTTGTTCTACTTTCGTATTTAAAACTATAACCTATAAAATTAATGACTGAATTCTAACATTGTACCTACATTCTTGAGGTTTCATCGTTAGAATTTGTTGGACCCAAACCTGGCCCGCTCTCCTCAACAACCTCTAATAACAATTTTTACACCTGTTTCACGAAAAATATTTACGGTTGTAAAAATCGTACGAATATACACCTACAATTTCACGAAAGTAATAATCTGTTTCCGTATTTTGTCCTTTTTAGATTCTGAGTTAGGTCTTACAACGATAATTATTTTTCAGGTTGGGTAAAATTATTTGTATTAAAATATTATTAAAATTAATATTCTTGAAATATATTTACAAATAAAACCGGACTGTACATTACATACTTAAATTACGGTATTTACTCTTTACTAAAAGCAGAGTTTTTTTATTTAATAAAATTTGCATATTACAAGTGGCCTAGATTGTCTTACAGGTTCTACTTTCAAAACTCATTCTGTCAGTAATTATTTAACTCTTGGATACAGTAGTAATTTAAATATTTCAATAATGTTTGTTTAGCAATCAGCTGTTTTGGTACACACACAAATCTCTGTTCCTACGCCTGCATTGTGCTGCACTCTCACGGTGACACTTTATATTGCTCATGGAATTTTACAGAAGTTTTATTGCTTCTATTTTATTGTTAAGTTTTAAAATGGAAACGTATGAGGTGTGAGAGTTCCGTGGTTTTCTGTAGGTACCCCACGTAGCTTCAATAACGCAGGTACTTATAAAAATAAATGCAAAATAATAAAACTAAAAAGTACAAAACGATCGGAATGCTTAGTGTTATAATATAAAGATTATTCACAGTAAAATGTCTTAAACACATGTTTGTGAAGATTCAAGTTGTATCTGAAGCCGCCTCGGTGGCCTAGTGGATAGCGTATTAGGTTTTCACCCCGAGGACCCGGGTTCGATTCCCGGCGAGGGCTTGGCATTTTCATACGCTATAAATCATCCCCATCGTCTGCATTAGCCCAAGTGTGCACAACAGTCGGACGTTAAACTACAAAAAAAAGTATAAAACGATCGGAATGCTTAGCTTTATAATATATGAAAGATTATTCACAATAAAATGTCTTAAACACGTGTTTGTGAAGATTGAAGTTGTATCTGAAGCCGCCTCGGTGGCCTAGTGGATAGCGTATTAGGTTTTCACCCCGAGGACCCGGGTTCGATTCCCGGCGAGGGCTTGGCATTTTCATACGCTATAAATCATCCCCATCGTCTGCATTAGCCCAAGTGTGCACAATAGTCGGACGTTAAACTACAAAAAAAAGTATAAGATTCAAAAAAGCAATATATTAAACTCTATTAAAACATTTTTTTCAAAAAATTACGATTAAACTAAAAAAAAGTAAAGAATAATCTTCCTCAAGCCAACACCAGCGGATGTAAACGGACACGTTGACAGATGGACTCACGTAAAGTTTGTAACTTAAAACAATGTTGAACGTGTGCAGGCTAAATACCCGGTGTTCCTGCAGACATATATTTCGGGAAAGTCAGAAGGCTGTACGCTGCCGGATATAGCGGCGGCAGAAAATAGATTTCGCTTTGATTGATGGTTGCCTGGTAATTGGACAGAAAGAAACGGACACCTTTTGGCGTGACTCCTGTGTAAATGCCGGCTTTTATTCCTTCGTTCCAGTTGTGTTCCTTACAGGTGTTTTATTGTTCAAAGCAAATACAACATCCGTCTGTCGTTGCGTGACCACAACCGCGCTTATCAAACGAAAATTAAAGAATTCATTTTTTAAAACATCGGCTTTTTCGTGAACAACATTTAAAAATAACTGTGTAGAAAAAAAAATACACAGAAAATCAAACATAGACGTTTTCTAAAAAAGTCACGTTTTTATTTGAAATTTTAAAAGCGATTTAACGCTTTTAACACCTTTAACACCTTTAAATTTAAAAGCATTTATTATTTCTTCTTGTCCGTGTCAAATTGTCAATATTTTTTCTAAGTTTGTAACCGGTTAATTCATTACACGCAAGTATTGTTTATACAGTAATATAGTTAACGAACGTAAACTGCTTTAAAGCCCAATTTTTATTAATTTTTTTTGTTCATTAACTCGACCGCTTTGGTTATTACGAGTTACTGAACGTAAATTGTTGTGTTTAACCGTCCTATTTTTTAAACTGTTTTCTAAATTTTCACAATTTATTAACTTGACAAAAAATGCCGATTTGTAAAAATTCTGAAGATCTGAAGAAGATAGAGACGGCTAGAAAAAATCAAGAAATAACAAATGGATTTTCGATGTAGAAATAAATAAAAATTAGAAACAAATTCGATTAGACAGTAATAGCATTAAAACAGTTTTGTTAATAATATTTTTACGTTTTCCTGCTTGAAAATTAATTATTATTGTTAATAATCTATTTAACAGTTGATCTAATAATTAAAAAAAGTTAATTTACTACTAAAGAAGGTATTTCATAAAGTTAATATATTTAATAAAATTGTCTCTTTAGTAATGTAAATTTCCTATTTCTGAAGGTATTTAATACAGTTAAACTACGAGTATTTAATATAAGTTAATTTTCAATTTAAAAAGGTATTTAACAAAGATCTCTACATAATAAGGTTAACCGCTCATTTGTGCCAATTTAACACTATTGTAGGATGCAATCACTAAATTACAATTGCATTACTTAATTAGCTCAACTAACTGGCAAATATTTACCCAAAACCTATCAATGCATGCTGTATGCTTACACTGAGCTATGCCGGCAGTATAAATATTGTCTTTCCCACTGAAACAATGAACAGAAGTGGGACATTAAAACAGCAAACTTGTATTGTTGTTATTGCCGTCTGTTTTGTTACTTCTGACTTTAAAAACACATTTACCGCGGTCGATAAACCAAGACCAAGCAACAGAACGTACAACTCGAGGCTGAAGCCAATTCAATTCATGTAAAATTATCAAAAATTGATTTAAAGTAAAATTGAGGTCTCTGACATTTTTGTTTCTGAATTTTTAACTTTTAACTTTTGACTTGGTAATTTCTGCAAACAAAGCATGTCTATAGAAGTGGCCAGTGTCTTTTACATAGGAACATGTAATGTAAATAAACTATAGACTGTTTACACTAAATCTGCAAACAAAGCATGTCTATAGAAGTGGCCAGTGTCTTTTACATAGGAACATGTAATGTAAATAAACTATAGACTGTTTACACTAAATCTGCAAACAAAGCATGTCTATAGAAGTGGCCAGTGTCTTTTACATAGGAACATGTAATGTAAATAAACTATAGACTGTTTACACTAAATCTGCAAACAAAGCATGTCTATAGAAGTGGCCAGTGTCTTTTACATAGGAACATGTAATGTAAATAAACTATAGACTGTTTACACTAAATCTGCAAACAAAGCATGTCTATAGAAGTGGCCAGTGTCTTTTACATAGGAACATGTAATGTAAATAAACTATAGACTGTTTACACTAAATCTGCAAACAAAGCATGTCTATAGAAGTGGCCAGTGTCTTTTACATAGGAACATGTAATGTAAATAAACTATAGACTGTTTACACTAAATCTGCAAACAAAGCATGTCTATAGAAGTGGCCAGTGTCTTTTACATAGGAACATGTAATGTAAATAAACTATAGACTGTTTACACTAAATCTGCAAACAAAGCATGTCTATAGAAGTGGCCAGTGTCTTTTACATAGGAACATGTAATGTAAATAAACTATAGACTGTTTACACTAAATCTGCAAACAAAGCATGTCTATAGAAGTGGCCAGTGTCTTTTACATAGGAACATGTAATGTAAATAAACTATAGACTGTTTACACTAAATCTGCAAACAAAGCATGTCTATAGAAGTGGCCAGTGTCTTTTACATAGGAACATGTAATGTAAATAAACTATAGACTGTTTACACTAAATCTGCAAACAAAGCATGTCTATAGAAGTGGCCAGTGTCTTTTACATAGGAACATGTAATGTAAATAAACTATAGACTGTTTACACTAAAAAAAGCACAGGTAAAACTAAAGACATGACAAAAGTTGAATTGGCTTTATTACGTTTTGCACGAAGCTTCATCATTGAAGGGTGATTCCAGAGCCTTTCATATTATTACATATTATTACGGTATGAATAATATGTTGTTTGTTGGAAGTTTAAAAGGAAGATATTAGTGATTGTTTAGTGATATTGCAATAATATTGGACAATATTATTTCTTGGAGCTTGGGGTAGTTAGCTATAATGTATAAATTATAACAGTGCAGTGGATGAAAAATGGCAATACACAAAGTAAGCCTAGAATGTGACAAAGTAATGCTAGTTTCTTTAATAGCAAATGTTGAAAATATTTCTGAACTTAAAAAAAAAGTTGTTAATGAATTGTTACCTTGTGGCATAATTAAAGCTTCCTTAATAGTTGATGTTTTTCAACTAATTATTGCAGCTAATAAAGCTGTTTTGAATCAGTCATTAAACAAAATGATCACCAAATCTTTATACACAGAAGTGTTATTTAATCTTTCAATATCTTCAAATATAGGTCACTCTCTTGTTAAATTTGGAATTGATGATTCTGAAATTAATGTAATTGTGATAGTTATTGGTGTGTGTGTGTGTGTGTGTGTGTGTGTGTGTGTGTGTGTGTGTGTGTGTGTGTGTGCGTGTGCGTGCGTGCGTGCGTGCGTGCGTGCGTGCGTGCGTGCGTGCGTGTGTGCGTGCGTGCGTGCGTGCGTGTGTGTGTGTGTGTGTGTGTGTGTGTGTGTGTGTGTGTGTGTGTGTGTCTTTGCGATCCAAAAAAGATGGAAACAATCTTTTATAGATGACGTGGGGTAAGGTACCGTCACTCCCCAGTGTGTGGGACTCAAGATATATTGCTACCCACAAAAAAAACCAAAAGCACTTCCTCTTCTATAAACCGCCGCCATGCATTGCTTCGTGGGGAGGTGGACTGGCTGTCCGCCTACCCGTCTACAGCGTTGGCTCTTCTTTGTCGATCTTCAGTCCTCAGCCTCTTCATGACCACTGCGGCGAATGGCCCTCCAGTTGGCCTCTGACGTCATCACTGTCGCAACCAGATTTACCAAAGTAATGCTGCCTCGCAGATACGTTGGCAGTTTCATCCTGTCCTCGTCGAATCTCCGGTACTGAAAAAACACATGCCCGGCATCTTCCTCCACTGCTGGAAGACAGTGCTGACAAGCCGAATCTGTTTCCAGACTGAAACGGAACAGGAAAGCTCGGAAGCAACCGTGACCAGTGAGAAACTGTGTGAGATAGAAGTCCGCCTTCGCATGCTCCCTGTTGCACCCTGGATGTTGCTTATGAGTTGGTGTGTGCATCGTTCATTTACTGATTCGTCCCACCGTCGCTGCCAAGTATCCAGGGTCCGATTTCGCTTCTCTTTAATTACCATTGCGTAACTATACCTCTGCAGAGCAATTCGCTTGCGCCAGTAGAGTCTCGCTCTTTCATCGGCCATTAACTCCATTGGGGGTTCGCTCCAGCCACTACGCATGCAGCGTCGTAGGAAACTGTTCGGTAACCGCTTACGACACGCAGCACAGCAACGCACTGACCTTGCGCGCATAGTTCGCGATCGTCATAGTCTGCTTCCAAATCGGCGCTCTGTAAAGGAATGTGCGTGCGCGCGCGCTATCGGAGTCGTACCGATTGACTTCCTGGTTGAGGAGCGGGCAAGTTGTGACCTCGAGGACACGGCAGGCTGAACAGAAACAAGAAAGGAAACTGTCGAGAAGTAGCAGGAAATATATGACGGTTTTAGCAACTGGACGAAAAATCTTATCGCGAATATAGATGGGCACGGGAAAATGACGTACCTTCTAACGCAGGTTTTTACGGGTCACGGTGACTTCTGTGACAACCTCTACAGGTTCAAAATCAGTGAAAATCTGATATACGTGTTTACCGTGGGGACTGCGCGAGTTCTACTGGCGCAGATGGCTGAAAGGGAGGAAGATCTGCAGGCCGCAGGATATAGTCTGACCTTGCAGTAGGAAACGAGGTTGAAAGAATGATACAGACAAAGAAGTGTTGGGAGATTTAGTGTAGATACGCGAGTAAAATTCTATCTACAAAGGACGAAGAGAATGTACTAAATTAGAAGAGTGTCAGGCGCAGTTTAAAATAGGCACGACTTTTAAAAGATCATACAAGATACCACCAGAACTAATGTACCGACAGTTCCAAAGATCGAAAAAAACTATTCCGAAAATAGCGAGCCCCACTACCGACAGTACCGGGTCTCTGTGGGGCGCTGGTATTGTCCCCCACCAGCGCGACGAAAAAAAGACGAGGTGGCTGACCAAAGTAACACAAGACAGATTCAGTGCAGCCGACTCTCAGGCTGTGTTGGACATGCGTGACTCGATATTATAAAGAATAATTGAGTAAAAATAACAGCTGCCAATAATACAATAAGAACGAGTAATAAAATGAAACTGATAATTACTGCAAAAGAAATAAAATATTTTATAGTTTACCGGCCAAGATAATCTTTACTTGCAGGCAACATAGACTACTTTAAAGAAAACGAAATAATCGACCAATCGTAAAATTACGTTGTCACGACAATACTGTATTGATGTAGGGCACTGATTGCAAAAGTATATTGCAGCCAACATGAAGGTATAGTAAAACCAACCAAAAGGATTCTTAATTACGTTTATCGATATTTTATTGTTTAGGCCTACCTGTTTATACATTTTCACCGATCAACTTTATTTTAACAAAGTATTTTTTTACTATTAAGAGGACTAGGATTTTCTGTGTCCATGTTTGCCTGCACCCTTCCATTCAACTACAGGTTTTAGAGAACCGTATATTGCTTCGGTCGATTTGTCTTGGTCCGTCCCTGATCATTCAAACGTGGACAGTAAAAAGGCGCTGAACTGTTCCTCAGTGTCTCACGTTTCCTACACAGAATATTTGGCATGTGTAATCCCAAAAGGTTAATTCATTAACTGGAAAATTAATTTCAGAATAAAACCAGTGATATAGGCAATTACGTTAAAAATAAGGAACCCATTGATCTGTTTCCATGACAATTTTACAAAAAATGTTTCTTAACTTTTGGAAAATATATATATTTGTAAGGTCCGTATTCCTTTTATTAGTATCCTTAATTGTAAACATGTAGCAGAATCTTACAAAATCGTGCAAAGTCCTGCCACAAACTTTCTAACACTACCCCAACAGCTCCTAAGCTCCAAAGTTGGTTCTTTTAAATTTGCTACACGCTTTAGTTGTATTTATAATATACAGTACGTTAATATATTAAAATTTTTATTAAAAAAAAGCCGCCTGTGGCCTAGTTGATAGCGTACTGGGCTTTCACCCCGAGGACCCGGGTTCGATTCCCGGCCAGGGCTTGGCATTTTCATACGCTACAAATCATCCCATCGTCTGCATTAGCCCAAGTGTGCACAATAGTCGGACGTTAAACCAAAAAAAAAAATCCTAAAAGACCAAAGCCACTTATTAGAAATTAGACCACTAAATGAGAAATTACGCCACTTTGTCGCAATACAGTTAATTGTTGCCCACAGTTATAATAAAGTGGTTTTAGTGGCACAGTAACAAATGAAATATTTCTATTTTAAAATATATTTGAACCTAATTTATTAAAAACCGTTAGTGTAGGATTATATAAAAAGATGGAAAAACACTTTTGTGCCTCCAGAAAAATAAACGTCAAATTCGAGCAACATTGTTGGACACAACAGTTTTTATGTACATGACTTTCTTTTAAAGAAAAAACCTTGGATTCTTGAAAGTGGCATATTTTTAACATCACTGTTGTCTATTTAAAGTCGTTTCTTTAAAATAAACGAATTAAAGCACTTTTTTTAATTTAAGGCGAAAAGCACATTGAGGCTATTATCGCCTCCCTAAATGTAAGTGTGAGTGTAAAGTGTTAAAGTCGTAAGTGTAGTGTTGTAAGTGTAAGTGACTTTAAAAAGCACACTTAGTATTTTTTCAATTTACTAAAACAGAGTAGTGTAGATACGAGGCACTTACAACACTGACGTTTATTTCCGAAATATACCATGCAACACGAAATTTCTATTATTCAAAATTTACTACACTGAATTGAGTTATGAATCATCTTTTTTGAGCAAAATTTACTAAATCAAGTCAGGTTAGGTTTTGAAACTATGATTTCACCATCGGAATTAGTGTTATAAAATCGCAATACGAAATCACTTTTAGTTTTAAATTTCACTTGAAATTTTATATATCGATTATAGTTCAAGTCGATATATAAAACTATATACTCGGGTGCCGCGAGGGACGTCTAAATCCTCTCAATAGGTGCGGCTACTCTGCACCCCACTGCGGGGCAAATTACATTAGAAATAACTGTGTACTGTTACGTAATTCTCAGTGATGTTGTACTTGCATTTAACAAAACACAACTACTATCCAAAACAAATCTTACAGACAGCTCATGAATGAATGAATGGCACAGCTCGGCAGGCGACCTCATATTTAACTACGACCAATCATCGAGCTAATACTGGCAACACGTATATGAGTTGTCCATTCATCTCTCTGGAACTACTCCAGTGCCACGGGTATGTTTGTAAACAAGGGTGTGTAAACATTCATTCATAAAGCACTTCTCATCTCGTTAACTCGCTCGTTTAAATGTCATGCCCACCGACAGATAAATATTGTCAATATATCAACGTGGGATGTTATGCAACGTCTAGTGGTAGTATTCAATTTGCTATTTACGAGAATTGCTTTCAGTAGGCCTATATCGTAACAAATAAATGGTGCACACCAATTTATAACCAAGTATGGTGCATTGCACTAACTTTCTCACATTCAGTTACTCCAACAAAATATCCGGTATGGAATGTACCAGAAAAAAAAACGAAATATCAACTGACTTCCTCAAAAATTGTATCACCAGATTTTTCTTAAATTATTGTGGCATCTGAAAAACAATTTTACCCAAGTTTGAGTTACAAATTCGAAAAAAAAGAGAATTACAGCCAGCGAGCAAGAACAAACCTGACGGTGCTCAGGGTGTATTTTTGAAATTTCGATATATTCTCCAGCCGAAATTTCTATTATCACCAATTTGCTACACTGAATTGAGTTATGAATCTTTTCGTTTGAGCAAAATTTGCTAAATCAAGTCAGGTTAGGTTTTGAAACTATGATTTCACCATCGGAATTAGTGTTAAAATCGCAATACGATATCACTTTTAGTTTTAAATTTCACTTGAAAATACTAAATTGAAAAGGACTTTGGCCAGGGATTTCGATATATTCTCCAGCCGAAATTTCTATTATTCAAAATTTGCTTCAATGAACTGAGTTATGAAGATTTTGTTTAAGCAAAATTTACTAAATCAAGTCAGGTTAGGTTTTGAAACTATGATTTCACCATCGGAATTAGTGTTAAAATAGCAATACATTATTTTAAGTTTTATAGTTCACTTGAAAATATTAAATTGAAAAGGACTTTGGCCAGGGATTTCGATATATTCTCCAGCCAAAATTTCTATTATTCATAATTTGCTACACCGAACAAATTTATGAAGATTTTTGAAAAATTTTATGAAGATTTTTGTTTGAGCAAAATTTGCTAAATAAAGTCAGGTTAGGTTTTGAAACTATGATTTCACCATCGGAATTAGTGTTAAAATAGCAATACGTTATTTTAAGTTTTATAGGTCACGTGAAAATATTAAATTGAAAAAGACGCTGGCCAGGGATTTCGATATATTCTCCAGCCAAAATTTCCATTATTCATAATTTGCTACACTGAAGTGAGTTATGAAGATTTTTGTTTAAGCAAAATTTGCTAAATCAAGTCACGTAAGGTTTTGAAACTATCCTGATTTCGTCATTGGAATTAGTGTTAAAATCGCAATAGGTACGATATCACTTTTAGTTTTAAATTTCACTTGAAAATACTAAATTTAAAAAGACGTTGGCCAGGGATTTCGATATATTTTCGAGACGAAATTTCTATTATTCAAAATTTGCTACACTGAATCGAGTTATAATCAATCTTCTTGTTTTAGCAAGATTCGATAATAAATCAAGTTAGGTTAGGTTTTGAAACTATCCTGATTTCGTCATTGGAATTAGTGTTAAAATCGCAATAGGTACGATATCACTTTTAGTTTTAAATTTCACTTGAAAATACTAAATTTAAAAAGACGTTGGCCAGGGATTTCGATATATTTTCGAGACGAAATTTCTATTATTCATAATTTGCTACACTGAACTGAGTTATGCAAATTTTTGTCTAAGCAAAATTTGCTAAATCAAATCACGTTAGGTTTTGAAACTATGATTTCGGAATTAGTGTTAAAATAGCAATACGTTATTTTAAGTTTTATAGTTCACTTGAAAATACTAAATTTAAAAAGACGTTGGCCAGGGATTTCGATATATTTTCGAGACGAAATTTCTATTATTCAAAATTTGCTACACTGAATCGAGTTATAATCAAACAATCTTCTTGTTTTAGCAAGATTCGATAATAAATCAAGTTAGGTTAGGTTTTGAAATTATGATTTCACCACCAGAATTAGTGTTGAAATCACAAAACGTTATCATTTTCGTCTGAAAATATTATATTGAACCAGGCGTTGCTTAGGGATCGTTTTAGTATTTTCAGTGTCATTTTGAAGTTTAAAATGCTAACTTATATACACGTAACTTAGATTTTCAAACGATTGCAAGACGAAAATTAGAAATTCGCTACCATCACTTCACCGAGACAAACCGCGTACTGCTAATATTTTCATTTTCATTTTACACGCCAAATTTCCAATTTTCAATCAAAATCAATAAAAAAAAAACGGTTTTATCGAGAACAATACGTTTTAACAGTCAGCTGATCAAAGTGGGGACGTAATTCATGTGCCAGTAGCGCGTAAATCATATGTTGCGAGATCTGTCAACAGATTAGCCACTGCAGTATACATTGAGGCGTCAGCTGTCACCCAGCTGTGGCGGAACAAAAACATCGGCACAAACTGACTGACGTGTCTACATTGTATGTAGTGACTCATTACAAATAAGAGATATACGTTTTTCTGAAAACTGAAAAACGGCGAGGCATGATTAATAATTTTTTACGGACAAATTTTTGGAGACACTTTATCTGAATCAAAATGGCAGTTATCATTCAGGAATAATAACTTTATAATACGCATCACCATCGATAGGATATTCATAATTTATTGTTTTAAATTTTCAACTTCTCGTTACACTCGCGTAGCCTAATTTTCAATTTTATTAGCCGCCTCGGTGGCCTAGTTGATAGCGTACTAGGCTTTCACTCCGGGTTCGATTCCCGGCCAGGGCTTGGCATTTTAAAATACCAGTCTTAATACTTATTCCAAAGTTGCTTGTTGCGAAGTAAGAACTGTTTGGTCAATGCCAACGTCTATTTTGTTGCGAGTTGTAGTAACAACCTCTCACATTTTGTAGATACAGAGCCTAAATCGTTTGCATTTTGGTAAATATGCAAAGGACTATTTTAATTTTTAAGTAAAAAAAAAAAAAAATGCTTATATTAGAAATTCATTGCATTTTGTAAATATAAAATGGCTTACATAATTATTACGTTTTGAGAATGTAATTTAATTATTACTACACTTATAATGATTATTGTTATCCTTTCTAAATGCTTTATACCTAAAAACAATTTAAGGATATGGTGGTAATGGGAATGAAAAAGTAGTCTTAGAAAACTGAACGTATGTGCTTTATGTTTCAGCTGCTAATACAACTTTGAGTTTCAGTTTTCTAAACCTGTTTTTTTCCAACTGTTTTAAAAAGCAGCTTTTTTCCCTCAACAAACAGTTTGTTTACGTTTTGTAAAAATAGCAGAAACGCCCACCTCTAGTTTAAACCCAAAGGCGGTTAGATAAAACATAAATATTGAGTTCATTATTTTTGGCGTTGGATTTCAAAATGTTCATAATTTAATCGAATATTACAAATTACATAAATACATTATCATAATAAAAATTTAACTGAAGGTAACCAAAACGGAATCCTTGCATTGTACGGAAGAGCAGCTGTGGGCAGAACAAAATAGGTTCAGTTATATTAATTAAATGTTCAGTAAAACGTTCTTAATCTACTCACGCAAATGTGCCGCAGCCAAATTACGCTACCGGCACTCACCTAAAACACAAGTACAGGCTGTTAAATGTTAAACAGTCAATTTATTAAACTAACATAAGTAGTTGGGCGTTAATTTACAAGAGTGGATGTAATGAAGTGAGCTTTGTAATTATGCCCTCACTTTGCAGACAACATAAACAACGTGTACTCGCTGCTAGACATGTACGATACGGAAATAAATCAGCCTTAAATTAGCCCGTATAAGGACGTATGATTTACGCGGATGTTCGTACGTAACGGGGCTATTAAAGTCACGAAAATTTCATGTTTCAGCAATAATCCACGGAAAGTTTTAGAAGCGAGCGTGTTAAATATATTTATTTACGGTTCATAAATTACCGCGAACAATTAAACAGAGGTAAAATAGCGCGGTGCATTTCCGGTAAAGTAACTTTATCCGGTTTAAAGAATAGCTAGTTCTGTTAATGGCTCTGTGGTTTTAAACTTGAGTATAGAATACACAAAGTTACCTTCGTTTTAAATTGAATAAAACATTAAAAATTATCGTGAAACGCAGATGTCAAGTTCGTATGATGGTAGCAAATCTGCAATATTTTTGGAAATGAAAGTTTTTCTATGCGGGTCTGGAACGTTTTTGTACGTGGACAAAATATAAACTCGCGATAGAACTATTAACAAGTAACAAAGCCCAAGATACACAATTAGTATTCTTGAAGTGAATTTAAGTCAATCAGTGACCTGATATTTTATACATGGAATTTGGCTCAGTGCTATGATTCCGGCGTTTAAAACAAAAGGACGCGAGTTCAAAACTACCTACTGACTTTATTTTTTTTTTGCATTTAATATTAATTTGTTAATAAGCATTCCGATCGGTTTTATACAAAAAATAAGAACCTGCTTTATTGAAACTACATATGTGTTCGTCAGAACACCAAGCCTTACTATAAAATAAAACCAACTATAAATCGATAAATGGTTTGTAAATAAAATTCCATGAGTAGTAAGCCTACACATTGTCCCCGTGAGAGTGCAGCACAATACAGGCGTAAGTGACAGAAATAAATAACTGTGTGTACCACAACGCAACAGCTGATTGCAAAAAAAAACATCGTTGAAAGTAATATTTAAATTGTTACTGTATCCAAGACAATCTAGGCCAGTTATAATATGTAAATGTTATTAAATTTAAGACTATGTTTTTAGTAAATAGTAAATATTGTAGCGTAATTTAGGTACGTAATGTAAAATACACTTAATACCTACTTATAGTACGTTTTATTTTTAAATATGTCCGTAACGTACGATGTTAGAATTCGGACATTAATTCTATAGTAATTAGTTTTAAATAAGAAAGTAGAACAGAGTAAGTATTAAATAATGTAAATTTAGTATAATGGATGACATTGCTTTAAAATGATTAAAAACTTCTTGCGTACATTATTAGTTTCTTTTTCCCATTACTGCAAAATGTCGCACGGACTCACTAGTAAAACACAACATTTCTTTTTCTGAAATCTGATCATCATAATTAGTATTAAAATCTGCATAAATTATCAACTAAAATTACACTGGTAATACGAAAATAAACCCTGACCGCTATCACAGAAACATTTCTTATTTGCCATTTAATCTGCAAAATTAAAATGCTATTTTTTTATACTTTAACACTGATTACGATGGTTAAATAATTTTTTAAACTATAAAATTTAAAAAAACAATTGATTTTCTTTAAGATTTGAAATGGCCGTTCTTTTAGAACTTTTGAATTTTTTTTCTTTGGTGTTTAACGTCCGACTATTGTGCACACTTGGGCTAATGCAGACGATGGGATGATTTATAGCGTATGAAAATGCAAAGCCCTGGCCGGGAATTGAACCCGGGTCCTCGGGGTGAAAGCCTAGTACGCTATCCACTAGGCCACCGAGGCGGCTAGAGCTTTTGAATCAAAAGGATAATTCATAAAACAGTTTGTCGCATACCAGAATAATTTTGCTACCGTTTATTTGCATCTGGAATGAAAAGTCAATGTTTTCTGGTACTGTTTTTAGACCTTGAAGATTATTTTAAATTAACTCTAGTTTTGAACTGAAGGATGCAACGCTATTGTTAATATAAACCCTAAACGACAGAGCTGTTTTAGTTTGACGTGTTCTGCTCGACTAGAACACTTTAGTTTCAATTCTATCGATCCGGAAAAATTTAATTAACTTTCTGCATCAGCTGTAACGTTTAACCATCGGACACGAACTTCAGCTAAACTTCCGCGTTTGATATTTCAGATTAAACGCACAGCTCTCCTTCAAGGTCACACATATTTTTCAGTACAGGTTTAGCAATCGGTGAATTAGTTGCATCTAAACTTGTTTCATATATCTGCTCTTGGGTTCGATTCCTTTATCTCAAGCCAAGGTGGAAAGGTATACGCCTGCGCGGCAGTCCGGTGTAACGCCTTTTCGGTGGCCTAGTTGAGTACTGGGCTTTCACCCAGAGGACCGGGTTCGATTCCCGGCCAGGGCTTGCAATTTTCATACGCTATAAATCATCCTATCGTCTGCATTAGCCCAAGTGTGCACAATAGTCGGACGTTAAACACACAAAAAATGTAACGACATACGAGTTGCACGGTACTGTTTGACCAAACTAAATCTTATGGTTGTGAGTTTTAATAAAGTCGTGTAAATTCCGCCGGGATTGAACTGGAGACCTTGCGCGTGTGAGGCATACGCGATAACCACTGCACTAAGGAATCAAGGAAGAAGTTTGACCGATTTACGTATACGAAATGAATCATTAATTTAATTTTGGTTATATAAAAAAAAGATCAGTTGTTTTGTATTAATTCGTAACGATCAGCTGACTTCATTAAATAGCTGTAATAATAGGTTGTAATAAGTTTTAGGTTATGTTGTTAAAAATTATGTTAATTTGTTTTTAAAAATAACAGGGAAACATGATACATGATTTATTTTCAGTTCAATAACAGAAATTAGTTTTTGATAATAAAGGGTATAAAACGTTTTTTTTTTTTTTTTGAAAAATGAAAATGATCCCAACCACTAAAGCTAGAAAATAAGTTATTATTACAAGAGTGTTTTGCTTTTATAAAAACCAATATAGATTACAATTATTTATTTTTCGCGAAGTTTGGACACTACCTAGCCTATGAAAACATAATAAACACGTGTGAGCATAGTATAATACGTTACAATGGTTCTCTTTTTGTTTCTAAATTGATATATGTAGTTTAAAAAAAGACACTAGATAACGCCAGGTGTAACTTATAGCTAAATATTTATTTTGGAAACAATCTGATATGAAATTTTAAAATGCGGCTTCTAGGTGTTGTCCACCTACGTTTAAAATGTTTGATCTCTGCGTACCATAGACTTGCCTGTAAGCCTACATCTAGCGCACGTGTTACATCACACACATTTCTAATCGTGGCAAAAAAATATATAAACTACTATCGCCTGAAAATACGTTGTGCCTCTCAGATCCTAGCCAGAGACAGTAACCCCTGTACTCTTGACGTGACGTAACGCAAACAGCTGATAGTCGAGTATTTAAATTCTGTCTGTTTTTAAATCAACGCACGCACGAACAGCCAAGTCTGATACGAGCGCAGGTGAGATGGAGTTAGTGATGACATTTACATTTCCCGCTATTAGTTGCGGTTAAGAAAGATTTAAATATACACAGATATTTTTCTAGATCAAGGATAAGAAATTTGGCAGTGGTTGATAGTTGGCAAGATGTACAGCCGCGTAGCCACGTGGCCGCTTACGTCATTAAATAGACTAAACTAAACGTTTGTATTTTACGCGCTATTGTTATCTGATGTCTTACTTTCAATTACTGCCTTACGCGAGTAACACGAGAATATATTTTTGTATTTTTTGCTTCTAAGCACTTTTTACAACCTTCCGTAGTTTATAATTCTACTGACATTGCCGTTGAGTAACGTTGATCAGTTCACATGGTTATAACTTAAAATTAACGCGACAAATATTGTCTCGCTGACGTGATAGAAGCGAATTTCCAAAAAATATTTTACCTTAACCCATTTTTATGAAATTCT
>CM040190.1:96651662-96681662 GCA_022606455.1 Callitettix versicolor
CTTTTCCATTGCTATTACCATAACCGCTTTTTGTGCCAAGTTTGAATCAAATCAAATAAATTGCGAATGAGTGTGCTAAAAAACACAACACACACACACACACACACATATATATATACACACATATATACATATATATTGTCGCCCTCAAAATACCTTCCTTGGGAAGCTACATAGCGCTGAAGGTGTTTCTTCCACTCCTCACAACAGTGCTGGAACTCGGAGACTAGAATAGTCTTCAGCTGGTCGGTTACAGCCTTTTGAATGTTTCTAGTGTTCCTAAATAACGTCTCTAGATTTTTTAATCTCGGAAAGAGAAGTCACAGGAATGTTTTATGGCCAGAAACTCGTTGACTGAAATTGCTGTGTGACATGGTGCATTATCGTGACGCAACACCCAGTCCTTCTTGTTTTGTGTCACGCGCATGACCCTTTTTTGAATTCTTCCAAGAACGTCTCGGTAATAGTGTTGACTGACCTTGAGGCGCTAACTCTTTGTGGACGATTTAGCTATCGAAAAAAGCAAATCAACATCAATTTGATCTTCGACTTGCTCATTACTGCTTTTTTGTCCCTGAAGAAAAATATAATCGTTGCCACTGACTTCATTTCTTAGGGTGATAATGTAGCAACAGTGCTAAACCAAACACGTTTGATGTATTTATAGTCTATACTAATATTCCTTTATGCCTTATATTAGCATATTTCTTATAGAATGCACACGATATTATTTCACATTGAAAAAACCTACAACGAAAGTACACACGCACGCGCGCGCACACACACACCAATACACACACACACACACGCGCGCGCACCTACACATACACACACACACTCACACACCTACACACACACACACGCGCGCGCGCGCACACACACACACACACACACACACACACACACACACACACACACACATCCACATGCACACACACACACACACACACACACACCAACACACCCACGCGCACACACACACACACACACACACACACACACACACACACACACACACACCCACACACACACACACACACACACACACACACACACACACACACACACACACACACACACACACACACACACACACACACACACACACACACACACACACACACACACACACACACACACACACACACACACACACACACACACACACACACACACACACACACACACACACACACACACACACACACACACACACACACACACACACACACACACACACACACACACACACACACACACACACACACACACACACACACACACACACACACACACACACACACACACACACACACACACACACACACACACACACACACACACACACACACGCGCACACACACACACGCACGCACGCACACACACACACACACACACACACACACACACACATTAAAGATGCACAGCCTACTGGAGAAGGCAGGTGGCCTTAACAGTTCAACAAGTACACGACGAGAGTGTACTATTTAAATTGCATACATTCATTTCCAGTTGCGATTAGCGGAGGTAAGTAATTTGACATTATATCCTCTGCTGACGTTTAAGAAGCAGATTTGGAAGGGGCGCTGTCAAGGCAATGGCAAACAGCTGACATAAACACAGTATTTAAGGTTACGTTGCATCGCACGCGACAAAGTTTCCACAACCAGAATGCGGTCTGACACGCCAGACTTGCGAGTGTCTACCACAAATGTTCCACTCGTAGCAGTGACTTAGGTGTGGGGTTAAGTATGCAATTAATGCAGCACGAGTCATATAATGTCTGGTTGAAGTGACGGAAGCGGAAAGCCAAGAAGTAACAATGTCACAATCATTTTTAAACTTGAACTTTTAGAAAATCCGATTCAAACTCTCTTAATTTACATTATACAGTTTCAATCTAATTTAAAATGATAATGTGAAATCATATTTTCAAAAATGCGTAAAATATTATACTTTTAAATTGGAAATCGTTGCCATTTTGAAACGGTTATAGGAATTAGGTTGGGTGACGAACTTTACCAAGCTATTACGAATGTCGTTTTTTGTACCAAGTTTGAATCAAGTCAGACCAAATAAATTGCGAACGTGACACTGCGCACGCGCGCGCGCTACGTTCCAAAAAAATGAAAGAGATCAAAGCTAACAAAAAAGTGCAAATGGACATATGTTATTAAGCGCCTCATTTTCTTACTAGCCGCAATTTTATTTTATTATAAAAATACTTTACATTTATAGAACAGTTCGACCAATAAGATAAACACGAAGAATTTTATACTTTTTATTTATGCTTTTTATACTTGATAGAGGCATCATTGTAAAAAAAACAAATAATTTATGTTACTGAACCAAAAATGAAAATCATGTGTCATGTTTGCGCGTCCTTTTTATTTTAATTACAATTTGTTCGAAAACACGACAAATTAACATAGCTAATATTTAACAACTACCTAAGACTTATAATCTATCAGCTGTACAATGAAATCAGCTGATCGTTACGAATTAATATACAAAACTGATCTTTTACTATAACATAACTAGTTTTTAAAACATAACCTAGAACGTATTATAGCGTATCAGCTGTTCAATGAAATCAGCTGATCGTTAGGAATAAAAACAACTGATCTTTTACTATAGGCTATATAACATAACTAGTTTTAACAACATAACCTAGAACGCATTATAGCGTATTAGCTGTTCAATAAAATCAGCTGATCGTTACGAATTAATATAATAAAACTGATCTTTTACTATAACATAACTAGTTTTTAAAACATAACCTAGAACGTATTATAGCGTATCAGCTGTTCAATGAAATCAGCTGATCGTTACGAATTAAAACAACTGATCTTTTACTATATATAACATAACTAGTTTTAACAACATAACCTAGAACGTGTTATAGCGTATTAGCTGTTCAATGAAATCAGCTGATCGTTACGAATTAATATAAGAAAACTGATCTTTTACTATAACATAACTAGTTTTTAAAACATAACCTAGAACGTATTATAGCGTATCAGCTGTTCAATGAAATCAGCTGATCGTTACGAATTAAAACAACTGATCTTTTACTATATATAACATAACTAGTTTTAACAACATAACCTAGAACGTGTTATAGCGTATTAGCTGTTCAATGAAATCAGCTGATCGTTACGAATTAATATAAGAAAACTGATCTTTTACTACATATAACATAACTAGTTTTTAACAACATAACCTAGAACTTATTATAACATATCAGCTGTTTAATGAAATCAGCTGATCGTTACGAATTAAAACAACTGATCTTTTACTATAGGCTATATAACATAACTAGTTTTAACAACATAACCTAGAACGTATTAAAGCATATCAGCTGTTCAATGAAATCAGCTGATCGTTACGAATTAAAACAACTGATCTTTTACTGTAACTACCCGTATAAATTTGTGCACTCGCATCACGCGACGTGCAAAATCCAACATCAGAGCCAGCCCTGAAACATGACGCATGTTAAAAATTAACCACTTTCATCCGCTGACCGGTTTAAAAATGACGGAAGTTTAGAAGTTTCAATACAAAATCAAATAATGACGATAAATTTTAGCGATTTTATAAAGGACAAAAAAGATATGTTCTTTTTGTAGGCCGTTTAGTTTCTTATCGAATTGTGTAACTTTCAAAACTATGGAGCGAGTAAAACAGCAAAGCGCGCAAATTAGTCCGTCAAGACACGACATACACAGCAATATCACGTGATCAGCGTACTACTGGAACCTTTTTTTTTCGTTTCACCCTCTTTGGGGTACGCTGAATTAATCATTTCTTGCGCGCTGTACTTTTCTTTGTTCCCAGTAGCTCTTCATTCTTTCCGATCTTCTTTTCCTCTCCTCTTCTGAAATGATAGGTTTAGGTTTTATTTCGGTTTTATCTTGGAATCTTATTCTTTCGTCTTTGGTAATTATCTTAGCAGTTTGGTCAAGCAGTGAATTTTCTGTAATTTTTAATTCTGTTAGGTCTCTTTCAATTTCTTTAAACCAGTTCGGTTTTGTTTTACGATTATGGAAAAAATCAAACACTTGTTTCGTTAATCTATTAGAATTCATTCCAAGAAGATGGCCGTAAAAATTTATTCTCCTTTTTCTCATAGTATCTGACAGTTTTTCAATTTTCTTGTAGAGAGCTTCATTTCTTATATATACTACCTTATTATCCTGAAATTTTGTTCCTATAATCTTTCTTAAGATTTTCCTTTCCGTTATTTCAAGCTTTTCTATCTGGCCAATGCGATTCATGGTTAATGTTTCTGCTGCGTATAGTGCTTCCGGCTTGATCACTGTTTTATAATGTTTAATTTTGGACCCCCATGAAAGGGATTTCTTATTGTATGTTTCTTTCGTCAATTGGAAGGCCAATTCAAGTTTGTTTTTCCTGGATTCCATTGCCTTGCCTTCATCTGCATTCCATCTAATCCATTCACCAAGATATTTGAACTCTTACAATTTCTATTTTCTGTTCTTTATTTAAAGGTGTTGTTACTGAAACCTTTATTGTAATCATGAACAATAATTTTTTTTTTGAAAATATTCCTTTTACATGGACGTTTTTTGACAGCTATTATCAACCCTTAATACTACGAAAGATTTTCAAGGTTAAAAAACAAAATGGCGGCTAGTGGAAAAATGAAGTTTTCGGACAATTTTTATACTAGCTTAATCTTAAGTCCGCGAAAACAAATATCTTTCTAACGGGCATATTACTTGATATCGCTTAAGTAAAAAGTTAGTGCTTAGGATGTCTGCATAACGCTGGAAAGTAAATGAGGTCAGATTATACATTTATCTGACATGTTCATTTTTTTTTTTTTTTTTTTTTTTTTTAACGTCCTACTATTGTGCACACTTGGCCTAATGCAGACGATGGGATGATTTATAGCGTATGAAAATGCCAAGCCCTGGCCGAGAATAGAACCCGGGTCCTCGGGGTGAAAGCCTAGTACGCTATCCACTAGGCCACCGAGGCGGCTCTGACATGTTCAAGCAGAATTTCCCAAAGTAATATTAATACTTGTATTGGCAAAAACAACCATAATCAGTGTATAGGCCCCAAGTGAATCTGTTTATATTTCTAAGTACTTCGCAAACATTTCAGGATACGTCGGTCCTGTGGATAACGTACGTTTGAACACGGCCTTTGGAATAAAAATAGTCGTTGAGGTGAGGGCGGTAGTTGGAAGAAGGGAAAAATTAAATGTTTTAAAAAAGAAATCGAAAAGCGATCGATTTGAAATAACAATCACAAATTTATGACTGTCATCGACCGTAATATTTACATTAACCTGAGTAATGAGAAATCGTAATATTTAAATACAAATAAGCAAATAAATACGAAATGTTAGAACATTGTTTGCTTCTTACCTGGTATATCAGAAAGTCCGAAATAACCTCAAACTGTATTTTGACATTTTAATTTTACTTTTAATTCTATGATGTCCACTTAACAATAGATAAATGCACGATGGAAGGAGAAATCACAAATTCTGTAAAAACAGTGTACAAAACATGGAAAGATTCTTTCCCATTAACTTCCATTTCAAAATGGCGGGCTCTCATTCAACGTTGCGAGTGTAGTTACTGCAGCCTGTAATACTGGCTGAACGGCAAAACCTATCAAAATTTTGACCGCTTAAATTACCGCTTAAATTGGCGGAAAAGTTACGAGCGATGTTGTAGAGCGCTTACTACGCTGTCTACTGTTCTTTGAACTATTATTTATTGCGATAATTAGAAGACAAAGGAAAATGTCCACAAGTATTATTATAAAGATCTATTGTTTAACTAAATAAGCCATGCTATAAACACTTCAAACGTGCTTACAAAGAGACATACATTGCTACAGTGAGTCTTTCATTTAATCCGATAATTATAGTTCCAATGTAAACAAAATTTACATTGCACATTCATACGTGAAACATGGCGGCAAACCCTCTACAACGGAACACCACGTGATTGAGCACGTACTGATAATTCCTTCCCGCTTATGCACAGATGCAATACTGAAATATTGATTATGATTCGATGCGGGGGCAAGGCGTGTGTACACTTTTCAGCGAATTTCCATCGGAGCGGCCATCATGGTAAGACCCATACCCAGATCGGTCTTTAAAAAAAGCACCGATTCTAATATCTCGATCACTTTTTGAGTAATCGTTAAAATTTGTGCGCGCGTAATAAGTCAGTACGCCCACTTTCGTAATTTTGGTCTGATTTTATTATAACTCGGAATAAAAAGGATTATGTAATATCTTAGACAAGTTCGTTAATCAGGAAAATCCTCTGATCAGTTTCAAAATGGTGGCAAATTAAAATCTTTATATATTAACAGATTTTTGTTTATTTTTTCAAAACCTGATTCTACAATTTTATGATTTAAAACTTGTATTAACCTTTTAAATTTTCAAATCCGGACTTTTAAGCAACCATCAGGGCTTATGTTCCAATTTTAAATGTATTTTGGAAGTTTAAAATGTTAATTATTGTTGATTATGGTGATGAAACCAAAATTTACAAAAAGGGTAAGGAAAAATTATTTTTGGAAATTCCCTTCTATCTCATAAGCGGGACAGCCGCGTGTCGCGATTATTTTTGTTATTGACAAAAAACAAAACTTTTTCAAAAGACGTGTTTTTTTAACCAAAGATTAAAGCGAACCGGTTTCCATCAGGCGAATTGTTCAATGGAAATAACCTGCTTCCAAGAAAGCGTCTACTGTTGGTTTATTTCGATGGAAGTTTGTTTTTGGCGCGGTGCCATGTAGGAACATATTTAGATTTAACTACGGATCACTGAGGTCAATTCATTACTGTCCAAGTCTCATTACCTATTAATGAGCTATACCAAACGTTATTCCTGCACTAACCGATATAAACGAAAACAGGCTGAACATTATTACCCAGAATTACCCGTTAAATCGTTAAGCAGTTTTTCTGTTTATAAACTAATTGGATGACCAGCCTTGTCTATCCTCGGTTAGTCACTTAGTTGAGCAAATCTCTTTTTCAGATCCCATATGAAGCTTCACTAATCACTAAAAAACGTTAACTGTCTGTTTCTTTACTCCAGTGAATTAACAGTTGCCAATGGTCATCTTGTCCTGAACACTTTGTAACTGTTACAGCGTTTATTGGTACCGGTATTCAACTTCTACTTGTTACAACTGCGAAACTGTTAAAATATATTTTAAGCTTTCTTAATTACACTTTTACATGAAACTCAAATTGTAAATTTTCGAAACTGCGCTGTGGAAAGCAAACACGTTTATTTTCACTGTTACTAGATAAACTGTTACTAGATGAACTGATACTAGATGAACTGGTACTAGATGAACTGTTACTAGATAAACTGTTACTAGATGAACTGGTACTAGATGAACTGTTACTAGATAAACTGTTATTAGATAAAATGTTACTAGATAAAATGTTACTAGATAAACTGTTACTGATACACTGTTACTAGATGAACTGTTACTAGATAAACTGTTACTAGATAATCTGTTACTAGATGAACTGTTACTAGATAAACTGTTACTAGATAAACTGTTGCTAGATAAACTGTTACTAGATATTGTTACTAAATAAACTGTTACTAGGTGAACTGTTACTAGATAAACTGTTACTAGATAAACTGTTACTAGGTGAACTGTTACTAGATAAACTGTTACAAGATAAACTGTTACTAGATCAACTGTTACTAGTTAAACTGTTACTAGATAAATTGTTACTAGGTGAACTGTTACTAGATGAACTGTTACTAGATGAACTGTTACTAGATAAACTGTTACTAGATGAACTGTTACTAGATAAACTGTTACTAGATAAACTGTTACTAGATAAACTGTTGCTAGATAAACTGTTACTAGATAAACTGTTGCTAGATAAACTGTTACTTGATAAACTGTTACTAGATAAATTGTTACTAGGTGAACTGTTACTATATAAACTGTTGCTAGATAAACTGTTGCTAGATAAACTGTTACTAGGTGAACTGTTACTAGATAAACTGTTACCAGATAAACTGTTGCTAGATAAACTGTTACTAGATAAACTGTTACTAGGTGAACTGTTACTAGATAAACTGTTACTAGGTGAACTGTTACTAGATAAACTGTTAATAGGTGAACTGTTACTAGATAAACTGTTACTAGATAAACTGTTACTAGGTGAACTGTTACTAGATAAACTGTTACTAGATAGACTATTACTAGATAAACTGTTACTAGATAAACTGTTACTAGATAAACTGTTACTAGATAAACTTTTACTAGATGAACTGTTACTAGATAAACTGTTACTAGGTGAACTCTTACTAGATGAACTGTTACTAGATAAACTGTTGCTAGATGAACTGTTACTAGATGAACTGTTGCTAGATAAACTGTTACTAGATAAACTGTTACTAGATAAACTGTTACTAGGTGAACTCTTACTAGATGAACTGTTACTAGATAAACTGTTACTAGATAAAGTGTTACTAGATAAACTTTTACTAGATAAACTGTTACTAGATAAACCGTTACTAGATAAACTGTTACTAGGTGAACTCTTACTAGATGAACTGTTACTAGATAAACTGTTACTAGATAAACTGTTACTAGGTGAACTGTTACTAGATAAACTGTTACTAGATAAACTGTTACTAGATAAACTGTTACTAGATAAACTGTTACTAGATAAACTGTTGCTAGATAAACTGTTACTAGATAAACTGTTACTAAATAAATTGTTACTAGATAAACTGTTACTAGATAAACTGATACTAGATAAAGTGTTGCTAGATAAACTGTTACTAGATAAACTGATACTAGATAAACTGATACTAGATAAACTGTTACTAGGTGAACTGTTACTAGATAAACTGTTACTAGATAAACTGTTACTAGATGAACTGTTACTAGATTAACTGTTACTAGATAAACTGTTACTAGGTGAACTATTAGTAGATAAACTGTTACTAAATAAACTGTTACTAGATGAACTGTTACTAGACAAACTGTTACGAGATACATAATTAATTTTAGAAGTATGTTTTCTTTTTAGATGAAAACTTTTTAATAACAATTCATGCGAGTCTATAATGAGGTTAGACCAACCTATGGCCGGGTGGCCACCAGATGCAGAGCGGACTACGCATTCAGAATCTAGCTGTCCACAAGTTAGTAACTATCTAGTAACAGTTTATCTAGTAACAGTGAAAATAAAATAACGGCACTACAAGAAAAAGGTAAAGTTGTTTTTAATGTAAGTGCGGCCACTGATAGCGTAACAGAGCTGAGTGGAATCCACTCCGCGCAGCTTTGACTCTGTCTTGGTTCGGTTTCAAGGTGAATCCGCTTCCCCCACCACGCTGACCACGCCTTCAAACTTACTATTTACCTAGGCTAACGTTGCCTAGGTTACGGTATTTAAACGTAAATTAATAGTTCTTAGAATCCGTTAAAGTAGAATTAAATATTTAAATTTAAAAGATACAAACGCGTTCTGTAACTCCGCTTCTGGTTGCCGTTCAACTTCACTCCGCTACGCTCCTCTCAGTTCAGTTTCGTCCTGCATTTCATGGCCGTTGTAAAGAAAAAGGAGTACTTCGTGAAATGTTTGAACGAATTTATATTGAAAAATAAACGTAGGAACGGATATCATTGTAAGTAATAGACAAGTTATAATTTACTACTAGTTTGCTGTAGGGGCAGTAACCCTGTATATTTGTAATCTAACAACAAAAAATCTCAATAAATCAAATATAAAACATCTGTTATATTACTGATACGGAACACAGCCGATCACTACAATTAATTTCTTATGCAACTTTTCGCTTTATAAAGAAATACAACTATTGAGGGGGGACAATATAAAATTTCCCTCAAATCTGAGGCCAAGATCCTTTACCAATTTTCTACTACAGGTCACTTTTTCGAAATATTGTTTTTGAAAATCCACGTGTATTCAATTCGGAACAAAAATTGATTTTCGTAATAGCTTAAAAAAAGCAAAATCCGTTCATGTTTAAAAAAAAAAAGAAAATTTTTAACATTTTATTTTACTTATTTGATCTTATACAATTTTATTTTACCTTCATATTCGGCGTTAAAATCTCTATACACTAACATTTAGTTTACGTATATTTCATAAAAATTTTAAATGATATTTGAAAATGTCTTTCGTTTAAAAATTCCGCACCGAAACGTTAGTTAGATCAGATTTTCCTGGGCGTAAAATAAAAGTTATATTTTTTTATATTTCAGCTACTGTATTACCAAAATATTTTAAGTCGTTTGATTTTCGTTTACGTGACGTTCTGTCTTTTCTCACTTCACTAAAATCCGTTTTTACTGTTTCAGCGAAACGGCTGCGAGAAGAAATTACTTTTTAACTGTATATTGAACGGTTACATTCAGTTGATTGCAGCGTCTGATTTCGAAGGGAAATATTCAAACGCTCGGTTAGAAACTTTAACGTTCCGATACGAACACGTTTCGAATGGACCCCAGCGACGAATGTAAAATACGAGCGCAGCCTAATTTAATCGACACAATTTCAACTTTATATCGCAGAGAAAAACGCGAATTCCAGGTGCTAGCAACAACTCATTTCCGACTGTGCTGCAATCTATCAGTCCACGAGTGAAATAATTTATTCGCAAGGAAGTCGTTATCGTCGTCTTGAATCCCACTTCTCGTAAATCAATCCCGCTCCGATTGCAGACATGCAACGTTGGATGAAGGATTACCCACATACGGCAGTAAATAAACAACGGAATATTTCACAATGCAAATTACCGTATGAATATTCGACATGCTGGACGTTGTACGCAGAAGTCCGGTAAAACAGCGACGCAGTGACGTAACAGAACTTTTTTTGGTGTTTAACGTCCGACTATTGTGCACACTTGGGCTAATGCAGACGATGGGATGATTTATAGCGTATGAAAATGCCAAGCCCTGGCCGGAAATCGAACCCGGGTCCTCGGGGTGAAAGCCTAGTACGCTATTAACTAGGAGGCGGCTCCGTAACAGAACTTACGGAATAAAACTTGCAGTGCGAAAAATGTTACAGACACTGCACAAAATTGTTAATTTTTTAAAAGGAAAACGTTAATTAAAAAGTGCATTATCAACGATCATTTTGTGTAAATATTAAATTCATCATTAAAAAAAATGTCAATTACAGAACCAAAAATAAAAATCATGTATCATGTTTTCTCTTCCTTTTTACTTGAATTACAATAATTTGTTCTAAAAAACGCTCTAGAAAACGTTAATTAAAAAGTTCATTATCAATGATAATTTTTTGTAAATACGAGTATTAAATTCATTATTAAAAAAATGTCTATTACAGAACCAAAAATAAAAATCATGTATCATGTTTTCTCTTTCTTTTTACTTGAATTAAAATAATTTGTTCAATTACAATAATTTGTTCTAAAAAACGCTCTAGAAAACGTTAATTAAAAATTGCATTATCAATGATAATTTTTTGTAAATACAGAGTATTAAATTCATTATTAAAAAAATGTCTATTACAGAACCAAAAATAAAAATCATGTATCATGTTTTCTCTTACTTTTACTTGAATTACAATAATTTGTTCTAAAAACGCTCTAGAAAACGTTAATTAAAAAAAGTGTATTATCAATGATAATTTTTTGTAAATACGAGTATTAAATTCATTATTAAAAAAATGTCTATTACAGAACCAAAAATAAAATTCATGTATCATGTTTTCTCTTTCTTTTTACTTGAATTACAATAATTTGTTCTAAAAAACGCTCTAGAAAACGTTAATTAAAAAGTGCATTATCAATGATCATTTTTTGTAAATAAGAGTATTAAATTCATTATTAAAAAAATGTCTATTACAGAACCAAAAATAAAAATCATGTATCATGTTTTCTCTTTCTTTTTACTTGAATTACAATAATTTGTTCTAAAAAACGCTCTAGAAAACGTTAATTAAAAAGTGCATTATCAATGATCATTTTTGTAAATAATTTGTTCTAAAAACGATATTAAATTCATTATTAAAAAAAATGTCTATTACAGAACCAAAAATAAAAATCATGTATCATGTTTTCTCTTCCTTTTTACTTGAATTACAATAATTTGTTCTAAAAAACGCTCTAGAAAACGTTAATTAAAAAGTGCATTATCAATGATCATTTTTTGTAAATACGAGTATTAAATTCATTATTAAAAAAATGTCTATTACAGAACCAAAAATAAAAATCATGTATCATGTTTTCTCTTCCTTTTTACTTGAATTAGAATAATTTGTTCTAGAAAACGTTAATTAAAAAGTGCATTATCAACGATCATTTTGTGTAAATATTAAATTCATTATTAAAAAAAATGTCTATTACAGAACCAAAAATAAAAATCATGTATCATGTTTTCTCTTCCTTTTTACTTGAATTACAATAATTTGTTCTAAAAAACGCTCTAGAAAACGTTAATTAAAAAGTGCATTATCAACGATCATTTTGTGTAAATATTAAATTCATTATTAAAAAAAATGTCTATTACAGAACCAAAAATAAAAATCATGTATCATGTTTTCTCTTTCTTTTTACTTGAATTAAAATAATTTGTTCGTAAGCACGACAAATTAGCATAGATAGTTTACAACAATATAACCTGAAACTTATTATAGCCTATCAGCTGTTCAATGAATCAGCTGATCGTTACGAATTAATATAAAACAACTGAAATTTTACTATAACTACCAATATAAATTTGTGCACTTTGCATCACGCGACGCGCAAAATCCAACATCACAACCAGCCCTAAAACATGATACATGTTACAGAAAAATCTACACAGAAGAAGAAGTCCTGAATGATTGATTAAGTGATAAAGTAGAGCAGAAACTATAATAGCTACAGACTATAGTAGCTATTATAAGTATTCTCTATAGTAGCTAGAGAATACCTTTATATTGTTATAAAAAAGGATTTTAATCGTGATTTAAAAAAAGGATTTACTAATATTCAACCACTACAGATGTACAAAAGGTATAAAATTTTGTTTGGAAAAATACTTTTCTCGTCGGATTTGCTTGAAGTTTAAACACAATAATAATGAAACAGATACTTCAGCATTTCCGAGAATACATCACCTAAATAAAAATGGAGTGTACAAGTTTGCGTTGGAAATAAACACAGATCGGATTAATAAAATCCTACTGTTAATATTTTAGCGCAAATTTTAATGAAACAAGTAGTTCAGCATTTCCCAGAATTCATCCTTTCAAGGGATAATAACAGGATATAACGATATAAAAAGTTTTAAAACACAACATAAAAACAAATACTGAAAAACTTATTTAAGGATTTTACAGAATCCATCGCCTAAAACAGGGGTCTCCAAACTACGGCCCGAGGGCCACATCCGGCCCGCGGAGAGCTAGATTTTGAAAACTCCGAGCCATATTTTTATAGCTAAATTAAATTTAGTTTACTGAAGTATTCTTTTTAGAATAATTATATTTTTTGATATCATGCAAACTTCCTCATATATTTTGTAGTAATTTTTTTGAAAATGTTTGTTTGATAATGACGTTTAATGTTATATTCTTTGAGAACGGCTATGCTTTCATTGCAAATCAAACATAGCGCCTTGTTACTGGACTCAATTACGAAATACTGAATGTTCCACTGATCTTTGAATTTTCTGCATTCGCTATCAATTTTTCGCTTCTTTTCCATACTACTAAATCACACACAAAAGCAACAATTCAAATCAAAATACTGTTTCAAAGATGTCTTAAACTTAAACACGCACAAACACGTTTTAAGGAGGTACGCACTATTTTATTTCACAACAATGTCATAGGAACTGATTTGTGGTTGCGCCACTAGCCTTCTTATATATTCCAATTACTGCCATCTAGAAGTGAGTGGAAGACACCAGAACTTTCTCGAACCAACGAGATTATTCTGTACGTCCTATTAGCGCCATCTGTTAGCGATAGAAGGTACTACCTATTTCGGCTTGTGTCCACCAGATGTCGTGTCACGTTACTCCTCATGGCTCGTACTCTACAACTAATCTAGAAATTACAGATAATGACAGGAAAATTAATAATATGCAGTGTTGCCGTTTTGCGGACTTTAGTCCGATTTGCAGCCTTTTTTAAACGTTGCGTACTTTTTCGGACTTTTTTTTTCATCAGTGGACTATTTCACTTTTTACCACTGGCAACAATGATAATATGGTTTTGGCCCTCGGAACTTACTGGAGTAATACTGATTACTCCAGTATGTTACTAAGGCTGGAAAGTTTGGAGACCCCTGGCCTAAAAGAATAAAAAGGATGTATAAAATTTTACACTGGCAAAAGAGAACCATTCATTATCTCAGATATTTATTAATTTTCACGGGCAACGCTGTGCGGGTACTGCTAGTAAAATATATAGGAGCAATTATTTCCTTGAAAGCAAACGTACGCAAAATTAGACTATTAATTTTTACATGCGAAAATAGACTTAAAGGTTTCGTAATTTGTTAAAATTAATTTCACCGAAGCCTAAAACTCAAATTCGTGCATTGAGGAAGAAATAAAGGACAGTTACTGTTTGGGAATATATATTCATAATTACAGGTTATATTTTATTTAAACATTAATGCCAACTAATTAAAATATTTCACAAAACTTGCGACCAAATTTGAAAAACATCTACAACAGATTCTAAATGTTTTCTCGTATTACATATTTTTGAAGTGAAAACTTTTTTACGAGAAAAAACACTGATAGCATAAACAGTCTTACCGTATAAATAGTATTCTTGAAATGAATTTAAGTCTACCAGTGAGCTGTTTGTTTTTAGTGATTGCGTGGTTCAACGCGATGTTTTTCTTTATTAAACTATGGAACGTGAGTTCAAAAACCTTAACATTTTTGAAGCGACGTTTTAATATTACCTTTGGCGAGAGGAGTGAATAGAAAAAAAATCTTCCGAACGGAAGAATGTAACGGAAAAATGGAACGAACGAGTAAACGACTTTCGTCTCTATATTTCTGTCTTTTTTTCCTCCTTTTCGATAACAGTACACGCGTATTATATGAAAACTTTGTGTTGCTTTGGTTTCGGTATTTTTCCTTAGTTGAAGAACACGTTGTAACCGTTTATAATACATTCGAAATTAATATAAACGTTTATAATAATTGTTGTTAATATTGCTAGTTTTTAACAACATAACCTGAAATTTATTATAGCCTATCAGCTGTTGAATAATATCTAAGCTATATTCATATATTTATTTACGTGTGTTTAAACAAAACAAGATATTTGTAAATATATCTTCAAAATAATTATGTAAACAGCAAAGGTATCACTAACAAAAGCTTCCCTTCTGTCGGTAACTCTGGGAGTTCCACATGTGTACTTTTAATTACATTTAATATTTATTTGTTTAAAATTATGTATTTAATTAAGTGGAATAATAAATATTTAAATTTGCATAATCATCTAGCATACAATTATTTATAGTTAAATGTATCTTGAACATTGTATATAAATAAATTAATAAATATTTAAATTGTAAATGAATCGTTATACCACACGTTCAGACAAGCCATAACAATTATTAGAACACTTGGATGTGTGCTACTGTACAAGATTGATTTTTAATATTTGTGTATGGCGTAGGTAAGTGTTAATTTTTTAATATCAAATGTATATAGCAATAACAACATTAACTGGACCGAAATAAACGAGCATTAAACATCTGATTAGTGCAATTTTTAAAATTTTCACTTTTTCCCAAATGCCACTTTTTTTATTAATAGGTCATGAATGATCTACGTCATGAAATATATTTGTATGAATATTGTTATGCAGTCCTTTTAAATAATACAAATTGAACGACAGAGTTCGTGCCACGCTGCGTGATTCATTAATTAACGTAACATCAGCCTATTGAATACAAGTATACACAATACAAGTTAAACAAAATCAATACAATTGGTATTCAAAATACAAACTCTAGATGCAAAATCATTCCCGATAAATTTATGCATTCTGGTAATACAGGCTCTTGTACCTTTTTACTGTACATTTTAAGGTTATAATTCTGACGTATATTTTATTCTACGACAATACACAATGTACGCCACTCATTCTGGCACGAATAGGCGCAATACTCCTCGCTTTAAGTTAGGAGAGGCAGGAAAGCTAGGACAATACAATAGGTTACTTTTCAAGTATATCCTTGATAAAGGATCGCGCTTTACAATCGGTAAGAACTTGTAATCGCGCGATCGTAGTTGCTCGACTTTTTAAATTTTTAATAACAAACAAACCCGTGTATAACACAATATATATTATTGCACGCTGAATAGACGATGTAAACGAATTCCCAAAAAATACACGAACGACAATTTCATTACAACGAGAACATTAGTGTAATTTAAAATAAAACTAAGAAAAAGTAACCCATACCACCGTAATATTTATAAGGGCAGATTTTTAGACTGTGATTGTTTTCTAATGAACATTTGTTTGTAACTGTTGTGTTTTATTTCCAAGATTACAACCACTCTCAGCTTTGTCTTACACTTCAACCCCCGTCGAATACGCCGGGATTGGTTGTTTTGTAGACCGCAAGTCAGCTATAAAAATCCATATTTGACGTCATCACAGCCTATATTCACTTCAATGCTCGCTAGACACGGTGCATTTCTTCAACGTTTCTTATAACTACTGTATTATTACTTATGTTTCGTAATAATATATTTCTTTATAAATGTAACCGGTTTAGTTGCACACCTCTAAAATGTATTTCGCAAACGTAGAACGACAAATTAAAATAAAGTCCAAAATATTTTATTATGCGACTAAAATATAACGATGTTAAAATAAAACAAAATTTAACATACAAAAACCACCAAAAGAGCTTCAAGTGGAAGAACAATACATTGAGATAGTCAAAGAATTCAAATATCATGGGAAATGGATCAGCTGGGACGCCCTAGAGAAAAAAGCTATGGAATCTAGGAGAAATAAAGTTGAATTAGCCTTCCAACTTACCAAACACACATACAACAAGAAGTCCCTCTCCTGGAATACGAAGATAAGGCATTATCATACGGTAATTAAACCAGAAGCCTTATATGCATGCAGCTGAAACATTATCTCTCATAACCCAGGGCCCACTTGAAAGGCTGGAGATCAAAGAAATAAAGATATTACGAAAAATCTTAGGCCCCAAATTCCGTAACTCCACATCAGGAATAAAACCATGTACCAAAAAACTGAAACACTATCAGACACAATAAGAAAAAGAATTGATTTTTATGGGCACATTATCCGAATGGACAAAAATACACTAACCAAAAAAATATTTGACTACTTTCGCAATAGAAGAGCCAAACCACTTTGGTTTAGAAAAACAGAGAAAGACATAATAGAACTACAAATCACTGACACTATGCTCATGGACAGAACAGCCAAAACAATAACCAAGGACAAGAAACAACGGTTCCAAGGCAAAGTCAAATCGAAGCGAACGATCCAAATCTCTGACGAAGAAAGAAAAGCAAGATCACAACGTATGAAGCAATACTGGGCTACGAGGAAGGCACAGAACATTGAAAAGTGATTTATTTAGTGTACCCCAAAGTTGGGTGAAACAAATAGACAGAAAACAAAATTTAATTAAAAATATGATATACGATTTATATTTTTTACAAAACTAATCGAAAAGAATGTATTTTTTGTAGAATTCACAAATTTTTGTAAAATTAGAATTTAAGACGATTTTAATTATCATTTTATCAGCTAACAGCAAACAAAACATAATTTGCTATAATAAAATTACTTTAAAATCACAATGTATGAACCATTACTGAGCAACGAGGAAGGCACAGAGCATTAGAAGTGATTGATTTGGTGTACCCCAAAGTTGGGTGAAACAAATAAAGAAGAAAATTAGTTTAATTTATAAATAACTATAATGAAGTACAAATAGAAATGGACCTTATATAAATGTGAACCATTAATTTTAGTAATATTTAGCTTTATGTTTTTCTTCGCGTAACAGCCCTTTGGTGGGCTTTGGCCTCCCTCACAACTTGTCTAGATTCATGCCTAAACTGGACTTTCTCTCACATTCTTCCAACGCACATCCTTCATCCATCTGTTCCCCGGCGTCGCCCTCTTCTTCCACATAACTTATATAATCGTTCTTCTCCATAAGCGTCACATGCCAGCCGCCTGATCTACTAACTGAACTTTGTTTTCCTCTTTGTAGTATACCTGCAGTTTCCCTGATTGCCGTTATTCTCGGTCCTTCTGCTGCCTTTACGGGCCCGAATATCCTTCTCATAATTTTCTTTTCAAATATACGTTAAGTATTCTCATCGGTAGCCGATACGTCCATGCTTCAGATCCTTTAGTGATAACTGGTCTAACGAGGGTTTTATACAATCTGACCTTCAATTTTGTAGGTTCGAGGGTTGATTCAACCGCTTAACAACATGACAAAATATGCCTTGTTCCCAGCACGATATTTACTGTTTTATCGATCCGCGCAGGTATCGATATTTACTGTAACATAATCCGCGCAGGTCAGGCGAAATTACAATTTTTGTATTTGTGCAAGTATTACTTATTTGTATATCCATTTAAACTTCAAAGGTTTTGTCCCCGCAGAAGGGTGCAAACTAGTTTCATCTACTGAGAGGATTTAAACGTCCCTCGCGGTACCCGAGTCTAACACACGCTTACACTTACAACACTACACTTGCTACTTTAACACCTTACACTCACACTTACATTTAGGGAGACGATGATAGCCTTAGTGTGCTTTTCGCCTTAAAAAAAAAAAATCAAAGGTTTTGTACGTCTTCTGTTAGAATGCGTACTGACGAGAAATACTGTATTTATTTCAAAGAATTAATTTAAATGGCATAAAAACAAAATCTAAACTAAAAACGCTTACTTAACTTTAAATTTAATAAAATTTTATATATTTTACGATCGATCATTAAAAAAAATGAAGAATCGCAATTACATTTCGCTTAAACAAAAACACGTAACAAACTGTAAATGACAGAAATTACAACAATTTATCAAATTACAGATTGAAACAATAAAATCATCAGTAGATTTAAACCGTGAACAATAGCCATCGTTAAACTGTCGAATGTGTTCGGCATTAAATGTATGCATGGCGATCCCCGAGCGAAGCAAAAAACTCCGTGACGCTACAAATGTTATTTTAACTTGGCACAAGGGAGCATTTACAGTGTAGAGGGTGTAATCACCCCCTAGTACTTATGTTTTCGCCTTCCCTCTCACGATTTACTCTAGTAGATTTGCATAAAATTTAATCGCGAGTTTTAAAGCTTTTGAGGTGCATAAGAGACTGTGTTCAACTAAAGGGGAAGATACGAGATACGAGACAAACACTAGAGTTGTGTTATGCTCGACTTGGCGTTGGTTAGAGTGTTTACAAAAAACATTACACAAACTATCTCACGCGCTAAACGTGGTTAAAGAGCTTTTGAGAAAATACGCAAAATGAGGACAGTTTCAAAAATTAATTTGCGCATTTTTATTTTCGCTAAAATGCTTTGTGTTAACATTCACAGACAACGTTTGATGAACGCATTTTTAAAACTTAAAACGATTTTCAAGTATTTTTTTAAAACTGTTTTTTTTTTAGAGTAATGGCACGATACTTAAAGACTATAGTTGGGCAACATTTGATTAAATCGTTTAAACTTATTTCAAAAAATAATTACAAAAAAACCTTGTTTCTGTAAAATTAGTCTAAGAAATGATCTTCACACATGGTAAGACATCTCAGATCCTCAATTAGATACCTAATGTAAATATAAGTTGAATTGTGCAATATCAGTAAGATGATACGCTAAATAAACAGCTGTTCGGAAGGAACGATTGAGACGACCGACCAGTCTGTTCTGGAGTGAGGCTAAGGCTAGTTCGTGCAAGGCTACTGCGCTTACATAAGTGAAATTGTGCATCGTGATTTTGGATATAGAACATTCTCGTGAACACGCGAAAGTCATAAAATTCATGCGTAAGGCCTATTTTTTTCTGGTTGTTGTGCCGTAAGTAGAGGTTTAAAAAAAGGATTTATACGAAATGAAGGGAAACCAGAGTTAATTTTTTTTTTTTGTAAAAAAAGCCGCCTCGGTGGCCTAGTGGATAGCATACTGGGCTTTCACCCCGAGGACCCGGGTTCGATTCCCGGCGAGGGCTTGGCATTTTCATACGCTATAAATCATCCCATCGTCTGCATTAGCCCAAGTGTGCACAATAGTCTGACGTTAAACAAAAAAAAAAAAATTTTTTTTAAATCTTGACAGTGCGAACTTGGGTGTTTTCACCGATTTTGTAGCTCCGTTATTAAGAAAAGAATATCGGCTACCCTAGGGGAAAACCACTAAACTCTGATTAGCGAAAAAAACAATCGACCTGTTTAATACCATTAAAGTCTGTATCTGTAATTCATTTTTTTTCACTAATATATTTTTGTAAATGGCCCTGGTTTATAATTATTTTAGTTAGTCATAGTGACGTCACTAATAATAATATTTGTTACTTTTAGTGAACCTTATATCTTCCAGAAGAATACAGTTTAGTTCAAGAGTTATTTTTCTTTTGTTAAAGTTTGTTTTGTTGGATAACTGACATCCGTAAGATTACAGTTATATTCCAAAAAGTTGGTAAATATTTAAGTTTAGTTTTTGAGTTTAAGTTAAAGTTTAAATTTAGTTTTGATTTTTGTTGTTGTTTGCCTTACTGAAAATTGAACTAATTTATCAGTATAAGTGTGCTATATTTTAATTTTTTTCCCTTCCAATTTTATACGAAAACAGAAGTAATTAATTTAAATATTTTTTCCTGTCACTACTTACTGTTTTTAACTTTTAATGTGGCATTTTAAAAAAAAAGACATACATTTTTGAAAAGCAACAACTTTGATTTCTTTGGTCACCCTGGGCATTGTAACCTCGCACAGGCATTCTCGTTGCCTTGGCCTAAACAATGGGGTATAAATTATATTAAAATTAAAGACAACGTGGCGCTCAACAAATGGTTCATTGAAATAAGATACAAAATTAGTTATGGTTCACACCCCTTCTCCTCTGTAGCTAGCAAATAATTCAAGATTTATTACGGGAACGTAATAATGGATTAAATACAAAATTTAACAAAATCGGTTTATTCGTTTAACTTTTGTTTTTTTTTTGTGTGTGTTTAACGTCCGACTATTGTGCACACTTCGGCTAATGCAGACGATGAGATGATATATAGCGTATGAAAATGCTAAGCCCTGGCCGGGAATCGAACCCGGGTCATCGGGGTGAAAGCCTAGTATATCAACTAGGCCGAGGCGGCAATTCGTTTAACTGTATGTACATACATATATGCAGCCTTATGCGTTTCCAGCAAGTATAACAGCCTTACAGCAATAGCTGTGCACTCAGTAAACATCGCATTAATATTAGACAACAGAGAAGCTATACTGTACGCCCATACTTGTATTTATAAACAACACCAGATGTCTGTACTTCCTGTCACGTGACTATTCTGGTGCGCTAAGTGTTCATCCAATACTCAAATTTCGTTTAATTACCTTTACGTATATTAGTTACAAATAATTATAAATCCGATTATAAGTCTTCGTAATATTGTCGTAAAATTTCAGACGTCTGTTGAAGAATTAAAATTTCTTTTAAAGAAATTCGTCATAATTTCAATTTTTGTCGAAAAACTATCAAATTCGGCAGAAAAATTAAGAAATATATGTAGCACAACGTGCGTGAACGGCATTGTTGTGGATTAAAAATTAAACCTTCAAAGTAGCAACAAGTAGAAAGAATGCGAGAAAATCATTTGTTTTCGGTAAATTTATTGAAATATAAAATTGACGTTTGAAAATATATTAACGGAATGAAAATAGATTTATGGACAAAAGGACATGCTTTAATTTGGAGTATCTGAAATGTCTACAATAACCGATTGGAACGTTAAAACGTCCTAAACTCGGTGTTTTCTTTCTTGGCCAGATTTAGGTTATGTTAGAAAATCGGCAATACTACAATAATTAATACGATTTTATAATTTCTGTATGTAAATTTCTTATTGAGCTACATACAGTGAGGAAATGCGTATAGATAATACACAGGATCAAATTCCAAAGTACGGCAACCTCTCTGCTACGCACAAAAGGTAATTAATCGACCAGCTAATTGTATCTGTCTGCTACCAACTGTTGCCAAAATAATGTCCCTACGTGTGGGACAAGATCAGGTGTCGCAATTACTCCCTTCATACAATGATATATAGCTGCTATTAGTAGCACTTTATATCATCAAAGCGTCAGTTTATTGAATGAGTAAAGTTAGGCGGGTTATGGAAGTTCCCCGCGTCGAACTAAACCATTCCCCGGCTGATCAAAGCCTAGCGAGGCATGTAGTTCGTAAAACATATCATGCATTTAGAAAATCTGATAATCCAATATCGGCCAGCTGATGCACTTTACTGGCATGACCGAATCCTATTATATTGGCGCTTTTACGTAATAATGAATACGTGAAATGATCAAGAACACGAGTTTTTTTAAAGCAACTACTAAGGGTGAGTGGGAGCCGTTGTAACTAGAGTCGACGGATGGTTTCTCTTTTTGGGGGGGATTAACTGCGGCTCTGTGTCCCCCGACACGTCAGCTTAAAAGCGTTTTGTGTACCCCTATCACCTCGCCTTAAACCGACTTCAGTGCCCCCGAGCTAAGGCATCTTGTGTAAGGTGTCCTGTTTGAACTCCTGATCTGGTTGCTGACATCCAAGGAATCTTCTTCTGGCCTCCAGGACTTCGCAATCAAGGAGTACGTGTGCTGCGGTTTCAACATCCTGCCCGCCCAAACGACACTCAGGAGAGATTTTTAACGTTCCAAACTTATGTAGATGATTCCGGATGTGGTCGTGTTCGGTGATCATCATCGACCTGCCTCAGTGACCTCCTGTTAAACCGAACAAGTGTCCTTGACAACACAGGGTCTGGTCGCGAGAGAAGACGTTTCCTCAACCTTTGGCCTAAGATGACAATTTTAGGGCCCAGCTCGACGACGCGATTGTGCAGCGAGTCGGGCTGGGAGTGAAACTGAAAAGACACACTAAGACTGATAGTTAGGATGCCGGACGTATAAATAATTTCCAATTAAGAATTTCCATTATGAAATCACGTTTTTAATCTTGACGTCAATGTTTTCACACTTTTTTGGTTACATCATATTACGTGACTTGTTTCGAATACACTTATGAAAGTTCCAAATTTTTGTATTTAGTGTTTACTTTTATCTCTTTATTTTGTGCCCAGTCCGTGTGCAGTTTATCTCTTTGACGTGAGAATATTAGACATTTTTGGTACTATAATACTCGTACTTTTAATGTGATGCCATTTTTAAATGACTCTGTAACTAACCACCCGACAGAAAACAAATTTCTATACTCTCCTCTGAATAGACCTTGAAGTATCGATCTAACCACTTACATCAGGGGTTCTCAACTTTTTTTCTGCTTCAACCCCCCCTAAATAAATTTGTTTTATTCCATAGAAACCCCCCCTATATGTTTACAATGTGTTGCACAAATATCACCGCAAATGAAGCTTTTATTAGGAGCAATTCAGTAATACATTTTTTTTCAATAATTTGTATTTTATATTATTAAATATAAATTAAATATATGTTTATAGAAGCAGAAATTTAAATAAAATACCAATGCGGAGCTGTGGTACGACGTCATAGACATAGCTAAGCGAGAACACGCAGAAACAAAAGCAAATATTTGTAGACAAAATTATTATTTTTTTACAATTTTCATTTTTTATTAAGTGCGCATTAAGGGGTTAAAAAAAAGAATTTATGACACAATTGTAAAAAGCATTATAACATATGGTAGTGAGGTATGGCAAATTAAGAGCAGAACAGAAAGAATGCTATTGGCTACTGAGATGGACTTTTGGAGAAGAGCGGCAGGAAGATCAAGACAAGAGAGAGTGAGAAATGAAAGTATACGGAGGATAATGGACGTAAGGCATACAATTGTAGAGGACATAGAACAAAACAACTGGTTTGGTACGGGCATGTACAAAGAATGCCGGATGAGCGAATTCCCAAAAAAATCATGCAATGGCGAACACCTGGAAGAAGAAAACGAGGAAGGCCGAGACTGAGCTGGAGAGAGGGAGTCGAAAAGGAAATAAAAAAAAGGGATATACCAGAAGACCTGTGGTGGGACCGCGATCGGTGGAGGTTGGAGATCGGAAGACGGCGTAGAACGTTGTAGACCGAATTATAGATAGACAAGGGGTTAAAAATGGAATTTGTTTCATCGATCCCCTCCGAATTCAATCGACCCCCATCAAAGTACAACGGACCCTGAAGGGATCCACCTGGACCCCGTTGAGAACCCATGACTTAGCCATTTAAATTTTTATGAATTTAACCTACTTTAAGATCTCTAAAGAGAGTAACTTTGTATTAAAATGTGGTACTAAAATGGCACTTCTTTCATATATGCATACCATAAAGTACATTTTGCTAGTTCACTTTTTTCAATAAGAGCCGAACAGACATTTTTGTACTTGGAACACTTTCCAGAGTTTGTCTTCGATTTTTATGGCAGACGTCTCACTTTATGCTGTTCATAATGTAGTTTCGCAGTAAGTTTGAAAATTACAGTTTATATTTCTGTAAGTTTGAAAATTACAGTTTACATTTCTGTAAGTTTGAAAATTACAGTTTACATTTCTGTAAGTTTGAAAATTACAGTTTACATTTCTGTAAGTTTGAAAATTACGGTTTACATTTCTGTAAGTTTGAAAATTACAGTTTACATTTCTGTAAGTTTGAAAATTACAGTTTACATTTCTGTAAGTTTGAAAATTACAGTTTACATTTCTGTAAGTTTGAAAATTACAGTTTACATTTCTGTAAGTTTGAAAATTACAGTTTACATTTCTGTAAGTTTGAAAATTACAGTTTACATTTCTGTAAGTTTGAAAATTACAGTTTACATTTCTGTAAGTTTGAAAATTACAGTTTACATTTCTGTAAGTTTGAAAATTACAGTTTACATTTCTGTAAGTTTGAAAATTACAATTTACATTTCTGTAAGTTTGAAAATTACAGTTTACATTTCTGTATACTGAATACGATTAATTTTTAGTCATTTAGCGATAAGAATTCCGTGTTTATTTTACTGAATACAACGTTGAAGTGTCCCCTGATTTTGTTTATAAGCTTTTTCTTAACTTGCTTCCTCTGTCTGTGGCCGCCTCGGAGGCCTAGTTGATAGAGGACCCGGGTTCGATTTCCGGCCAGGGCTTGGCATTTTCACACGCTATAAATCATCCCATCGTCTGCATTAACCCAAGTGTACACAATAGTCGGACGTTAAACACCAAAAAAAAATCCTCTGTCTTTATGTTTCATGGTTCAAATCATGTGATCGATTTTTAACCCAGTTTTCATCATTAAATCGACTTGAAATTTTGCACACTAGCTTGATTCTAATGGCACTGCAGTATCCGATAATTATACACATCAAATGTTGCTTCATTGTGCTCTAATTAATTAACTAAAATTGCATATGGAAAAATAGTGTTAGCGTTGCTCAGTAGATGGCGTTAGCTGTTTATAAAGCGTTTCACATTGAAAGTTGTCGGAAGAAGCGAGTTCGAGCCCAGCTCGACTCAATTTAAAAAAATCGTATAAATCTATTACAAGATTCATCACTAAAAGTAAAAATAAATATAATACAAAAATTTAAAAAAACACTTTTTCAATTCCAAGTATAAAATGCACTAAAAAGTAAGCAATATATTTTTCATCAGTCGGAGAATAAAGCGTGGGTGCCCATCAATACTCACTTACAAGGATCTTCTTCAATAATTTCTGATTAATCTAATCCGCATCCACGCTTTATTCTCCGAGTGATGAAAAACTTATTTTTTACTCGTTAGTGCACTTCAAACTTGAATTAAGTGTTTTTTATTTATTTTTGTTTTTAAGCTGATTATCCGCTAGCTATCTGATCACCAGTTTTCAAGTGTTATTTATCCAATACGCCCAATTGAGAGCAGTTGATTTAATTAAATTTTTCCCCAGCAGATGTCACTGTGTCTGTGACTGCAACAGTGTCCGCTCGTAGTCGTTAAGTCGCCAATAAATTAAATCGTTGACACAGGATTGTTCACTAAGGAGAGGTTAACCAGGACGATGATCCTGGTCCTTTGATAGTCAACGGTCAACCCTTAACGACAGGTCCCAGGCCACAAACACACTTAAGCCACTACAATGTATCGAGGCAATGCATGACCTCAAATTAGCATAGCCTGAGCTAGGCCGTCAAATTGTTTAACTCTTAGGCTAATCGCATTATACATAGCACAAATATTGTATTTATTAGTCCTAAACCATTGTATTGTACCGGGTGTTACAGAAATTAATTACCGTGACAGATTCTACATAAAGATTTAAAAAAAAAAATTAACAATATTTTTCAAAATTACTAGATATTTTTTATTTTACAGTTATTGTTTTTGAGTGGACTTCGTGTTTTTAAAGACTGGTGTTTTGATAAACGCACAGTAAAACAAAATCTTACAATTACATTATCTACTTAAAAATACTACAAAATGTTTCACTGAACACGTTCACGTGAGACACAATATTGGAAAACATATTTAGCTTTATAAACAACGTAAATGCAAATACTTACAGTTTTCAAGACTTCAAGAGAAGCACGGTGAAACAGATTCTGTTTATAAACACTTACAAAAAGTAATATTTTATTTTGTTCTGACTTCAAATATAAGCAATTTTATCGTCTTTACACGACACATAAAAAGAACGAAAGAACGAGTGAAGTGAAAAAAGCGAAGATGAAAAAGATGCGAAACAAAATAATTTATTAAAAAATTTAAATAATCTCGACAAACAACTGTCCCGCAGACGTGATAGAAGCGAATTTTAAAAATTATTTTTCTTAACCTTACCACTTTTGAAATTATAATGTCACCATCACAACAGCACTGGAATCTGCGTATATTAGTATATTAAATTTTCAAATTACACTGAAAATACGGTAATTTGAACCGTAAACGACGTCCACAAATTTCAAAGGATTTTGATAATAGAAAATACAAATTTATACAGTTTTAACGCTAATTAAAACGGTGAAAGTACTTTTACAAAAAATAAAACAAACTGTTAATTTTTTAAAGATTTGAATGGCCGCCATTTTGAACGAAATTTTGCTGGTTAACGATCTCGTTCAAACTATTATCATACGTACGCACAATTCAGACATTTAATAAATTAATCAGCTAATATAAAGGTAATACGCTGTTAACTGTGTTCACAGTATCATTCATTGTTTACAGAATACGTTACGAAAACATGAACGAAGTTGATAGAGTGAGACAGAAACTTAGGATTTATACTTACTGCAAGAGTGTGTGAGAGAGAAAGAGAGATATTTAAACAGGTTACCATGGCTACACTCACCTGTAACAGAGATCATTCGGTAATTAGTTCAAGGACATTACTGTACAACTAATTTACATAAACATGCAATAAAAATACCTCCATTATACTGGTTTTTCTTAGTAAGGTACACATTAAAAAGAAATATTAAACAATGTTCATATTATTGTTTTTCTGTAATAAACAGGTTTTAACCTGTTTAAATAATCAAGGTTGATTATCAATAATTGATAACTAAATCAAACTGCGAATTTAGTTCTTATTGTTCGAAATAAATGCGAACGCCTGCAAATGGAAAATAGGATCATGTTACTTCTTGGAATAAAAAAATGGCTCTTCAAGCTTAATAAAACCAAATCTTTATACATGTAAATTACACAAAGAGGAAATATAATTATAAGCCAGTATATATTAATCTATACAGTACTGCACGCCAATAGTGCAAAATATCTTGGTATGACCCTTGACGCCAAGCTGCGCTGGAAGGAACACGTTAAATAAAAACGCGAACAACTAGGCATCCGACTGAAGAAACTGCATTCTGACTGGAAGGTTAGAATTATCAACACATTACAGACTGCTGCTATACAAGCAAGTGCTAAACCAGTATAGTTATACGGTATACTGCTTCGGGCTCCCCTAAGAAGTCTACTATCAATATTATTCAGGATTTTCAAAAATGAAGTACCAAGGGCTACAGTACCATTAGCTCATAGGTGCATCAGTACATTCACAGAGATTTGAATATCGAACCATTTTTTTGTTTTTGTTTTTGTTTAACGTTCCATTATTGTGCATACTTGGGCTAATGCAGACGATGGAATGATTTATAGCGTATGAAAATGCCAAGTCCTGGCCGGGAATCGAACCCGGGTCTTCGGAGGTGAAAGCCCAGTACGCTATCGACTAGGCCACCGAGGCGGCAGTAGAACCAGTATCGAACCAATAGAAGTCGAAATATAAAAGCAAGCAAAAAGCACGAGTTCGACTGCATCATCACAAAAATGTTGACGTGCTTCAGCTGTTTGACAAAACAGAGCTAGTGAGACAAGTCTCTTGAGTTGGTTCAGTGTTCAACTCTACACTGTGATCGGAGGTATTGACATCGGACACCTGTAATATAACTATTATTACTCTGCATTAGATAATAAGCCGCCTCGGTGGCCTAGTTGATACCGTTATAGGCTTTCACCCCGAGGACCCGGGTTCGATTCCCGGCCAGGGCTTGGCATTTTCATACGCTATAAATCATCCTGTCGTCTGCATTAGCCCAAGTGTGCACAATAGTCGGACGTTAAACAACAACAACGTGTTATAGATAACAAACTGCTGTTTAGACAATAAAGCTACTTAACTTGTCTTTGCTTTGGTAATTATTAGAGTTAATATTTTTTTCTAAAATCTGTACAAAATTAGTAATGATTAGGATTATGACCTATTCTTCCCGTCAGTGGTCTATCCATTCACCTCGTAAAGGCTACCGCGGTTTCGAAACTCTATCGTTTCATCTTCAGGCCGTTATACAAAATGTTAAATCCCTCTGTCGAGGTCGTCACAAGTCAAACGAAACATCAAAACATACGTCACCAACACCGAGCACAATTACACGTTTAAAATATCCATCATGACATTCGGCAGTCCGGAATGTAACGACGTACGAGTCGCGTGTGCAGCTTGGCCAAGCCGAATTTCATGATGAATATTATAAACGTGTAAATGTGCTCAGTGTTTGTGATGTATGTTTTGATGTTTTGTTTGAGTCTGTAACGATCTCGACAGAGGGATTTAACATTTTGTATAACGGCCTGAAGATGAAACGATAGAGTTTCGAAACCGCGGTAGCCTTTATGAGGTGAGTGGATAGACCACTGACGGGAAGAATAGATCATAATCCTAATCATTTGAATAGGTCCGGTGGCTATGTTACAATAATAAAATTAGTAAGTATAATTTTTAGACTTACGACCTTTTGATTTAGTTCCATTAACAATATAATTATTTTCTTGGAATAGAAACCCCAGAATTTTGTTACAGTGCTTTTATTATTTCACGAATACACACACAAACACACACACGCTCGCACGCACGCACGCACACACATACATTCTTTTTTCTTCGTTTGCTCTCCGTCCGTTTTAAATACAGAACCACCAAATCTGCAATACAGAATTCGATTCGATATTTTACGGTCGTCTGTTTTACAAACGCGTGTAGAAACGAACAGTCTGCTACGTAAAAAGGAAAATGTCTACACAAACGCGTGTAGAAACGAACAGTCTGCTACGTAAAAAGGAAAATGTCTACACAAACGCGTGTAGAAACGAACAGTCTGCTATGTAAAAAGGAAAATGTCTACACAAACGCGTGTAGAAACGATCAGTCTGCTACGTAAAAAGTAAAATGTCTACACAAACGCGTGTAGAAACGAACAGTCTGCTACGTA
>CM040190.1:96686662-96726662 GCA_022606455.1 Callitettix versicolor
GCAAGGAATTAAGAAAAATCTATTCGGGGTGCTATTTGAACTGGAAGAATAAATGACCTAATATAATATTGTTGTAATAATTATTAGTAGTTGAAGGGATTTTTTTCACGATCTACCGCACGATCTGGCAACTCTGTATTTCCAATGCTGCCTAGTTCAAGCGTTACCACTCTCACCACTCGCCATATAATTGTATAATAATTAAGATATATTTCTTAAACTAAAATTTACTATTAAAGAACAAATATCAATCCAGCACAAAGAGCTGAGAAATCGACTATGCTTCACGCTTACTTTGGCAGCAATTGAACCCAAATTTAAAGTAAAAACGTAATTTTTACGAAAAACTATATTTAAATATACGAGGGTTGATCAAATATAAACGAGACTGACTTTCTAAAAACTTTTCCGTTGGACATTGAACTCTAAAGGGTGGGGTTTCAGGTAGCCTGGGAGGTTTGAAACGAACGTAGACGGGCAACATTTCCGTTCGGACCCTTCAGTATAAAACTATACAATGAGTGAGAGTGAAGTGCACGTTTCCGTGGAGCAGAGAATTATTATTAAGTTTTTGGCCAAGGAGGGGGTCAATCCGACTGAAATCTTTCGTAGATTGACGGCTCAATACGGGGACAGGACCCTGTCAAGAGCTCGCGTTTTTGCTTGGCACAAGGAATTCGCCGAAGGACGGGAAGCAGTAGAAAACCTGAAGGCCAAATCACGATCGTCGGCCGGGAAGGTAATGGCCACTGTATTTTTTGACAATCAAGGCGCCTTTCACGTCGATTTCCTCCATCAACGACGCACAATAAATGCACAATATTATTGCGATGTTTTAGAGGCCGCAAAACAGTCTTTTCGTAGGAAAAGGAAATCTAAATCGGCGAGAAACGTCATTCTTCTTCACGATAATGCCCGACCACATTCGGCGAACGCTACGAGGCTTAAACTCGATCAAATTGGCTGGGAACCAATGGAACATCCCCCATACAGTCCAGACTTATCACCCTGCGACAATCACCTATTTGGGCCACTCAAAGAGGCGCTTGGAGGCCAGCGTTTCGAAGACGATTCTGCGGTGGAGACCTTCGTGCTCCAATGGCTCAACGAACGCCCGAGAACTTTTTACGAAGATGGAATTAAAAAACTTCCAATCCAGTGGGAAAAATGTGTTACTCGTGCGGGAGACTATGTAGAAAAATAAGTTGTATCAAGAATAATTTGTAAGCAATAAATTTTTTAAAAAATCAGTCTCGTTTATATTTGATCAACCCTCGTATACAACTCAGAAAATACGTGTTTGTCCAATTTTCCCACGAACGGAACTTCGCTCATTGACAAACAAAATTCCTCCATTACATAATGTGTTTTAATTAAAATTATACTTCAAGTTATCCAGTTTTAACAATATATTTCGTCATATTTAAGGGGATGAAATGACAACAACACAACCTGGCTAAACTGTATTTGTCCTTAAAGACAAGTAAATGTATGAAGTTAGAGCCGCCTCGGTGGCCTAGTGGATAGCGTACTAGGCTTTCACCGCGAAGATCCGGGTTCGATTCCCGGCGAGGGCTTGGCATTTTCATACGCTATAAATCATCCCATCGTCTGCATTAGCCCAAGTGTGCACAATAGACGGACGTTAAACACAAAAAAAACAAACAAAAAAATGTATAAAGTTATAACCGTGTCAGGAAGCGCAGAGCGTTGGGTTAGGCAACATTGCTGTAAATAATATGCACAGCATGGCAACACTGTAAAATCAGCCAACAGTCTGCCTGCTGTAACAGTGCATGTTTTAAATAAGATTACGGCTTTCCGGAAGCTGTACAATCTTTTATCCTCATATACCAAAAAATAAATCGATTTACGTTTGATCCAAAGAAATATTCGACACTAAACAGGCCACAGTATCACTTGTCTTCGCTGAAGAGGTCTGAACGTGAGCTGCGCACGACTTCCATTCGACGAATTAACGAGTCACGAAATTCCGAGTCCATTAAAAATAAGCAAGGATTAGTGTGTAAGTCTGCTTGCTTCTGGGACAAGGTCTTCACATGATGCAACTTCCTAGGTAAGCTCACAACATAATAAACGTAAACCCGCGGGCGATCCAACGCAACATGTTTGTACAAACATAAATATCCTACTTGTTACGACACAACGAAAATAATGCCGAATCTTACTGAAGCCGATATAATAACTAATAATTCAATAGACGCTTAGACCTCGCAGTATATTCTTAACCAGTAGCTTGGCCACCGCTCTCTACGATAGAGCTCGTAATCTTTTCCGCCAATTTAAACGGTGACCGTAATATTTAGCGAACATACGGTCAACATTGTGATAGGTCTTGCCGTTCAGCTGATATTACCGGTAACAGCCAGCAAATACGAGCTGGCTCTCTTCGTACAATCGTCATCGTTAAACTAGAGGCCGCCATATTGAAACGGAAGTAATTAGAAAAAATGTTACGCATACGTTTATATAAAATATCAGCCGCCACAGTGGCCTAGTTGATAGCGTACTGGATTTTCACCCCGAGGACGTCATTTGACGAAAATCTCTGTCCTCCGAGCGCAATTTTTAGATGAGGGAACAAAAAGAAGTCGCTTGGGGCTAGATCTGGTGAGTAAGGCGGATGGTCAAGCAGTTCAAACCGTAATTCGTGGATTTTCGCCATGGCAACCGCTGAGGTGTGAGACGATGCGTTGTCTTGGTGAAACAGGATTTTCTTTTTCTGCAAATGTGGCCGTTTTCCCGCAAGTTCTGACTTCAGCTTGTCAAGTAATGATGCGTAGTATGCTCCTGTAATGGTTTTTCCTTTTGAAGAAAGTCGATTAAAATAACTCCATGACTATCCCAAAAAACAGTTGCATCACTTCCCCAGCTGAAAAAACAGTTTTTGCTTTTTTTGGAGACCGTTCCCCCTTTGCAGTCCACTGTTTGAACTGTATTTTTGCTTCGGACGTATAATGGTGTATCCAAGTTTCATCTACAGTAATTAATCGGCGCCAAAACTGGGATTTATTGCGCCTAAACTTCACCAACAGAGCATTGGAAATGTTCATTCGAACACGTTTTTGGTCTAACGTGAGCAAACGCGGCACCCAACTTGCGGACAGCTTTCTCCTGTCTAAATATTGATTTAATATGTGACAAACACGTTCTTCTGACATGTACATAACATCTGCTATCTCTCTCACTTTAATTCGGCGGTCATCTAGCACTATTTGGTGAACTTTGGCTATGTTTTCGTCGGTATTTGCAGTTTTTGGACGTCCCGAACGTTCATTGTCTCCCACGCTCTTACGACCACGTTTAAATTCAGCTGCCCAAAATTTCACTGTATGATGGTGCAGAGTCCCCGTACACAGAATCCAACTCATCTTTGATTTGCGTTTGCGTATTGCCTTTCAAAAACAAATATTTAATGACAGCTCGATACTCGATTTTGTCCATTTTCATAAAAAAATACTCACATCAACTCACTCAAACGACTGTTACATAACAACTGCGCGTCCAAAATGGCTGAAATTTTGGTGAGTAACTGTCAACAGATGAACAACGAAATTCGATTGCTGCTATCTTCATGTTGAGGTCGGAAACTTTTCAGACAACCTCTTAAAAGACAAGTCACTGCCATAGAAATACTGTTTCAAGAATTTATTCTCAACTATTGATATTATTTCTCTTGTTTCCAAATGTTCAGTGTTTGCGCCACGTTAGACGAGCGTGCCGCTGGAATTAATGCAATTTAAACAGTTGATATCCTCCGAATTCTTGAAGTGAAAATACGAATGATCGATTAGGAACAGTGACCAAACACACACGACAATCAAGCCGAACCACCGTAAAGCCACCGTATCTGACGCATTAAACAACTCAAAGACGTAATTACGTAAGCGGAGAGTGTCGACGTTAAACTTTCCGGCCCGGCTGCAGTTTGATCAACTTCATTCTTTTTTTTAAACAGTTCCAGTCAAAAAAACTTAAGCAATAAACCAGAAACTTTTACTTCGAGAGGCAAACAGCAATTGACCCCAATAAGGGGGAAGTAAATAAGGGTTTGAGTGTACTGAGGAGGTTAATGTGAAATAAATCTTAATTAAATCATTTAAAGTCTTTAAAATGTAACGCTTAAAATCAATGAATATGCGTGCGGGGTATGGGTGTATGTTTTGCACGGGGAAAAATTCAGTTTGCGCTCATGGAACGCTCTAATTTTCGTTGAGTAATTAATAAAATGTATTTTTGAAAACATTGGTATAAACATTTGCTTTCGCGCGACGCTTGAATACGTAATGCACACCACACAGCATATATTGTTCTTGAATATACCTAGACTGGAAGTAACTACTTCTAAACACCTGATTTCGCACAATAGCTTCGATGTCATTTCAATTGAGGTAATGTTTATTGTTCTTTTTAATTTAAAAAATGTGTATTTTCTAAATTTGTGTATTTAAATTATTTAATGTATATGACCTGTACAGATTTTTGAATGCCAGAATTACACAATTGTATTTATTATTATACTTAAACAGTATAACTGTCAAAAGTAGGGTTATAAACTGATTAATTATTAAAGTCCCTTATATAGCCTAAGATACTCAGACTCATAGTCTGTCACAGTTTCAGTTAACTTTTAAGTTGTGTATTACACACACGCGAAATTTAATACGAAAACATTTTTTTAAGATTTGTCCTTTCCTGCATGCATCTAAATTTTTATAAAAATAATGAAATCATAATAGTGAAAAGGTATACAGTCAGGCATGCCAAAAGAAGTAGTCACTTATGTCGGCCAGTACCGCACTGCTTCTAAGTTTTTTTTTTTTTTTTTTTTAAGGTTAGGTGCGTTTTGTATACTGTTTTTAATATCGTAAAAAACTATACAACTCAATTCGACATATATTCCTATAAAACGTTAGATTGGGTACACATTATATAAAACAATAAGTATTTGAAAAACGATTTACGATAAATTAGCAATATATAAGATAAATTTAAAAACAGGGTTTCAGTTTAAACCTAACATTCCAACAGAAAGAAAAACGAATCCAAAAACTACAGTTTACGATGCAAAAATTTGCATCGTATGAAATATGTGAAAAAAATGCAGGCTACGAATGCAAAAATTTTACCCCATCGGCCGTATCGTCTAGATTCATGACTGGAAATCAAATTACAATTATGTCAAATATTTATTAAACAAGATTGAAGCGCTCTTAGAAAGAAAAAAACCATAATACTGGCAAACGCAATGCACCCAAATCTTTTTTACAATTCCTAATTGTTGAACTGTCACAATGATGAATGCCCTGTGACCGACGGACGTTAAGATGTTGTACCGAGAAACTTGTAGAATTTTGCATTTTTCCCTCAGAACAAACTTCACATTTATCATCTAACGCGACACAAGGATCTTGCTTTCAAGGGTTTGAATAATGCCGTTTCCTCCACCCACGCATCATTAGTAACTTCAAACTTCAACATCACAAGGCGGCGTGGGTTAATCATATTGTAACAGAATTTCGAAAACATCGCAACCGGTGCAAATAGTTAAAAAACTAACCGTTATTAAATAAAATAATATAATGCATTAATAACTAGATATTTAACTGAGCAATTTATTGTATATAATATATAAATACCAGGGGGGCGTGCGAAATTTCGCACGTAATCACAGCCTTTTGAATAAGTATTTCATTTTCTTTAATGGATACAAACATGTTAGTTGATTTAGTCATCCTTGAAAAGGCTGTCTGTGAGTAAAGACGGAATTTGATAAATACAATCATGCTCTGTGAAGTGTTTGTCCCTGCGATTTGTTTATAGCGATAGCAAACGCAATTTTAATAGGTAACTGTCGTCTGGTCAATCGAAAAGGGATGTTTGATAACCTCTAACTGTATTTTGACATTTTTATTGTACATCGTATTTTATGATGTCCGTATTAACAATAGAAAAATGGACGATGGAAGGAGAAATCACAAACATATTTGTGTAAAAACAGTGTCCAAAACATGTGTTTGGTATTCGAAATGTTTGTCCCTGCTTGTACGACGGGCAGGGTTAGGGGACTGTCAGTAGGGCCACATAACCTATACGTTTAACGACTTTTAAATAAATATTGAAATTGTTCTAAGCACGTTGTGCAAAAAGAGGCATTTTTAATGATATTGTCTATTGGTGTTTAGTTAGCTTCGTAAAATACACAAAATATTGTCTGACTTGTGATGCCGCGCATGCGCATACATGATGCCGTTTTGCCTGTGACAGTTAAAAGTGTCTTTTATGTTAACATTTTCCGCAAACAGTTAGTTTTAGCGCAAAATCGTTTGGCTAGGTTAGAAGCCGGTTAAAAACGCTTTATAAAGATACCTCATTTATGCCTGTACGAATAGTATGTGCTGAGAAAAAGGGATGTTGACTCGAGAAATAATATATATCTTGTATATAATTCAGTAAGGTCAAATTTGAAAGCAATATTTTTAAGAACTGGTAAACATCTCGTAGAAAGATGCTCGATGGTTTATTTTAAAGGTATTACTGTAGAATTTGAAGGAAAATTACACGTTTTTCTTGATTAAGCCCTTAGTAACGGATAAAAAGAGTAAATTTTTCAAAATGAAAACCAGCTGTGCTTAGCATTGTTATTATTTTTTTAAGGCGGAAAGAAGAATAAGGCTATTATTGCCTCCCTAAATGTAGGTGTGAGTGTAAAGTGTTAAGTCGTAAGTGTGTGTTAGACTCGGGTACCGCGAGGGACGTCTAAATCCGCTCAACAAATGCAGCTAGTCTGCACCCTCTGCGGGGTTATTTCAAGTCGACTGGATGATGGTTAAAAATCGGTTACAAGATTTGAAACATGAAAAGTGCAGAAAGAGGAAGCAAGTTAAGAAAAAGCTTTACTTTGAATAGCAGCTGTTTGTACATCAGTATTTCGAATAAAAATTTGTAACATTTTGTTTATAGCACCTATATAAATAAAAATGAAAATGTTCGTTTCTTCAAAATCGTAATCTTCGAAAATTCTTCACCGATTGCTTTGAAATTTTGACAAAACGTTGCAATAGAATACATGCATGTTTTTATATAAACGTTCAAGTTCACATTGCCCTTCATCAGGTCAGACCTTGACATCCAATATACTTGGTAGAATGCACTCAGTTAATGTTACGCATATTTAATCTTTATTACATACATCTCGGAGAAATAAAATTTTGTTAAAATTAAAATAAACAGTTTAATTTATTCGCACTACGTATTTCACAAGTACTATAGGCTATGTATTTTCACTGCCACGGACATGTTTGTTAATGTGTTCAAGACGGCTACAGCAAATTGTTGCAACTTAGATATTGTTAGAACAAAACAGTAATAAAATATAAGTAGGCCCTAAATCAAACTGCAATTAAATTGTTTTCTTAAGATTAGCCATCAGGTTTTGATAAAATGTTATGGAAGTAAGTTTTGATCATTTAAGAAGACTAATAATTCAAATCAAATTAAAAATACTGTCTGGGAGTAAATATAAAAAATACATTAACTACTTTAATGTCGTCGACTTTTTTTCGATTTACATCAAACCATAATGCAGTGAATTATGAAGTCGCATCTGCCCCGGTGGCCTAGTTGATAGCGTACTGGGCTTTCACCCCGAGGACCCGGGTTCGATTCCCGGCCAGGGCGTGGCATTTTCATATGCTATATATCATCCCATCGTCTGCATTAGCCCAAGTGTGCACAATAGTCGAACGTTAAACACAACAAAAACTTAACAAAGTTTAATTTACATGAATATATCTACTTGACTTTGAGTCGCCTCGGTGGTCTAGTGGATAGCGTACTAGGCTCTCACCATGAGGACCCGGGTTCGATTCCCGGCCAGGGCGTGGCATTTTCATACGCTATAACTCATCCCATCGTCTGCATTAGCCCCAGTGTGCACAATAGTCGGACGTTAAACACAACAAAAACTTAACAAACTTTAATTTGCATGAATATATCTACTTCACTTCGAGTCGCCTCGGTGGTCTAGTGAATAGCGTACTAGGCTTTCACCCTGAGGACCCGGGTTCGATTCCCGGCCAGGGCGTGGCATTTTCATACGCTATAACTCATCCCATCGTCTGCATTAGCCCCAGTGTGCACAATAGTCGGACGTTAAACACAACAAAAACTTAACAAACTTTAATTTGCATGAATATATCTACTTGACTTTGAGTCGCCTCGGTGGTCTAGTGGATAGGGTACTAGGCTTTCACCCTGAGGACCCGGGTTCGATTCCCGGCCAGGGCGTGGCATTTTCATACGCTATAACTCATCCCATCGTCTGCATTAGCCCCAGTGTGCACAATAGTCGGACGTTAAACACAACAAAAACTTAACAAACTTTAATTTGCATGATTATATCTACTTGACTTTGAGTCGCCTCGGTGGTCTAGTGGATAGCGTACTAGGCTCTCACCATGAGGACCCGGGTTCGATTCCCGGCCAGGGCGTGGCATTTTCATACGCTATAACTCATCCCATCGTCTGCATTAGCCCCAGTGTGCACAATAGTCGGACGTTAAACACAACAAAAACTTAACAAACTTTAATTTGCATGAATATATCTACTTGACTTTGAGTCGCCTCGGTGGTCTAGTGGATAGCGTACTAGGCTTTCACCCTGAGGACCCGGGTTCGATTCCCGGCCAGGGCGTGGCATTTTCATACGCTATAACTCATCCCATCGTCTGCATTAGCCCCAGTGTGCACAATAGTCGGACGTTAAACACAACAAAAACTTAACAAACTTTAATTTGCATGAATATATCTACTTGACTTTGAGTCGCCTCGGTGGTCTAGTGGATAGGGTACTAGGCTTTCACCCTGAGGATCCGGGTTCGAGTCCCGGCCAGGGCGTGGCTTTTTCATACGCTATAACTCATCCCATCGTCTGCATTAGCCCCAGTGTGCACACTAGTCGGACGTTAAACACAACAAAAACTTAACAAACTTTAATTTGCATGATTATATCTACTTGACTTTGAGTCGCCTCGGTGGTCTAGTGGATAGCGTACTAGGCTTTCACCCTGAGGACCCGGGTTCGATTCCCGGCCAGGGCGTGGCATTTTCATACGCTATATCATTCCATCGTCTGCATTAGCCCAAGTGTGCACAATAGTCGGACGTTAAACACCAAAAAAAAAAATCTACTTGACTTTTGTAGAATTTTTTCCGAAATAACGAACAACCTTCAACGTAGAAACAGGAAAAACGATTGCTTTTAATTTGTACATAAACTTTTATCATCTTACTAAAACAAACTTTATACTTTATATTTACTAAAACTTATAAAATACCATAATTAATAAAAATAATAAATAGTAAACATATTTTGTGAATTAAGCTTCAAACATACGATTGTTGACAACTTTGCATGACAATTTACTGTTAAATCACTGTAATTTACTATAAATGGTTTCAATAAACGCTTATAAAATATCAAATCATTATTAAAATGTGTTTAACAATATTAAACAATTACAAATATTGAAAACAATTACAAAACGATACGGCTTCAATAAACAAGACGTAAAATTAAATTGATGTAAATTGTATATTTATTAAATAATTATAATAAAATGTAGACTGTAAGGATTTATCGCATAATAAAGTTATCACACTGACCCAACACAGCTTTACTGTAACCCACAAGGCAGCTGATCCTCACCACACTAGGATTAAGTCTAGCGGCAGTATAATGTGTGTAAGACTCTTTTTATAAACATTTTATTCTTTTCAAGTTCACAATTTTTAGAAACAAGTTTTAGGCGTAAAAATAGCGTAATAATAACACTGAAAAATAATAAAAGTAAACATTCTAAAGAAACGTTTTTTTTAATTCGGGGAGAAGTAAGCCGCCTCGAAGTTGATACCGTATTAGGCTTTCACTCAGAGGACCCGGGTTCGATTTCCGGCCAGAGATTGGCATTTTCATACGCTATAAATCATCCCATCGTCTGCATTAGCCCAAGTGTGCACAATAGTCGGACGTTAAAAAAAAAAATGAAGTCGCAAGTTCGATACATATTATTAATGAGTTTTTCTTAGTGAGCCCACTTGAAATAAGTACAATCAGCAACAAACAAGATGGCTTACAAAGGAAACTAATACGAGTTCTTGCAATAATTCGTGTAAATGGTACACGAATTATTTCCGAAATGTTTTAAGGCGAAAATTCTTATGTACGAGGGTTGATCAAATATAAACGAGACTGATTTTTTAAAAAAATTATTGCTTACTTACAAATTATTCTTGATACAACTTATTTTTCTACATAGTCTCCCGCACGAGTAACACATTTTTCCCACCGGATTGGAAGTTTTTTAATTCCATCTTCGTAAAAAGTTCTCGGGCGTTCATTGAGCCATTGGAGCACGAAGGTCTCCACCGCAGAATCGTCTTCGAAACGCTGGCCTCCAAGCGCCTCTTTGAGTGGCCCAAACAGGTGATAGTCGCAGGGTGATAAGTCTGGACTGTATGGGGGATGTTCCATTGGTTCCCAGCCAATTTGATCGAGTTTAAGCCTCGTAGCGTTCGCCGAATGTGGTCGGGAATTATCGTGAAGAAGAATGACGTTTCTCGCCGGTTTAGATTTCCTTTTCCTACGAAAAGACTGTTTTGCGGCCTCTAAAACATTGCAATATTGTGCATTTATTGTGCGTCGTTGATGGAGAAAATCGACGTGAAAGGCGCCGATTGTCGAAAAATACAGTGGCCATTACCTTCCCGGCCGACGATCGTGATTTGGCCTTCAGGTTTTCTACTACTTCCCGTCCTTCGGCGAATTCCTTGTGCCAAGCAAAAACGCGAGCTCTTGACAGGGTCCTGTCCTAGTATTGAGCCGTCAATCTACGAAAGATTTCAGTCGGATTGACCCCCTCCTTGGCCAAAAACTTAATAATAATTCTCTGCTCCACGGAAACGTGCACTTCACTCTCACTCATTGTATAGTTTTATACTGAAGGGTCCGAACGGAAATGTTGCCCGTCTACGCCCGTCCCAAACCTCCCAGGCTACCTGAAACCCCACCCTTTAGAGTTCAATGTCCAACGGAAAAGTTTTTAGAAAGTCAGTCTCGTTTATATTTGATCAACCCTCATATTTAAAGAAACTTAAATAAAATTTGACAATTAAACCGTTTTAATTAACTGTAAATCAACTAAAATTTCAGTACGTAATGCGCCGTCGGAATGTATACCATCACGAATACAAAGAACCGAATGAAATAAATCTCCAAGATGGCAACGCCTTATTACTCAAGTAACGTTGATTCTAAAAGCCCTTTACACTGAAACACCGCTGTACACACTCTAGATTTTACAGCCGGCATTATTCTTGTATAAAATAAAGGTTAGAGTAATGTGTTAAAAGTTTATAACAACAAACAGAGTATGAAAATAATTCACAGCTCTATCCCAACGTCGGGCTATTACTGTACAACTATACGACCGATAGTTTCAAATAAATCCGTCTGTCTGTTTTATTCCATTCCGCTGGATTCATAACGTTTTTCCATTTGTAACCCACTGCATATAAATTTCAATAAGTGTCAAATGATTCGATGCAGTTCTAGGATTATATATACATTAAAAATCATTAAGCGGATATACAGCGCCAATAAAACTTTCTGTCCTTCATTTAACCTTTTATTTATTACGGTCATATTATATTGACAACTATACAATTCAAACGTTTCTAAAGCGTCATTTTCCCTTTAGATCCGCATGGTACAAGGATACTTTACAGTTTACGATTCCTTTGAAGCATTTATAAAAATTTCTAATGCACCTCTAGCGTATGAACGTAAAGTTGAAAAAATGGAATTAAGTGCTACACGGAGGAAAATTATAAACGTAACGATTTCGAAAATTTAATTCGATTAATTTAAAAACAGGTAAACTCGGGGCTAAAAAAAGTAGTAATAATAAGGCATTGTCTTGTTTGGAAAAGGGGACCAGCTGATTGGGAAGACGACATGTATTTTCAGATATGTGAACAAGAGTTTATACATACTCGTTTCTTCTTCTTTTCGTTTCACCCTCTTTGGGGTACGCTGAATCAATCATTTCTTGCGCGCTGTACTTTTCTTTGTTCCCAGTAGCTCTTCATTCTTTCCGATCTTCTTTTCCTCTCATCTTCCGAAATGACAGGTTTAGGTCTTATTTTGGTTTTATCTTGGAATCTTATTCTTTCGTCCTTGGTACTTATCTTAGCAGTTTGGTCAAGCAGTGAATTTTCTGTAATTTTTAATTCTATTAGGTCTTTTTCAATTTCATTAAACCAGTTCGTTTTTGTTTTACGATTATGGAAAAAATCAAACACCTGTTTCGTCAATCTATTGGAGTTCATTCTAAGAAGAACTCCATACTCGTTTCATTATATGATTTCGTGAGTTCTTTTAAATTTCTAAAATTTCATAGGCCTATTGTTTTTTTTATTCTAAGATTGTCTCTTTCTGTAAAATCTAAACGAAATGAAACTAAATGGGTATTTTCTGGAAAGAAAAAAATGAAGTTTTTAAGAGCACGGTTACGTTTTTTTTTTTAACGTCCGACTATTGTGCACGCTTGGGCTAGTGCCACTTGGGCTTTGGGCGTATGAAAATGCCAAGCCCTGACCGGGAATCGAACCCGGGTCCTCGGGGTGAAAGCCCAGTACGCTATCAACTAGGCCACCGAGGCGGCTGGTTACGTTATAATTTCTTTGATGGAATATTTTTAATTTACATCATAACAAAATTGTTTTTCAGTAATTAATTCAGTCGTGTGATGACACGACAGCAAAATTGTTTCTCACCAATTGGAAAACAGCAAACTGTTTCTTTATCGTCCAAAAACGCTGCCGAAAAAAATTGCTGTTATACAAGACGTTATTTCGAAGTCCACCGAATGCAATAAAAGTAGTTGGCGAAGCAAGTTCCTGCCTGTGTGTATGATTCACATACTTATGGTGCAAACAATTAAAAAATTGTTATTAAATTTTACACTTTGCTACAATTTTTCTATATTTTAAAAACATATTGTTACTTAAAAGCTACAAAATTAAAACCCAAAATTTTCAAAAGAGGCTGTACAGAAGACTTCTGTTACATTTATCTTGAATATAAAAAAAACGCACGATTTACGAAAAATCGTTTCTTGTTAACTGGTAACAAACCTAAGAAAATTGAATTATTTTCCTAAAATTACGCATAATACTTTGATAAGATTCTATGGAAGTAGATGACCGTATAGTAAGACTTATAACTCAAATTAAAATACCAACGGGAGTTAATGTAAAACAGAACATTTTGATTACAAATAAACCACTAACTCCTAACCAGAGATGCTATTAAGTAACAACTAAACAAATATGAAGTTACAGCAGAGTATCGATCTTGTACAAACTCTGACATCGTTCAAATAAATGAATTATGGTATATGCAACGCTCACAGATACAACAAAAATCATTGTAGGAGTAAAAATAATATACGAATCTGTGTTACTGAACCAAAAAATAAAAATTACATATCATACTCTCTCATACTTTTTTATTTTAATTACGATAGTTTGATCGAAAACACGAAAAATTAACAATATTAGTTACTAACAACATAACCTAAAACGTAATATCGCCTATCAGCAGTTCAATAAAATCAATTGATCGTTGCGAATTAATATAAACGACAAATTAACATATCTAATTTTTAACATAATCTTAAACTTATTATAGCCTATCAGCTGTTCAATGAAATCAACTGATTGTTACGAATTAATATAAACATATCTAGATTTTAACAACATAATCTCAAAACTTATTATAGCCTATCAGCTGTTCAATGAAATCAATTGATTGTTACGAATTAATATAAACATATCTAGATTTTAACAACATAATATGAAACTTATTATAGCCTATCAGCTGTCCAATGAAATCAGCTGATCGTTACGAACTTACATAAACGATAAATTAACATAGCAAGTTTCTAACAACATAACCTAAAACTATTTATACTCTATCAATAAAATCAGCTGATATTTGCGAATTAATATAAAACAACTGATGTTTTAATACAACTACCAAAATTAGATTAAGGATTAATTTCATTAATCTTCTTCGTAGTTAATGGTTATAACGAACGTCTCACACGCGCAAGGTCCCCGGTTCGATTCCGGGCGGAAACACAGTAATTTTTAGCTATAATTCATTTAATATGAGACTTGCGACGTACAAAATATACTTTTACATATCAATATAAACATGATCCTCGCATCACTCTTCCCGAAAAATCCAACATCACAACCAGCCCTAAAGCATGATACGTATTAAAAATACATTCAACCCGATCGTCCACTTAAGTTTTTTTCCGATTTACTCTCAACCTGTATTTTTTTAAAATTTCAATTTGGTTCACCAACTTGTTTTGAATGTCCATACTTGACCAAATTATAAGCAAAAAGTGAAGAACCAATTTCGAGAATTTAGGCCTGATTTAGGACGTTTTTTATGGGTGTGCATTTTTTTCAGAAATAAAGAACTTTCACGTTGTTCGAGCTGTTTATGGGCTACATTCGACCATCTTTTACAGTGCTACAAAACAACTGCAGACAAAATATGCATAATAAACGCAGCAAGTATCCATGAATACACATTGATGCGGGAGCCGCTATGAACAGACGCAAGTAAATATTGGCAGCTGTGCTGTTAGCAGTAATTACTGCACCGAAACAATCAACTTCCGCAACAGCACAAGGTCACCCCACGAAACAGCTGTAATAAATCCTGTCTAGGTTTTCTGCCATTGAAGAAACCAACCATAAAATTAACTCGGTCACAGGCTTATTCAAGGCAACTTATTTATGAGAGGTCCGCCAGTTTATGGGCACCTCGGCAGGTGTAAATTACAAGTTTTAAAACATTTCTAGTTGGTTCAACTCCCCACGGGCCGCGCTGGAATCCGAGAAGCAAACATAAATAAAATATGTTACGTCAATCTTTCACATTGGTTTACTTTATGTATTTATTTATTTATTTTAACGTATGTCCGACAAGTTACAAGGCACCGGCGGTTTGGTCATAGAAACAAAAATGAAATTGATCATACAATTAAGACAAAACAATATTTAAAAAAAACCTAACCTACAAATAAACACAACGTAAACAGACGAGTAATAATTTTACCAATACATTAAGTATTATTTCCGAATACAGGTACAAAAATAAAATTCCGTTACTGAATCGAATAATAATTTCTAAAAGAAACTCTTTATTGTTCCAAAAAAACACGACACAATCCGACGTCAGTTAATCATTGACGTCATTAACACTGGACAGTTGTTGTCAGCTGTTCAAAAACTGTAGGCAGATAAACTGGCACAATAAGCATTCGATGACGTAACAGGTTCTTACGTCAAAGGACTAGCATTTAAGTAGTCGTATTCTTAGAGATAGTCTGTTATAAAATATTGTTTTTCCAGGTAGGAAACAGTTACAATAAATTAACTTATAAATGCACTTATTTTGAAAAGTATCATTTATAAAACATTTTTTCAAAAAAAATTGGTAAACGTTTGGTTTATCGTTAAAAAACAGTTTTAAAATTACTTAGAGTATTTCGCTTTTTCCAGTTCAAGTTTAATCACTCCAGAATATTGAAACAGGAAAACCTATGATTATCGATCAAATCGGTACAGTAAACTTCCGTTACAAGCAGACGTAAAGTTTATAACATTTGTGACCAGATATAATAAAAATTAAAAACCGTTTAAAAACAGCCTTAAACTATATCCCAGTCTTTTACTCTGGATTTTTTTGGATCTTTTACTCTGCAAATTTTGTGCAGAGTAATTTTAAAGTTTGCATTTTTACTGTAGTGACCCTTATACGTTCGAGCGTGTGTCTATCCATCGGTGACGTATCTTTTAAACGCTAAGCACCGCAGGGGGTGCAGACTAGCTGCACCTATTAAGAGGATTTAGACGTCCCTTGCGGTACCCGAGTCAAACACACACTTACACTTACAACACTACACTTTATAATCACACTTACATTTAGGGAGGCGCTAATAGCTTCAATGTGCTTTTCGCCTTAAAATAATAAAAAAAAAAAAAACTTTAAACGTTAAGATCATTTTTTTGTTTTTAAGGCGAAAAGCACATTGAGGCTATTAGCGCCTCCCTAAATGTAAGTGTGAGTGTAAAGTGTTAAAGTTGTAAGTGTAGTATTGTACGCGTAAGTGTAAGTGTGTGTTAGACTCGGGTACAGCGAGGGACGTCTAAATCCTCAATAGGTGCAGCTAGTCTGCACCCCTGCAGGGTCTAAGATCATTTGACGAAAGTAGTGTTTGTTGTGGCCCGAACCCACAAAAATATTATTACGGGTCAAACCTTCAGCGTAAAAATATTTCTTATTTCTATTTACCTAGGGTAGGGTATCATTTAAAAACTACGAGTTATAGTGATTCTGAATACACAGAACCGCCAAAAATCTACAAAATTCCACGTTTCATGTCCACCCCAATTTCGACATAATTATGTCAGAATAGTATCAGAAAAAATTATTTAAAAAAATGTTTTTTTTTTTGCATTTTGTGATGTTTTATGCATTATTGTATTTATGGATCCTAAAATAAACGTCTTGGAAAAATCACTGAGAACTTTAGACGAGATTTTGGGCTGCTCGATTTTTTGCAGTGTTTCGGCATCAAATACGTTTAAAAAAGGGAGCGGTCTAGTCCGCGTCGCGGAAATGCAAAAGACACGGAAGTCAGCTGATCCATTCTTGCTAATATGCGAGACAAGGCGCCTCAGTACGCGCTCGAACATTTTTACTTAATATTTTATTGTTAAATATTTTATAACGTTTTCTTTACAGTGTTTGGCAAAAATGAAAAGTACAGAAATAAGAAACGAGAACCGGCCTCTACACTGTAACAGTTGATAATTGCACCATCATGTACAGTCCAGACAAACTAAGTACAGTACGTATTACTATGTCGGGGGATGTACACTTTAGGGTTGAGAAAACGATAGCATTTGTTAGCCTGAAGACATTTCACAGAAACCAGCAACGGTTGTGTAATCTAAAGCCTTGTAAGAGCAAGCTCCATCTCTCCCGACACATTTCACTCGATCCATTTGGGTGCGTGACGGGTGCGCCGTTACGAAACTGTAAAGTGCGCTTTATCGGACCTGTCATATCGCACGTATCACGCTTTTACGGAAAAATAAATTGTGTATTAGTGCAATAACTTTATAGTGTTTTACAAAACAAAATTGTACACGAATTAGGTATAATTACTTCATTTCAAGGTCTTTTGCACGTAATATTAGAATGTTACAACAAAAACATAATGTGCTGTTGTTGTTTTACATACAGTCCTATTTAGAAATTACTTTTATTGATTATTTTTCAATAAGTGTCTGAAATATTACGTAATTTTTTTTTTATAAAATTCTTCTTGTTGTATTATAATAAATACACTAAAGTTAACGATACATTAAGCAAAGTATCCAATGCTCTCGTAATCAATGTATGTTTTGGCTTCAAAAGTATATAGCCTACGTGCATGGGAAAAGCAACTGGTGTAACTATGGCCCGAACTAAGAATCCTGAGGTAAGCGGTTTAGAGTCGCGGCAGGCTGTCCGGTGCTTTAGCCACATCGACCACTAAGCCACTGAGTGAGTGAGTGTGTGTGTGTGTGTGTGTGTGTGTGTGTGTGTGTGTGTGTGTGTGTGTGTGTGTGTGTGTGTGTGTGTGTGCGCGCGTGTACGAATAGCATTTAAAACCGGTGTACATCCGTTAGATAAAATTGTTTCTAGAAGAAACACTGTTCAGACGTTTTGCCAAAATCGTTTGTGGCATCTTCGAGATTATTCTCGCTCCAAGTCGGAAACTGAACTCAAGACTTCAGATTTGGAACGAAAATAACCTCGAAGATGCCAGATACGATTTTGCCGAAACGACGGAAAAATATTTCTTCTAAAAACAATTGAGCCGCCTCGGTTGCCTAGTGGATAGCGTACTAGGCTTTCACCCCGAGGACCCGGCGAGGGCTTGGCATTTTCATACGCTATAAATCATCCCATCGTCTGCATTAGCCCAAGTGTGTACAATATTCGGATGTTAAAACACACAAAAAAATCTAGAAACAATTGTGTCCAAAGGATGTACACCGGTTTTAAATATTATTCATATTTTTTCATCCTTGGAGGAGTATATATTGTAATTAAAAAGTATTACATGTTGTAATATTTCCATTGTTTACATTCCGTGAACATTTTAAACTGAAGTAAGTAAATCATTATTGTCAAATAGTAATTTTTAGATATTGCGGTGCAACGTTAAGGCAAGTGTTTATCTGACATCCAATAATTCAGGCAGAAAAAGGTTAAATATTTACGACTGTATTTGTGTTGTTCCACGTTTGTTTTTTCATATCCTTCGGAGGTGGAAGCAGGCTAGCTGCACCTATTGAGAGGATTTAGACGTCCCTCGCGGTACCCGAGTCTAACACACACACTTACAACATTAGCACTTTACACTCACACTTACAGTTAGGAAGGTCATAATAGCCTCAAAGTGCTTTTCGCATATATATATATATATATATATATATATATATATATATATATATATATATATATATATATATATATATATTATTATATTATTATTATTATTTGTGTATAGACCCTGTTGGATCATGCAAAGCACTCCGACTCATATTTTGTTCTTTCTAATCCTCCACACCTCCCTCATCCAGTCCCCAAGGATCCTCTTCCGCTCCTCCGTCCATTTTACCCCTGCTCTCTTTGGGATTTCATTCTCTGGGACCTTCCAACCAAGCATCTTTCTCCTGTATGCGTTCCTGTCTTCAAAGTCTATTGAGTCTATTTCTGCGTCATGTCTATTCTGACTTGCGCGATCCACGACGTTGTTGATTTGACACCTTGTATATACTTAAGGATTCTGTTGACAAGTCTCGTTGTTGGGAGTCTACTGATGTGTCCATAGAACCGAAGCCTCCTTCTTCTGATATCTGCTGCCAGGTTCGATATCTTCTCTGTGGTCTTGCGGGAGTGCAAGCTGTATCCATCTTCTGTTAATCTCGGGCCAAGGATCTTCCTTCAAAATATCCTCCATGGTAGCTTTTTGTGTGGAGTACTAGCGTCTCGCTTGCATATAATACCTCCGGTTTTATGACTGTGTTGTAGTGTCTGATTTTTGTGTGCGTCGACGTACATCTCTTATTGTAGATATCACGCGTTATACCAAGAGCCCTCTTCATTCTCAGTAGCCGAACCTTTTGCGCAGCCTTCTCGCCACCCGTGGGTTCAAGAATTTCTCCCAGATATTTTATATATATATATATATATATATATATATATATATATATATATATATATATATATACACTTTATACAGACATTAACAACTACTTTTAAACAAAACTAACCCAATGACTAAGCCAAAATCTAAGTAGCCCTACACATTTCATCAATTATCCAATTAATTGGTTAATCGATGTTACGAAATGCAATAAAAATACCTGACAGACTATTTGTGTTTATACTTTCGTTTATTAAATATAGGAATTTGATTACTTGAATTAATCAACAGTAGGCCCTAAGCCTGTTTTAAAAATGGATGTTGTATAACCGCAAAAAAGTTTCTAAAATAAAAGTAATTAATGAAAAAAGAAAAAAAGTTGCAGAAATGTATGAGGAACTAGATTTATTTTACATTGTGTCCTACAAGTTTGAAAATAACGACTTCATGCTGAAGTTATTACGTTCAGCAATTACTGAACGACCTGTCGATCATGAATCCTTGGACGCGCTCATTATAACAGTGTACAGAGACAGCTGGCGTACAAAAGCGAGTTTATAAAGATTTTGTTATTCGTCTGGAGTTTAATTAACCGACAACTTTGTACAGAAGAGGCGAGTTTCTTTTCAGTTTTCTTTCGCAAAATTAATTACGTCTGTATTTCATAAGGCAGAAATACAATTAATTACCGGCAAAAAGTACCGAACAGGTGAAGTAAAAAAACGCGATACATAACTACGATAAAGCTGGAGGGGATAGGCTGACGTCAACGGGGTAGACGGCCGCCCCACCCTCGCCCTTCCCCTCCATTGATTAGCCACCTCCGATACAGCGAACACGTCTGTTTATTAAAGGGATGCGTTGAAAGTTTTTATTCCGAATGTAAACTGGTGTTGGCTGCGAGAGGGGAAATGCCGGCGTTGTTTGCAGAGCTGAGAATCAGCTGCCACTACGCGGTGACGTCAGATTTAACCTGGTTAAACATCCCGTGTTGACATTGTTCCGAGCGTAATTTGTTTTGCAATTTAGAACAACCTGAAACCAGATGTTTTCAATGCGATTGAAAGAAAACACCAATGCACGATGTGATTTCGGATAGATCAATAAAATTTTAAATATTTCTAGGGTTACTATGCACTGCACTGAGGGTTGATCAATTATGCCTCAGCTCGTAATTAAGACTTGTTCTGCTAATTCCGTTTAAATTATCCCCGTTCTCTTGACTTTTATCACGTGGCTTACTTGATCAGCTCTGTGCAGATCGGTGAGATCCCACGCATTATATTTTACATTATAACTTATATTGTTCACATAAGCAGCTAGTGAAATGACGTTTGCCCGTGCAGAGCGTCACATGCATGGGTAAGGGATAAGGTGTGCCGGAATGGAAATGGTTGACTCGGAGGTAGATACGTATCCCACGGCTCTGATACGTGGCTCCATTCATTCCAACACGGTTTACTATGTATAGTATAGTTTACTTATGTATAGTCTATAGTTTATTTAGTATAGTTTACCATGTATAGTATAGAGTTTACTATGTACAGTGGTACCTCGCGATACGATCTTAATCCGTTCCTGAACCGGGATCGTATCGTAAAAAAAATCGTATCTTGAAGATCGCTGATTTGCATCGCCTCCAATGCCTTCAAGTCGTCAGTGTTGAGCTCCTCCTTGTGCTCGTCGAGTAGGTTGTCAATGCCAGCGTCATCGACAACAAGCCCCAAAGACTTTGACAGAGAAATAATCTCCTCCAATGGAGCAGGATCATCCACAGTTTCTTCTTCAGTAGGGATTTCGAAACCCTCAAAGTCTTGTTCTGCAACCACAGCTGCCCAGAATTTCCTCCATGCTGAGTTCAAGGTGCGCCTTGAGACCTCACCCCATGCCTTTTCTATGATTTTTAAGCAATGGACAATGTCGTAGTGACTCTCCCAAAACTCACGGAGTGTGAGTTGCGTGCTCTCTGTCATTTCGAAGCATCGTTTGAAAAGGTGTTTCGTGTAAAGCTTCTTAAAATTAGCAATGACTTAATTAAAATTAGCAGCAATTAACCCACTCAACAAATAAAAGCCTCGTGACGTATAAAAGCTTGACGTATTGAGGCTTGCTGAGGCTTGCTTAGTGACGCGTGAGGTTTGCCCGTAGTGCGCCAACTTCAAAACAATTTCAAGCGGCAAGAGATATTGGGATCGTATCGCGAAAAACGTATCGTTTCGCGAGCACGAATATTTGCGATATTCCACTTCGTATCTTGAACACATCGTATCGTGAACCCATCGTATCGCGAGGTTCTACTGTATAGGCCAGTTGCATAGAAAACGGCCTGCGCTAGAATTTCTCGCGCATGTAGGAGAATTACCCTCCAGCTCCCTACAACAGTCCAGTGGCACACAGCTTAGTGGATAGCGTACTGGGCTTTCACCCCGAGAACCCGGGTTCGATTCCCGGCCAGGGCTTGGCATTTTCATACGCTATAAATCATCCCATCGTCTGCATTAGCCCAAGTGTGCACAATAGTAGGACGTTAAACACAAAAAAAAAAAAAAAAAAAGTGGCACAGACGTCTGTCAGTCTATTGATTACTGTTTATTGTATTCTACCTTCTCCTTATCATTGTGTTAACATTAAGTAGTACATACAAGTCATGGGTTTTAACGAATTTCTTACAAGTGCCACCTCTATCGCTCAGCTCGTCCATATATTGTCGTACAGATAGAGGAATGACTACTTTTTTTACATCACTAGAATTTATGAAAATAAGTATGCCTAAATAAAAGATAAATTAAAACACTAAGTAATAACAAATATTTAAATTTGTACTCGGTACAAGATATTTCACGAAGTTCTCTCGACACTCTCAGAGGTTATTATCCTAAATTCTTTTTATATTCTTCTTTTCTGCTAGGATTATTGTCACTATGTTCAGTATAATGATTTGCCTTCCCTAGCTTCGTCAATTCTTCTTTCGTTGACGCGTTTTGGAGAACATTCATCTTCAAAAACTATACTCAGAGTATGGAAATAGTTTCTGAGGACGGAGGTTCTTCGAAACGCGTCAACAAAAGTAGAATTGACGAAGCTAGGGAAGGCAGATCATTATACTGAATCTAGTGACAATAATCTTAGCAAAAAAGAAGAATATAAAAAGAATTTCAACGTAGTCAGCCGGACGATGTTAGTGAAAAGAGAGTATAGATATAGTTTTTAAAGATGGAGGTTCTCCGAAACGCGTCAACAAAAGTAGAATTGACGGAGCTAGGGAAGGCAGATCATTATACTGAACCTACTGACAATAATCTTAGCAAAAAAGAAGAATATAAAAAGAATTTCAACGTAGTCAGCCGGACGATGTTAGTGAAAAGAGAGTATAGATATAGTTTTTAAAGATGGAGATTCTCCGAAACGCGTCAACAAAAGTAGAATTGACGAAGCTAAGGAAGGCAGATCATTATACTGAACCTAGTGACAATAATCTTAGCAAAAAAGAAGAATATAAAAAGAATTTCAACGTAGTCAGCTGGACGATGTTAGTGAAAAGAGAGTATAGATATTGTTTTTAAAGATGGAGTTTCTCCGAAACGCGTCAACAAAAGTAGAATTGACGAAGCTAGGGAAGGCTGATCATTATACTGAAGATCGCTTATTATCCTAGTTAAAACAATGAAAAAAGTTAAATATAGTCATTTCCGGCCACTTACCATTTTGTTTTTGTTTTCTAAACGATCTAACTTTGAAACAACATTTTCTATTTTTACTAAAGCGTCAATATGAAAAACTGAAGATAATCACAAACATCTGAACAAATATCTTGATAATTAGAAAGCTCGAGAAGAATTGAATTTTTACAGAACTTACTTGAATTATTAAGACTAGAAAAGTTCATTTATTCAGTATCTAATTATTTAGTTAGCAAAATTTAGTTAAGAAAATAATTTACCTTATATTAACAAAATATTAATTTCTTAAAAGTCTGTTTACTGAAAAAAGTTTTTTGAATGTGTGTTCAATTTACTTTAACAAATTCAAAAATTCGCTGAAATAAATAGAAATCCAATCGATAACCAAAACAAGTGAACTGACACTTGACATGTTAACAGCTGGCAGCTGATGCTCGATACAATGCCACGTGATACTCGGCAACAGTAAATAGAATGAGGGGACTCGACCTCTCACTCGCACATTTTTTCTCTCGGTTCTTAGCACGTCGTTAGAATGTTACAAGCACAAAATGTTTCTCTGTGCTAGCTGACTATCAGATAAAGGTTAAAGCCCAAACATATGTGGTTATTATCGATCAGCTGACTTTGTTTATTGTTTCTACGTATTTTAAAATGCTTAAGTGACGTATTGTTCTAACTGCTTAAGTGACGGTACCCGTTGAGTACGATTTTCATTTTACCGTACAAGAAATGTTTTCTCGCAGTGAAAAGGGCGTAGTTGCCGAAAATAAATATTTAAATGTGTACAAAGATCTTTCTTTAGTCGTATATCTGACAACCTGTGTGGTCGCTGTAAACTTTGCGTAGGCCACAACGAAATGAAGAACGTTATAGAAGACGTTTTTGTGCGAAATACCTCTGTCGGTAGTCCTACTGTATTTTATTTATAAATAGAGCATTTTATAGTTTTCAATTCAGGAATATTTTTTATGCGCATACTGTATATAATTTAATATAGTCGCTGTATGAGCCTGTCTCACTGACGTCATTGAATCGAATTTCCTAAAATAATTTTCATTTATCTCGCCATTTTATTTTTGAAATTCTGATTTCACTAAAATATTCATCATTAAATTACGCAGATAATATCATATAAAATTTCCAAAATGAATTGAAAATATGAAAATGAATCTTGATCAAAATGAATCTAACTAAATGTCTTGATTTCAAGGGATTTTTGAAAGTACAAAAGGTTTATTTATGCAGTTTTTAACGCTAATTACAACAGTGAATGGGATTTTTTAAAATAATATTAAGTAAGTTATACATTTTTAAATAAATGAAATGGCCACCATTTTGAAACTGTAACGAATTATGATGGTTAACCAACTTGTACAAACTATTACAATAATCAATTTTAAAAATACGAACGTGAGCACAACACTAAAACACTAAACACAAACAGATATTAACAATCGCTCAAAAAGTGATCTAATGGTCATGATCTGTGCTCATTTCATCTCGGGCCTTGGTCATACCATGATTGCGACCTTTTTTTATTCTGTCTGATAGAAATTCAATAAAAATAAAAAAAATAATATTTTTTTTTAATCGGATGCATTCAGAAATTCAAGACCTACCTTTATATGTTACAAAATTACATTAATTTACGATTTCAACAAAATGTTTGCGCTTTGTACTTACAGAAAACAACAGCAAAAGCAAAGAAACATATCTTCTGTAATAAGAAATTCTGCAAATACACTTAAGAAGGAGACGGAAATCGAAAAATTAAACTTCAAACGGTCACATAAGTAATGAAATCAAGGAATTCCTTTTTGAAACATGCTTTCAGGACCAAACGGCATTCCTTACATTCTTGCGCTAATGTTATCATATCCGTTGCCAGGCGACGGTTGTCATTTTCATTGTTATTTTATTTTTGTAATACAAACTTGGTATTTTCGCAATAAGACCAGTCCGCGATCCTTAACATTGTTTCGAATGTTTTTTACTTTAAAATGTGGTTTTATGACGTTGTTTGTCTGTCAATGTGGAAGTCAATAATTTGTTTAAAGGCACCAGTACGGAGTTGCACTAGCCGCTATGTCTCGACCGATTTAACGAGTTCAGCATACAATTAGTTAATAATCTCCTGTAGTATAATATCCATTAAAAAATAAAGTATACATAATTGTTGTTGCGAAATTATTTCCAAAAATCATATTTAAAGTAAGAAATTAATTTAAAAAATATAACTTCAAATGAAAGTAACTGCAAATAAAAGAAAACGTTTAGTTAAAAATTAAATGGTAAATAACCCGAATTAAAAAATACAACATCAGTTTCATAAAGAACACTAAAAATAAAGGTTCGCAGTGGTTCAGTATGTTTTGGTCGAATGTTAACACTAACGTAATTGCGAGGTGAGGTGAACCACTTCACACTTGACTAGGCCTAACTCCAAAAGAGCAGAATTTATTAAAACCGCGGCAACTCTCTCCGCCTTTGGAGAAAAACAATTTTTCATTAGGGGAGGGAAACACGCCACTGTTTTGGGGGATTGAAAGGGTGTGCTTTTGTGGACTTTATAAATGATCAAAAGACCAACTCAGTTTAATGCAATTCAACACTTTTTGGCTGTAAAAGTACACGTAACCGTAAGGCGCAAAAAATAAACAGGATTCTGAAACGTCATCATTTCAAAATCAACAAATACACGCCTTTTATTCACGCGTAGCAAATCAAAAGGTGGTTGGAAAATGTGTAAAAACTAACAGTTCTTAATGGAACACTTTAAACAGCAATTAAATCTGCTCTTAACAGACGAGTATATGTGGTGGAATACGCAAACATGTTTTACAGCACAAGTTCGTAAAAGAAGCTGTCTTAAAAACTGAAAAAAACAAATTATTTGTCTAATTTACATTTCTGTGCTCGAAAGAAAAACAAAATGTTTACGTTTCTACGCATAATTTTAATAAAATTATCGTGACCATTACCTCTTAATTGTATACAGTAAAATCTCTCTTTAACTGTATTGAAGGGGACTTTATTTTTCTCCGCTATATATTTCCACTACAGAGACAGATCCAATTAAAATCGTTTTTATATTTGTAAAACGTGTTCTATAGCGTACTATTTTTAATTTAAAGTATTGAGTGCAAAGTTCATTGAAATAAAACTACATGACGTACAGTCTTCAAAAGAACAATATTTCAATAACATAATGCAACTGTGAGAATATTTTGCCGATACTACTGCACAACCGGTTCATAAATTCCTTCAAATTCAGGCTTTTAAATTTTCTTGAAATTATTGCTTTTTTTTAAATTTAAGCCCACATTGGAGCACACACAGTCAATCTAATTAAGTCTTTTGGTTTTTCTGCGTTCTTCACAGTATTTACGTTTTTCCCTAGACTGTAATTGGATTTCCTGACTTTTTAAGATCGCTCTTTCCCTCCTTCCTGCCAATTGCTCCTTGGTTATTCCTAGTTCCTCCAAGTCCTGTTCCACCTCCTTTAACCGGTTGTTCTTAACTGTACACTTCAGTTGGTCCAATAATCTCCTCGTAAGTCTACTCTCCGGTAATCGAGTTAGGTGTCCAAAGAAGGCCAATCTTCTTTTCATAAAAATGTTAGTGAGCTGTTCGTTGTTCCGATACAAGTTATTGCCTTTCTTATACATAACTTCATTATTTTATTTTTATTTTCCAATACCGTGCCAACAGACGAACAAGCTCAGTTAAGATTTCAGCAACATCATTTGCTTCACACCTTCCACTAACGCACGCAAAATCCTAACCTTTAAATTTAAAGATGAAACTATCGTTTATACGCTACACAGTAATGTGAAAGTATAAAAAATAATGCACTACTTCTAAAATGTACTAGTCACAGGACATTCAATTCAGTTGACCTCGTAGGGGGGGTGCAGACTAGCTGCACTTATTGAGAGGATTTAGACGACCCTCGCGGAGTCTAACACACACTTACACTTACAACACTACACTTACGACTTTAACACTTTACACTCTCACATTTAGGGAGGCGATAACAGCCTCAATGTGCTTTTCGCCTAAAAAAAAATAAATTCTCAAATTACACAGAAAACACGAAGATGTACTTACCCGCAGTCAGACTCGTATTTGTAATATTTTTTTAAAAGATTTCGAATTACTACGGTTTTGAAAAGTTTATACATTATTGTAAGCCCCTGCCCAAAAGCGAATTCCATGAAATATCGATTTATTCAAACTGTTACCGTAGAAATCAATGTTTAATTGTTTCTAATTTTATTGTTATTGAACAGTTGTTAAGGAAATTATCTTTGTTACTATAGAAACCAATTATGAGCACAAATATTTTATAAATTATTACCATTCTTAAGGAAACTTTCGTCCTTTGTATCTTAAGGACTGTATAGTTTTTCCTTACATTTTAAAGTAATACATTTAAAATAAGTCTTCAACACTTTACACTCACACTTGCATTTAGGGAAGCGATAATAGCCTCAATGTGTGTTTCGCCTTAAAATAACAAGAAACACTCAATTCGGTTGAATTATGCACTGCTTTTAAAACTGGAATGATGTGTCCGCATACTGAGAAACCGGGCAGAAGAGTCGGAAGTATGCACGTGTTTCGCCGCTGTAGAGAGTCCTGGTAATTTTGTTGAGCCTCAGTAGAGGAAGTTACAGTACATAGGAATGAAAAGAAACCAACGCTTTTCGCGGTTATAGAGATTTCCGTTATAAAGGGAAACGCAATAAAGAGATTTTACTGTTTACTTATGGTACTTAGGCCACTCTATTATCTCTAAAAATACCAATGAAGAGCCATTATAACAGCTGAAGAGTTTGCTTTGTTTTATATCACACGTAAAATTTAAGGATATGCTGTACAAAAATTCAAGTAACGCTAAATGGACCGAATATTTCAAATTTATAAACAACGAATTGGTAAGCAAATCTGTTTGATAACAATGCAGATAAACACTCTTGTTTAATTGAAAATTAAGAAATTTGTATTTTAAGAATTTTTTTTTCAACGTCCGTCTATTGTGCACACTTGGGCTAATGCAGACGAAGCGTTTGAAAATGCCAAGCCCTGGCCGGGAATCGAAACCAGGTCCTCGGGGTTAAAGCCCGTATTTTAAGAAAAACAAGAGTTAACATGTTACTCTCCAACGATTAAATGTTTTACAACAGTGACGGGTTCATGTATTTGTAATGTTCTAGCGTTAGGTATCAGCTGAAATGCGCTGAAGATTTGCATTTGCATTTCTACTTTATTGACTTGTTTACCAGCTTCAAGACGACTACGCACTTATTGTATGCAATATTCTTTTTTATTTCCGCGAGACATTTAATAACGAAGTGGGGAACTTCCGCCTAAACTAAAATTGATGTAAATAATAATTTTGTTATCTATTTTTTTTGTGTGTTTAACGTCCGACTATTGTGCACACTTGTGCTAATGCAGACGATGGGATGATTTATAGCGTATGAAAATGCGAAGACCTGGCCGGGAATCGAACCAGGGTCTTCGGGGTGAAAGCCCAGTACGTTATCAACTAGGCCACCGAGGAAACTCATTTATCTACTAAAAATACATTATATTTACTCAGACGCACGATATTTACTATATTTAGAACACTGAATGAACGATTGATTTTTTAGGTATACTATTGCACTGTGACCTATGTAGTGTATTGCGCCCTCTTCCAATATTCCTGAGATACTCAGTCACGGCACCTCCACCAGTCCTCTTTATAAAGTCTAGGATTTGGAGGGGATTCAATTCGGATACCTGCCCCAATTGACTTCCCAGTTCTTTATTGAGGTGCTTGCCGATGCTCGCTCTTCTAATTCCCTTTCAATTTGCTTTTCTCTTGAACTTCATTACGGAGGTTCTGCTCAATTTGGCCAACCATTTTGTTGTGCGTTGAAATACCTCTCGTTTTATTTTACGTTCTTACTTATTTAAACACCCGTAAGTAGCGAAGAAAATGAGGGCCATACAGAGTCCTGCATGCAAGGGTAAGGCTGGGTAAACTGGGATGTCGCCAGGTCTTCTAGACCTCTGTTTGACACATTACGGTGATGGCATCCGTTGACACACATCGCTCTATCAGCACGGGTTGTTTTACTCTTTGGAGTTAGCCTAGCCAAAGTGTGTGTGTGTGTGTTTTGCGATGCCAAAAAAGTGGACAAAATCTTTAATAGACGACCTGATATTGGGTACGGTCATTCACACCAGTGTGGGACTCACGTTAAGTTCAAACTCAAGTTAAGAGATACTGCTACCCATTAAAAAAAAACCACCGATAGCATTCCTCTTCCGTAATAGAAGAAGTAATGCCGCCGCCAGGCATTACTTCGTGTGTGTGTGTGTGTGTGTGTGTGTTGCGCGTGTGTGCGCTCGCGCTAACTCATCAGCTGCTCACTTCAGTTGCCTCCCCTGTTTATTTAGAACAATAATAAAAACGCTTTGCTTCCACGTAATATTTTATAATATTTATTTTATATTTAAGAACTATTTAAACCATATAAAACTTGACATTTTATACTTATAAACTAATATAAACAAATTTCAGCAAAACAATCATATTGTTATATCAATACTTTATATCCTTTGTTTGTTGATAAAGGAGAACTTGGCAAATAATTTAGTACGTCAGGTGTTATTTTGTTGAGTACATACATCCTGCAATTCCTAGATTCAAACATTTTATGTTCGTTCATTTTAACGAACATAAAATGTCTGAAGTTAGGAAAGACAGATGTGTATACACAACAAAATAAAAACATTCCAACAGCAAAAAACACGATTACAATAAGAATTACACCGGCCGTTTTTCCTACACGAGAGCACACGTGCTAGAAATTTTCTTACGATATATGTTTACGTGTTTTATATAAACTCGAATTTTGTAAATTGTTTTTTTTTTCACTCTGATTTTTATCAGCTCAAAGTTTCAGAAAGGATAAACGCGTCTATCACCTGTCGTAGAAATATGCCGGTGAAGTTTTATAATCTTGTGAAATTTATCAAAGTTTTACACGGATTGCCCAACAAAGTTTTGAAGTTAATGAATGTTGCATGAAGCCATTACTTTGTGTGGACGGGGGTAAGCTGATTAACTATATAGACATAATGATCGTAATTAAAACAAAGGTATGTACACACACACACACTCACACACACACACACACTCACACACACACACACACACACACACACACACACACACACACACACACACACACACACACACACACACACACACACACACACACACACACACACACACACACACACACACACACACACACACACACATTACAAAACTCATATTTACAAAATATAGTAAAAAATACTTGTTAAAATTTATTAAAACATATTATTTTATAATTGAAATTTTTAAGATATATTCATTTATTTACTTTTTAAATTGTATCGAACAATCAGCTGTTCTAAAACAACATTGTCTGCCCGGGTCAGATACATAACAAACTCAACAGTTTAAATTTATTGAAGTGATATTTCTAATGTGTAAACACACACATACACTTTTTAACTCAAAAATTGATCTACAAGTCAGGATCGGCAATCTTTTCAAGGTCACAGGTTTGCGTCTATCAAGATTGCCGCTCAAATAGCTTATTACGCAAGTAAAATTCGTCACTAACTACTGCGTGTGTGCGTGCGTGTGCGTGTGTGTGTGTGTGTGTGATGTAACGTTCGGACAGGCTTTATCTAAATGCTCAATAAATACTATGATCAGAAAAAAGACCATTTAACTGTAACAACTTTATATCACGTCCTTTATCTATGCTAATACTTACCTAACACAGTGCGCAAAATGTTACCACGGTGTTTTACTGGTTTTCAGAACAATTACCGATTATCTAAAATCTTTTTTTCAATTTTAGAAGTTCAGTTTAAATTTAGTAAACTGCTGTTGAAGGAGTTTGTATTTTTTTGTGAGAATTCTGTGAAGTGTCTTTAATTTCTAAATACCATAGAATGTTATGTTTATCAGTACACGACGAAAGTAATAACACGCAACTTTCTAACAATAAAACTACTTGAAGCCTACTACTGTATGTGGCAATGCCCGGGGGTGGAAGGGTTAATAGTTTTTATTTGACACATGACGTAGAGGTGGTATATTTGGGCAACGTACAAGTGAGGAGACTGAAGAGAAACCTGTTGACTTGGTGCAGGATTGATGCACATGATTTAAGTGTAAATGCATTGTGAAGGGCGACTCTGGACGTTTTTTCACCACACAGCCAGCAGGCAGAAAAATATTGCTAGTTAGTCTTATACTAGTTGTAAGTGTATGTAAAAAAAATGACACATTAATATACTCCAAATATTATGTTGAGTATATATACTGCTATTGCTAGACTACAGAATCTTAACGTACACCTTGTAAGTCGGAATGTAAATAAATCCATGTGTCAAAACAACAGCACTACCTATCGGATTTAATTCAAATTAGTTTTTTAACATATTAGTGGGTGGAAAATAGCGTTTATTATTTCTGTAACGAGTATTTTTTTATTGTAACGAGTATTTTAAAAACAGAACACGTTTTTTTAGTAAGAAAATATGTATAATTGAACTTATCTTTGGTGTTAGTAGTTTGTGGAGAAATTAAGTTCCACTTTACAAAAACAAAGTCGAAATGTAATTAAATCCAATGGTCAAAACAACAGCACTACCTATCGGATTTAATTTAAACTAGTTTTTAAACACATTAGTAGGAGGAAAATAGCGTTTATTATTTCTGTAACGAGTATTTTTTTATTGTAACGAGTATTTTAAAAACAGAACGTTTTTTTAGTAAGAAAATATGTATAATTGAACTTATCTTTGGTGTTAGTAGTTTGTGGAGAAATTAAGTTCCACTTTACAAAAACAAAGTCGAAATGTAATTAAATCCATGTGTCAAAACAACAGCACTACCTATCGGATTTAATTCAAACTAGTTTTTAAACATATTAGTGGGTGGAAAATAGCGTTTATTATTTCTGTAACGAGTATTTTTTTTTATTGTAACGAGTATTTTAAAAACAGAACATGTTTTTTTAGTAAGAAAATATGTATAATTGAACTTACCTTTGGTGTTAGTAGTTGTGGAGAAATTAAGTTCCACTTTACAAAAACAAAGTCGAAATGTAATTAAATCCAATGGTCAAAACAACAGCACTACCTATCGGATTTAATTCAAACTAGTTTTTAAACATATTAGTGGGTGGAAAATAGCGTTTATTATTTCTGTAACGAGTATTGTATTTTTTATTGTAACGAGTATTTTAAAAACAGAACACGTTTTTTTAGTAAGAAAATATGTATAATTGAACTTATCTTTGGTGTTAGTAGTTGTGGAGAAATTAAGTCCCACTTTACAAAAACAAAGTCGAAATGTAATTAAATTCAATGGTCAAAACAACAGCACTACCTATCGGATTTAATTCAAACTAGTTTTTAAACATATTAGTGGGTGGAAAATAGCGTTTATTATTTCTGTAACAAGTATTTTTTATTGTACAGGTAACCTATAGAACACGTTTTTTTAGTAAGAAAATATGTATAATTGAACTTATCTTTGGTGTTAGTAGTTTGTGGAGAAATTAAGTCCCACTTTACAAAAACAAAGTCGAAATGTAATTAAATCCATGTGTCAAAACAACAGCACTACCTATCGGATTTAATTCAAACTAGTTTCTAAACATATTAGTGGGTGGAAAATAGCGTTTATTATTTCTGTAACGAGTATTGTATTTTTTATTGTAACGAGTATTTTAAAAACAGAACACGTTTTTTTAGTAAGAAAATATGTATAATTGAACTTATCTTTGGTGTTAGTAGTTGTGGAGAAATTAAGTCCCACTTTACAAAAACAAAGTCGAAATGTAATTAAATTCAATGGTCAAAACAACAGCACTACCTATCGGATTTAATTCAAACTAGTTTTTAAACATATTAGTGGGTGGAAAATAGCGTTTATTATTTCTGTAACAAGTATTTTTTATTGTACAGGCAACCTATAGAACAGGTTTTTTTTAGTAAGAAAATATGTATAATTGAACTTATCTTTGGTGTTAGTAGTTTGAGGAGAAATTAAGTTCCACTTTACAAAAACAAAGTCGAAATGTAATTAAATCCAATGGTCAAAACAACAGCACTACCTATCGGATTTAATTCAAACTAGTTTTTAAACATATTAGTCGGTGGAAATTAACCTTTTAAACAAAGAGATATATCGGTGAAATCACTCTCTAAACACTCCCGGCACTAATAACTGCGAAATATTCATCCAAATCGGTTCAGAAGCTTTTGAGTCTGTAGAGGACACATACGAACGATTGCTTTATAAAAAACGTTCGTCGTTTCATTTTAATATAAGATGAATGGTATGAATATTATAACTCGGACATATGGCAGAGATTAAACGACTAACTAAACATTTTTTTTAAATTAACAGAGTTCGATCAATGCTTACACAGTACATTTTGAACACCAAGCAATTAGTTATCAATACTAAAAAGAATTATTACAATATATGCCTAGTTCGCTCAAGATTCGTTTTAGCGACAAAAGAAATAAAAGTATTTTTTTGTTTATTTTAAGACGAAAAGCACATAGAGGTTATTATCGCCTCTCTAAATGTAAGTGTGAGTGTAAAGTGTTAACGTCGTAAGTGTAGTGTTGTAAGTGTAAGTGTGTGTTAAGACTTACACACTCTTTTACTGTACAAAATTAATAATACAATAATAACTTAACCATGTGGAAATTTGTTTATATTAGTTTGTACGTATAAAATGTTAATGTTGTACTGTAAATGTACAACATGTAAACAACAAATGTTACAACATGTAAATGTACTGTAAAATGTAATGTTGTTAATGTACTTTACTTAGTACTGAAATATCAATTCATTTTTGATATGCAATTTCACGTTGAAACAAATCATTTTTAAATTAATATCTAAATATAGTCTGTTACACGTATATGCCAAATAAATGTCCATAAGCACAGGATATAAAACATAAGATCTTAAAAGAAAAAGGATTTTTTTCGTAAGTCTGATTTTACTATCTTGAGCAGCGTTAAACTCTCCATATATTTACTTTGATTTTTTTTTCTATTCTACTGTAGAAAAATACAAAATATAATTTTGACTATCACAGTTCTTTTTCGTGTTTTAAATAACAGTAAACTTTTGTCACGATATTTCGCGTTGAAACAAATCATTTTTAAATAAGGTCTAAATATAGTCTGTTAAACTTATGTTAAAATGAATGTTCAAAAACACAGGATATTTATGTGGACGACACAATATCTTAACGAATTTTTTTTTGGAAAATCTGGTTATACTATTTTAACCAGCGTTAAACTCTTCTACATATAATTTATTTTGAAATTTTTCTATTCTAATGTACAAAAATACAAAATATAATTTTGACCATCATCACAGTTCTTTTACAAATTTTAAACACCGATAAATTTTTGTTATGAAATTTCGCGTTAAAACAATTAATTTTCAAATTAATGTCTGCATATAGTTTATTACACGTAAATGACAAATAAAATGTCCACAAACACAGGATATTTATAAAACACAATATCCCAAACTTAGGAGAAAAGAATTTTTTGGAAAATCTGGTTTTACAATTTTAACTAGCGTTAAACTCTTCATAAATATATGAATTAAGTACAATTTTTTCTATTCTACTGTAAAAAAATACAAAATATAATTCTGACAATTTTCACAGTTCTTTTTCGTATTTTCAATGTAGTTTAAAATAAAAATTCACTCTAACTTTAACGTTTATCGCGCTGGTGAAATAGATTTTTTCAAACAAAAAATGTAAAATACATTTTGAAAATTCGCTTATATCACGAAACAGCTGCAAGTCGCGATTATTCGCTTCAATGTAATTTTGTGCAAAAGGGAAACCAGATATTCCCGATAACACCGCGGATCTTAATAAGAAAACACCTCAGTTGCTTTTCACAAGCAGGATCCTAAAGTTGTTAAACCGGAGATGAAAGTTTAATGCAGGAACTCCTTCACAGTAGTGCTTTAAGCGATTATAAAGCAGCAAGGCGCCGCTGCCGCTGCCGTGTGCCGTGAGATCACTACAGTTTTGACAAGATATGTCCTCAGCATGTGCACACAATAAACAAACACGTTAAGCCTATTCTTACGTGTGCCTCTCTTATCGTCTGATTATTATTAACTCATAATCAATGCATTAATCTGAAGAATCTATGTTTACTTAGTACATAAATGATGCAAAACCATTACACAAAATTCTCTTGTAAAACAGATTATTTCCACGAAACTCACGTTCTGAATCTGCAGGCAGAGAATCCTGAAAACCGGCTTATTTTCTTCAGAAGCATTGTTTCAAATTTTGGGCATATCTTAAGAATTATAAATCAAGACTGTGTAAACACTTTGAAATCAAAGACATATAGCGCGTACACATCGATAAAAAAACAGACAACGGTCAGGGTTTATTATTTTTTTTTTATTTACGAACTTGCACCAAAACTGCATTTTTTTCGTTTGCATTACACTAGAGATGGGTAAGAAAACTCCAAACTGTTAAAACTAACTGTTATTCTATTTACGAAAAACAAACTGCTTTGACAAACAGAAACTAACAGTTTGAATTGGACTGGATCGTTATTTGTTAAACAAGGAACAACAGTTTTGGACTTCCCCAACAACTACGTTATATTCGAACGTTGCCGCAAGCGCTAAAACATTTTTCTTACTATTTTCCTGTTAAACTGTTGACAACAGTACAAACACCTTTTCTTTAACTTGCTATTTGCTATACTTTTTCCCTCTATTTCTAGAGGGCTTTGTCAAAGTTTATCTCTATTTTTCAAACGAGTTGTTTGAAAGTTTTAAATGTAAAATTTGTTCAAACATTTTTTTAAACTGTAAAAACAGCCATAATTGTGTTTTATATTAGTTTTTCTCCGTAGTTTACTTTGTGTTTAGAAATTTTAAAAAAATTAGTGGACAATTTTGAAAGTTTTCTTTTACTTTTTTTATGTTTTTAGAATTAAGTGCATAGTTTTTAATTATTTATTGAATGTGTGGACTTTTTAAAATTCACAATATCTACTCTTGTATATATCTTGAATAATTTTACGTTATTTTAGGTTAATAACCTATCATTAACCTATAATAACCTAATGTTAATAACCTATAATTTTGTAACTATATAGAGCTAATTTTATTTAAACACATTTGGCCTATGTTCTTATTACTATATTGTACTTATTAAGGTTACTTTTTTCAGTGTTGAAAAATGAAAACCTACTTTTTCCCAAATAAAAATATGACAGTAACATCTCACATAACCTAATTTTAATACATAACCTAATTTTATTTATACGTATTTTTTATATTTATTATCAATCATCAATATTTTTTAATTAACTAAAAATATTCTAAATTGTTTGCATTTCAGTAAATATGCACAGGCTATTTAATTTTTAAGTAAAAAAAAATAATGCTTCTATTAGAAATTCATTGCGTTTTGTAAATATAAAATGGCATACATATATATTACGTTTTGAGAATGTAATTTAATTATTACTTCATTTAATTATTTTTTTCTAAATGTTTTACACCCAAAAACAGTTAAGGATATGGTGGTAATGGGAATGAAAAAGTAGTCTTAGAAAACTGATCGTTTGTGCTTATGTTTTAGCTGCTAATACAACTTCGAGTTTCATTTTTCTAAACCTGTTTTTTCAAACTGTTTTTCCAAACAGTTATTTTTTACCAACAAACTGTTCGTTGATATTTTTTTAAAATAGCGGAAGTTCCCATCCCTACATTACACTGTTCTGACTCGACTGGTGTATTTAAAAATAAAAACAATATAACGAAACGATTTTTTTAAAGTTTTTATTCGATATCCTTTTTTCCGAACGAAAATTTTGAAATTTTAAAAAAATCGGTTCATTATATTGTTTTGATTTTTAAATACACCAATTGAGTTAGAACAGTGTAATGCAAACGAAAAAACACAGTTTTGGTACAAGCGCGTAAATAAAAAAATAATTTAAAAATGAAACCCTGACCGATGTCTGAAAAACTACTAACATTAAATAACCATATTGCTTCCTCCCAGTGCTCTAACGGATATCATGTAAAGTCACGTAGGCACAGAAATTGGCTTAAATTGTTTACCCATAAACAAACAGTTCCTTATGTACTACTGAACGAGCGAAGCTAGGTCTGTTTCAACTCAATCGTTCGGCAACAACATTTTAAACTTACACTCTTTTTAAAATCTGATTTCAACAAAAAGCACATACAAGGTGTGTTCAGAAAGTAACGAGAATTTTAATTTTGTGAACAAAATATTTATTTATTCTTCTACACTGATGTTGTCGCCTTCAAAATAGTCCCCATTGGAGATCATGCACTGTGCCAGCGCTTCTTCCAAATCCTCGAAACACTTCTCAAACTCGATCTTTGAGATAGCCTTTAGTTCTTTCAGCGATGCGCTTTTAATGTCATCTACGGCTGTAAAACAACGGCCCTTTAAGGTTCTCTTTATTTTTGAAATAGGAAAAAGTCATACGGAGCCATGTCTGGCGAAAATGGAGGCTGGGGCATCGATACAGTACTGTTTTTGGCCAAAAAATTCACGAACAAGCAATGAAGTGTGAGCTGGTGCATTATCGTGGTGCAAAAGCCATGAATTGTTTTTCCACAGATCCGGGCGTTTTTTTCGGATTGCTTCACGCAATCTTGAACTTGTAGGTAGTACTCCTTATTGACCGTTTCACCTGGTGGTAGGAATTCATGATGCACTATGTCATTAATATCGAAGAACACAGTCAGCATAACCTTCACGTTCGACCTCACTTGTCGAACCTTAGTTTCGACGTCATATCCGTAAACCCATGTTTCGTCACCTGTTATAAGACGTTTCAGTAATTCTGCATCGTCGTTGACTTCATTTAGTGACTGAGCAACTTCCATTCGCCGCTGTTTTTGTTCAAAATTCAACAATTTTGGAAGGAATTTTGCTGCCACGTTTCATACACGAAACATTACATCGATATGCCAACATCATCAGCGACCTCTCTAATTGTGATTCGGCGATTGTTCATATCCATTTTTTCACTTTTTCCACGTTTTCATCGGTTGTTGATGAGCTGGGGCGTCGTCATCTTCAACGTCTTCACAGCCTTCTTGGAAACGCTTATACCACTCGTAAACTCTTGCTTTACTCATAGCAGACTCACTATAGACCTTTGTTAACACTTTACAAACTTTGTTACACTTTATTCAATTTTTTACGCAAAATTTGATACAAATTCTTTGATCCATTTCTTTTAACAAACGAAAATCGCCGAGCTCATATAAACACGTCTAACCTTAGTGGCTGTCACAGACAAAGTAAACAATGAAAACAGCTGAAAGTTTTATCATACTTCAAGGACATGTATACCAACATAATAAAAAAAATGTTTGACAATCGGACTCTCGAAGCCCGCGAAATTTAAAAATTCTCGTTACTTTCTGAACACACCTCGTACATTAGCATTTTACAAATTACTGTAAAAATGAACCATGACCGCTGCCAGATCTGGGTACAATTTAATCCACACCAGTAGTTAGTACAAAGAGAGCTCCGCGACAGCGCCCGTAAATTTTGTCCGCCATTGTAAGTGGTAACTGTAATATTAACGAAAATTGTTACTAGAACAACTCTATTGGAAAATGTATGCTCTTTCACCATGTAACGGTCAAAACTATAATAGGTGCAGCCAATATTACAGGACATAGCCAACAACTACATTCTCATAGTTGGATCAGAGGTCGCCATTTTGAAACAGAAGCGAATGGGACAAAATCTTAGACATACATCTTTCGATATACACGGTACCTCCGTACTAAATTTCAAAACAATCGGTCAACGCGTTTGTTCAAAACTGCGTACACTCGTTATTGTAAAGCAGAGGCCGCCATCTTAAAATGGAAAAGAATGGGTAAAATGTTAAAAATAAGTGGTTCGGGCTTTACACAAGAGTATCAAATTTCAAAACAATCGGTCAATGCGTTTGACCAAAACTGCGTCACAAACAAACGGTTGAAACAGAGACCAAGCTACGCTCGTTGAGTAGTGCATAAGGAACTGTTCGTTTAAGGGTCAAAATTTTGAGCCAATTTCAGTGCCTTCGTGACTATAAAATGATATCGGTTAGAGCACTGGGAGGAAGCGATATGATTATTTAATGTCAGTAGTTTTTCAACGTATTTTATTACGCAATTACGTCCGCTTCTGAAAATAAATTTTAAATTTTGTTTATGTATTTATTTATTATAAGATTTCCATTAAGTCTGTTTAAACACATCCAGCAGCAGTATTCTAGCACGGCGTTGCACGTGAAATTCAAAACCTTTGAAGAACTAATTTAACCGACATCAGGTGTGATTTTCAAAAAGATAAAACATCTAACTAGAAATTTTAAATATAGCTTACACGTGTCCTCCGACTTTCTTCTGTCTACCTGCGTTAAAAATTTCAGAAGTGTGTGCCGTAGCTTTGGCGTTACACACACGCACACAGACACATACACACATACACACACACACACACACACACACGCGCGCGCGCAAGCGCAAACACACAGACACCCATCCACCCACACACACACCCACACACACAGACACACACACACACACACACACACACACACACACACACACACACACACACACACACACACACACACACACACACACACACACACACACACACACACACACACACACACACACAAACACGCACAAGCGCACACACACAGACACACACACACGCACGCACACACACACACACACACACACACACGCACACACACAGACACGCGCGCGCGCGGCACACACACACACACACACAC